>CM060940.1:117074044-118324044 GCA_030765085.1 Allium cepa | reverse complement strand
GGGACATTGGCCTAGCAATCCTTATGGGGGGGTATATGGATAAGGAGGTCCTTTAGCTGAAGTTTCAAAGAGATTAGTGGTCGCCTTCACCTATAAATATTGGCCTAGGGGGTCATATTAAGGACCTTTACATTGCTTGTTACATAGCTCTTTTATTGTAATCAACTTTCTTCATTATTGTCTTACTTCTTTCTGTTTGCTGTTGTAATCAAGATTATAGTGAATCAATAAAGAGAATAATCAAAGTGGATGTAGGCAATCGACACCGAACCATTATAAATCCTGTTGTTCTTAATTTTTGATTTGATTTTCTTATTATTTTCCTATATTCCTCTATTTTAATTTAGATTCTTTATTTACTTCTCTACACAAACTTATTCTTGGATGTTTGTGACCAATTTGGTTGCAAACAATTGTCTCGCTCTAAGGCGGCTTCTTATAGTTTTTAGTTAGTTGCATAGCAAGGTAAATATTTTGACAAAACCATTTAAGGGAGTGTAATTTCATGATCTCATATACCTCATGCGTTTCTTAATGAGTCGCTTCTTCCCTCTAGCGCCTTGGTGTTCCCTTTTTGGATTATTATTTCCAATGTCATAGCAACATTTCAAGCACTATTGCTACTCTCCTTGTTAACAACATTGCTCCGCACAATAGAACTTGTTCCATTATGACCATCTCTGACCAAGGTTATGGCTAAACCTTCTTCTTCCAAGCATAGAAATTAGGACGCCTTCCTACAAAATTCTTACATGATGGATAGTTTCTTTCTTTTCAACCACCTACCAAAATATTTTCTTGGGTTAACCCTATTAACCAACGCCATCAAAACAATTTCCTCTCTTAGATTACCAACTTTAATCTTCGATTACAAACTTTATTCACTGCAATATTGAATTATTTCAAGAAGTCCTTTAAAGTGTCTTCGGAATTCTAATGGATGCTGGTCAAGGACATCACATCCTTCGGTCGTGCTATGTAGAGCCTGAATTGCTCTATAAATTTCCTCGCTAACTATTCAAAGGAAGATATGGACTTGGATAGGACCCGAGTGAGCCACATCATAGTTACCCTATCAAAGAATATAGGATAGCACCAACATCTTACTACATCGGTTGCACAAGAACTATCCATATGTTATCCATACTTCAAAAGATGATGTCTTAGACCAGTCGTTCTATCTTAAGATGGCATTATCGGCATTACAAACTCTTTAGGGTATCTCTCCTATAATATATTATCAACAATGAGGTCCAACTAGTCGATGGACCTCATCATCATTACTTCTATGCTAATTTTCATTCAACGGGATGTCTTAGATCAGTCGTTGAGATGGCTTTGTCGGCATTACAAACTCTTTAGGATATCTCCTATAATATATTATCAGTAAATGAGGTCCAACTAGTCGATGAACCCCATCGTTATTACTCCTATGCTAATTTCGGTCTATTTACTTTATCTACTATATGTTCCTCATCAGACTGTGCAGTTGGACGATTATCATCAAGGACTGCTTGAGTGTTCTACTCTACAAACGCACTCGGTTTGTCACATGATGTCTAGGCTCTCCATTCTCTATGAGGTATATTCGTCCAGACCCTTTGTGATGTCCTACTAGTTCTATGGCATTTATCTGAGCACCAACAGTTTTCACACTGGTATCTTATCAAACGTTATATCCAGCATCTGTAGATCATCCACACTTTCCAATTGGCCCGAATGACTCCATCTCCTACCACCTGCTTCTTTAATGCTCCAGGAGCCTCCCTTTTCATTTTTTGCTTACCATCGCTCATATTCTAATTTAATGAAGATGAGTTTCTTTCTTAAAACTTGAAGATGATGAATGCCTATTGCATTTCATATGCCTTTATTGGGACAACATAGCAAAGCTCTTTTCCATTCTTATAAAGAGGGCATTCTAGCTATACAACATTTTTTATTCATCTCATCCATTATCTTATCGAACTTGGCCTTTTTCACCGTCTCATTTAGAGTAGAAAGTCCTAGCAATGCATTCATAGGTTGATTAGTCTGTTCATTATATTGAGAATCTTCTTCTTCTTTACCAACAACTCTAGATCTTAAGGAAGCTTTCATAAGGGGCATATCTTTAAGATCTAATATAGAGTCTTCTTTAAATCTAAGCAGCTTCACATCTACTGCATCAACTTCTAGATCTAACTTCTAAATGCCTGAAATCTAATGTACAAAGATTAAAATGAAAATAAACAGCAAGTACAAATGAATTTTTATAGTTGTTTGGCCTCAAATCATTGCTTACATTTGCTTTAATTTTATATCAAGAGATTTGACCTGAGTACAAACAAGTTACAAAGTTTTAGATCTAGAAACTACAAATCCGAGTTCGATAACAATTTGTATCAAAATTAGAACTATAGAGAAGCGAATCAAGATTAAGAGTCCAAAATGTCCTTTTTATGTTGCTTTAACTCTCATATTTATAAGGAAAATCATCCATCGGAGTTTCTAAATCGAGAAATACTAGATAAGAACTCAAATCCATGTGATTAGGAACGAAGAATGGGTATTTTTCATGACAAAAATCATGTTCGTATCGATATTTGCTCAGTACTACATCACTTTTCTCATACTTGTTCATATCTTTAGATTTCCAAGCTTTATTCTAAAATTTTCTCCATCAAATCAAGTTGGCATGGATATGATTTGTCCAATGTGAAACCTGTCTTTTTCAACAAAGTACTAGTAGTTTGCCTACTTGCTCAAAAGTGGGTTCCCCCAAAAACATTTCAGTACCGATTAAATCATGTCGATACCGACCATAATTGACTTACTCCAACCTTGCTCCAACTTCTTATCCCCCATCATTCCATCATTCCAAGAGACCCCTTAAGTTCTCGATCCTTTTCATCATCATCTGTAAGTCCACATTCACTTAGAAGTCACTCGATTCAAATGCAAGATAACACTATTATAATGTACGAATTTGTTTTATTTGATTAATTGAAGGAGTTACCTTTTTCTATCATTACATATTTTATTTCCAATAATGATAAAATCAATAGATTAACTTCCACCAATGCTAATAAATGTAAAATTCATAGATAATCGAAGAAATTAATTTCCACAACGTTCACATAGTAAATTAATGTATGTACAAATTTCAATCAACAAACTTTGAATAAATTTCCATAATTAAGGTATAGAAAATACAATATTTTTATACTGAATATGAGTATACACAAATATATGTAAGTACCATAAAAGGAAACTCTAGATATAGAATTTAATACCTATAATCTTATTTTTCAGAATTCAAAATCATTAAATTATGATTTTATAAGCTTTATTTTAGCTATACATGTATAGTTATATACATACCCATAAATATGTGGATATATTTTATATTCTACTCAACTTGAATTCATTTCCACGGTTTATTTTGAATAAATTTCATAAGTATGTGCATACGTAAATATATCCTTCTTGCATATATTGTTTTCTATAAAAAATGAAAAAGTCTAGCCAATAGGGATTGAACTTCTTACCCATGTAACTAAAGTCTACCCTGTCAACCACTACACTACTTAATTTTTTGTTAAAAAGTTAAGTGGGTTTAGACATTTCAAATTTCTTTTGTCCTAAGTTGTATGCATAAATAATTTAAACTTGTAAAATCAATATCTTCTAAATTGTAACTTTGAATACAACAATTGTTAGTCCAAATCGACTAGCTCGAAAAGATCTACATAATGGTTTTAAATGTAATACTAAAATATAGAGTCGTTATGAATTCACTCTTAAATCATTACTCAAATATTTATGGTGATCTATAGTTTATTATTTTGAACAAGTATGTGTAAGTCTACAAGTCGTTATAGAGACACACAATGATATAAATTCTAGAGCATGTCCTTCCTTATGTATGGGTATTTGCACTAATTACATTATTAGCAGAGCCATTTACTTCATCTTACTCGTGGATAATAAATCATAGAACGTGTAATCTACTTCATAAAATCCAAATATAAAATGCTTGCCTAGCTTCGTAAGTGGAAACCCCTTGGTATCGAAGTAGTCGAGGAAGCAATTGAGAGTTCTTAGAGTTGGTAATAGTAGCGAGTTTGCAACATAAAAATTCACTAGCTATGGTGCATCATAGGGTGTAGTTAGAGATTTTATTATTTTTGAAAGTCACAATGTTATGGATTGGTTGAGAGTCAAACATTTGTTAACAAGGGTTAGAGTCATAGATTGACTACTAAATATTAGATATGATTTAAGGTAGACATTAATATAATGCTCTCAAAGGATATATGAAAGGCAGGGTTGTAAAGCATTCATTCCTTAAAATGTTGTTAGCCTAGCATATGTATATGAGAGGTGCCATAAGTTAGAGCCTAGGTGAATTAGACTTATCTTATTATTTTATAGACAAGGAGTGAAAGGGTATAGGTTATAGTGCCTAGCAACCAAGAGTATTGTAATAAGAAGACATGTGATAGTTGACGAAACTTCTTTAATGAAGGTGGATCCTTTATTAGGCATTGATAGAATGATCACTAAGAGTGTTTGCCACACACATATTTGTAGAAAATTTGTGGTAGTTTAAATGATTCCTTGGTTGATGTGAGGTTTATAGAGATTCAGACTTAAGGTGGAGCTTTATCGTAGGAAAGGTTAGTTTATCTTCTTGGTCTTAGCAGTGAGGATATATATGTTGATGAGAACTCGTATTTCGGTGCTTTCCAATGTACCGTGAAGCATATAATGGAAGCATATCAAATAATAAGAACATGAAGATAAATGTATTAAGGATTGAATTTCTATTTAATAAAAATGATACAATAAAAATGCTAAATTAAAGGTTCTGAAAAGTATAAACACTTAGCAAAATCGTTAAGTGATTGCATTTTTTCTTTGTGTATTACGCTGCTCTATTATTCATGCTTAGTGGTGTTATCAAATGGGGTAGTATGGAGACATTATCTTTTAGAGGAATGATTCAAGTTATTTATGGATCATAAATCGTTGAAGCATCTATTATTTTAGAAAGAGCTTGATATAAGACAACAAAGATGGCTCAAATGCTTGGTAGATTATGACTTTGAAATTGAGTATTAGCGATGAAAGGGAAATATGGCTGTAAATACACCTAGTAGAAAGCATCAGAATGTATTGTTGGCCATATTAGTAGAATGGAATGTTAGAGGCATTCATTTCTTATGGTGTTCGAATAAGATTATACGGCGATTATCTCTTGTTTGGATGTTCGATCAATATTTGCTGAAAAAGTTACTAAGAATCAAAGAGATGGCCCATTACCAGTCGAGCAAATTAAAAGACTATAAGTGGTCACAAATATTAATAATTTGAGAGTTCTAGCTTAACCAAAGAGAATGGCTAAGAAAGAAGGGACGCTTATGTGTTACAGATGTGGAATCTAAGGAAGGTGTGATATAGTTAAGGGTGTGCCTTAGGGGCAATTATGTAAGTGGTAATATAAACTTAACATTGTAAACAATCTTGTTCGAAATAAAATATGCTTTGGTTTTATTTCTATCATATGTGTTTTTATATTATGATATAAATAATGACTTAATTACATTAACTACATGTACATACATACGTGCATATATATATACATATAAACATATGCATGCATGTATGTATGTATGTATAATTAAAAATCATTTATTGAAGTGTTTAATCAATACAATTACAAATGTGATTGTAATAATGAGTATTGAATGTATTAATATAGTATTGAATACACACACACACACACACACACACACACACACACACACATATATATATATAAATGCATCTCCTTAAGTGTTCCTGGTCAGGATGTATCAAGAAAAGGATATCGATACAAATGTTGAGACTAACATACGTAACGCCCTTCGTATGATTAACGATGATTTAGTCATAACCGTTAGGGAAACCAAGATGTTACATTCTTGTTGTTGCATGGAACAATCACAGAATGACTTTATGAGACTCTTCTATAGATTAATTACAACTATGTCAAAACTGAAGATCTCAAAGTAACAATGCATATTAGTCTTTAGACTTGACGATACTAGCGATCTTAAGTAGCTTTACTATACTTTGATTATGGTTAAATATTTAGCACGACAACATTATTACGACCATAGTTGGGTATATATTAAACTACTTGAAGTAAAACACTAGTCAAGAGAAGATTTGTCTCATCCATCGTAAAATATTAGTAACACCATATTTAGTAGCTAACTTAAAGTCAAAATCTCTAGCCAGAGAAAATAGGTTAATCGATAAATATTATTGGATTGAACCAAGGATTTTAAAGTGGTTTAAGAAATTAAATACAAATATAAGTAGAGTTTTTGACCTTAGACCATACTCTACATAAATTATAAAATGATGACGAAATGAATACATGCACAAAATGTTGTTACTAAGTGACCATAACATATATATTAGAAATCAGATTTCTACTAAACGATTTATAATTATTGAACTTATGCCTGATACTGTAGTTCAGCAAAGTCCGTACAGACTTCGATATTTAGATTGTTTAAATATCGATTAAGGACCAACTTCACATGCGATAACACAACCAAGTTGTTAGCTATTTCTGAGTTTGACCAATGTAAAATTAATTTATAAATGTTGTAAATTAATTATAAACTTTACACAAATTTTGAACTATTTATTTAAAACTTAAAATTAATCATAACAATGTATAAAAGTTATATGTTGGTTTAATTGATAAAGAACCTTGAATAAAATAATTAATTAATTGATTCAAATGTTGGGAATTTTTACCAGGTAGGGTTAATGTGATGGTCGACAATAGCATGAAAGGGTACGGGAATTGGACTTGGTATCCTAGGGTTTAAGGAAGACAAGGGAGATATTAGATATTTAAAGGTCTATAAATAGGTAACCTACAACCTCATTCTCAACACACTCAACCAATAAAAATCCTAGCCACCAGGTAGCATTAATGAAGCCAAGGTGATGGCATTGCAACTTATAACCATGGATATTAAGGAGGGAACCAAACAACCGATGAGTTCTACAATAGGCAAGATCGTGAGGAGGATGTTATTCCTTATTTTAGTTATTCAATTATATATACATGTATAAATTATCTTCATATCTGTGCTTATATACCCCTTGGTTATTTTAGCCACGACTAAAGAAAGATTTCGAAAGTTTATTTCCAATATTTATTTAGTAAACAAAACAATTTTAAACACACACACGTATATGTATGTATGTGTGTGCATAATAAGGCATTATTAAAGGGACTCCAATTTTGGATGGAAGGGAATTATTTTTTAGTTTGGAAAATTATTATGGGTGTACCATAAAAAATTGTGAACGCCTTTAGTATTTCGACGACTCTCTACCATATTTGACTTCCTTTCTAATCATATACTATTGAAAAATGGTTTTTAGTGAACGATCATCGTTATCTTTTTTCATTTGTCAATAGGATGTTGTGAAATTTTACTACACATGAGGGGTAAAATAGTAAATCATTTTATTTAGTAGAGTCCACATAATAGTTTTTTAGGTGATCTCTAAAATTTGCACCCCCATTTATCCAAAAAAGGAGTCCTTTTAATAATGTCCATAATATATATATATATATATATATATATATATATTACTTTTGGTTTCAATAAAATATATTTATGGGCCTTATATATACATATATAAATTAATATTTTATTTGTTATATCATTAAAATAGTTTTCACTTTAAATTAAAAATTTTGTTGTTTCAATTTTGTGATAATAAAAATAATTTGTTTTGCAATATATATACATATATATACAAATATATATTCCCATGCTAAAATTTGTTAGAAATTATTTTATTTTTAAAATTTTTGAATTTTTAAAAATAAAAAAAATTAATCTTTATTTAAAAATAAAAATAGTTTTAAAATTTAAATTTTTTGACGATTTCAAATATAATATATTTGATAGGATTCTCAATCAAGAAACTATAATGATACATTTATTAGCAGCTATTTTCAATATATATATATATATATATATATATATATATTTTAAAAGGTAAAACCTATTTAAATTTGGATGTTGAATTTATTAAACAATTCTAAATCCAAATATTAATTAACAATATAACTAAATATAAACATTTATACGTTGAATAAATCAGAACCTTTATATATAACATTAAATTATATATTTTACATCAGTATACCATATATACAGCACGCATGCGCGCACGAGCACACTCTATATTTGTATAACCGTTAATTGAAATAAAATTGATTATACCTCAGTCATTGATTTTGATGGTAACAACCTTAATAACAATAATACATTCATACTAAATATGGATACTAATGATTTTGTCAAGTTACATAGAATGTAATGCAAGATATTATACATGTATTAATTTGAAGACTGTACAGTATAGAAACTCAAAAAATGGACATGAAGACACATGAGTATAAAGATCAAGATATGAAGATCTTAAGAGTATAATATAGTATATAGAGTAATAGAATATTATTAAAGTCCCTGGTAATAATTTTTGATCTCTACCTTCTCATTTTCTTATTCTTTCTTTTTAAAAAACAAAGTATTTTTTTTAGAATATATTTAAAAATATTTTATAAAAGTTTTTTAAATTTTAAAATGTTTATAAACTATGTTTAAACTATTTACAAAGTACCAAAATATTTTACAAAGCATAAGATTTTCAAAACATTTTAAAATAAACAAGTTTTCAAAATACACTAGCCCACATCGACATATATGCAGACGATATATTGACATACATGCCACTAGTTTAAAATTCAAATTTTGAAATGAAATACCTATTCATTGTAACTCTTTGCGAATGAATATGTCTATTTATTCTCTAAATATAGGGGATTTCAAACGAAATTTTAACAATTACTTTCTTATTATCTTCTCTCCACTTACTTGCCAAAATTTCTAGTGAAACTTTATTCAAATCTTCTCAAATTCAAACCGAAATCAATTCAATCTTTATTATATTGATTCTTTACTATTTACTCTCTAGTTTCAATCATCTCTCTCTCAATTAATGATCAAAGTGCTTTATAAGAAGCTATAGAATCAATTGTAACCAAAATTCAAGAAATTGTCTTTGGAAAAACAATCAAACTCTAGTTGGATTTGCTTGGCGTGACTATAGCTCGCTCAAATCAATTGTTCATGCTTGATGTCTTGGAAATCCACGTGGGGTGCTTGTATTCCGTCCAAATCTAGTGAGTGTACTCAGAGCTTGGAATATCTGAATGATGTGTCTTGTAGCCTTGAAATCGAGATTGTATTGGGTTTTCCTTCTGTCCGCTTAAATATTGGCATTTCAAAAAATTTGCATAAGTAATTGTACGAGAGTAAATGTAGGATAACTCCAAACCAGTACAAAAATCTCTGATCTGATCTCCCTAATTCTCTACTTTTTACTTTGCTGCATTTATACTTATCTATGTTTGCATATGTGAATGTTCATTCCGTTTGATTAATAATAACCTTAAAAGAATTTTAAAAAGATTTATAAAAATTATAAAACACTATGCACCCCCTTGTAGTGTTTATTTATCCTAAACATCCATACTTATGCAACCCACAAAAATGACCGAAGAAATAGTTTGTATAAATTTAATCATATGATGTATATGTTTATCCTTGTGACATCTTTATTGATATATGATTATTATATGTTCATTATGAACAATAGGTTACAATGATTAATTATAAGCATGTTCCTCTATTTCCCCTAGGTTGGATTATACTTTTTAATGTAGTTGTAATGTTTGTATTATGAATATGAACACATTAAAATAAATTAAATTTAAATTAAAGTAACAATTTAAATTTAAATTAAGTAAATAATAAAATATTATTATTAAAAAATAATTAATAAAGAAATAATTTAAACAAAATTTAAATAAATTTAAATATTTCTCAAGCTCTTTTTTGTAAATACCAAATATGATTTAGTATAAAATTTATTATTCGGATAAACACAAAATGCGATCTTGTGCGAATTGATTAAATTTTTTCTTGAAATTCACTCTTTCACCTTCGCTATCAATACAAACGATCCATCAATGAAGAACCCGCACTATGTTCACGTGAATAATTAACCTACATATAGGAAAATTCTTTTGAAAAACCAATTAGATGGGTGTCTAAGGAATAGGTTCTCCAACTAAGGATAAGGTTACTCTAACTAACGAATGTTCTTATGAATGAAACCTTCCAATCTACTAATCTTTATCTAGCTTGTCGAAGTAATCTATTCCAAGGATATGCCCTTGTGGAAGGCTCAGAAGTGTTCTAAGCCTTGGATTGATTCAAATAAGCATATTTGAGTATTATAAAATAAATCTAGAAATTGTTTTAATTTAAATAAATAATTACATAAAATATTTTGGAATTTATTTCTCTTTTGGAATTTAGTAATTATGTAATTTTATAATGAGTTATAAAAAAAATTTAAAATATTCTAAGTTTAAATAAATATAAATATTATATTTATAATAGTTAAATTATTTAATTAATAAAAGGGATACGTATGAATACACACACAGACACACATATACATGCATACATACATACACACATATATATGACACTTGGTAAATTATAAATGTTATTAAAGTGTGTATATATATTATATGTATAAAGAAAATAAGAGGTTAAATAAATTAAAACCTATAAGACTTAAGGAAGTATGCATTGGATGTATATAAAGATATAAAATGTCATGAGTCATACTCATCTTCATTACATAGTCGATAATAACTTATAAAATATTTTTTGAGAATAATTAGTGATCCTCTATTTAAGGAGGAGAGCACTCATGTATTTTATTCTACACTAGAACAGAAACTCCCAACAAGCTGGGCAGGTAGCTATAACCCCTTCATACAATGAAAAAAAAAGATAAAGATCCTCCCATTCGTAAAAACTTGCTCCATAATCAAAAAAGAAAATAAAAAAGAAAAAACAATGAAAAAAATTAGAGTCCAACGAAAATGTAAGTGACCAAATCCATGAAGCAACTATATCTATCCAAACCTCTATAGCATCTAAAGCTATAAAATGAGCTTAATAACAAACGTATTCATATGTAATAACCTATAAAAATTATTTTGAATTATGAGTTCAAATAAATTTCCCTTCATTATTTATAATATAAATTGAGTAGTTACACATCTATGATTGTTGAGCTCCCTCAAGCCATAGATTATCTAAAGTGATGTTTATGTTATCACTAAATAAGTGACCAGTACGTAACTTTGTTGAAAGCCGTAGAATATCTAAAGAGATGTTTATGTTATCACTAAATAAGTGATTATTATGTAACTTTGTTGAGCACCCTCAAGGGTTATATAACTTCCCTTACGATACCACGCAATGATGAGCTTAGGGTAGCTATTATACTTTATGATTTATTGAACACCCTTAAGGTCATAAAGATGATTAGAAGCAAAGTGAAAGAAACGTTACAAATTATATACGATTTGATTGTAAACTTGATACTAATCCCTCGAATCTTCCACTATTTCCAATTTAGTTTGCATATCGGATCTTTTTAACAAATCATCACTCGTCCCTCTTATCAAATCCCCTAGAGTGCTAGACCTTGCAATTCCAGCAATCTAACATTGTCTTCTTCCACTAATTATATGCTTCTTCTTGACTTACTATGAGAATCTTCACATCTTCCATTAGTAATTTGAAAACATCAAATTTATTTCTCTTAGCACTATTGAAGACCCTTTTATTCCTTCCATATATGGTAAACAAAAACCACAAAGTAAGCTTGCTATAAATCTCTAATATGATCCTTTTGCTTAAGTGTAAAACAAAGGACCTCGATCTCGTCATCCAATTTGTATGAAATATTATTTGTTTTTCCAAATTTGGCCTTGAAAAAAATCATATAAAACATTAATATGGCTAACTTGGAAACCACGTTTAATTAGCCTATCTTCAGTCTACAGCTTATTTTTAATAGTTTTATATATGCATTTAATGACATTTTTGTAATTAAGTTGATCTCATACTACTTTTGACCATTGAACTTTTGATCGGTCTATCACTCCATTCTTAGCCGATTTCAAAAATATTTTTAAAATTAAACTCTTAAGCAGTATCCAAAATATCTATCTAGATTTGAAAAGGTCTTATTATTTCAAAAATATTCTTGTAAAATTTTTTTTATAAAATAATCAAGACAAAGACCATGGCTCAAGTGGAAGTGGTGTAGCATTGTAGGTTGAGGTTCTAGATGTCAAGATTTGAACTTCGAAATATCAAAATGAGTGTTCTGCTTGAACAAAATGTCACTCTTATTATAAAAATAAATATAAAAAATATTCTTGCAAAATAAAAAAAATTTAGGCACTTTAACCACAAAAATCACTAATAATGACTACCAAAATGTATACAAAAAATGCGAATGAAAATTCCCAACTACAAATTCACAAGCAAAACCATCTACTTTAAAGTTACGTTGAATTATAAAAATTAAGACCTTTTAGTAATGGAATCTCTAATAATGTGATTAAAAATAAGTGGACCATCGGAAAATCCTGTAGGTACTTTTAAGATGAAATACAATGGTTGTATTTAAATGGTGCACCGGTTTTTTAAAAGCCGCCACATATAATAGCCAGTTCTATAAAACCATTGAGTCAAAATTAAAACTGTCCGACAAACAGTTTTCTAATATCCACTGCAAAATGTGGTGTATTTAGAAAACCACAGCTTTGACTGTTTTCCCCAAACTCAAAACTTGACCGCTTCCTTCATCTTCTCTCATTCATTTTATTAACCCCTCCATTAGGTTTCGCAAACACCAAAAAATACATCAAATCCTAGCTCAAAATAACCCCAAATTCAATAGTTTCTTCAATTTAAATATTTGAAAATTTCATATCTTCATTCTTAAATGTAAAATCTAATACTTCTCTTAGTTTTGCTGAATCTAACCTATACTGTAATGACCGTCTTTCTTACTCCGAAAGACGAGCCATTAAGGGTAGAAGAAAAGGAAAGATAAGAAGAAACAACACAATCATGGAATCTCACCACGAATCAAAACAACATATAATAGATAACATAGGATATTACATAGTCATTTTCATAATATTTTATACATCAGAATCGTTACATTACAACTTTCAACCGGATAGTTATAACTATATATCCATACAAAATACATAGATCACACACAAAACACAGTGGAATAAGATAATAATTAGCTAACAGTGAAGCCACCTGCTCCAGCTCCTTCAAAATGCTTCCGTAAGAAACCTTGATCACTTGGCTACTCAAACAAATTTGAGTACCCAAGAGTTTTAGGAAAAGAAATAAAACTCTTGGTCAGACATGGGTTCGATGTAAGTCAACTCAAACAACTTAATTTTTTTACTTTATAAAAACACTTTGAAAATCAAAATTGTAACGATCGCTTTTCTTACTCCGAAAGACGACCTAGTAAGGATAGAAGAAAAAGAAAGATAAGAAAAAACTACACAATCATAGAATCTCATCATGAATCAGAACAACATATAACAGATAACATAGGATATTACATAATCATTTCCATAATATTTATTACATCAGAATCATTGCATTACAACTTTCAACCGAATAGTTATAACTACATGTCCATACAAAATACATAGATCACACACAAAACATAGCGGAATAAGATAATAATTAGCTAACGCTGAAGCCACCTGCTCCAGCTCCTTCAAAATGCTTCCGTAAGAAACCTGGATTACTTGGCTACTCATACAAATTTGAGTATCCAAGAGTTTTAGGAAAAGAAATAAAACTCCGAGTCAAACATGGTCCAGTGTGAGTTAACTCAAACAACTTAATTTTTACTTTATAAAAACACTTTGAAAATCAAAGGTATCTCGTAAAACCACGCCGCACACAAACACGAACGAGTTTTACCCTACGATAACCAAAACATTTTACACAGAAATCAAGTGATATTATGATAATGTCTAGGGTTTTCAAGTAAATAAAATATAGCTGAAATGCTTGCATCTCACATTTCAACATATTTTGGCACAACTAAAAACGCACGACACTTATTGGAGAATGGATTTCAGATAATGACTGGGCTACTAGGTTACCACTCATCATGGTGCATCTCTAAATAAAATAACACCAAGGATCTTTCCCGGATCCCTTGCCAACACAAGAACGACCTACCCTTGCTAAATAGTATCGAATAAGACCACCTCTCAATTGGGATCAGCAACCGTACCGAAGCATACATGAATTGATAATATGGACTCTAGATAGGGATAACCTTATCCTAATGGGAGCGACCCACTTAGCCTTGTTGCATCTCCCTTGTTTTAGTCATTCCTGGTTGATAAGGCCTAAGGCTACATTTACCTTTATTATAGCACTGCCACTTGGAATGCTAACATTGTCTTTTATATGTTGACACAATGTCAGCACTCATCCATACAAGTTGTTTAGGAGATGAACGAACCGAAGGCACTACTTCCACTACACCCATTGGAATCACCCTCAGGGTTAGTAGCAAATAGACCTTGACTTTAAAAGTCTTCATCTTGGACCTTGCCATTATTACTACCCATTCGAATGTTTATGTTGGCTCAAATTGGTTTTCAGATAACAATTAATATCTAATCCCGGTCTCTCCAAGCCAACGTTCGATAATTTTAAAAGGTCGAGTTGTTTGTAGTGGACTAACCCACTATCAGGGTGTAAAGATTTACATATGAACATATGTTCCATATGCTTAGATTATGAGGACCCGCTTATCGAAAATAACCCCCTTGTATTCATCACGTTCTCGAAGTGTTGTATTTGCGATATATACAAGTCGACTTACTTTCAATAAAATGCATCATCGTTTTATTGCAATTTCTTTAATTCATTTGGCTACTTAATGGCATGGACAAGAGATCCTTGGGTTTAAAACAATTCACTTAAACAAGAAAATTAGTTAAAAATAAATAACCTATAGAGTTTGAGAAGAAACTTTAAAATAAATAATTTTAAATAAATCATAAGTTTTAAACTCAATTAAACCTTAATTGATCTTAATTAAATAAAAATTAAATCATTAATAATCCAAATTTTATTTATAATTAAAACTTAATTTCACTTTAATTAATTAATGTTATTTTAAGAAATTGAACAATAATTAAATGGGTAATTAACCCTTAATTAAATAATAATTAACTAAATAATTATTCTAATTAAATAATTAATTAAAATAAATAAACTTAATTAAATAAAATTTTATTTTATTTTATTTTAATCGATCATTATTTAAAAATTTCTCAATTAAAAATAATTAACTTAGCTAAAATTTTCTTAAACTCTAATTACTTGACCTAATTACTTACTTAATTAATTAATAATTACCTCAATTAATAAATTAATTAAATAAATTATAAAATAATCTACACGAACAACGAATTTCTTCGTCGTTCTCATTATTATTTAAAGTGAATTCAATAAAGACGTGTACACTATTTTGAAAATGTTCACCTATTGAGCCTCCAATTTCTCTTCTTTGTTTGGACATCCATCTCCAATCAATGATATAATTGATCATTTTTTCTATTTTAAAACATAAAAACGTATTAATCATTTATGTATTGACATTTTATTTTATAACTAAATCATACATTAAAATTTTCACAAATATAAAATATTATTCTATTTAATCTTATCAAACGGATTTACACTAATTATATGAATATAATCTACAATTTTTAGGTTATTATTTTATACTTTGATGGTTGGTCATCCTACTTTCCATTACAATCACGGTAGTAATTATATTTTGTAAATCATTTCATTTTAAACGATTCAACAAAATTTCTGTAGCACTTCTGCTTTGTTCACCATCGTACACATATGCGTGTATACAGGGAGCAAAAAGAAAGTGTTGTCTAAATTTTGTAAACCGTTTAAAATGAAATGATTTGCAAAATATAATTACTTTATTATGTTTGTAACTTGTTTGATACATGGACAAATCCGATAAATATTGTATCGGATGAATATAAATGTTCGTTTTGTGATAAAAAGAATATCCATATAACGAGCAAATATCATACTTGTTAGAGAGGGCCAAAAGCTGTCTAAGTGATTTATAAAAAGTAAAGTGTATTATACAACAATTTTTACAATAATTTATTTACATTCTAAGAAACACATACACTAAATCGTCATTTTCGTCATCTTAAAAATGCATACATTATATCCTGAGCATCGACTCTAATTAATCCAAACTAGCCATAATGCGCGTATGCACTAATTAGTCAACAATATATATTGATTAACGCACATATGCACTAAACAAATTATTGCTTTTAACATTTAAATGATAAACGATTATAATAACAACCTAATAGCATTCAATACAGTATAACAAACAATCGGTGCAATATTATAAACAACTATAACAACAAATTAATCTATGGTTTATAAATTAAACCTTATTGCAGAGAAATAGCTAATTGAGAGAGTTGAAAATTGAAGATGGAGACTCATTTACGACGTGGAGGCTTGCTGATGGCGCGGAGAGGTGTTGGAGGAGGTGAAGGAGGGGAATTTGGGGAGGAAGATAATGAAGAAAACTGTCGAACGGGGACTAAGATATTCGCGACTTTGCGACGGCTTCCATCGGCTAGTTTATTTTATTTTCATTTATGACAGTCGGCAGCCGTTGCAAAAAAATTGACAAACCGTCGATGGTTATTGGAAATGTGTGTCGCAACACGCAGTGTTTATAGTAGTGTTATCATATCCGTCAACGACCCATAAATTAAGAAATATAATTAGAAAATCTTATTTGAACATAATATTTTTTTCAGTCTCGTTGATTATAAAAGTGTTAAAGGATAATAAATAGTTTTGAAGAGTTAATATGCATTAAATGCGTATAATATAAATCAGTAAGCTGACAAAACAATAAATAAATATGTTTTATTGTATTAAAATATCCATAATTTATGCTATAACCTTGCAAACACCGAACGGATAATTAAGCTCTTGCCTGCTTGATAGTTTCCCAGTAAGAAAAAAAAATACCGAACATCAATAATGAATTCACATGGACTATGATTACAACAACCAAAAAGGAGAAAAGAAAAAAGAAACTTATAATATATCATTAATCTTAGCCAGCGGCACTTCTCAAAAGTGGTAATTTGATCTTCAGTTACGAACGATGATGTTTATACCACATCTTACTGGTTTTCACATTAGGTTTTTCACAGCTTAGATGAGGATTTCAATATTCAACTATGATTACGATAATTCATTCAGCTAACTATGATTGAGAAACATACTCTAATTGTTAAGAGTGATGGAGGTCATTTTGAGTTGTTCATTTATCCTATCACAGTTATAATTTTATACAGTGATAATATTATGTAATTTATTACTGTGTGAAACTTTATATAAGCTTGAAGTAAAATACAAACATTCCACATCGCAGGCTGCAGCTTTATCCAACCGAGTGTGATTTATATTTCATGCTGAAGTGTACCTGCTAAGAATCACCACCACCACAGTCATTATTAGTGAGTAATTGTTATGACAAAAGTGAAAGTTAGAAATTAAAATAGTCGAAGAGCAACAGAAGTTACCCACTGCGTACTGCAATAGAAAACTCACAATCCAATATCTAAGGTTTCAAAATTAAATGGAAAATGAATTTGGGATAAGGATGAGAAGAACGCTGGTTTGTCTACTTCTACACTATTATTAAATAACAAAAAACCAATGAAACAACCGACTTAAGAAAGTACAAATAATAACATACTGCTGTTAACTGCCAAATGATTCCATAGTAAATTTCTAGTATTAAATATTGTATTGCATCCATTTTATCTGAAGTATCAACCAGATATTGAAAGGATCATCATCCATAGCACTAATTATTTTTCCTTTACCTTAAGAAGCGATCTTGCTCCAACAACGTTGATTTCTTTGAATCCATTCACACAAGTAACAAAAGTTTTAAACTTTGAAGATCATGAAGACCTCCTCGTAGAGTATATATTGTTGTTATTGTTAGTACATAATGAACAACTGTAGAAAATTGGAACATCAACAACTGTAGAAATTTTAAGGGAGCAATTAGCTGCAAGTACATAATGAATACATCAGAATGGAGAAAAGCAGTATTAACTTGTGGCATTTACCATATCAGAGACACCAAGTAGTCGTGCTTTTTACATCAAAGTTCCGCTGCGTATTATCCATCAAAATTTTAACACATCTAATCAATTTCAATATATTATTGTGACATTTTCAAGCCACAATTCCGTTACCGAACAAAACATGTAAAATCTAGTAGAAAAACTGAGTTTGTAACATGCTACGTTGTTACATTATTATCTTAAGCTCACGTCTCAATGTTTTATTGGATTATTACAAATTTACTTACACGCATTGATAGGCATATGTTACATACATCAGTAATTTAAAAAAACATCAGGTTGATATGGAGTGAGAATTTCTCTGAACTGCTTTATAACATTGTAGGCTGCACAATGGAAGGTTTAACTTCGAATCTCTGTATTTGTATACATTCGAACAGGATGGAGCTGCACATTTCTCTCGTGGAGGTGGGTAACTAAATCCAAATAACCATCCATTGTTAGATAAATAATCAATAAGAACACAAATTGAATAATTCCTAAGAAACGTCTTTTAACGTCGAAAGTGCCTTCAACACAAACACCACCCCCCCCCCCTCTATGTAGTGAGAGCGAGAGAGTTGTTTTTCCCCCCTCGGTAGATATTGTTAACATATGCTCCAAGCATAGGTTAAAAGTTAAGAAACCAAAGAGTACATAGTGAACTGATACAATAATTATCGCTGGTCCATGATAAAATGAATTTATCGCGTAAGCATATTAACGTACTTTGTTAAACTTAACATGTGCCCAACTTTTACAGAAAAATGAAGACTTCCTGAAAAACAAAGATATTCCATAAATATATGCCAATAATATAATAGTGGGAAAAAAATCGTAACCTTGCTGGCTTGGAGGAAAATATGCTTAGAAAATCAACATCTTCGCCAAATGTGACAATGGTTCTTGCAGGTCCTATGACACATCTGATTGAATTTGGTGCCAAAACCAAGGCCTCAGCGGCTTTTTTCTGAGAAAACATATGTTTTTACGTACAAGCAAGAGAAGTAGCTGAGCATTTTATTCTGAAAATAAGTTATAGGTCCCTACGTTTTGATGTTATAAGAAAAATAACTATGGTAATAAATATGTAAATCAAATCTCTATTTTTGAAAAATAGAAGGCACAAGCTATCTTGCATTTTTATGTTCAAAAATGCAAACTAACTTGCGTTTTTTTGAATTTTTTTTAATCATTATATAAAATCTCATAATAAAATACTTAAATAAAAAAAAAGTGGGAATTAGCCACAAGGGCCTCTTTAGCAAGTGAAATTAATTTCTAAGACACACAACTAAAATAATTGCTTTTAAGGACAATACGCAAAATAATTAGTTTTTAGGGCCTAAAAACCTATGAAATTATGTCCTTAAAAGTAATTGGACAACTAACTTTGTCCTTGAAAGTAATTATTCTGCTGACTTCGGCCTTGAAAGTAATTATTTCAGATGTGTGTACTAAAAACTAATTGGACTGCAAAGTTTGTCCTTCCGGTGAAATGCCCCTAAATAATAATTATATCTACTTGAGAATACTAGAACTTAATTTTCTGATTTTTGAAAAACGTTCCAAAAAAGTGCAATTTACACTTTCTATCAAAAATGTAGTTTCAACTTTATGTTAAAACTAATTTACGTATTTATTGGTATAGAGATTTCTTGCATCTACATCAGAGAAAGAGATACATAATGCTCAATGGAATGCCATGCAGAATATGGTTC
Source organism: Allium cepa (assembly GCA_030765085.1). Taxonomy (NCBI): domain Eukaryota; kingdom Viridiplantae; phylum Streptophyta; class Magnoliopsida; order Asparagales; family Amaryllidaceae; genus Allium; species Allium cepa. Next base: position 118,304,103 of record CM060940.1, on the reverse strand, counting down.
TTGGAATATTTTTTGTGCACCTACTATTAAAAATCAATACTAAACCTTAATAGTTTACTCATCAGCCTTGGCACTTTTATGAATTCATCCATCTGATAAAAAATACATTCAAGTATGACAAATTCATACCAATTATACGTTAGTTCGACGTGTGTTTAAATTGATTTTTGAGAGCTCTTATAGAATGTTTGTAACTGTTGATCTGACAGTGTGTGCTAATAATGCACTGGAGAGTAATTAGAGAGGAAATGACATTCAATTTTCAGCAGCTAATTAAACAAATGGACACACTAAATCTACTAAGTTTTGGGTATTGGCAATGCAGTTTCTGCTAGTTATTTCTGATTATCTCTACATGCACTATACTACAAACAGCGTCTTAAGTCAACAAATGAATTTATGAATTTGATCACCTTTTAATTCATAAAAAATCACAGTCCCTACACTTTAACAAGATGCAGTTGCAAGTTATTTGCTACCTGTGCCAACTCATCACGTTCCTTCCGCATCTTCTCCTCTTTCTTTCTCCTACTAGAATCTTGGCCCAAGATTTTCCTTATTGCCTCAGCCTGTAGAAATTTGCATGATGCATATAATCATATCAATTAAAGCGAGGGACGAGGAAAAAGAAGAAGAAAAAAAAACTAATTTCTTTTTCTTGTTTATAAAAAGGACAAACCTCGACAAGCACCATTGTCCCAGTGGTTAAGTGATTTGGCTTTGGTGCGAGAGGTCACAAGTTCGAAACTTGCATAGCGTGATTCGAACATTTATTTGACATGTGACATGTTGTCACAGTGATTTGTTGTATATAAAGTACCATTTCAAAAAAAAAAAAAAAAGGAGGACAAACCTCAGATTCCCTGTTTGCTTTCTCTACTTGCATCCTACGCCTTTGGGCCGCCTCCGCTTTCCTTGCCTGCTGCTCCTTCTCACTAAGCTTCTCCTTTTGCTCTGGAGAGTAACGAGTACAATTGACAAGATCAAAATCAATACAACATTAAAGTTTCCACAGTAATATGAATGCACCAATATCAAGTTTGCAGTGAGTTCACTGAAATTTCGTGTTAATGGAATAAATATATGTCAAAACCAATTTATCGCATGAACAACTAATACTTACTTCTTGAAGGAGCTGGCGGTAGCCCATCTGGGAATTCAATCAAACTGTCTCCAGCAGATGAACCTTTGCCTGACTGAAGGGCCCTTTGCCTTGTTGTAAGAGGTTCAATTCTAGCCTCAGTTGTTACCTCTACTTGTTCTCTTTTCTCTTTTCTCCTTTTGGACTTAAGCCCATCTCCAAGAACAATCTCTTCCTCGTCTTCATCAATATACTCCAGGTCGTTTAATTCCTTTCCTGATCTCGATTTCCTTTTGTTATCTGTTCTTGAAGAATTGTAGTCTTCGTCCATGGTATATGGTACTCTTTTGCTCCTAGAAGCCCTGGAGATGTTCTTTTTCTTCATGCTTATATGTACATCAGTTTCCAAGTCCGAGTTCTTGTTTACTGTGCTAATTTTTGAAAATTTTAGTTTTTCAAGGTTGCGCGACTCATCAACTTTATTTATCTCCCTGAGTTCGCTATCAAAAACTCGTCTTTTGGGGACACGTTTGCTCTTTCGAACAGGTTCCAAAAGAGATGTTTGTTCTTCAAATGGTGATAGATCTCCTTTTACAGTCGGGGTAGAATCGTCATCGGAGTCTTCCTACATAAAAATATGGAGATATGGTTCAAAAATGTGCATACAAAATAAAGAAATTATTACATTACATGGGAAAAACTTCACAAATTCAGTACTTGCCTAGTTGGATCCATTTTCAAGAAAAGCAGAAAAGAAAACTACTTTTTTAAAAACCTTTTAGTTTCATTACACTAGTGCATTTTGACATTGTTATTTTATTATTAAAACCTAGAAAGGGCAAAAAAATCAATCATGGGATTTTTTAGCTGAATCACTTCTTTCAGTCGGTACAAGCCGTGTAGCGTAAAATGCTAATAAAACTATAAAAATAGATTTTTCAATTATTGTTTGCAGTCATCGATTTACATTACAAAGGAGTCGGTCATTGTTACCACTCTTAAGCACTCCATTATTTGGATATGAAGCCAAATGCACTTCACAAAAACAAAAATGCTGATTCAAAGCCACATATTTTTGGCCAAATTATGGCCAAATTCAAGCAAATTGAATTATCATACAACGTATATTTATCTTATGTGGCCTATGACATATGAACACATAAACAGTAGGTGTGTCTGACAGAGGCACTTTTATCTTTTTTTTTCTTTCTTTAGGTACCTAAATCGGCTTGCTCAAGATGTGTGTAATTTTTTCAAGATTCTTAATCTAAGTGACTTTTTTTTTTTTAACATGGATTAGTTGATGTCAGTGGGGTTCGACTCAACACCTCATTTACCATAGATAGTGCTCGTCTGTGAAAACTGGTTACAATATGTCTATAAGTTTGACTCCGAGACATTTGGCTTCGCAAATCACAGCCAAGAATTTCCCACTAAGTTTGTAGAGTTACATGTACTGTTTAATACATGTATATTTTACTTCAAAATGCAGCTAAATACTACTGCATATAACCATGCTTTCCTACCTATTTTTGTGTTGAAAATAGATTATTTCATGCATACAAGTATATTTTCCTGTTTGTTAAAAAAAGTTTTAAATCACGAAAAGGAGTCAATTCTTCAACATAATCCCATTGCATTAGCTGATTATACATTATGAAACAATAACTCAGAAATATAAGGTTGTGTTTAGTTTGAAAATGAGTTTCGTGTTTCGTGTTTTCAATATGTATATCAAATGGCATGGAAGGGGAGGAGTTGGAAAATCTTAATCATTCCAACAACAGGGAGAAGTGGAATGGAGAATATAGTTTTTTGTATTTTCCAAAGGACGGGAAAAAAAAATCATTTTCGATTTTATATGTTGAAACATTTTCCACTTGAAGCTCGTTCCTCCTCATTCCCATCTTCCGTGCATAAACTCCATATTGAAACGTAAAACACGAAACTCATTTTCAAATCACGCTACCTAAGGTTTTCTACATAAGATGGATAATGCACAATTTTATAACCAATTGAAGCTTGTAGCTCAGTTCTTATCCTTTTCATAACCAATGTTATAAAAATCGTTAGGTGTCTACTAGGCGGCGGGTTGGACTAAAGATTAATTGTTTAGGCAAAAGATTAATCAAAGCTAAGCATGTTTGATGAACCCACAGATTTTCAGTTAAATTTTAGGACTCGTTTAGTATAGTCGGTCCAAAAAGAAAAATCGGGTGTTAAGATGAACTTAGAAGCAGCCAAAGAGGGAAGACCGCCTAAAGTAGCATGTAGACGCTTGAACGAGGCATGCCTGGAGAACTTTCTATACGATTAAATGAAGCGATACGCCTCGCTTAACGCCTAGGCGGGGACTCAAGAGATGCCTAAAAGGATTTTTTACAACAGTGCTTGTAACAAGTAAAAGAGGCGCCACTCATTCTGTTTTTTATTTTGTTATTCATGTTCTTTTAGAACATGGATTTTTTTGGCCTTTCCAATGTTCCTTTTGCTGTTTTCATATAGTAGAAACTTCAAAGGGTTTTTTTTTTTTTTTTAGTGACTTCATTCATCTCATCAGAGGTGGATTAGAACAAGAGGTTTATCGAGCTTCAAACATTAATGAAGATTCTTCGGACTTTAAAGTTTTGGAGTGTGCAATTTGAGCAGTGATGACCATGGAGTGGATAACAAACACCTCTCCTGTCCACTTTTGTGAAGATGTTGTTAAATGTTTGGTTCATTATTCTCTTTCTCTGTCTGAACAGCCTTGGGCCTCTTAGCGCTATGATGGTAATATGAACAATTCTAACATGTTCGAAGTTCATAAATGTTATCTATTGGAGGTTTAGACATCATCTTATTGATCATTATTTTGGAGAAATAGGTAAATTGATTGTTAACGTCAAAGATAGGGTCAGGACCTGTACAAGCACAAAACAGCACTTGCATTACTCTTGAACTCAACGATCCAGAACATTAAGTTTTCATTGGATGCTAACAATTACCCTCTAGGGAGTATGTGAGAGAACAAGAAAGAAACTCAAGGTTGTACCAAATTCAAATAACAGAATAAGTTTGAAAGACTGTGGATGCAGCTTTAGTCAATAACTAAGTATAATTGGGTTTGCAAATCAGGCAAACCTAGTATTTAACAATATGTCACAAAAGTTGATTGGAGGATGATCATACTAGCCGGTAGAGATTGTGCAGAGATACTAATCATTGTAACCTAACACTTAAGTTCTATAGGACATCAATGATATGTTCACACCCAACATTGATATTCGATTCATGCTGCTTGGTACAACATTTTATGCTGAGAAAGCTTGGATAAATAAACCGTGCGCACCGGCGTGTATGTCAACGGTGATATTCAATTCATACTGCTAGGTGCAGCATAGGTACAACAATAAAGTGTGTGTTGTGCATGCATGTGTGTGCGCATGTGTGCGTGGGCACGCGCGCGTACTTCGTATTACTCATATTTGTCCATGTTTGACATAATCAATATTTTAATACTGTGTAAGTTTGCATGTATATGTGCTCAATATATAAGTGTTTGTGCGCACACACATGTGCGCTCCCAATAGAAATATCTAGTTCCTGTATCGCCACTCCTAGAGGAGTGAAGATTTTAAATGCTGGAAGTGATATAATCATACATACAAACTAACTTAGAAAGGATGGTTAAGCGAAGTCCTTTTCCTTTAATGGCATAAATAAACGTTGTTAAACACAATTCCAGAAGTCATACCTGAATGATGGGTTCTTTCCTAGAAGTAATTTTTGACTCATAACCGCTATTCTCAACCTCTGTACTTGCTTTCGGGCGAAAAGTTCTGGTAACTCCTCCAACCTTAAGTTTCACTTTCTTCAACTTAGTTTCACCCACTATGTTACCATTACCTCCAACACTCCCTGAACTTGAACTTTTCCAATTAGGCAAAGCAAGTACACTTTCAGAAATTCTTTTTGTGTCTTCCCCACTTCCATATAAGCCACTATAATCTCCATACTTCCCCTCTTTTCTTATTCTCCTTGAGCTGCTTACACCTTCTATACTACTCAGTGATGCAATCTTCGGAGCATAACTACTTCGATTTTCAGAAGATGGAGCTGAAGAAAGTGAAGATGTATCTTGACGTTCTATGATGAATTGTGAATCAGGTCTAGCCCTTCTCGATTTGGTGCTTCTTTTCTTCTTCATGACAGAGGTTACACTGCTAAACTTAGGACCCCCAAAGCCCTCCATTGACTTTAATCTACAAAATATAGAGATTGACATGAAGTTATTTCACAATGAAAGGATAGTTGATCTTAAAGAGACGGTAAATTTGTCAAGACAAAAGTTTTACGCAAGTGAATACAAAGTAGCATAAATTAGACACCCTTGGACTAGGCTGTTTTTGTTTACCGTGTTGATTGTTAAACGTTGAATATTAAAGTAGTTGTTGTTGTCAAAAATCTTAAAATCCTATGATTTAAATCCCGATTCAGATCGGATCTCTCCTTTAACGATTCGATTTACATTACGATTTAAACTTAGTCAAGAACGCAAATAAATAAATAAACATTCTACTCATACTAACATATTATATATATTTCGGATTCACAATTCTAATTACAACATTTCAAAACAAAATAAAAATGGCTTAAGAGAGAAAAGTGAGTTTTATATTTAATTGTAGAAGTTCAAACATCAATATCAATTTCAAATTGTGTGCAAACCTTCAAATATGAACCTTTTGAATCTACGATTTACGATTTGAATCTTGTTTCAATTTAAATTTGAAACTTACGATTTACGATTTAAATCCCATTTTGAAAACATTGGTTCTTTGTTTACCTCCTTCTAAAGTTTTCGATATACTTCCTTTTATTAGATCAATAAAGGAAATTTTGCTCATGTATGCCACTTTTGGAAACCTATTACGCATACTGACCTATTTCTAAACTAATTGCGTTAATAGTTCTATTTCTGCCACATAAGATAAAAAGAAATTATTATGACGTGATATAGGATAATGCCAGTTAAAATATAAATCTTTACGCGATTTAGAATAATGTCACTTTGCACTATCCTAATCACGCTTGAAATTTTTTTATTTTAAAAGGTAAATTGTTTTGACGTGATACTTGACCGCGCCTAACAAAAAAAGGCTTGCATGGCAAAAACATGTTTGTTTCCATAACAACTTTGGAAACAGACCTTGTTAACAAGTTTCGAAACCTACGCCACGTGCGTAAATTTCCTTATATTATTGTACAACGCTAATCCTCTGCATCTACATATAAATAACAAATTTATTAATGGACTAGATCAAATATAAAACAAATAATCAGAAAATGGAACCTTATTTCATAAGGTATAGGAAATATGTGAACTTTGATCAAATTAGATGCGATTGATCTTTTAAAAAAGTAAAATCTTAACATTTAAATTTTGAAATAATTAATAAAATATGAAGAAGAGAACTACAATTCTTGGAATTTCAAAGGGAAAATCCGGAAACTAGAATAAGAAAAAATAGTAAGAAGAAATATCCAAACTCAATCATTACTCCAAAATTATATTCAGAAAATCTCCTAAGGGTATAATTGGAAAAACTTGTGTTGAGGATTCATTAATTATAATAAGCATTTGTATGTTGCTTATTGAAATTGAATAAAGTTCAAAACAGTTATCATTGAGGTTCCGAGCACTCACCATGAACAAAAACATTTAAGCCTTCATGTCCCTTGTTATTAGAAACACATATCGCAAATAAGACGCACTGAGGTACTCAAATTCATTGAATAATAAGACATGATTTAATCGAATAAAATATATATATATATATATATAAACTGTTGAACAAAAATTGAAATTACAACCGCCAATCATGCAATTTTGGGATTTGACCACTATTTTCTAGTTCAATAATAATCCAATGAAATTCAAAAATAATTCATCTCAGAAGCAAAGACTTCAAAATGTCGCATGACAGTGAGTACAGATGTACGTTGAACCTTAACAGCTCCTGATCAAAATCCTGCTATAAAATGATAAATAATACAAAAATAGCATGCCCAATAGTGAGTAAGCGTACCTTAGTAAAGCTTCGCAGAATAACGAGGAAAAGTGATGAATTCGATGAAATTGAACAGACTAGAAACGAAATTAGGGCTCGGGTTTAGTGGGATAGTCTCGGCTCATCCGCCTCTCCGGAAAGATACGGGAAGGACTTCGACCAATACTAACGACTAATAAATCCCGAAACTTAACATAGTTTATTCGATCCCATTAATTATATATTAAAAAAAAAAAAACCATGACATAATCAATAATTTAATTATTATTTTTTTTAAATAAAAAAACATGACATAATCATTTAATATGAATTAACTGCATATGAACCTGTAAACAGATATTTTGAAATACGAATAATATCATGTCTGTATCCGAAATCATTTTCGAACGTGGGATATCCACATCCATATATACGGACGGCGAATAATTATCTTATCGACTAACGATCGATAAATCGATATATATATATATAAACATTTTTTTTCTTCAATCGCATTGATTGTAAGCGTGATAAACAAATATAATGATAATAAATAGTTTTGAGCAATTATTATGCATTAAATTCATATAATACAAACTGTTAGCTTAATAAAAAATAAACGCACGTCTATCATTGTATTAAAATACACAGTTATTAACTATAATCTTGACGAAAAGACGGACAATTTTCGGATGCGGATACCTCCATATCCACATCTGTATCCGTTTTTTCGGATATTGGATAGTTATCTTCTTTTTAAATGCGGATGCGGACGATTTTTGGATATTTTAAATATTTATTGACAGACCTAACTGCATATAATATAAACAACCAACTTAATAAAACAATAAATAAATATATTTTACTATACTAAAATATACATAATTTAAACTATAATCTTAAAAAAATTAGATGGACAATTTTCGAAAGCAGATGTCTTCGTATCTGCAGCCGCGTCCGGTTTTTCGGCTATCGAATATTTATCCGCTTTTTGGATATCGATGTGGAAAGATTTTGGACTTTTCGAGTATCCATTGACAACCCTAGTTGTGATGGAAGGTTCTATCGTGAGCTTACAACAAATTTCTCACATGTCTAGCCCGGTTTACATGATCTGTTGTTCGGTAGTTTGTTTTCAAATCGTCTTTAATAATAGTTGTAATACGTTTGGTGTCACGCTTTTTTGGTGTGAACATGAGTTACCAAAAATGCCCTTCAGTAGATATTATCAAATCCCTTATTGTTATAAAATAAGAAACATTAAAAGAAAGAAAGAGAAAATATTTTATTCACTACAGAGATTGATTATCCATTTTCATTACATTAACACTTTTATATAAACGCCTAGAAGCTTGGGATAGAACTAATCCCACGATGTGAGACTAAATACAAAACAATATATAGCATATTCACTATCTATATTTACATATATTATAACACCCCTCCTTGAATATGCGTCTTCAAAATCTTGAATCCTCTGATAACTTGAAATTGTCCCTTTTGTAACGTTATGATGATTGCTCTCTCTCATTATTATCTTGCCTGCATTTATTCATTCAGTCGATCTAAATATTGTCCGCTGCCTCATTAAAAACCTCTGTTAGGAAAACCCAATGGAAAAAAAACCTTGAACGGGGAAAAGAGTGCAACTTGTAAAATCATATTAAAAATGATATTCTTTCTAAAGGGTTTGATACTTCGGGATCAAAACAATGCCTCATTAAAACCTTACTAAGAAACACCCTATGACAAAAATCTTAGTGAAGGAAAAAGAGTACAATGACATATTTTATTATATCATTTCATCAAATGAAGTTTGATACTTCAAGATCAAAATAATGTCCCATTAAAACCTTAGTAAGAAAAACCCAGTGGGAAAAATCTTAAATAAGGAAAAAAAAAGAGTACATTATAACTTACTTTAAATGCTGCTGGAAAATAGATACTTCTGGATCAAGATAATGCCTCATTAAAACCTTACTAACAAAAACTAGTGGGAAAAAATTTAGTTAAGGAAAAAAAGTGCATTATAAAATATTTATGGATGCTCCCTCTGATTTATAAGTATCCTCTGAATTTGTGTTCGTCTTTCAATAACTCAAATTGATTATAGATACTTCTGGATCCATAAATATGTATCTCATTAATAATACAATTTATTAATAGTTTACATCGATACAATCAAATTTTCTAAGATTGTTTCTTCCAAATATGATTTGCATTTTATGCATTTTATATGCTACTTTTCTGAAAAACACTTCATGTGCTTTCATTTTTGTACTTCGAATCAGTTTTGCGTATTGCAACTATACATCTTTGATGAATACTAAAAAAATTCAATACAACAATACTAAAAAAAAGCAGGAAGTAATATATTCATCTTGAAGTATATCAAGATTTTCATTACAACAATACTTAAAAGAAGTTGTAATCTACGCTCCTTGTTCTTTACCTTCTTTATAACCACCAAAGTTATTTATTCTTCAAGAATTTGTGTGCTTTCATTGTTTATTATGATTTAAACAATATTTATACCTTCGGGGCATTTTAAGTGTTTCAAACACTTTCACTGCTTCAATCAATTCAATTATCTCTAAAAATAGCATGCCCATGGCACTTAACATGTTATTGACAATATATGTGTTTTAATAATTTTAATGTGCTTTTATCACTTTATATACATGTTTCTAATTTTATTTTGTGGACTACAGGTCCACATTTCTTATTTAGGAGAATTTCATGATGGTCAATCATGTTTTTCTCTAATCTACGATCTTTAATCCATTAATAAACATAAGCGCTTTATTATTTATAAATTTATAATCAATTTTTATTGTCAGTTCTAGACATGATTATTGAAAAAGGAGATTATCTGCCAAATTGTTCGAACTAGGGTTCGATATCAATATGACGAGGAGTTGGTTTTTTTTTGGGAGTAACGAAGAGTTTGCAAATACTTTAAAGCCGTCATGCTGATAACGTGTCATGAAATAAGAAACATTAAAGAAAGAGAGAGAAAATATTTTATTCACTACAGAGATTGATTATCCATTTTCATTACATTAGCACCTTTATATAAACGCCTAGAAGCTTGGGATAGAACTAATCCCACGATGTAGGACTAAATACAAAACAGTATATAGCATATTCACTATCTATATTTACATATATTATAACACTTATAATTAGGATCTTCCGAATAAACTCACTTCAAAAATTCAAATTGTGCCTCTATAAATATTGACAAACCTTAATATCGCTTAAAATAGGATCTAATAAATTATTATTATTTTTACAAATTCAAAATGTCATCTACAAATATTAAGAAATCTCAATCACTTTAAAATACGATCTAACAAATAAAGTTTCTTTACAAATTTGTACTCTATTAATAATAATAGAAATAAAAATTCAAACTACAAAAAAATATAATGGAACTTAGAAATAAAAACTCAAATAAATTACACACGATTCCAACGCAAAATATGATTAAACATTTGTGCTTTATTTTGAACCTGTTGAAACAAATAAATTTGTAGAAAAAAACTCACGCGCGAAGCGCGTGTCGTAATGCTCCTTTTATAGAAAGATTATTAATAAAGGCTCACGGTTAGGGGTTAGGGTCCATTTTGTGCCAAACAAAAGGAACTTGCAAGATCAAGCAGGATCGTTGCAGTTCTTTTTGTCAAGCAGACCTAAAAGGGAGTCGGTGGGTAACAACAATGAGCAGGGCTGATGATTCTTTGTGCATGTATCTGGGTTTAGGAAGTTGATGCTTAGTGTGTTTTATATTACAATTTATGTATATTATATGTTTTGTATGGTAAGACTGACATTCTGGGTTTATGCATATTTTTGGGTGACTTTCAGTTGTATGAGCTATCGGCTGCCAAAGACTGTTAGTTGGGTATTTTTATTTTAGTTCTGCACGTACGATTGTGTGACCTCAGTCATACACCCTTTATCTAAAAAAAGGAATTTGCAAGAGACATTTGAAGATGACACAGAATTGATTAGGAGAATGTGTTCTTGTACTATGAAAAATATATCTTAATTTTAATTATTTTTATTAATAATTATTTTATTATTGTTTTAATTACTATAAAATAACATAATTTAATGAATCTATATTATTTATAAATTATTAATTGCTAAAAAAAGTGCAATAAAATAATAATATTATTAAATACTAATAGTTCATAATATAAATACAATACCATATCTCTCTTTTAAATTTCCCTATCAGATATATCGCAAGTCGTCTAAGCTCATCGGACTTGTCCATCAGATCGCTACAACAAAAATATCCTATTACAACGCTCTTTTTACAACAGGCATTGGTTGCCTGTTGTAATAGAAGGCTATTACAACGGTCCATTTAGGGCCGTTGTAAAATATGCCATATACAACCCCCTTTTTACAACGGGCATTATTTGCCCGTTGTTATAGAAGGCTATTACAACGGTCCACTCAGGCCCGTTGTAATAGATGCCAACTTTACAATGGTCAAAAATGCTTGTTGTAATAGCCTTACCCTTTGTTATATCGGTCCGCTTTGCCCCCATCTGTTTGCTTCCTTTCCCTCGCCGCTAAAACTTTATTTATCGCTAACCCTAAATCCCAAATCGACTACGTTCGTCGACCTCTTCTCCATGGCAATCCAACCTTTCCATGGCTGCACCTATTCCTCCCCCTCTCCTACTCTATTCAACACGACACCCAAAACCGTCGATTCCTCTCTTCCTCTCTTCGCGCGCTCTATTCACCCACCACTATCAATCGAGGTCTGACTCATCCCCAAAAATCGCGACCTATGCCTTACCATGCAACACAGCAGATGTCGCGTTTTTCTATAGACAGCCGCGCACCCCATATTTCACTCCATCGATGTTCCTTGATACAACAAGCACAGAAAAACCAACGATGAGACTCAACTCCACTCCAATTAGCTCCAAATCAAACCATAGTCTAAACTCCTTTCGAGCAAAACTATCGTATGCCCAAGCTTGAAGCCCCAACCTCCCATTCTCATTCCAAAATGTAGATCTCATCATTTTACGATAAAAGACCCAAGTTTTTATTTTATTTTATATGATTTGTTTGATTTTTTTAAATGAAAATGGAAACTAAAGTTTCTTGTTTCAGTTTGATTTTGATGGAATGAAATGGAAAAGTATAGATGACCAAAGTAAGCAGTGTACTGAAGTGTATAAGCGTTGTCTTGAATGTGGATGTTGTTTGCTTACTGTTCGCCCGAATCAGAGACGTTGCTCGCCTTGTTTCTGTCGCCTCATTGAGTGTGTGTACAGTCTCGAGTGCTTTGTTGGGGAAGCGTACTGCCGATGATTGTAGGACTTGTTGATAGGAGATTTTGCTAAAATTTGATGTATCGGGTGTTGTTCAGGTAACAACTTGCTAAATTTGATTGCTCTAAGTTGTGTTGTTTTATACTTACTACTTGAGATTAAAAAACAATGAAATGTTGTCTAGTAATATCTGGCTGAAGATGACTCTAAGACAGGTTGTTGATGATACTAATAGTTGATGCCCTTCGTGGTTTGATTTTGTTTGGATGCAGCAGTTTTGTTTCATGTAACTTTTTCATTCAGATGAGGCTATTATTTAGAGATATCGATCCATGTCTAGATCTATTGATGGTTGGTGTTTGACGTTGAAGATGAGAAAGCTTATCCGATGGACAAATTTTTAAGCACACGACCTTAAGATTTCAAGTACACGACTTTGATTGTACATCAGGTAAACCTTTAGATTTTAGGCACTCGACTTTGATTTTACATCAGTCCTATTATGATACTAAGAAAAGATGCAGTTTGTATACCTACAAGTTATGGTAGCTTTGTAGTTGTAACACGTATGTGAATACCAAGTGAAGTGAATCAAATAACCTTGTATGCATATGCTCTACTATGTCCCGTCCTTTGTTAACTGAATGAATAAATTAAAGTATAAAATGAATTGTTAATTGATATATGACTTTTTCATTGAAGATTTTTCATTGATGCATTTAAACTTGCAAAAGTTAATATCGGGTTGTGTGCTATGCGTTGTTTTTCCTTCGTAATTATAAAATCGTTGTACTGAATTTGATCTAGTTTCAAATTGTAAGCCAGTGTTTAGAAGGGAAGTGGGGTGAGGCAGAATGCAGATGTCAGTGGGGAATTGTAGTTGATGACAGTGTGGGAGTTTTATGATGGAAAACTTCTTGTCTAGTGGTTGTATTGGATGACACTTTCCAAGTTCCAGTAAGCGTATTCGCTATGTTTCTTTTTGATTGCATTAACAATGTTCTTAATAAGACCATGTGAAGAAATTTACAGTGTTCTGAAGTTTAAATTTTGTTCAATGTTTTTAGATTGGCGGAGAATCTGAGAACAACTTATGGAGTTCGATAAATTCAAGGCAATTCTATGGATGTAGCAGTGCAAGCAATGATTTCATAAGTGAGTTTTCGAATTCTAGCTGTGAAAATTTATTTCGATTAATCACGTATAGTTATAAGAATAATGATGCTTTTCGTGAAATAATTGTTTTATGACTTAGAAGCTGAAGGAATTACTTAGCCTGATCAGTATTTGATGATAGCTACAAGTGGAGGATTGAATTAGCAGAGAACCGGGGTAACTTTTCTTTCAAAACTATCGATTGTTATTTGTATTGACTATTTTTTGTTTAAATATAAGTCTGGAAGTTTGAATTAGTCATATTACTGGGAGTTAGTAATATGCCTTTTGGTTCCAACTAATTTACCGTTTTTCTACGTGTTTTTCAAATTCCATATGTTCATTAGATTAGTTTAAGTTTTTCTTTATCACATCACCTACACAAAATCTATTGCATAGGCAGCAAACAACTCTATTTTATGTAACGCCATACAAAACATATAACAATATTTATATGAATTTCAAGCTAAATAATATTCAACGAAGTTGCATAAACTACAATCAAGTATCTGTTTGAATATTAAACTGAAATTTGTGAAATAGGAGTGCCAAATATTATTTTTAGAGTAGAATTTTCAAGGTCCAAGGTTATTAGGCCAGTGTTATTTATAAACAAGTTCGAAAAACGCTGTTATTGTTTTCATGGTATGTGATCCTTGAAATTGCTTTATACTTTGTACCATTTCCATGTTTGTTTTTATTTATTGTTGCTGCAAGAATTGCTACTTTGTAAAGCATATTTAGGTGTATGTTTCCATATAGTTTCAAGCATAGTTAACTTTATAGCCTGTACATAATAAAAAGATTAAGTTTGATGAATTAGAATAAAGAATTGAAATCTTTGTGATAAAGTATCACCGTTCAAGGGATTATATTTGCGGTAGAGTTATTGTTTTGTGGTAGATGATTCTGCTGCCATTTTGATTTTCTTTTCTACAGAATCTTTGATTTAATGTCCATTGAAGATGAAAAATGTTCAAAACCTTATTTTTTTCCACCGTATAATTCTTCCAAATTTCAAACTTTTACCGATGAAATTCAAACGGCTGATCCAAGTTGGATTCCTGTACATATGTAGAAATTGGAATATACTATATCAACATATGAGGGAAATTGGAAAAATTAATTTTTGCTACATGTAGTATGATCATTATTGATATCACAAATAACAATACCATTTAAAATAATTGTTAATAGTATTTTATTGAGATGCATGGTTAGTTTTCTAATAATTTTCCACTGTCAACAAGGACCAATTTTTCTTCCTTACCTTTTTAGTACAATTTTTTCATGTTTACTGACGCTTACAACTGCAATATTTAAAAAAATTAAATAGATTTGAGGCGTTAAAAAGGAGGTGGCCTAAACATGTATTTGGTTATTTAATGGGTAAGTATCGAGTGATATATTTTTATTTTTCTCAAAATGAGGTGTTTGAAGAACGGTAATAAGTTTAAGCAGCCCTCTGTGTTCTGTTTTATGTTGATGAAGCCTCTCTTTATTTCTAAATAGTTACAGGATTTTATAACCCCAATCTATTAAATGTGTATGCGGTATTTGGGATAGTATTAATATAGAATGTGCTTTTCTAAAATTAATACATGCATGAATATTTAAGTGTATGAATATTTAAGTATGCATGAATATGGTTTTTTAGGACCATATGTTTTCTTCTTCTTCTTCGGGGTTGGTTTTATATATTGGCATAGAAAAATTAATGTTTTTAATATATTATTGTTTTGCCTGATATAAAATCATTATTCCATCCAAATTTTAATTACTGATTATGCACCTTATAATTTTGTTCATGTGAAGTAAAAGGTGATAAAATTACCAATTTAATTTTTTAATCTTTGTGATTTTGACTGCATGGAAATTGATTGTTGGAGGCGTTTGATCTACTTCGTTGGCTGAATCTTTTGTAAAATTCGACTCTATGCTTTTATTTTCATCCTAGATTTGTTCATTTTAATACAATCTATTATGAAATTCTTTCATATGGTAGGAATGTCTAGTGATATCAAAAATCTATGAGAACTTTGCATTCAATGCTTGGTTTTATCTTTTGTAGGTTTTAGTGATCACAAACATGAGTTGTTGGCCTGGAAGAAAAATGGATTACCTAGCTTGAAAGGTAGATATTAGTGCAAATTTATTTATATTACAAAAATATTGGTATATTTTTATTTTGCCTTCATGTTACACTACCCCTTTAATTTTCCTTTTCAATCTCAATGTGATATTGTAAGGATCCACTCGAAGAGGATAAACTTGATGCTGGGGATGCATTGAAGAAAATCACAGGGAAAATGAGTTGCGTCTTTGATGCAAAAGTCCAGGCAAGTCTTTATGCATTTTTGATAGTAAACTAGACAAATGGTTAATGATGAACGAATTAATTAATATTGTTAATTTTTAAAATTGAAAATATTATTACCACGCTATGCTTTATAAACTTCCTCGCCAATTCTCTTACATATATAACATATGTTATTTTATAGACATGGAGTGCTAGTCTTACACTTATTGTTGATTGATAATAGAAAGGAAATTTTTCTGCATTAATTTGGAATTTTATTAACTCAAATTCTCCACCAAATAAGTGGATGTAAGCTTAGCTAGATTTGTGATGTGAAATTGATTTTTATTCAAACAAAATACTGTTTCACGCTGCACATATAAAGGTACATGTCATATAACAGACGGTAATAAGTGGAGGTACTAAATGAATGCATTTGCTGAGAAGGACAATAAAAGACATCTGGGTCACCATATTCAAGAAAGCATATTGAAGTCCAATTTGACCAAGTCTCCAAACCAATGGTTAATATATGCATACGTTGTTTGTCATGTAAGGGTGATGTTGTTTCTTACAAACTAGGTTCATGTTATCTTATCCAATTTTAATATGCAGTTGTGGATATTGTTTGAAGAGTAGCAGGATAGTATTATAACTATATGAACATATTTTTAATAGAGTTGTGAATGCTATACATACGAGTTTGTATGTGTATAACACTTTTATTGAATGGTATAAAAACTATTTGCATAACAATTCAAGAAAGTACAAAGATGTAGTTGCTGCTGGTTGAGGTTGAATATGGTATAAGGTAGTAGGATGTATGATGTGGTGAATGTATGCGGGCTCAGAGGGTTTGGATGTGCAGAGAATTCAGGTTGGTATGTAAGTGATGGCAGTGTTGTGTGATGATTGTTTGGTGGATTTAGTATGTTGGTGATTGGAGTGGTTATGGAAAGAATGTCTGATGTTATTGATGTGGTTATGGAGAAATGTGTGTAGAGAGGCAGTTGGCATATATGCAGTGTAGTGGTTGGAGAAAGTTGTGCAGCGGATGGTTATATGCAGCAAGGAATTTGAAGTGTTGTGGTCAGTTTTGTTGTGGGTAGGGTGTTGATAGTTTTGTTTGGATGTGTGCAGATATGATTGAGGACTGTAGTATGGTTATAGGAACTGTGCACTGTTGAAGTAATGAAGGGGAATGCGCACAGTAATAAAGGAGGCAGCGACAGTTTTGGTTGTTCTAGAGAACAGTGAACAGTTTCGTTAAAAAAATTGTAAAAGGAAAATTGTAATTGTAAACGAAAAATGTAAATGCAATGCAATAAATCTTTGTAACTATGTAAAATTTTATGAATGATGTGAATAGATATATCTTTTTTTATTTTGAAATATGAATTTCTTTTGTTATTTTTAGTAAATATGAATAAAGATGGTTGTCATTAGTATAATAATTTTGTTTCAATTCAAATTAGTTTAAAATTTGCACGCGCATTGTAGTAGTTTTATTTTTTTCTCATTTGAATTTTTACAACGGTCAGTGCAAGTTGTTAAATATGCTTTTTACAAAGGTCAATGCATGTTGTGAAACAGACTATGCAACTAGTATGGTTATTCTATTGTAATGGGTTATGGCCGTTGTATTATAGTCTATTACAACAGTTATAACCCGTTGTAAAAATGTATACTGCAACAGTTTTTGCAACATGCTTTGCCCGTTGTAAAATGTGGTGGATCTAGTACAAAGAGGTCTATTACAACGGGCACATGCCCGTTGCGAAAACCATATTACAACGGGCATTGCCCGTTGTAAAAAGACTGTTTTGTTGTTGTGGACAACGGGCAGATCTGTAGTCTGCCTCCTTGGTATTCAGAATGTACATGATTTCCCATATGAAAAATGGGTCATCCTCTTATCGCACAGACATACATCTACCGATGGTATGTGGCATCTCCACATCATGCAAAGAAGCTCCACTCGGCCTACGACTACGAGAACCGGAAGTAGTGGCATAGATTCGAAAAGACTCAAGAGTGTGAATGTTGATCTCGACAGCATTGCCCCATAGAAAGTCGGCATACATTTGGGTGTCGAACTGACATTGGTGGGGTGATGTCTATGGAACTATGAACAAGTACGGTGGGAGTTTCTATGCAGCCTTCAAGTATCACAATCAACGCCCTGAAATTCGAAGGAGTGCAAACTTTGAAATTCTTAAACTTCTTACCAGTCGTGTCGCACTACTCATCACCTCCTCCGACGGTGTCCTTCTCTGCATTCTAGAACCTATTTCAATCTGCAATAGTTGGTTCCATGGGTTTCAGTTGTGCTTTAGGTTGTCGAACTTGTTTTTTTATCCGATTGAGATTATAATCAACGCTTATCTGTATGTTGAGGGTGTTGGTGATTTCATCATACGAATAGCTAACTCGACCTTTGTGAGATCCGAAGTT
Source organism: Allium cepa (assembly GCA_030765085.1). NCBI lineage: Eukaryota > Viridiplantae > Streptophyta > Magnoliopsida > Asparagales > Amaryllidaceae > Allium > Allium cepa. The sequence goes on along the minus strand of CM060940.1, from coordinate 118,285,776 downwards.
GGCAAGAAAAATGTCGATAAAGATCGATGTTCATTCCTCGATCTAGATTACAATTGTTGGAACTGGGCCAACAAGTGTGGAAGTTACGAGTGAATTTCAAATATTTTACCGTATTGGATTTTTTGTTAGGCTTATGAAGTCTAATTTATTTAGAATTTTTTTTATTTGGTTTAAATAAAATCAAATATTTTATTTAAATTTATATATTTTGTAATATAACATTAAATTTTTTTATTACCTTATATGCATGTATCATATACACATATGTGTATGTGCACACACGCATGTGTAACATAATAATCCATGGAGGGTATAACATGCACGTATATAGAAGTTGGAATTTATATCGCAACAGACACATCTGCTAGTTTGTATGCATTATATGTTGTGCAAATATGTGCATGTATAATATATATATCTATGTATGTATGTATGTATGTATATTATAAATTTCAAATAATTACACACACACATATGTGTGTGTGTGTATTATAAATATGTTTTATTATTATAATATTACAAAGTATATTTGTGATGACCCAGAATTTTGGTCAATTTAAATTGGGATATTTAATTGATTTCAATATTTAAAACTATAGAATTGAGTTCGAATAAATGGCGAGCTATTTCTTCTTTTCGTTATAGTCATATCTGGTTCGAGGAAATCTCGCGGGAAATTGGATGCGCCCTTGATGCTCGCGATTTTGGGTAAGTACGAGCCCGCAGTGATGATGGAAGTAGAGTGTAGTCGCGACGAAGAAGGCCGATGTGGGTTTTTGTTTGTGATGGTGACGGCAGGGAGCTAGTGATTTTAGGGTTCGTTAGTAGGTCGTGGGCCACAACTTTGAAGTCGCGCTGGGTGGTGGAGCGCGCACGCTCGTGTGGGTTTAGGGGAAGGCTGGGCGCGGCTTTGATTTTGTTTGAGTAGCAGGCGAGGCGAGGGATAGCGACGGCTTTGGGACGAGCTGTCATGGAAGAGGGGTGTTCGTGTTATCTGCAGCTAGGGTTTCGATCGCGAGGACGGGTGGCCGAGTCGAGACTGTTGCGAGCTGAGGTGTTTTCGATTTTTTTTCCTCGATTTAAAAAAAATTATATTAAAAAAAAAGGAAAAAAAGAAAAGAGGATTCATTGTTCTTTATAGTAGATACATGTATGCTTGCATGATTCTGAAAATAGAATTTTAAATGTTAAAGAGGTTATGTAAAAAATTGATTTTTGAAATCCATTCTCCCTACGCGTCTTTTACGATTTTTGTTTGTTGAACCCACTTTGTGGCTAGTATGCTGGAATTTAATCATGTAACAATTTCAGCTATTTAAATAAGTATTTATATATAGACACTATTATAATATCAAAGGAATTTGATAAGAAATGTTTTAGCTATCGTAAGGTAAAAACCCGACATGTTTATTTGTGGCGTGATCTTACGAGATGCTTTTGTTTTCAAAGGATTTTGAAACTTTAATTATCAAATTGAGTGTGATTTTCTCACGCTGGTATTCCAGACTGACTCGGGTGTTATTTAACTATAATGCTCGGGTCAGACCGAGTATTATATATTACAGAAAAGGATGTTGTGGAGCTCAGGAGACGAGTTGGATGGCAATACGTACTTCCGTTCTTTTTTCTAAATATTCCACTGTGTGGCTAGCTATGTATTCAGTTTTGTGAGGACATGTTATGATTACTGTCTAGTTGGGTGTTATGTGTACTCTGATGATGTAATGTATAAAAAGATTTGCTTTTGTGTAAAGATCAGTTATTATCTAATTATATTTTATTCCGCTACGATGGTTAGATTCTGATGTTGTTTTGTTTTCTCTTCTTCTATCTCCTTCTTCTTTAACCCTAACAGTTCGTATTTCCATTCAGCTTGAGTTGCTGTGTTGGAAAATAGTGTTGACTTAAGGGGTACGGGTTTGCGGGTTGTTACAGTGGTATCAGAGCTTAGGTTGGTGATAACCTTGGCTCTGGTGGGGATTACTCATTAGAAATAGAGTCCGTAGTACTCTAGAATGAGTTTGAGTGTAATAATAAATATGAGCGCGTATTTGTTAGTGAATATAAAATTGTTTTTATATTGTGTTGATTTATCGATTGGGTGTTTATGGACTCTCGTCGATACGTGGGACGCCATGTTATCTATAGGAATTTCTAAACTCTTAAACAAGATAAACCGACACGGTATTTTTTTTAAATAGGGTAAATGAAATACCAAATTATTTTTGTATATAAAGGAAATAATTTTTCGTAAATTATTATAGTTATATATGGATGCTTGGTTGTTAGGAATGATAATATTAAATTATTATCATTGTTGTGTAAAAATGAATAAGACATTGAAATTATAACGAAAGCTAAGGAATGAATTCATATACAAAGGAAATTTGTAAATGTAAACTGTAAATGTGATTATAAATTGAAATAATATTTCAGGACAATATTTGAATATGAATTGAAAGAATTTAGAACTTGAAATTTTGGGAAATTTTAATTCCTTTGGGTTGAAAATGATTTCAAAGGTTTTGGGGGGGAATAATAGGAATATTATTCGAAAATATTTTGAATTGGATTTGAAGTCCGGTGAGACTTGAAATTAAGAATATTTGAAAATGTTTTTAAAGAGATAAAAGCATTGAACTCTTTCGGTCGCTAGAAAATAACTTCGATCATAACTGCAGCATCATCGATGTTCATTTTCAAGTTTCCAAAGGAAGAATTGCTGCTTGAATGTTTTAAATGGGAGATGTTTGCGAAAACTGGGTTTGGTTTTGAAATTCAAAGAGACAATTGAATTTACCAAGGGATTTTGGATATAATTGATTTCAAATGATTTTTGAAAAACTTAAGTGATTATTGAGGACTTTGGAATTGGTTTAAAAATGTTTTGAGTGTCTAAGTAATGGTTTAAACTCTAGAGGTTTAACTAAAAATGTTTATGGATTATAAAAGGATTTGAAAATTTATAAAGTTCGAAAATTTCCTGGAATGGAATTAACTTGTAAAAAGTGAATAAGTTAGAAGAGTAAGTCGAATTAAATGAACTTAAGCTAAGTCTAATAAAATTGTTTGTATTTTGGGAAATGAATAAAAATCCAAAAACTTGAATTATAAAATAGATTGAACTCAAGAAAATTAAGTGAAGTGATTTTTGAAGGGTAAAAAATAATAATCAAATATTGAATTAAAAGCGGGAAATGAACTAATTGGAATAAATTAGTTAAGTGAGTATGTTAATGGGATTCTGATTGGTTGAATAAAATTTGAATTATGAGTTGAAAATGGATTTTTGTGAAGTTAAACTTGTGTTATAAATAAAATTCAACTTGGAAGTGAAATTCAATATTGAAATTAAATTAAATTTGGTAAACAAATAGAATTGAAACTAAATTTTGAAATTTAATTTAAGTTGTGTATGTAAAGTAAAGTGAAAATTGAAGAATTTGTTCGAAGAAACTAAAGGATGTAAAAATTTGAATATAAACTTTTATTTGAGATTTAAAAATAAATTAGTAGGTGAAACTAATTTAAAATAATTATATGAATCAGTTATAAATGGAAGATAAAATTCAATATTCAGAGTTGAAGATAAATTGAATTCATATCGAAATGGGAGAACCAATTTGAATAGAAGTAGATATAAACTAAAGTGGTGAAGTGAAAATAAATATGAGAAGCGTATAAATTACTTATATTGAACTTAAGAAGAAAGGGTAGAATTCTTAAGTAATATGGGTGTCGGAAAAATATATTGACTAAGCAACTGAGTGAAGATTTAATAAAAATATGTGAAATGATAAGCGTTGATAAGTGAATAGAAATCAAAATGAATGGAATAAAATTCTTACTTAAATAAATAAGCGTAAACTAAGTAAGCATTGAAATGGAATAAATAAGCCGAAATAAAAGTGTTGGAATTTTGAAAAATGAAAGAAAATCCGAACTGGAATTATGAAAGAAAAAAATTGAACTCAGGGAAATTTAATGCAGTGATTTTTGTAATAAAATCGAATATTGATTTAAAAGTTGGAAGTAAGCTAATTAGCTAAATAAATTATTTGATAGAGTATGTTAATAAAATTTAACTCGGTTAAATAAAATGGATTGTAAGTTAATAATGAAGTTTGGAAATAAACTCGAATTATAAATAGAATTCGACTTGGATTGGTAATGAATTAAAACAAGTGGAGATGTTGTAAAAATAAAATGGAATTGGATTATAATAGAAATGATTTGAGTTACAAATAAAGTCCAATTCGAGTACAAATGAGTTAAGTATGTGCTTGGATATTATTTTGATAAATTGAGAAGGTGAATTAAAATAAAATGGATGGGCTAACTGAATTAAATGGAATTTGATTAGATGAGAATCAAATTAAATAGAAGTGAACTTAAGTTTGAAGTTGGAATAAATTGAAGTAAATTAACTTAAGTTAAGAATAATGAGAAGCTCGACTTCAAGTAGGAAGGGTATACCATTAAATAAAAGCTTGGGTTGAATTAATTTGGGAATGGTTAGTAGTATACAAGCATGGAATGCGTCGAGCTAAATAAAATGGTTGTGAATGAATTAAAATGGAATGGAATTAAATATAAATTGAGTTGGGATCAATCTAAATTATTTATAAAACTTAAGTAATTATTTATTCACATGGATATCATCAAATTGCATAGAATAAATTGTCGTTTGACGTAAATGAAAGTAATTAAAATTCTATGAGTTGAGAGAGGTTAAATAAATTGATTTTGAAATCAATTGAATTGAATATGAGCTTGTTTTGATTAAAAATAAGTTGGATGTAAGAAATTGAATTGTAAACCATTCAAATTGAATGAAATGGCATATGAATTGGTTGAAAGCAATTGAATTAGTTTCGAAATCATATAAATTGCTGATGGAAAGTGTTCGGTGTATGTTTCTTATGAAATGCATGTGTTTAGCTATTGAAAGTAAGTGAAATCTTAATAAATTTCATATATTTAGTACTTACATGTTTGAATTGAGTAAGTACAGGTACCGGCAAGCCGTTTGGCTGATTTGAACGTGCAAAAGGCTAAAATAATAAGGCGCTTGCTTTAAAATGCTAAATAGAGGTACGCCTACACAATAAAAGTTAGAAAATATGAACTGTTGTTGTTTTTTTGTTTTTTCGACCATGTGGCTCAATGTATATATATTTATATCTCTTGTCAAATTGCAAAAGCTCCTCCGTACAAAGGGGACTCTGCAAAAAAAAATCGAAAATTTCGGGAATTGGAAATTTTTTTGAATTTTTTTGAAAAGATTTTCATTAGCAACAAAACGATTTCGTATTGGAATTGAAATAAGGGATTATGAAAATGGAGATTGTAAATAATTGTTTAGTTGGAAGTAAAGAATTGAAAAAGTGAATATGGGATTTTCACTAAATGGGTTTTAGTAAGTTAGTGGGTTTGGGATATTCTTCTGCCTTAGTAATTTCGGGGACAAAATTCTTTTAAGGGGGGAGAAATGTGACGGCCCGAAATTTTGGACAATTTAAATTGGGATATTTAATTGATTTCAATATTTAAAAGTATCGAATTTCGAATAGATGGCAAGCTATTTCTTCTTTTCATTATAGTCAGATCTAGTTCGAGGATATCTCGCGAGAAATTGGATTCCCCTTGATGCTCGCGATTTTGGGTAAGTACGAGCTCGCAAGTGATGATGAAAGTAGAATGCAGTCGCGATGAAGAAGGCCGATGTGGGTTTTTGTTTGTGATGGTGAAGACATGGAGCTAGTGATTTTGGGGTTCGTTAGTAGGTCGTGGGCCATGACTTCGAAGTCACGCTGGGTGGTGGAGCGTGCACGCTCGAGTGGGTTTAGGGGAAGGCTGGGCGTGGCTTTGGTTTTGTTCGAGTAGCAGGCGAGGCGATGGATAACGACGGCTTGGACGAGCTGTCATGGAAGAGGGGTGTTCATGTTGTCTACAGCTAGGGTTTCGATCGCGAGGAAGGGGTAGCCGAGTCGAGACTGTTGCGAGCTGAGGTCTTTTCAAATTTTTTTCCTCGATTTAAAAAAAAAATTATATTTAAAAAGAAAAGAAAAAAAGAAAAGAGGATTCACTGTTCTTTATAGTACATACATGTATGCTTGCATGATTCTGAAAATATAATTTTAAATGTTAAAGAGTTTATTTAAAAAATTGATTTTTGAAATCCATTCTCCCTACGCGCCTTTTACGATTTTTGTTTGTAGAACCCACTTTGTGGCTAGTATGCTGGAATTTAATCATGTAACAATTTCAGCTATTTGAATAAGTATTTGTATATAGACACTATTATAATATCAGAGGATTTTGATAAGAAATGTTTTAGCTATCGTAAGGTAAAAACCCAACATGTTTATTTGTGGCGTGGTCTTACGAGATGCTTTTGTTTTCAAAGGATTTTGAAACTTCAATGATCAAATTGAGTGTGATTTTCTTACACTGGTATTCCAGACTGACTCGGGTGTTATTTAACTATAATGCTCGGGTCAGACCTAGTATTATAGATTACAGTAAAAGATGCTGCGGAGCTCTGGAGACGAGCTGGATGGCGATACATACTTTCGTACTTGTTTTTTTAAATATTCCACTGTGTGACTAGCCGTGTATTCAGTTTTGTGAGGACATGTTATGATTACTGTCCAATTGGGTGTTATGTGTACTCTGATGATGTAATGTATAAAAAAATTGCTTTTGTGTAAAGATCAGTTATTATCTATTATATTTTATTCCGCTGCGATGGTTAGATTCTGATGTTGTTTTGTTTTCTCTTCTTCTATCTCCATCTTCTTTAACCCTAACGGTTCGTATTTTCGTTCACCTTGAGTTGATGTGTTGGAAAATAGTGTTGACTTAAGGGGTGCGGATTTGCGGGTTGTTACAATATTTATATATATTATTAATATATTACAAAATATATATACATACATACGTTTATATATGCTTATATAATTCTGTAATATTATAATTAATAACTTGAATCATTTGTGTATATATGTATATCTAGCTGTGCAATTAAAAGCATACGGCAGATTCAATGCGGTGGAGGTGCAAAAAGTCATAGCGGGATACAACGAGGATATAGCAGGTGCCTCTAAAATAGCATATAAAACTCATACTTAATGTTTTTTGAAATATATAAATGGTGTTTAAATGAAAACTAACATTCAATTGAATTATAATTAATACATAAATAATTTTAAATAAAAACATGTGCGAATATACTTTAAATAATCGTAAAACCATTATATAACATAATTGAACTTGGTAGAATATTAAAGTATTTTCATGTCTAAAAATACATTAGAAATTCAATCAAATGAATTAATTTCATAATTTTTATAATGTATAAATTAGCAAAAATAGCGGAATATAGCGGGAATAACGAAATATAGCGGAAATAGTGGAGATTAAAGTGGAAAGGCTATATTTGGGGATATATGGAAAAATCGTAGTGGTAGAAATCCGCTATGAGATATAGCGGGGTAATAACGGTACATTAACTACATAGATATATGGATAAATAAATACATATATATACATATATATTGACATATGCGAAATATAAACTAAATATTTGATTATATATATAAAATAAATATATAATTAAAGATAAATATTTTTACGATTTATTATATATATAAAAATATAATATATATATATAATAATTTTAAAATTTCTTCCAGTTCGAAAGTAACTTTGATTTGCAGATACTATAATTTTAATTTTTTAATATATATTTTCTATGAATTAATTAGTAGTTTCGGACATAATTAATCGATATAAAATAATTGTATGAAAAAACTCAGAACTTAAAATTTCCAAAAATCTAGGATCACAAAATTTGAGATTTTTCTAAATTAAAATAAGAATTTTAATAAAATAATCACTATTTGGCTGAAATTTAAATTAATTATCAAAAATATAAAATAATATTAAAAAATTATGGAAACATTCTCTAGAGCTTCTGATATCTATTAAATAATAGTAAAGCGGAAGAATGTAAAGCCCTCTCATTAATTGTAGAAGTTATCTCTATTCTCCTTAATTCTATCTAAATATGGTTATTTTATTTTCAAAATTCTATAATTTACCGCTTTACAATTATTCTACTAAACTTCTTGCACTATTTAACAATCAAATACCTACTTTTTTATGGAAAATTATTTACAAATCTTCACCATTCTTACAAAATTTTACATTAGAATCCACGCATTTAAATTAATAACTTAATCCAAAATTTAAACTAATTGTTAAACTTAGTCAACTAATACGTATTAATGGACTAAAAAATAAAAGTTTCAATATGCATACTAAAGGAGCATCAACAAAATGGTTAAAAAAAGTCATGTAGATGCAAATATATATGAATCATATAAAATAAATATATGCATTAATGACAATAATAAATTTGTTTTATACTTTATTTAATACATAAATTTACCATGCATTGCACTGTAAAATTTTAGTCACAAATACTTGTATTTTATTTTATTTTCAATTACAAAGAAACCCTTCTCAATTATGTTCTAATATTTTTCATTCAAGTCCATATATTTAACTAATTGTGTAATTGTAAATTTAAACTATTTAAGTAAATATGATTAACTAATATTCATTACTCCATCTAATAAATCATAAAAGTATAAGAATCTCAATATATACAATATTCATATGTATGGGAGAAAATGATATAGTTATTTCTTCTTTACTCAAATATATAAAGATATTTAAATTGTGCGACATAAAATGTATACATAAATAATAATAATTCTTTTAATTTTTAGTTCATTTATCTCGAAAAATTATCTTTCATTACGTAACATAATTTCGTTTTGAATGACCTTCAAAAGATAATTTTATATTTTACAACATTATGATATGAACGCACAGATTACACCGATATTAAATTATATAAACATTCTTACTTTCAACATATTATCATACCCATACCCAACTCATCTCACCTAAATGCTACATAACATTATTTTGCAATTATCAAATTTGTAAGCATGACGTGCACTAGTACGAAATCTATGGTTAATTACAGGAATAAAATTATTTAAATATGAAAACTAAATGATAAATAAAAGTTGATATGCAGATCTGCTAGCTAACCATAAGACCGATGCTCTTTTCAATTACAAATATGTACAAAGTTCTTCTCAATTTTGCTTACATTCAACTGTATTTAATTAGTTATGTTAATCATTAATTAAAATTATTCAAATATATTCAATTATTTACTGTTCATTAATTCATTTATAAATTGCAATAAAAAATGACGATTCAATATATATACAACAATCATATTAATAAAATGCTAAAGTTACTTATTTCCTCATACATATAAAAATATACATCATGTAACATAAATTATTTATGTCATCAAGAAAAAAACACATTATTTACATATACAATATTAGAAATTTTAATTTATAAATTTTTATGTGTTAGGACATTAATTTTTACAAAGATATGCAGTTGGCGAGGATTAAACCATCAACCTTATATTCAACCATCACATGTCAGTTTAAATTATGATTAATATGTAATGATAAATTTATCATATATTGCATAATAAAATAATTAAAATAAATACCATTTTTTAACAATATTACCGTGTGTAATGCACGAGTTACACACAAGTGATATAGTAATTTTTAAAAATATAAAAAAGAATTTTAGAATCATTGATTATTTTATATATAATAATATAATTCATACAATCATTAAATTTTGATAATAAAATATATGATATAATGTATAATTAATTTTCGGTTTTTATAATTCATAATAAACATAGAAAAGTATAAGAAAAATTTAGAATCAATAGTATATAGTATATAATCATATATGTTTTTATATTAATAGTATGTATTTTACTAATTCACATAATATTAAATTAAATTTTATATAACAAATAATGTCTGATTATATTTGAATTATGAACATAAACATCAAAAATCATGCACATAACCAATCTGATTATGACAACCATATTTACATACAAAAATCCCACCTAACTAATTATACAGCAATATTATATACATATGTATTCAGGTGTCCATAATTAGTAGACTATAAAACATGATATTATATCTGTAATACGAATGAATATTACCTATAATAGATGCCTTTGAGTCCACGTTGAAATAATGAATTCTCTTCTCTGAACATCTTCCGATCCGTCGTTGCTGGTCTGGAATCATCGACCTTTCACTATATAATATCTTTTCTTTCTATTTGAATTTGATTTGAGATTTTGGAGGGTTGTTTTTTGATGATTTTGACTAGTAAAGAAGAAGATAATGATGGCGAAGTGCCATTAGATTAGGGTTTGAGATCATTATTTATAATGGTAGGATAAGTGAGAAAATAGGTGAGTATCTAATACTCCTTCTCACTTGATCTTAACCATACATCTCCTAGCCCTTAATCCTAGTTTCGCCCCTAACCCATGCTAAACCAACCGAATTTTCTCTCAAAACTTCATAGGGCGCTAGTTCATTTTACCCCAAATTAAATGTTTACAATTATATTTAATCTGTTATCGATATCTCATATCGGTCGATATAACTATTATAAATATATTTATACATAATAATGTTTATCTTTCAAATCATATTCAAGTTTTATAGTTAATATTTCAAAAATATTAATTAATTTATGACAATTATAAGCTAATTAAATCGTTTGATCTAAAGAGAATTCATCATATCGGTTGTGTGACTCTTAGGTATAAATTCGATCAGCGATTAGCATGTTTACATTTACACGTCACTTAGCAGATGGTGTGACATTATGTTCAAATTTATCGCTTACTCGGTTTCGATAAAATCAATTTGTAGTTTAATAAGCATTACCCGGTTGTCATTTATTTACACTAATTCTCTTCATTCAAACTATATCACTTTGGACTTATGGAATTTGATGATGGTCAAAATTCCAATATCGTACATATTCAACTCTATAGTCCGAACATAAAGTCCTTGATTTAATAGTAATAATTATTGTTAATTGAAATACTCTAACCAAAGACTTTGATCTTGAGTTGACTTGAGTTGACCGTGATACTAACCCCATATAACCGAGGAGATAAATCATCTTTGAATAGTACTTCACTTTCAATACTCCCACTCGATCCAATTATAGTCACTCGATGGAACATCATGCCATATTTGACTATAATCGAAGCGAAGCTTTTATATTGAAGATTAACAATATTCTCAAGTCGAGTGAATTGTGTAAATCAGTCGCATTGATGTTTCTATTTGACCTTAGTTATATTAACTAACAGAAAACTATCAAGTGAGTCGTCCATAGTTATCCAATAACTATCAGTAGGAACCTCTAGGTGCCTTCAACAGCCATAAGTAACACGCTGCCTAACATTTCGAGAGCATTACGTGCTCTAGTCTCAATGGATACATCGACATTTAGACTCGATGCATCTTGACTCAGAACATTTAAAATGTATATATATTATTATTGTGGTAAATTACTTACGGTTAAAACACTTTGTAACTACTATCACAAAACATACCATTTATCGATTTTCTATTAAATACACCTTTAATTAAATGAATTAATTAATATAATAATATTATATCAAGTATATAATAGAAAGAAAATACCTTTGACTTCGAACAATATTGGATTGAGTTAGGTATGTGTAATAAATCACATAATTGCCTTTTAGGGCATCCCTCTAACTCTATCAATCTCTCATTTACACTGGGGTTAGTTATGGAATGTATTCCAACTTTTCCAATTAGTTTTCCTAAAACCAATTAGGTCGGTCCCTTAATAAACAGATATGCTATTTTTTCTTCGACGTTGATAAACTATCTTTATCATATGGAATAATTCGAAATATGTCTCTTGACTTCTAGTGGGCTCTAAGTTCTATTACAAACTATGTCGTGACAATGTTACGATATAACAATGTTGTGGGATTCTCAACATTTAAAACCTCCCCGGCTTAGTTGCAAATTTATGCATTTATATTTACATACATTGATTTTATTGTGGTACTATTCAAGTTAATGAATCGACCACAATCTTTTTTACTTATAATATTTTCAACTTAGTGATTCTTAATATATTATTGATATGTTATTATCACTTATGAAATTTGAGTCCGAACACTCCTTCATAAGTAGATAGTTGTTTCTATAAACCTTTCTTCTGTATTTCATAAATACACGAGAACACCTCAAACAACCATTTAATAAAATCTATTTGGATTTGGTATTTGCTACATGTATCAAATACACAAGAAAAACACAATATTTAGATAATATAATATGTATGATAATTTCTATTTTCAGTGCATAAGGAGTCCATCTTACATGTTCCATGTTAAACATTTTAATAAGATGTCCTTACATATCATTTTGGAAATTCCCAATATCTCTTATACTTACTATGAAAGACATTATTTACAAATCCACCATTGAGTATTAAAATAACTAAAACTGATTTTAACACAAGTACATTGTTAAAATTAGAAATGTGTTGTTTACTTATTGTTTAGAAAATCAATATACCATTTTTATGTGCTTTCTTATGAACTCACTCTTCCTCTGCATTTTGATGGATAATCAAACTACTTGATATTTCTAATAAAATATTTATTCAATTCTAACGCATACAAAATGATGCTTTCTATCATTTCTTGGATCATATTTAAGGACCCCCGAACTCAATATTGCTCCTACTGACTTCAAGACATTTTTGGTTTGTGTAAACAGCTTACTCTAAATCATTATCTAGAATTTTCCATTTCAATACATATATATCAAAACAATAAATCTTATTAAGCGATAATCCTATGAGTAAATCCGAAATAACTTGAGCAAGTTGAATAACAAATCTATTTTGACAATTAAAATTTACGGTGTTATTTTTATCAATGTTGCTTATTAAATTCCAACTGCATTAGTCTTTTAAAGACACAAGCGCTGATGGATCACATCCTTTCGGTATGACTATAGAATCATATTTCAATAATGTACTTGGAATTCATTGTTGGATCTTTGCATCACACCATATTATAGAGTCAACACTCTTAATGGTTTAGTTAAAAAGCCAATGATTATATATTTTCGATATTGATAAGAAATTCATAGTTTCTCTTTAATGTACGAGAATACTTATTAGACACTCAAATGTGATGTGTTCGTTTAGGTTAGTTAATTTCATTTAATCTCATCTACTTATTTTTATCTATGGATCGTATATAATTCTATTTTAATATGAATAAATCCTCAAAGAAATTCATTCACAATCAAATTGGTATTTCTTGAAACAACAATTGTTTCTCAGTGCAACACAATAGGTATTCACAAACATTTTATGAATTTCCATCTTTATAGAACTAATTCGGTCTCAGTTTACAAAACTTATGTTCAAAGCATAAGTATGTCATCTAATGACCATCTTTTCCAAAGCCCTTTTTGGGTGATTCATACAAGATCCGTGAACAATTATTACATGCAATCTTTTGACTCACACAACCTGTTAACTCCTTAACTTGAGAATGTTGGAGTTTCTTATAAACCCTTATCTTATATGATTTTGTAAACTATTATTTAGATGAAATAATATTAACATTGTGTACCACTCCTAGATACTTGACCATATAGAAAGAAACTAACTCAACTTCATTCACAGCTAACCGTACATTGTCCAATAAAGCGTTATTACTCCTTATCCATATGTGATTATATATCACATGGAGAAGTGATTTTAAGATTAAATCTTTATTTATTTTTAAGTATGTTCAGAATTCTTTCCAATGTACTCACCCATTCAATCAAGTCGAATCATTTCCATTGCATGTTATATTATTTACTTTCGTTTTATATTCTATGAGTATATCTTAGATATATTACATATATATCAAAGTCGATGATAACTCATTGGTGAATAGGATGAAGAATGTGGAACCGCTTTGGTATTAATATACTTACGATTGCATACATCTATATGTATTAATCCAAGAGTTTATCAACTCTTATGATGCTCCTACTAAATGGGTGCATTGTCTTTAATCGTTGAGATATAATTAACTGGTATCATATGATTCATAATCACATAATAAATTGGTATATAATTTTAAAATAACTATAAATAACATTAAATACTTTTGTATTTTCCAGTGCATCACTTTTGTTATGAAAACGAATACCACATTATAGTTTTATTTCATAATGAATATTCATAATATTCATATCGAAATATAGGCATGTCCATCTTTCAATCAATATCAAAAATAGTTATTATTTCACAAATAATGTTCAACATGTTCTACAAAAACAATTTTCGTAATTTGATGCAATCAACGAGTGTTATATGACATGCTTGCACTATTTCCGCCATTATTATAATAGCATACTAAATTTAGAGGTCCATCATTCACTTAATATAAATTATTTATTTCATATACAGCAAATAGTTATAGTGGTGAGTTCTTTGATCAAATATCTTGAACTCAAAGAAAAAAATCTCATAGAAAATAATTTTCTATACTAAAATACATTTCGAAATAGAAATCGTAATTCTCGTTCCAATGTTAAGTATCAATTATTATTATTACAATTCTCTTTTTCAATAGAAATCGGAATAGAACCGACTATTCCTTATTTTCCTCCTAACTGTATCTTAAATTATGTCTATTCTTATACGTTCGTTTTCCTTTCAAAATGGTTAAATCGTTAAAAAGAAGAATTCTCTTGCTACAATATCATAACAAACTCTTTACAAAAGCGCATTCGATCATCCTTAATATTGAAGGACATCAAATATGTTACTCTTTGCGTAAACTGATCAAGCTGACATGATCGAGTCTTAAATTTATATTATAGTTTTGGTCTGGTGTTGCATGTAACATGATACGATCCTTTTGTAAATTGAATAATTGATCTTATACTAAGATTTATTTGGTTTTTCAGATGAACTAAAAATATTGTACGATACAAACTTTGATCGTTCACCATATAACATTTATATGCAATGGTATGTGGATCAAATATCCATAGTCTTTTATTGTTTTTAGAGTTTGAAACTCATATAATGCAATACATGATCGTGACCAAATAAACACTTAATTACGAACGTATTTAGTAGTTGTAAAATCAAGTGCTTGAATGAGTATTCTAACATTAACATGCAAGAAGCACTTTATTAGTGAGTATATGCTACATTTCTATTTTTCAATCTTTGATTCAAATTATTTGTATATCTTAATTGATAAACGTTTTTATCAATTGTATTAAATGCACAAATTTATCATTTTAAATTAGTATAACATTATATAGCATATGTTTTTACAATATTAGAAAGCTTATATGTTATCATTTCATTTTTTTATAAGGCTCCCACTAGTCTTTTATGTTTCATCAAACCCTAAGCGAAACATATAAATATTTGATTTCACTAGTGGGTGTTAAGACTCGTACGCCTTGGGAATTTGACTTTGAGAATAGCTCAACAAATCATAGACCCACATATGATGGATAACTCCTTATCGGTTGTATCTCATACAACTCCTAATCATTGGTATCTTATCCCAGTCCTGCCTTTATCTTGAGAACATCTCAACAAGTAAAGTAGGACTATTTACTCGGACCTATCATTTCGCCATGGCTTAAATATAAAGCACATACCTAGAGGAAAGTTCAACAAATATGCGTAGTTATCTTACCTCATCTATTCAATCTATTAGTCGTACTACACATAACATCCCTGGCTTAAGGAAAGCTCAGCAATTAAAGGGTATGCAAGTAATCCATTAATATATAAATGATAGAGGATAACTTTGTATTAAAGATTTATTATCTTCAGGATATTATATCGAGTGATATTGACTTATGGAATAATATATTTGTTATGAAATACTTTCATGGTTTAAGTGTCGGACATATCAAAAACCATGGTATACATAAAAAACATATGTATTTATCCCTTAAGTCTATTTAGGGTTTCTTTAATATTTCACATTTAGTTTATACATTCATATTATATAAGTTTGATTATTATATAACTTTTATATTTTACACTACTTATATAGTAATCTTTTGCATAACATTGTATTAGTTAAATCTTATTTAACTAATTTTTTTTAAATTAATTAACATTTTAATTAATTTTATATTATTTTGATATAATATTTTATATTAACTATTTATTACATACTAAAACCTTTATAATATCACACATATATCTTATATATGTATATATTCATTTAATTTATTAACTTTTTATTTATTTATTTAATTATTAACTTTTAATTAATTAATTTAATCAAACAATTATAATTAAATTATATTAAGTTCAAATTTCAATTCACATATGCATACACACACATTTGTACTTATGCTATTCTAAACATTTTAAAACAACATAACATACATCATAATATATAATACATGTATATATTTATTAATTAATTGGCTTATTTAATTATAGTTTATATATTCTATTAATCATATCAATAAATTTTATAAATTTCAAAATTAATTTATATTAAGTTTTAAATATTTTTAAACTTTTATTATATTATAACATTTATAATATATATATATATGTTATACTTAAATTTAACTTTTAAATTTTAAAACAATTTGAAAATTTATATTATAATATTTATAATATATTTCTCATTATAAATTTAACATATTAAATTTAAAACTTTTATTTTTAGTTTTAATTTTTTTTTAAAATTAGCCCAAGTCCCAATTCAAATTGAGCCTTTTTTAGTAGGGATAACTTTTTGGGATTGCATCATCATTTCGGGCCAAGTTAGTAGTCAAGTAGGGCAGAATTCTTGATTACCCAAACCACAACCTTAGACACTACTTTTTTAGATATCATATTATATAATTAAGCTTTATTAGTTAACTCTAACATGACTAATTAGACCGCATATGCTATTGGGCTCTTATACCATTGTCGGAACTAGACTAGCCCACAACGGAAGTCATGAGTGAGTTTCAATTTTTTTACCATACTGGATCTTTATTGTGCTTATGAAGTCCAATTTTGTTTAGAACATTTCTTAATTTGGTTTAAATAAAATCATGTATTTTATTTAAATTTATATATTTTGTAATACAAAATTAATTTATTTTGATTTAATTTATATACATGTATCATATACATGTGTATGTGTGTGTGCATGTGTAACATAATAATCCGTGGAGGGTATACTATGTTCGTATATAGATGCGGGGATTTACACCGCAACACACACATTAAGTCATTTTGTATGTGTTATATGTTGTCCAAGTATGTGCATCTGTGTGTGTTATAAATTCCAAATACTTGTATACATACATACATAAATACATTTATATATGTGTATTACAAATATGTTTCATTATTAAAATATTACAAAATATACTTATATATATATATCTTTTTATATATAATTATATAATAATATAATTAATAACTTAAATCATTTATATATATATAAATAAATGCATATATATATATATATATTAACATATGCAAAATGTAAACTAACTATTTAATTATACATATAAATAAATACATATACATAAATAATAAATATATCATTAAAGGTAAATAATTTCATGATTTATTATATATACATAAATATGAAATAAATAAATAAATATTTATATATAAAATAATTTTAAAATTTCTTCCAATTTGAAATTAACTTAGATTTGCAGATATTATGATTTTAAATTAATTAGTAGTTTTGGCTATAATTAATTGATATAAAATAATGTATGATGAAATTTCAAATTTCAAATTTTTTGAAAATCTAGGATCACATTACAGGGGTTGCGAGAAAATTTTGATATCTAACTAAAATATTATTTTTAACAAAATAATCACTATTCGGTTGAAATCTATTAAATTAGGCTTGTCAATAAATACCCGAAATATCCGAAATCCATCCGCATCCGTATCCGAAAACATGAAAAATATCCGATATCCGAAAAGCGGATGTGGATATCCGATGTCCAAAAATATTTCGGATACGGATACAGATACGTATTCGATAAATATCCATCCGATTTGAAATTAAATATTTATATATTAATATGTTATTTTATATCCATAAATTTAATACAAATACACTAATGTATCGTACGGATTTTGTGTGATTGGATTACCTGTTGTTAATTTGATGTAGTTTATGTATTACAAGGTTTTTTAATCTTTTTTCAGTCAAAAAAATGAAATATGCATTATATTGATTAATTTTCGGATACATTTTGAGGTTCGGATACGAATATTTTCGGATATCCAAAAATATCCGTATTCGCTAAGCCGGATACAGATATTTTCGGATATCCGAAAATATTAGCGGATACGGATACAGATAATATTCAACGGGTATTTCGCAGATATCGGATACGGATTCAGGTATAGATTTTCGTTTTCAGATACGAATACGGATACGGATACAGCACTATCCGTATCCGACTGCATCCGTTTACAGGCCTATATTAAATAATAGTAAAGCAGAATAATTTCTTGCATTCTTATTAATTCTATGATTTTTCTCTTCTCTCCTTAATTTCCTCAAGATATCTCATTTTCAATTCCCTATATATTTTATTATTAATATAATTATTACAAATTAATTTTTTATTGTATCATGTTACATTTAATACCAACATTCAATAATTTCTATAATTATCTACAAAATTATCAAGTGAGTCGTTCCATGTTTATCCAATAACTATAAGTATGTAATCTCTATATGCCCTCTAGCAGCCATGAGTAATGTACTACCCAATATTTGGAGAGAGTTATGTACTATAGTCTCAAATGAGACATCGATATTCAATCTCGATACATATTGAATAGGAACATTTAAAATGGTATATTTATTTATATTGCAATAAATTATTTACGATTACAACACTTTGTAACTACTATCATAAAACATACCATTTATGGATTTGTATTAAATATACATTTAATTCAATTAATATAACCATATTATATCAAGTGTATAATATAAAGAAAATACCTTTGATTTCGAACAAGATCGGATTGAGTTAGATGTATGTAATAAATTACATAATTTTCTCTAGGGAATACCCCTAACTCTATCAATAGTATGATATCTAGACAAATCAAAAGATTCATCAATCGACAAAAAAATCAAAGAAAATATATGAGTATATGTTTGTATGTAAAATACAAATTCGATGGCATTTATCGCAAATAAGTGAACATACAAATGGCTGAAATTGATAGAATTTTTAGCTTGGGTTAAGGAAGTGTGATTTGGTGAAGAGAAACAAAGGAGGAGAATGGATTATAAAGAAGGAAGGGATAACCAAAGCATCAAACGCTTCCAATGTGTTGGATGTCAACTGTTCAATTTCAGTGGTTCACTCAAACAGATCAAATTCGCGGCACCTTCCATTTGACACGTCAGATGTGTTCAACGTTTCTGACAACTATGTTATATTAAGTGCTGGACAAGACGAGATGATAGAAATCTTGCGTCGCTTAATGTTCCTTAAGTGCCGCTTAAGCATCACCTAAGCGCTACTTAATTTTTAAGCATGCATTATTCATATAAATATAAATTTATGCAAATGAATAATAGTAAATGCATTATTGTCTGTGTAGGCACAAATTAATCACAAAATAGTAAAATTTTACTTTGAAGTTAACATATATATATATATATATATATATATATCCATAGGTTGCAAAAGTTGGATTTGACTTCCGTTATTAATAAAAAGCATGAATACTTGAGTTGAGTAAAAATAATGCATATTTGTCTAATAAGTAGTCATATCCCAGTGTAAAAAACTACGAACTATCCATAAGCATATATGATAAAAAATGAGAAAATTTTGTTGTGTGTCACTTTTATGCTATAAACTCATTTCTTCTTATTTTAAAAATAAAATATTTTTGCTTAGTAGCGCTTAACCATCGCTTAAATTTAAGCAAGCGCCAATTAAGCGCGTTTAAGCGTTCGTTGCTTAATTCTATTGTTTTTCATAAAATTAGGCGTTGTACACACGTTTTACGCCTAAGCAATTCTTGAACGTGTTTTTCATAAGTCTGACGCGATGCCAAACTGACTAATTTATAACTGAGAAGGTACCTTAATAGTACTAACGTGGGAAACAAATTGATTTTTAACTAAAATATGGAAAAAGGAGGGAAAAGACAAATGTAGCAAAATATGCACTTATAGCAAATATAGATCATGAATTCCATTACTCGCAAAGTACGTATTTTGTATTCCATTAAATATTATAACCGTCTAAAATTTAAAAGGTTGTATGAGAATAGAGTATGAAAATTTTTAAACGGTTATACGAGAATGGACTAGTAAAAATTTTAAAAGGTCGTATGAGAATGGTCTAGCAACACATTCAATATGGTTGTACATATTACAAAGTAAAGAATTTGTATAAGTGAACGTTTTTCTAGGTAGCTTTTTTCACTAAAATATGTGTAGACCCTACAAAACATATTTAATTATATTAGGTTTGTCAAAGATTTATTCCATTATTGTGAATCAATCCTTGCACATCGTATTTGGTATCTTGATGCTTTGACTAGTTAAGCTAATACTTTATGATAAATAATAAAGATACCTATCAAATATAATAGTAAAGTATAAGAATTTCTTCCTCTTTTGTTGATTCTATGAGTTCTCTCTTCTCCTTAATTCTTTATTGAAAATTTATTTACAAGTCTTATTATTTATCAACTTACACTTATTTTACTAAATATGTCCCATTATTTTACATATTGATATATATAAAGTTTATACAATTATTTGCAAATAATTTGTCAAGTACATCCTAACATTTTACACGTATGTTCATATACTTAGGTTAATTACATAATCCAAAGCTTGAACTATTTAAATATAAATTCTATTAACTAATATTTATTAATATGTCCAATAAATGCTAAGAATAAGAATTTCAATATGTATACCACTATTGCACCAAATCAAAATTGTAAAATTAATTTTTTATTTGATTACGATACATATATCACATAAAATAATAATAAAAAATTTAAGTTGTAATTCATTAATCTCAATAATTTTATCAATGATAATAACAAATTTAATTTGCAATTCATTTATCTCGATAAATTTATCATGCAATCTCGATAAATTTATCATACATTACATTATATATTTCTACTTTTAAATCAGATACCTACATTTAAAATTAACATAATTATGAACAAAATTCAGCTTGTTATAATATATGTAAATTATAAGGGTGAATATGCTAAATGTTACATGAACATTGTAATCTCCATTTTCTATCATAAGCCTATAATGAGACCTCCGTTATATTGTATGTTTACACATGTAGTGAATAAAATATCTCCTCACTCTTTCTCTAATGACCTTTTATTTTCTTATAGTTTACAACTCGTTATCAGCACGATCTCTAAATAAAAATTATAGATACAGAGTTATGATGATTCAGAAGATCGGATCCATCATTTTTCATTTAAATCCATCTGTTTCACATAATCAATTAAATATGTAACCATGTTTTCACTTGGGAAGCGCATAGTAAGTACTCTTTTATTAAGATAAGGCCATTATTGGTAATGTTCTATTTCTTGTTGTATTGGAAGGAGCTAAACCATTTATTGTATACACTGGTGCTTTTGGTATGGGACTAAGTGCAGTTCATATGCAAGAAGGCAAAGTGGTTGCATATGCATGTATGAAACTCAAGACAAATAAAAGGAATTGTCGAACTCATCATTTGGTGTTGGCAGCCATTGTCTTTGCCGAGAAGACATGAAGGCATTATATTTTGGATAAGAGGTTTGAGTTATTCATCGGCCATAAATCTTTGAAATATCTATTCTTCCATGAAAAAAAATTCAATCTTAGGCAATAAGATGGATGGAATTCTAATAGCGTATGACTTTGGTATTTTCTGTACTCTCGAAAAGGGAAATGTTTCCCTGATTAAGACACATGCAATGTTGGGTTCTATGTTTATTGAGTGGAAGGGTTTGGAGTATACTACGAAGTTCGATTTCAACCTTCTTATGATGTGTTTCCTAGTTTTTTGAAACATTAGAGGTAAAAGCCATATTTATTGATCATACCAGAACTTACTAAAGGCTTGCTGCAAGCTTAGTAGTTATCTTGTACTAAATTCGGAAAGGAGAGAAATTAGTCTTATAAACTGATATTCTATTGATGTGAAGGAATGTCATCGTAGAGACGTGAGATTGTGTGTTTTCGAAGTAGAGATTTTGACTGAAGTACTTCGAGAGCACCATTATTCTAAGAATATTATTCATCGTAGTGGCAAAAAGATGTACAATGATGTGAAACACACCTATATTGGAAACGTATGAAAATGCATGTTTCATTAAATTTGGATTATTATAGACTACTTGACAACAAATGCTCATTTCATTTTGGTGAAGATTCTAGGACCGCTCCATCTTTAACTATGTTGTATGTGCGGAAAATAATAAGGTTGCTTGTACCCTCTATACCGTAAGTGATCTAGATCGACCCTTCATGAGTGAATTTTGGAAGAGATTACAACATGCATTAGGTATGAAATTAAACTTAAGTACAGCCTTTCATTATTCTAAATGGATGACCAAACCAAGAGAGTGAACTATGTGGTTGAGGACTTGTTAAGAGCTTGTATACTTATTCGGAGGATCATGGGAATCACTTTCTCCTTTTGAATTTGCATATAACAATAGCTATTAAGATAGTTTTGAATTAGCACCATTCGAAATGTTGTATGAAAGGCCTTTTAAGTCGCCTATTTGTTAGTGGGAAATGACAAATAAGATAATAGTTGGACCGGATAGTATCCATGAGACTTCGGTGAAAGTCAAGTTAATGCGGAACAAAATGAAGGCATTTCAATATAGGTAAAGGTCTTATGCTAACAAAAGCATTTGATTAAGTGAAGGTTTTTCTGGGTAGCTTTTTTTGCGCTACAATATGTACAGACCTACAAAATGTATATAATTAAATTAGGTTTGTCAAATGATTTATTTAGTTGTCGTGAATCAATCCATGCATGTCATATTTGGTATCTTGATGTTTTGACTAGTTAAGCTAATGCTTAATGGTAAATAATAAAGATATCTATTAAATATAACAGTCAAGTATAAGATTTCTACCTCTTTTATTGATTCTATGAGTTTTCTCTCTTCTCCTTATTTCTTATTGAAAATTTATTTTCAAGTCTTATTATTTATCAGTTTACACATATTTTACTAAATATGTCCCATCATTTTACATTTCGATACGTATAAAAGTTTATACAACAATTTACCGATAATTCTTCAAGTACATCCCAACATTTTATATATATGTCCATATATTAGGTTAATTAAATAATCTAAAGCTTAAACTATTTAAATATAAATTCTGTTAACTAATATTTATTACAGGAAAATAGGCACAAGGAAAAAGTTACAAAAAAATTTAGTCTCAGGGACGATAAGTTTGTTTTTTAGTCTGAAGGACACTTTATAGTGTAAACAGAAAATGATAGCTACATCTATCATTCTGTGATTTACACTTTCTGTGATTTACACTACAAAGTGTCCTTCAGACTAAAAAACAAACTTGCCGTCCCTGAGACTAATTTTTTTTGCAACTTCTTCCCTATGCCTAAAAACCCCTATTTATTAATATGTCTAATAAATAATAAGAATGACAATTTCAATATGTATACCACTATTGTACCAAATCAAAAATTGTAAAAAATAATAATTGATTATGATAAATAAATTACATAAAAGAATAATAACAAATTTAATTTGTAATTCATTTATCTCAATAAATTTATCAATAGTAATAACAAATTTAATTTGCAATTCATTTGTCTTGTAAATTTATCATACATTACATTGTAAATTTCTACTTTTAATTCAAATACGTACATTTAAAGTTAACATAATTATGAACAAAATTCACCTTGTTATAATATGGTTAATTATAAAGGTAAATATGCTAAATGTTACATGAATATTATTGTAATCTTAATTTTTTATCACAAGCCTACAATTAGAGCTTCATCGCATTGCATGTTTACATGTGTAGTAAATAAAATATCCTCTTCCTCTTTCTCTAATGGCCTATTGTTTTCTTATAGTTTACAACACGTTATCAACACAGTGTCTAAATAAAAATTATGGATATAGAGTTGTGATGATTCAGAAGATTAGATCCATCCTTTTTTATTTAAATCCATCTCTTTCACATAATCAATTAAACATGCTAACTAAGAAAAACCAAATTTACGCTTGGAAAGCGCATAACAAGCAATCTTTTATTAAGATAAAGCAATTATTGATAGTGTTCTGGTTCTTTTCGTATTGGAAGGAGCTAAACTGTTTATCGTATACGTTGGTGCTTTTGGTATGGGACTCAGTGAGGTTCATATGCAAGAAGGCAAAGTGGTTGTATATGCAAGTATAAGACTCAAGGCAAATGAAAGAAGTTATTGAGCTCATGATTTGGAGTTGGCGACCATTGTCTTTGCTGTAAAGACATGAAGGCATTATTTTTTGATGAGAGGTTTGAATTATTCACTAAACATTAATCTTTGAAATACCTGTTCTTCCATAAAAATTTCAATCTTAGGCAATAAGATGGATGGAATTCCGAATAGCATATGATTTTGGTATTTCCTATACTCCCAAAAAAGGAAATGTTTCCTTGATTAGGAGGCATGCAATGTTGGGTTTACATTCGTTAAGTGGAAGGGTTTGGAGTATACTACAAAATTTGATTTCAATCTTCTTATTATGTGTTTCCCGGTTTGTTTGCAACATTAGAGGTAAGATCCACACTTATTGATCATACAGAACTTACCAAAGGCTTGTTGCAAGCTTAATATTTATCTTGTATTGAACTGGAAAAGGAGAGAAATTAGTCACATAAACTGATATTGTATTAATGTTAAGGAATGTCACCATAAAGACGGGATATTATGTGTTAACGAAGTAGAGATTTTAATTGAAGTACTTTAAGAGCGCCATCGTTTTAAGAATATTATTCATTCCAGTGGTAGAAGGATGTACAGTATGTGAAACACATCTATTATTGGAATCGTATGAAAATGTATATTTTGGAGAATTTGGGTTATTGTAGACAACTTAACAATAAACGCCCATTTCATTCTAGTGAAGATTTCTAAGACCGATCCACCTTTAACTATTTTGTATGTGTGGGAAATAATAAGGTTGCATGGTGTACCCTTTGTATTGTGAATGATCCAGATCGACGCTTCATGAGTGAATTTCAGAAGAGCTTACAACATGCATTAGGCATGAATTTGAACTTGAGTGCAACCTTTCATTATCCTAAATGGATGGCCAAACTAGCAGACCGTACTATGTGCTTGAGGACTTGTTCAAAGATTGTATTTTTAGTTTGGAGGATCATGGGGATCACTTGTCTCCTTTTGAGTTTGCATACAACAACATCTATCAAACTAGTATTGAAGTAGCACCATTCGAGGTGTTGTATGAAAGGCCTTTTAAGTCGCCTATACATTAGAGGAAAATGAAAAATAAGATAATACTTGGCCCAAATAGTATCAATCAGACTTCGGAGAAAGTCAAGTTAATGTTTAACAAAATGAAGGCGTCTCAATATAGGCAAAAGTCTTATGCTGAAAAGAGAGTATTGATCTTGAGTTCAAATAGTTCATATGGTATTTTTTTATAACATCGCCATTGAAGAGAGTGGTTAGAATTGGCAATTTGGGAAACTTTCACCTAGATTCGTTGGATTATTTCCTATCATAGGACGAATCAGAATGTTTTCATAGAGATTTGTTCTTCCTGAAAAGAGGTTTATAGTACACATTGCGTTAATGTTTCACGCTTATGTAATTGTGTACATGAATCAAGTATAGTGATTTGGCCCAGCAAATTAGAGGAAGTGAATGTTGAACCGGGATTTCTATGCCTAAATGACCTATTCGCATTATTGAGAGTAGAGTCAAGAGACTTAAGAATAAGTTGTTAAGCTTGTTCGAATCCAGTGGGGTAAGGATTACGGAAAGCGCTTAGGAGCAGGTAGGGACATGCAAGCTTCAAGTCCACAACTTTTTATCAGTAGATTTCATTACTCTAAGTAAATTTTGTTTCAATATAGTCAAATAAACTTGATGCTTGTATAGGACTTTCTTTCTACTTTTACGTTTGAGTTTCTAGTTTTGGTATTTGAATGCTAAGTGTTAGTAATGTTGTGTTTGTTGGGGAAGATGCACATTACTCTACTTTTGATGATTTTTTATGGAGGAGGAGGAGGGAAGGAGGGAGTGGGGAATCCTTTTGAAGGAGGAATATAACAACCTATAGCTTAATAATTAACAAAATAAGTTATTTTAATTGGATTAAACGAACTAATAGCTTAAAAGATGAGTACTAAAGATGTATGAGTTAGGATTCGAGACTTATTCCATTGCATCTGCAATGTCATTTGAAAATTGAAAACCTGCAATGTTTTTTAAATCAGACGACATGATAAATTGAGATGAAAAGTGTAACAACCCGCCTCAAAATGGCCTAATTTTTGATCCAATAAAAGCCAATCGAATATTAGGTCTGTTCCAAAGCTAGTTGTTGATTAGTAAAATTGATACAATGAATAATACATAGTGCTATCTATCTATCTTGTCAGAATCTCATAGAAGAAAAAATAAAATATAATAGCAGAAATAAGCACCCATTTCATAAAAATTCAAATCTAAAAAATCCAACATATCATCTCAAATATCCGAAATAAAATATCCCAAAAACAACAACATATCCGAAATTAGGTCCATCAAAATATATCAAAATAGATAGATAAACTGCATAAGTCTTTGCCTCAACCTTCATCTTCTCAATCAGTGATGATTGCTCTAACACTTTTGTGTTGCACTAAGGAGGGACTAGAACAACAATGTCCAATGAATGAAAATCTCAAGTCTTACCATAATAGTATTTTGGCAGTATCATTTAGATAAGTAATATGCCTTGTGCATCCTAAACTATATCTTACCAAGAATACCTCCAACTATAATTTCGAAGGCTCTTCTAGTTAACTCCATCACGTACCTTCCATTGTAGGCCAAAGGCCCTTTCCAGTCTCACGCAACTACCATCAATCATATCCTAAAAATATGAGAGAAAGTACTGAAGCCACTTAATACCTCTTTAATCGAAATTACGCAGACTCTGACATTTAGTACATATATCCTAGGTAGATCCCTGTTATTTAATACCGAACCCAATGCGGACCCCTCTTCGGTATTTCCTAACTAACATCATACGAAATCTCATCAGGCTATTTAATACCTCTTTATGGGAAGTTGCAAACTCTATAATAACCACTTAATATCTTGACACCGAAGCGAACCCCTCTCGAGATTCTCTACTGCACTTAAACGATAATCTCAATGTTTGATACTTCTTAAGTGGAAAGGAGGCGGACCATGTAACGGCCACTTAATACCCCTAAATCAAAAGCAAGTCCTATTTCTTATGGATCGTAACTCAAACTGTGATGTCTCATATTAGTCCGACTATTCGTAAGTGCTGGTAGCAAGATTAGCTAGGCAGACTTAACCTACAAAATTGGAACTAATCTTGCATCCTCCGGGAGGTACTTATTAAGACTATGTCTCACATCCATTCCAAAGACACAATATTGGTAGCCAAAT
Source organism: Allium cepa (assembly GCA_030765085.1). Classification (NCBI taxonomy): domain Eukaryota; kingdom Viridiplantae; phylum Streptophyta; class Magnoliopsida; order Asparagales; family Amaryllidaceae; genus Allium; species Allium cepa. Next base: position 118,258,054 of record CM060940.1, on the reverse strand, counting down.
TAGATAGGCCACTTCTATATGCTTTTGACAAACCTTGCACCTTTATAACTTAGTCATAATTCCACTCTTCTAATATACTGCGATATTTATACTTCACCGCATTTTACATTAACATCATATAAGGAAAACTTCATATTCCCCTTCAATTATGGATTAATTTCCACAATTATCCTTACTTTCTACCTATGGGATTTAATGCTAATTACTAAAATATTTAGTGTATACGATATGATTAATACGTTATTAATTATACACTAATAATATATTTATATGCTAACACGCAATTTAGGCTAACTAAATATTTTTAAACAAGCAAAGATTTTTTCATCCTATACTAACTGTTTAAAATGTCAATACTTCCAAATTTATACAAATATTATTCCCTTTTACAAAATAGCTAATATCCTTTGCTAAACAATAGACTTGGATTAACAAAATAGAATCAAATCCCAAATTTATTTTATATTAATATAGTAGAATCAATGGCCCTATTCAAGGAATAAAACTGACAATTTAAGTCATTCATATTCTATCCAACTTTTAGATATACGAACTTGAAGTGAAAAATGGATCCATATTTAAATTAAAAAAATGGATAGTACAAACTGCGAGTAGGAAAATTCGTACTTTACACACCATTTTCTAATTTATTTTCTTTTAGAACCCTTTATCACAACAACTAAGAAATGTTGAAAGTGGAATATAATATAAAATATAGAAATTGCAATAACAAATCAAATTCTACTATTTTAGAATAAAACAATTAAGAATCCAAAAACATAAGGACTGACATTACGTTTGGAGAATTTTGGGTTTTTACTTTTAGGGTTCCGTGTAAAAATTCCCCAAGGCATAAAACAAATCCAAACATCTAAAATATAAGTACCAAAATGTGAAAAACTAAGTTTTCCATTCATAGATAATTTGTCTGTCTTCCTCGGATTTGATTCGCGGTCGCTCCTAATTACTCCTTTAAACTTCTTCCATTTGAAATATACAACAAAAGGGTTGTATTAAAATAGATTCAGAATTCAAGGATTGGGAAAAAAATGTATATCTAAATAAACCTATTACCTTTTCTCTATGGACTTGAACCCTTGAATCTAGTCGAGGAAGAAGACCGACAGAGCTTTGCTAGCGTTTCAAATACTTCTGTGACTAAAAGTGAGAGGGCAAGCCTCTTATTTACAGTGGTTAAAAGGCGTATGGACCATAGCATTTAAGTCAGTTTAAAAATAAAATCCAGGCTGTTCATGCCTAACAAACCCTAGCATCCTTTACCCCACCGTCGGTCGCTCTCCCCTAGGAGGTTAACCGGTCCAAGGGAGGCGGTCGACTCATCCTACATTAGGAACGAAATTTATTGCTATCATTTAATTTAGTTTCTTTCCTATTTTTATAATTGACATTTTAACGTTTCAATAAATCATAAGATTCTCATCAACGTTAAATATTTCCTAATCTTATTTATTTCAAATGTTAATGTAAGATTTTAAATTCAATTTTTTTCGAATTATTTTAAATTCAAAAAAATTCAAATCAATAACTTTTTCACTTGAGATCTAATTACTAAACTTTATGTATAAAAGTTGATTAGAAAATTGCCATGACGTGATGGTGTAAATTTTGTGCCCAAATTACAAAATTTATGAAATTACATTTTTAGCTTTATCATTAATTAATTAATTTATAATTTTTATAGGGTTTTACAATCCCTCCTAAAAAGGATTTCATCCCCGAAGTCCCTAAGGGACAGATATTGTGTAGCGCACTAAACATCCATGTTATATAACCAAGTTATCTACTCAACCATCTACCCAGTCAAAAGATCAATGTGATTATGTATGCAATATACTATAGGTGAGCTCATTCCTAATGTGAATGCAAGATCGTGACAGATAGGCATGTATGCAAGCATCCTAAATATGCATAAAATTCTACATGAGTGCAAAAATAATAGTAAAACCTCTAACATCCAATCTAACAACCGCAATGCAACCAAAAACCTATTTTGGGAGAGAGGGAGAGTTTACTAGAGAAAAGTTCAAGATGAGAAGCTTTCATCTTCTTTTCAGTTCTCCATGTGCTTTTCACCGAATTATCTCCCACTGTACTCAGACCTAATTTCTTTGCCATGAAGCTTTCTAGTTATGCGCTCCACTATGTGTGCGGTGGCACGTAGTGCTATTGGCTTCATCTCTAATCTACTAACTGACCGGACTCTACTATAGTAGTCGTGTTGTGTATGCATTTTCTCAAGTGCCAAACATGAAAGATATTATGAAATTCTGCTAATTTGTCTAGAAGCTCTACTCGATATGCAAGTTTCCCCACCCTTTCTAAAATCGGGAAAGGCCTAGCAAACCTCAACACCAACTTCCTTGATGTACCAAACCTCATTACCTTCCTAGGAGGGAAAATCTTAACTAATACCATGTCTTCTACCGCTAACTCCAATTTCTTTCTTCATCTATTATTATAAGACTTCTGATGTTCCTGTGTTGCCCTCATTCATTGTTTGATTATCTCTATCTTTTCTGAAGTCTCGCGATCAAATATGGTCCAAGTAGAATTTTGTTGGTGGTTTCCTACCAACAATTTGATGATTTACATGGCCTCCCGTATGCAATGACCCAGAATTTTTAATGTTTCTAATTTAAATATGTAATTTATTTAAATATTCAAATTTGATTCAAATATAATAAATAAAAAGAAAATCAATTTTTGATAAAATGACTTGATTTTTATTAATAATGTTATTATAAATGGATTTATAGGATTTTTCCATAATTTTTAATTTGGAAATTTTTTAAATTTTCATTTGATGTAATTTACAGCAAATGATGGTACTTTTGAGAACTTCATAGAATAAAATAACAAAAATATTTTATTATTGCTTTGAGATTATGTTGCATTTCTCTACACGACCATACATTTATTCTTGTCGTCTGCAATCCGCACATGTACGGGATATTGTATAGCAAAATACTACAAATCTTCTTTTCAAAACTTTTTAAATCAAATCAAATTTGATTTTTTTACTTGATTTAATGTGAATTGATTTGGAAGAGATGATTAGGGTGGAGTGTGGGTTTTGGTTGGCTTGACTTCGAAGAAGTGAAATTTGTTTTGTTATAAGTTTTCATCAATACTCACTTTGCTTTCATTTACATTTCACTTCTCATTTATTTTTTCCTTCTTCGTTTTCTTTTTCAACCACTATAAATGAAATCAATGCCCCCTCAATTCAAAAATCCATATCTTCACAATCGTTTGATATTAACCAAATCTCCCAACATGGAGGTTGTTCATTATCATCTCTTCTAATTTAAAAAATAACAACAATCGCTTATTGTTTCGTCGAGCAAGGTGGCCGAAATTGGTCGAAAATAGTGGTGGGTGAATATTTTCAACAATCACAGAATGGAGAATGGATGACATGGTTATGTACATATCGATGAAACATGATTTTTGGTTTTACTCGCAGGGGTTTTAATGGCCAGAGTTTTCTATGATGGTAAGATGAATGATTTCGTTCATCTATCTTTTTCCTGCAATCGGGCAGTTGAGGGAAGGAGTATTACACTGGGAGGAAGGTCGAGTCATGGCAGAAGTACTAGTAGTGAGGCTGGTGGCCCTGTTGTTGGAGTTGGCCAGTTGAAATCAAGATAGGATTTTAGTTCCATGGATTTTGGGTTCGGTTCTTGATTTTTTGGCGACGGAGGGGTGGTATCGAGCTGGGCGCGTGTGATGACCACCCTACAGCTTCGATGCTCATATAACCGGATACTGTACGATTGGAGCATCAGCCGGTGTAGGGCGATTGTGAAGGGAAAGCAACAGAGGTAAATAGGGGAACAGAAAAGAAAAGGAGAGAATAGAAGAGAAGAGAAAGATAAATCACACAATCACATAACCTATCGTATATCTCACATCCATCGAATAAATATAGTAGTCATCATAGATATAAAGTACGTGAGATAGTAATAACTACATGAACCACATAATCAAAGTACTTAGACTCATACAGTTATGCACAACAATAACGGAGTTTATACAACTGATAAACAAACTCAACCGATAAACTATCTCTAATATCAGTAGGTCTACTTGTTAAGGCTCCATAGTGTCACACATCAAAATAAACAATAATAAACTCTAAACATAAGTATGAGAAAGTGCCACCTCTTGCTAGTCCATCTACACAGTTTCAACTGTTGACACCTGCTATCGAGTCTACGCATTTAAAAGTACTTGAGATAATAAGAAGCAAAACATAAAACCTTAAATTAGACAAAATTCTAGTGTGTAAATAAATAATCTCAAAGCACTATAAAATTCGATATAATATATGGAACAAAGGGTATGGAGTATTATACCTGACATGTCCCTGCATCCACAGAGTTAGCATATAATATAGGATATATGCTACTCTGTCTTAGTCATCATGGGTGTACTATACGTCGAAGTACTAATAAGTGTCTGGGTATATACATCGAAGATAACTACATCATATGACATCCCTTGAGTGATAAATAACCAAAGCAAACATAACATCCATCATCCATCCTTACACTACTCGCTCGGTGTATTAGATACGTGACAACTCGAATGACCTATCATGGTCAAGGATTACTCAACGCCCTGATTCCTCAGCACTTGAATCCATTCCATTTAGTAGGCTAGGAAACTAAAACGCCCATTGTGGCTGATCCAGGTTAAAAGATCATCCGTCATGGAGAACCAAGGTAAAAGATCGCCCATTATGGAGATTAAATCACCCATCATAGAAATTAGAGCACATCATCGCTCAAATAGGTACCCTGTATTAACCCTTCTTGACGAGTACTCTTTGAACCTTCGAATATCATTAATCTCTTTATGCCATCCAGCAGTGCTCATCTTCGAACCGTCCCTTTCCGTCATGAAGTCACTGCAATCGGGAACCACTCTTGCAATAATCATTCGTCACGATTTTATTATGCATTCTGTAACTTCCTTCCAACAGTCCCTTCAATTCAACTCATAGTCTACTACTATGCATCTCAAAGTACAACTATCCATCATCGAAGCCATCACTTCCCATCGCAGAATCATCATCTTCGAATCATGCAGTCATCGCGTTGAAGCGTCATGTCTTTGCTTCATTTCCAAAACTGCTCGTCGAAGAGCTATATATGCAAAGTCGAACGTCGAATGAATGAACCATCACATCATGCCCCTCGAAGCCTCTTTACTGCCTAGGTTAAAATTGGCCAAATCGATAATAATCAATAGTGGTAGACCACCCCCAAAGTAGTCGATAAGGACCACTTTGCTCATGTACTTAACCAAAAGTGATTAAATACAAACCAAATAAAACGTCTGACATTCATCCTGAAATTCGAAGCACATTCCCAAGTCCATACTTCATCTTCGGGTCAATTAGCATGAACGAAACTCTATGCATGAAATCCTATCTTATGAGATATTTTCTAATACTGTACCGCCTTCGAATGGCGTTTTCAACCAAAACAACCGAATCGGCATACATACAACCAGCAAGCGTACTAACATCTATAATAGCCTATATACACTATAATAATACAATATAATACATCCAAGAAACCAATGCTGATTCATATAAAAAATAGCATAAATATGCCAATATCATCAAAATAGTGCGTAAATGAAAAGAATATGATATTTAATTTAAAATCATTTTAAAACACTTTTAATTTTTTTTATAAAATAAGGTATAGGTCTGAGTATATAGAATTTTCAAACTTAAATGAATCATGTTTTGTGTGATAAACATGAATGGTGAACTTATTTTTAGAATTTGATTACAAAATCAAATAGTTTGGATTTTCGTCGAAAAGTGACAAAGTCGATTTGCAATAAAATGGAATATACATTCAGTGACTATTTTAAAAGATAAATAAATATTTTTAAATTGTTATATAATGATAATAATTGGTTGATAAAAGTTTTATAATTATATACATATATACTTTTTTATATAAAGATTGACAAATTTCGTCGCATTTTGCCAAATTGACGTTGTATTTTTACAGTTGTTAGCACCAAAATTGGTCACTAACACCCAAATGTAAATGAAAGCACCAACTAACAGTCACTGATAACAGATAAAGTGTGTGTAGAGAGTAATAATATGAAGAACAGTTAAAATTAAAATGAAAGCAGTAAAGAAACAACAAGTTTTATAGTGGTTCGGCTAACTTCGGCCTACGCCCACTCTAGAAGTTTTCTTTTTATTGATGTTCGAATCAATTATAGTTACAAAGTGGTAGACTGGCCTTAGTCTTAGGAAATAAAAAGTCAGAGAGCGGAAGAGAAGAAGAAGACCCCCTTTGAACCCCTACAAGCTGTATTTATAGGAAAATTTTGAGTTGCCAGGCTTTCTGAACGGTAAAGGCCCATTAAGAATTTCCACCAAGCCACATTCGTCTTATGCCCAATGACTTTCCACCAAGCCATCTTCGCCGAGCGACCCATGCCGAGCCGCCAATGCCGAACGAGGTACGATGCCGAGCGAGGTGCGAGGTGTCGAGGTATCAAGGTGCGAGGTATCGAGGTGTGAGGTATTGAGGTATCAAGGTGCGAGGTACCGAGGTATCGCAGTGTGAGGTATCAAGGTGTAAGGTATCGAGGTATCGAGATACAAGGTATCGAGGTGCGAGGTATCGCGGTGCAATGTATCGAGGTATCGAGGTGCGATGTATCTAGGTATCGAGGTATCGAGGTGCGAGGTATCGAGGTGGTATCGACGTATTGAGGTGCGACTCCTTTATGCCAAGCGAAAACCAATACCGAACCATTTCTAATGCCGAACGATTCTTTTATGCCGAGCGAGGAGTGTAGACGAACAAAGTACTTGTGCCATGCATTACCTCCATTTCTTGACGAAGTGACGTATCCAAGTAAACTTCGTCCTTTGAAACCAAATCCATCATTTCGTGAAGTTAGTTAGGTTGAATCTGCCTACTTATGGCTTTGACAAAAGGCGGGTTAACACTTTGCCTCCCAAAACATGCCTTGCTAATGGAAGGTCTGTTTTGTAGCACAATAAGTTGGATGTTTGTATCCTGTTAATGAACTGCAAAGAAATTAATAGCCTTATCTGACCACGAATGACGATCGTTCGGGATCGTATGTCATTCGGGGTGGTATGTGACCGTTCGAGGCCAAGTGCCGTTCGCGGTGAATTGTGACCGTTCACGGTCGGGTGCCGTTCGAGGCGAGTTATGTTCGTTCGCGGTCTGGTGCCGTTCGAGGCGAGTTGTGACCATTCACGGTCGGGTGCCATTCGAGGCGAGTTATGATCGTTCGCGATCTGGTGCCGTTCGAGGCGAATTGTGACTGTTCGTGGTCGGGTGCCGTTCGAGGCGAGTTGTGCGTGCCCGGGCGGGACTTCGTATCATTAATGTCAGATTTCACGTTCGAGTGAGTTTTTGAACTGTTTGTCGTGGCGGTTTATCGCCATCTCAGAGCATGCCTAAGGACCATTCGCGACCCTGTACATGTGTAAGTGGCTTAGCCGTCATGGAATCACAAACAACAGATTTTGATTCAAAATAAGTCATTCAACGGAAATGTCAAACCAAATCAAGTCCAAACATGAGAAATGGAAAATAAAAGCAAAACAGGGACGTCCAAGTGCAAACACCTACATTGATGCGATTTATAGTCGTATCAGAGCATGCCTGAGGATCTTTCGCGGTCCTGTACATGTGTAAATGACTTAATCGTGTTGGTGTGGAGTTTGCCACTTATTCGTCATTATTTCAATCAGCTGATGACAAGCTAACGCCCGGTCCCGAGCCGTTCCCAGTTGGTGTAGGCGGTGGCCGCTCTCGTTCCACCGTCGTTGCTCCTCTTCTCACATATTACGATAGCAAACCATTCTGGACATGTCCCTCAACATCATCCTTAAAGTGTCTGCATTCATTCGTGCTATGACCGTTCAATTCGTGGAATAAACAATACTTGTCTGACCTTTTTTCATTGCAGGTCGGATCCCTTTTCATTGGCCTCCGATAGGGAATCTGCCCCCTAGTGTCTTGGTAAATTCATTCCAAAGTCTCATTCAGCTCTGAATAAGAGGTGAATCTTGGTTCCTTTCGTGGTCGCATTGGTCCATCGTCGTTATCCCTGGCCTTCCGTTTCCCTTTATCAGTTCTTGAATCTTTTTTAGGAGGATTTTCACCCTTGACTGCATAAACATCATCTCCTTCTCCTTCTCCTTTCTCTCTCTCAGCAATTGCATCCTCTAATCGTAAAAATCCTTCGGCCTCATGATAAAACTCCCCTAGATCCATACGTGGATCCCTTGTCAGTGAATTTTTGAACTCTGTTCCATTAGCTATGCTAGATACAGCTGCCATTAAGACCATGGATGGATCTGATTGATCCACCGATGCTGCCGCTGCATTGAATCGCGTCAGAAAGCTCCTCAAAGATTCCTCGGTCCTCTGCTTTAGAGTTGCCAAACTCATCACATTCTTAGGTCTCGAAATGTGAACTCTGAACTGCCTCATAAACTTCTCGGTCAACTCAGTAAACGTTCCAATGGAACCACTCTCCAATTTTCTAAACCATGGTGCTGCTATGTCTCTCAGATACAATGGGAAGCATCGGGCCATGACTTCCTCTAATGCCCCTAGCACTTCCATATGCCTCATATACTTTGTAAGATGAACCGTAGGATCCGTCCTCCCATTATACATCTCCACTGATGGTAGCTTAAAATCTAGTGGGTTCCAAGTTCGCCTGATAGTAGGAGTAAAGGGACTCTTATTCACATCCTCCAAGTCTTTGTTTACCAATCCACCCCTCATAGCTCGTCTAACCATCTCCGCCAGTATGTCGTTGTCACTAAGCTGTAATCCTTGTCCGCTGCCTCTGGTCTGCCCCCCGAGTTGATGAGGGAATTCTGGCACATACTCTTCATTTTGTACTCCTGCACTCCTATTGGTGTCGGGTTAGACATCGTTATCCGGTATCCCTCTATGGATTGGTTCAGCATTCCCTGATGGTATGCCCCCGAGTCTAGATCCATCCGAATTGATAGTCGTCTACTGATTGGGTGCTGCCCCCTGTTGAGCTATTCCCTCTGCTTGCTGGTTGAGCGCTTGTGATCCAGCTCCACAGATCTGAGCTCCTGCATTTCCTGCCTGTGCAAATTGTCTAAGAAGATCCTGCGTCATCTCCTCTTGTCTTTTCAACATTGCTTCCATCTCGTCTCTAGTGATATAGATGGATGCTTGACCAGCTCCAGCTCCAGAGGAAGCCTCTTGAATTCCCTCCTGATTACTCCTTTCTGTCACTTGCTTTCTTATTGATGGACTAGCCATTGCTTTCTAGAGTCCAAGTTTCTAGCTCCAAAATCCCTGAGTGCTTGCCTTCTCAGTGAAAGCACCAAAATGTTTGCACCAAAATTGGTCACCAACACCCAAATGAAAATGAAAGCACCAACTAACAGTCACTGATAACAGATAAAGTGTGTATAGAGAGTAATAATATGAAGAACAGTTAAAATTAAAATGAAAGCAGTAAAGAACAACAAGTTTTATAGTGGTTCGGCTAACTTCGGCCTACGTCCACTCTAGAAGTTTCCTTCTTATTGATGTTCGAATCAGTTACAGTTACAAAGTGGTAGACTGGCCTTAGTCTTAGGAAATAAAAAGTCAAAGAGCAGAAGAGAAGAAGAAGACCCCCCTTCTGAACCCCTACAAGCTGTATCTATAGGCGAATTTTGAGTTGCTGGGCTTTCTGAACAGTAAAGGCCCATTAAGAATTTTCACCGAGCCACATTCGTCTTATGCCGAACGACTTTCCACCAAGCCATCTTCGCCGAGCGACCCATGCCGATCCGCCAATGCCGATCCGCCAATGCCGAGCGAGGTACGATGCCGAGCGAGGTGCAAGGTGCATTGCCGAGCGAGGTGCGAGGTACGAGGTGTCGAGGTATCAAGGTATCGAGGTATTGAGGTGCGAGGTATCGAGGTATCGAGGTGCGACTCCTTTATGCCGAGTGGCAACCAATGCCGAACCATTTCTAATGCCGAACGATTCTTTTATGCCGAGCGGGGAGTGTAGACCGAACGAAGTACTTGTGCCGTGCATTCCCTCCATTTCTTGACCAAATGACATATCCAAGTAAACTTCATCCTTCGAAACCAAATCCATCATACTCCAACCTCAATAGTCGTGAAGTTAGTTAGGTTGAATCCGCCTACTTGTGGCTTTGACAAAAGGCGGGTTAACAACAGTTGGATTTTAATATTATTAAATAAGGTTTTATAGATTAAATAAACTTGTTTTGATTCTTTAAAGGTGATAAAAATATCAGTTTTCAAGTTTTATTTATATCGATAAATAGATAGTTTGATTTAAAACTGATAATGTGACCGGCGATCATTTTTCAAATTTTCAACCTTTCATTGAACGGAAGTTGTTTCGATTCATCGCAACGTCATTAACATGATTTTAACACATCTTAATATATATTTTAATTTATGTATACCTTTATTCAAATCAAACATAAATAAATAAATAAATAAATAAATAAATACACACATACACACAGATATACGTATATATATATCTTTTTTTAGATTAATAATACTTAAATGTTAAGTAATAGAAAGCAAACATCTAATCACCATAAATGTATGTTTTACTTTATTATTAAGTAAGGAAGATGTGATGGAATGATGGTAAGTGTTGAAAAAGGGTGATGTGAAGTTTAAAAGAAATATCCAAGAGTATATTGGTAATTTGATAAGGAGATAATTGGGTAAATAACCACTTTTTACTTTTTCTATAAACACCACCTCCATTCTCTTTCTTTTTTTTTCCATACATTCACTTCTCTCTTTTCCAAACTTCTTCATCTTCATCTCTCTTCTCTAATGGTTTCTTCTTCTCCCTTATCTCCTTACTAACTTTCTTAAAAACATATCAAACCAACTCTAAACTACATAAAACTTTGCCAAAAATCTTAGCATCATTAAAACATAGTTTATCACCTAAAAAGTTAAAGATTGATGGAGGAAGGGGTCAAATAGGGGGAGGCCGAACTTAAGGGAAGGTGGATGATGGCTATGGCCGAGATCAAGAAAGAAGAAAGGTGGCCATGAGTAAAGAAGGGGAAGGAGGTCATATGTATGTAGTTTAAGAGGAAGAAAGGAAGGTTATAGTGATGTTTGGTTGAATTTGAAAATGATAATGAAGTGTTAATATAATGAATGTGGTAGGAAGTAAAACGATTTGGTTAATGCTGAGAACTTGATTTAAATACACACTTCTTATAATTTGAAATTAATTATGAAATGGTTAGCATGAATATTAAAAGTTGTTATGATGTTTGGTTGGTTAACTAATGAATTTTGATGGTTTCTTAAGAACTAATATATATTATGACGACCCACCTCCTTGACCCTCGAAGATCGACAGTAATACATCCTCAGTATTAATGTGCTGCGAATTCAAATGTGAAGAGGCAGATAATCATGGGGTAAAAGAAAAAAAATGATAGAAGATAGAACAAATTGAAACTCACATCGTGTTAAAACAACTTATAATGTTACAAATGGAAGATACATGCAATCACTCCAAGTTATTTATCATAGTTACGGCATGTACTAACCCGGCCATGGTAGTTATAACAGTTTGTCCTTACAAGCTCTAGTAGATACATATATATAATACAGACACAACGGAATTTAGGTAACTTCTTCAGAAGATCCAAAAAGCTCCACGCTCCATTTCAAAATGCTCCAAGCTTTCTTAACTACTTGGCTGTCCGAGAAAATTAGGGCGCCCAGAGTTTTAGGGATAAGAAAAATAAACTCCGGATCAATCATGGGATTGGTGTGAGAAACTTAAAATACGTGTTTCTGAAAACCAAAAAAGGTATCTCATAAGACCACACCGCACACAAATATAGAGTGAATTTTTACCTTATGATAACCAAAACATTTGCTGTGTAAAATCATTTGATATTATTTTTAATGACTTTCTTTGAAATCATTTGCAAATAAACTTACGATTCTTAGCCGAAATTGTTACATTATTAAATTCTATTATACTAGCTACAAAATAGATTCTACAATCATAATCTTACCAGGCACACTCGGGAAATGAATTCTATACAATGACAAGGTGAGGGACTACCTTCCGTACAGTACACCTTTAGAGGGATATACCTAGGGTCCAGATACCGAACGCCTATACCAACACAGAACCAGCCTACCCCTTCGTTGGATAGTACTAAATATAACATCACCTCGGTCGTTACCGACCTTTAATGGGATCCCAAGCATACACCACATGCTTGACACGTAGAGAGTAATCTAAAAAGGTGATGATATTCTCCTAATGGGTGCGACCCACATGGCTCTGCCGCATATACCTGCTTTAGCCATTTTCGATTGATGAGATCTGAAGTAACGTTTTACCTTTCACATAGCATATTCCATATTGAATGCCACACTGCAATTCCATGATCACACAACTAATTTCTAAAATGTATAACTCCTGAGTGTGCACATATCAGGAAAGTGTGTTAATCTAAGAGAAGTTTCATTCTCCCCCACCAAACAAATGATACGTTCATAGAGTCAATCATTGTAATTAGAAACACAATGTCAGACAGTCATCCACATAAGTCGTCCAGGAACAGGACAAACTGAAGGCACTCCTATCGCATCCTGTCGGGGATTACCCCTAGGATTATTAATGAGAAGTCCTTACATCGAAGATCTCAAATGAAGAACTACACATATTATGATACGGGAAATTTCTCCTAAGGTTCAGTGAGAGGCAGCCCTACATTCCATTTTCCAAATTACTTTCATGTCTTCACTTCAAATACGTAAATTGGTTCAAAGTGGTTTCTGGGTAAGAATTACTCAAATCCGACCCTGAATACTTCGAACCAATCATCGGTAAAAAAATTAGGTGATTAGGGATTTGATTGATTAATTTCTTTTTATCAAAAATATCTTTAAGAGATATGTGTCTTTTAAAACATTTCTTTTCATTATATATGGAATCATTAAACCGCTCTTATCAAATTATTTATTTAAATCTTAACAAAGATTTCTAAATTCAAAATCAAAATTTTGACCGAGCAAAACCATGTTATCTAGGATATTAATCCAAAAATAATAAATATCAAGTGAGCAGAATCTGCAGAAATCATCTAATTCTACTCGTTATCTGAAACATTCCTCTACTTGGAGGTCCAAAACTAACAGCTACAGATGTTGCAGTTATCCATAATTATTAATCCTCGACGACCAATTATGGAAATGTTAGATACATTGATACATAGAAACTTAAGAATAAAAAAAAAATTAAACATCAAAACACATTCCACATTCCATTCAAAATATTTCATGTTCATTACATAATCCCACAACCGTAACTACTTTTGGATAAAATATACTTAATCCAAAATACGCCAAGAGCGACATATGAAGATGCCCCCTTGGATGATCGGAGTATATAATAAGATAATCATTTTTTTCCCTTTTAATCCAAAATTCACATCGAATTAAAATAAACCTGGAAATCTTAACTCTCAGCCTACTCAAAAGCAATCGAGTACTCGAGAGTTTAAGGGGAAAACAAAAACTTCGAGTCAGACATAAAGCCTGGTATGAATAATAATTTACCATTTCAAATCATTTAGATATCTAGTGAGATCACTCCGCTTTGCGAAATGGGTTTTCCCCCTTATTAATATCTTAAAACCTTTATAAAACCATATACTGTGCTCCTACATCCATAATGGTTAAAACATTTCAAAATAATATGATAATACGCAAACAAATAAATTAGTTCTGGATACCCATCCCCATTCATCCTGACTGTCTGTCTCAATTATAGTTTCTAGGGTTTCTATTACCTTCTAGTTTTCTTGGGCTCACTAATAACCTGTTAAATGCTTATAGACTACCTGCCCGCTTTCATAGTTTTCATTGGATCACTAAGAACATATTGATAACTCCAATATCTTTATGCTTATCCTAGTTTTCATGGGCCGATTAAGAACATATTGGTTACTTCAATATCTTTTCTCTTATCCCAGTTTTCATAGGATGACTAGGAACCCATTGACTTCTATCAATATCTTAATTCAGATATAGTTTTCGCGGGTTAACTACAAATCTATTGGCTCCTACCAATATCAAATCATAGTTTTCATGGGCTTACCATGAACCTATCTTTCTAACATCTTCGTTTATACATAGTTTTCATGGGCTTACTATGAATCTATTTGCCCCTACCAATATCTTTAATTAATATTTTAACACCCTTAATTTATATTCACTACTGGGTCAACCTAGCTGGTCATTCTGACCTTCCCTAAAGTATCGTTATGGGTTCATTACAATGCGAATAAATATATGAAGAAGCAACCATATAATGCTAACACTTATGGGTTTATATCCTTGAAGTCATTTTATATAAAACCTGGTTAATCCCTTTAACATGTCAATCGAGGAAAATTTCTTCAAAAACTCCATTTCAAACTCATTTAATTTATGCCATGGCGTTTCCTTTAAAATGAGATTGGGTTATTTGTTTTGAATCCTTAAAGCAATACTTTTGAAACCTCTGGATAACTATCTTCAAAAGCATAGAAAAAATCTTTTAAAAACTCTAATTATATACCTTTCGAAGCTCTTTACTCCTATTAAGACAAAAATTATGCCTTTCGAATGTACCAAAACATTACTCAATAAATTTTAGAAGCATAGCTTCGAAACCAATGAAAGTACCCCTATCAAAAGCATTAGGTTTTACTTCTAAAAATATATTTTGGGTCAAAGTGGTTATATACAGAAGTATCTCTTTCGAAACCTTAATAAAATTTGTTTGGGAAAAGATTTGATGGCATCGGGACTATTGATTTGAAAGCTCATAATAAACATTGAATAATGGCATCGAAACCCCCTTTCGAAGCCGTTACCTTCGAAACCTCTAAACCATTTCAAAAGCTTTTACGAACGACTTAACATAGGTTTAAAACAAAGGCACACTTCAAAAGAATTGATAGCTTCAATACACTCGAAAGGCCCATGAATGGCAGCTAGGATTCAACTAGATCAGAACGATCATATTCGAAAGCCTTATTAAAATATAAAGGAATTCATTCGAAGGATCGGTCTTTAAAACATAGAATGGAAACCTCTTTGAAAGTTATTTAGAAAACACCCTTCCGGAAGCATTTTTTTGACTGAGTCGAAAGCTCTTAATAAACATGGCATGCGCCTTTTCATTCGAAAGTAAAAAACTAAGCTTTCGACCCCATCAAAAGTTAGGCTTTCAACACTATGCCCTCCGCCTTTTTCTAATCCACTTCGTACCATCTAAGTGATATCTTATGTATTGGTTTCGACTAGGTCGGTTTCAGCCTGGTTGGTTTCGACTGAGTCAAAGTGGGGCATAAGGCCGAAAGGCACTTATAAAGGAGGCGGAACCTATTTTTCTAGAATTATGCAATTTTTAAAAACGACTTTACAACTAACCTGTCTATTTTACTCCTTTGATTGGTTGCCTTAAAACTTTTCAAATTCTTTACAAAAATAACTGCTACACGTTTCCACATATTAATCAAAGAAAATTTAACACTTTAGCCCTTCCATTAAGCAAAACCAATAATGCAAATAAGTCCATCTTTAAAAATAAGTCATTTTCCATAATAAATCAATCAAGAAAAATCCACAAAAATCACAAAATTTCACTTTCATATATTATCTAACGTATTAAAATTTTAGACCCAAACTCTTCTTGAAATAATAGAAGATGATTTTAAACCTAATTTTATCATGTTTTCCTTTGAAAATTCATAATAAATTTCCCCTAGCTTGGAAAATTACAAAAATTGAAACCCGTCTTCAAAATCATAATTTACATAACATATTTTTCATGGCATTCTAAAGTGATTTATATTTGGTTTTACCATAAAATCGCGCTAATCCATGTGTAAACAATTATGTTTAAATCCATCATATTATAATTCAAGCATATAATCATCCAAATCATCATAAAAATGAATTTAATCATAAATCCAAAAAAATATAACCAAAATAGAGATGATATAAAATTATTATTCACCTTGAATATGATAAGAGCTTGAGATTTGATATGAGATTAACCCTTTAACTTTTAATCCTTAGCTCTGATTTAATTTTTCTTCTTTTCTTCCTTATAATGGCCGGCTTCTCTTAGGGTTTGATTTGCATTTTTCGTAAAATGTAGTGAACGTGAGAAAAATGAAACGTGAATAGGTCTTTAGCCATGTATCACAAGGTAGTGCGGCTATTTACCAATATGCCCATGTTTTAGTTAATAACTTAAAAATCATTTTAAGCCCATTTAATTCATTATTAAGCACGACTTTCTTAGTGTTTATTCAAATCTCAATTTCCTCATCATTCTTATCCATACATTATTTCGTTTAATTTATCTAATTAAATTTCCTAAATAATATTAAAAAAAATTTAAGGGTGTTACATGCTGCCCTTTAAAGAATTTCGTCCTCGAAATTCTATAAGTACTAAATACTAAACATAGAAATCATCTGTAACAACTCCTAACAACCATACTAGCCCACCAGACTAGCAACTGTCTATATGAATCTAATATAGACATATCCTTAAAGCAGATCAGGATAAGTATCTCTAATCCTGTCTTTTGTCTTCCAAGTACAGTCTTTCTCGTTGTTGCTCCATTGAACTTTCACCAACTTGATTGTCTTGTTCCTTAATCTTTTCTCATCTCTCACTAATACATGAAATGGTTGTTTAACAAAAGTCAAATTAGGCTCTACTGTGAAATCTTCCAATCCTTTCGGAGGAATAGTAGTCTCTGGACATGCACATACTTATGAAGATGAGACACATGAAATACATTATGGACACCTACCACTGCTTGGCAACTCTACTTTGTATTTGAGCTTTCCAATCCTCTCTATAATCTAGAATGGACCAACATATCTCGATGCTAGTTTCCTTGACTTTCCTAATCGCACCACACCCTTTATAGGTGATACCGTAATGAAAACCTTATCTCCAACCGAGAATTATAAGTCTTTACGCCTCCTATCTGTATCTCTTCTATCTGGACTAAGCTTCCTTCATCCTTTCTTGGATCAACTCAATCTTTTCTGACGCCTCCCTATCCAAATCTGGACTTAAGCCTAGTTTATCTCCGGTCGCCAACCAACATGCTGGCGATTTGCGTGGCCTTCCATACAAAGCTTCAAAAGGTACCATTCCTATACTAGTTCGATAGCTATTATTATAGGAAAACTCATCATATGTAGGCGATCTTCCTAAGGTCCACCAAAGTCCAATACACAAGCTCTCAATAAATCCTCAAGTACCTAATTGACTCTCTCTATTTGCTCATCCATCTGAGGGTGATATACAGTACTCATTTTAAGCTTGGTACCCAACACTTTCTGTAGACTCTTCTAGAATTCACTGGTAAAAAAAGCATCTCTATCACTAACTATACTATTAGGAACTCCATGTAGTCTAACTATGTTCTTTATGAATTTCTTAGCTAAAATCAGTGTCGTCCTGGTTGACTTAACTGGAATAAAATGGGCATTTGTGGTCAATTCGCCCATTACAACCCATATGCTTTCACTTTCCATATTTAACTTTGGCAACCCATCTATAAAATCCATGGATATCACATCTCATTTCCAAACTAGAATTTCTAAAGGCTGAAGCAACCCACTCAGTTTTTGATGTTTGGCTTTCACTTATTGACAGTTTGTGCACTACCGATCCACAAGCCAACATCCCTCTTTAGACATTCCCAATAGAAGCTCCTTTTCATATCCTGGTACATTTCGGTCCTTCCAGGTGAATTGTAAAATTTGACCGATGACATTCTCTGAAAACATCCTTCCTCAAGTCCTCAACATTCGGAATACACAACTATCCCTTCTTCCTTAACTATCCTCTTTAATCAAGTCTAAAATCCTTTAAATCATCGATCTCCGTTCCAACCTCAAGCCTTCTTATCTTCTCGGCTAATACTGGATCCTCTTTTTGCTTAGAAGCAGTCCTTTCAATCAGTACTGGTAGCACTTCTAAATAGGAAAACATGGCATTATTCCGACCAAAGCTAGCAGTCGATCTTAACTGCACACCACAACTGGCTATGGCTTCTAAATCCTTCCACTCTGCCAACATAGATAACACCACGTTCAGATGTTTTCTGCTAAGAGCATCTGCTAATTTATTCCCTTTTCCCAGTGTATACTCTACACCAAAACCATAAGCAGCCAAAAAATCTAGCCACCTTAGTTGTCTCATATTCAACTCCTTCTAAGAGATTAAATATCTCAAAGACTTATGATATATGTATAGCTCGAATCTCTCCCCTAAGAGATAATGTCTTCAAATATTCAACACGAAGATCGCTGCCGCCAACTCCAAATCATGAATAAGATATCCCACTTCATGCAGTCTAAGCTGTTGTGAAGCATAGGAAATAACTTTATCCTTCAACATCAGCACTACTCCCAATCCAGTTCCACATGCATCTGTATATACCACTAAGCCCTGGTTTCCATCTAGAACTACTAACAGAAGTGCATTGGTTAACAAATGCTATAACTTAAGGAATGTTTCCTCACATTTGTCAGACCAGACAAACTTCACTTCCTTTCGGGTAAACTAATAAAAGGTGCTGGCATCCTTGAGAAATCCTTAATGAATCTTCGGTAGTAGCCAGTAAATCCAAGAAAACTACCAATCTCAATCACCGCTTGTGGTCTCTTCCAATTATTTGTTACTTCAATCTTATCTTGATCGAATGACAAGCCTTTCTCTAAAACCACGTGACCAAGAAACTTAACCTATTTCGTCTAGATTTGACACGTAATAAACTTTTCCTTAGCATCTAAAACAACACTCTAAGATGAACTTTATGCTCTTTTTCATCCCTAAAGTATACTAAAATGTCATTAATAAACACTAGCATGAACCTATCCAAGTACTCTCAAAAAACTCGGTTCATCAAATCCTCAAAGAAAGTAGGTGCATTTGTTAATCCAAATGGCATCACCAACCACTCATACGAATTATACCTAGTCTAAAATGCTGTCAAAGGAATACGATCCTCTGCCACTCTTAACTGATGGAAACCTATCGCCAAATCCAACTAGGAAAACACTCTGGCTTTACTCAACTGATCGAACATATCAACTGTTCTTGGCAAAGGATTTTTATTCTTAATCATCCTTTCGTTCAACTTACGATAGTCAATACGCATTCTCAATGACCCATCTGGTTTCTTACGAACACCACGGCCGCTCCCTAAGGCGAACTGTTTGGTCTAATAAAATTTCCCCTTCTAGATCCACTAGCTGCACCTTTAATTCCTTCATCTTAGTTGGTGTCATCCTGCTAGGTGGTATGCTAACAAGTTTAGCTCTTGGTACAAGGTCTATCAGAAACTCAACAGCTCATTTCGAAGGTAGTCCCGTGACTGGCCCAAAAACATCTGCAAACTCATTTACAGTTCGAACCTGACTTAACTCATCTCCTACCTCCATAGCATTAAATAAACCACTAAAACTCTAGTCGGAATTCTCCACTAAGAATATTACTTGGTTAAGACTATCTAGGTGCCTTAGTGATATCTCCCTATCTTGACAAAATATTCTAGCCTCGTACCTACCCAACCAATGCATACCCAAAATGATTCTGAAATCTATGAAATCAATAACATACAAGCTGCATGCAAACTTATGACCTAATAAATCAAGTTCTATCTGGTCACATCTTAACCCTAGAGTTGCATACCCTCTTATCGGATTCGCAACCCTTAAGGAAGCAACAAGGTAAGTGGGTTATACGCATAATCTATCAAACAAACACTAAGATATAAATGAATGTAATGCACCGGTATCAAAAATTACCCTAACTGGACGTAACACCCCTAATTTTAAATAATAATATTCAGGATATTTGGTTGTATAAATTAAATAGAATAATGCAAATGTTAAGTGACAAAGGGATTGAGATTTGAATAAATATAAGTGGTGGTGCTTATTAGTTAAATTGGGCCAAAGAATGGTTTATAGACTAATTAAATTATGAGAGGGCATAATAGGATTTAACCGCACCAAATCTTACCTTTATATATATATATACGAGTACTTTGGCACGTGCGATGCACGTACGCAGGAGGAGTTGGTATGAAAAACACTGTTTGTATGGTTTTTTGGATCTTACAAAATGTCTTTGACACGTACATAATGTAGCATTTTTTATATGTGTACATGCATAAATCAATCGTGCGAGTGTGCGCTATAAAAGTGTACACTTGGAGATTTTGTAGTCATAGATTATTTGTATTGCTTTCTTTCTTTTTTTGGTTACTTCATATCATTAGATATGAGGCATAACTATATATATACTCGAATATCTATGCCTTCATCGAAGAAATAATTTTTTTCATTTTAGAACATATTCTCATATCTTTTGTATGATGTAAGCTATAAAGGTGTAAAGGTTGAGATTTGTTAGTTAGAAATCATTAGTATTACTAATCGCATTTGGTTACCAATGAAATTTGCTTTGCTAATACTCTATTGTTAAAAAATATTATCAAATATTAACGATATATTACTTCCATGATGATTGTCTATTACTGACGTGTTGCAAGTTACTAAAGCACCTTGAAAAAAAATCAACAAATACGCAAATAAGGGGAAAATCAAGCTTTAGCTGATATAACTTATATTATGACTAAAAAATAACTTGAAAATTGGTATACCTAAAAATAGCCATCTCTTCACTTGATGCAAGAAGGTACTTGGCCATCGTCAATTAATAATGCATTTTTATACCCATCCCTTCACTCAATGCACAATTCGAGGCGAAACAGCTAGAAAAAGAAACGGTGAAAACCATACCCATATAAGTTAGATTCCTATGTGGTAAATTTTTTGCAATATCCATGTATAAGAGTTAATGTATCTAAATCATTGAGAACATCAAAATTAAGCCTAAATGATGCTATATTGAGATCAAGTTCTTGGTAGTTCATATTATGGATTAACTACGATAATTTTCCAATCAGTAAATGGCACATGATTAAACATGAAGAAAGCATATGAACTACTGATTCTTCCATATATTTTTCCAATTACAATGATGTAAGGACAATAAAGGATCTATTATTTACCAAAATTTAAAGTGCTTATGTGCACGACACATTATACAATGGATATTATCTATATCTTGATATAATCATATTAACTAAAGAATGCCATTATTTGTTATTCCTTTTAAAAGTTAACACTCAATTTACCTCTCGATCCTTTGTTCATAAATTTCCTACATTTGAGGCTTTGATATAAGATAGTGTCAAATTTTTTTGTACAACTTCATTTTCAAATATGGTAATATTATATACAGATTATGATTAAGGAATAATAAGGTACACATTAAAATAGTAAAAACACTTTTATTGTAGGCTATTAATTCTTATTAGATTATAGAAACATCAAAAATACATTTTTATAGTTAACCGAGAACCCCATAAATCATTAAGCAAGTGTTCTTAGTTTATGCATATAAGGTAGTGTCTTTATTTACAGAATTTTATGTGTGGTTGATACTTAACTATTAGTTAATAGCTTTATCCTTCATTGAATAATTATCCCACATTTGTTTGCTTTATAATTTTGACATATACATTAAAATTCCAACTTAAATTCCAACTTTTCAGTTATCCATATTTGCCAAAAAGAAACATAAAATATGCACGCTAATGCCAAAATAGAATATAGTAGTTACATATTTCTGGCTTTAACTGAGATAATATCTTGCTGAATCAAGATCTCATCTTAAAATGAGAACCTAACAAATTTAATCCTAAACAGTATTATTTATACTCTAATATAACCATCTAAAATAATCACTACTAATTTCTGGGCATGGAATACCTTGAGTAGCCTCGACAACATCCTATGTTCCACACGTTGCCTCTTGATACATGTACTTGATCGAATCTTTGTGCTTCATGCAGTGCATGGTATACTGGATCGCATCTCTGGGCAGCATTCGACCTATTCTGTTTCACACTTGATAGTATATCTCCATAGATATTATGTCAACTCTTCATATGCATGCATATTATCCTAGCTAGCTGTGTTTGATGTGTTGCATTGTATAGCTATATTGCATATGCTTGCTTCAGAACATCTCACAAAACAACAATATTTAGAGGTCTCATCTAGCACAAATCCATACGCTTGCACATATCATTCTCTTTCATACCGTCTCATTTGCTCTTACTGGTCACACCTTGTTTCCTGCACATGAATTGCTCCATATTCAGGCATCTCAAAGCTCCAGATATCATTAACTGATCGCTTAACCTAGTTTGATAACTTGCAACATTAAATTCCTCCAGTAAGCACGTTCAGCTCAACAATTTATCTCTTTCAAACCAGCAACCTGCAGCATCATCGAGTATCTCCAGTTTGAACACTCTAGCAACTCCCAGCATCTTCGAACGCCTCCAATACGCTCAATTCAATCATCCCTTTTAGGCTAGCCATTCAACAACTTTGTTACAGCATTTTCAGTGCAACTTGCAGCATCATATTCTCTCTACTGCACACTTTAGTACACACATTTCAATTCGTGCTCATATTCAATATTTAAATCATATTTAGCCTTATTGGATTGCTTCAACATTACTTGCAACTACAGTATGCACACTTCAGTTCAACAATCTTGATACACTCTTATCCTATCTACAATGATACTGATGGATTTCTGAAAAGTTCAAAGCCGAAGTAATCTTGACATACTACACACTCTTGCTGCTGCAACTCAATATTCATTAACAGTAGCAACTTGGCTTAATGCATCATCACCCCTTGCTCCACCTTGCATGATCTCTACAACAACAGCTTCTCAGTTCCAGACATTGATGCATCGGCTGGCCTTAAAGTTCATATTCACATTCTATACTCTCTGTACTTGCTATACGTGCTAGCAGGAATAAATAGGTACCTATGCCATTTAATTGGAACGATTCAATCACTTAATGCAGGTAGTTGAAATGTCTAAAGAAGGATTGATGTAACAAAAGTTATATTATATTCGTGATTGTTTCTCTTCACCCTGTAGTTGTATTACTGCATACCAGTAACGTGCAAAAGCATTGAACAAATTAAAGTAGTTGTACATGGAAACTAATTAATTTTAATTAGTCCCACATCACCTAAAACATCTTAATTGTTAGTGTATATAAGCTAAGAGAGAAATTTTCTATTGTGTAGAGTTTATAAAATTGCGATGAGGTATGAAGGGTATATGAAGTCAAGTTGATTGCATGGTAGTTGAAAAATGATGTTTATGTTTTTCAATCTTTATTGATGTAAAGGGCATTTTCGGAATTTCAAAAAGACACGGTTGAAACAAATGGATTGAATTCTCATTATTAATAGTAGAGATGTGTGTGTGTATGTGTGTGTGTATTTACCCTTAAGCCATTCACACTCATATTCATTTTCTTACAAAAATAAAAACGCAAGTAAAGAAGATCATGCCGGCCATTAAAAAGAAAAGAAGAAGAGGGAATTCAAAGAAAAATAAGAAAAGGTAAAAAGAGGAATCAAACTCATCTCAATCCATTTTTTTTTATCAAAGATTAAGGTGAACGATAATTTCCATCTCTATTTGTTAGATATATGTTTCGGATTTAAGTTTAAATTCATATATATGATGCTTGATGATGAAATGCTTGAATATGGTTTGTTTAAATTTAAACAAGATTGTTTAAATAATTGTTCATGTGGTTTTAGAACAAAACCATGTGATATTGATGTTTAAATGCTAAGGAAAATTTATATGTCATGCAAACATGATTTTAGAGTTGGGTTTTAAGTTCGATAATTTTCCAAGATTTGGAAAGGTTATTATGAATTTATGAATGAAGATATAGCATGTTGGGTTTGATAATTTGTTTCAGAAAATATATTAAGAATTTAGATTTGAAATTTTGATATGTTAGATAACATGATCAAAGTAAATTTCTGTGAATTTTAGGGATTTTTCTTATGTGATTTGATATACAAAATAAATTATTTTGAGAAGAGGATCAAAATGATTTACTTGTAAATAAAAAGGAAGGTTTTATTTGCAAAATTTTAAGTTTGATACTTATCTAAAATAAAAGGCAGTTAGTTTTGAAAAGCATGATAAAAGTTAAAGCAACCAGTGAGAAGTTTACACGTAGGCAGGTTAGTTTATATACGTTCCTTAATTTAGTATTTAACCCAGAAAAATAGGTTTTGCCTCAATTCAGAGTACCTTTTGTCCATTTCATTTCGCCTTTGACTATGTCGAAAACCCATTAAATAAAATTCAATACACATAGTGTCATCTATGTGATACGTAGTAGATTGGAGAAAGGAATAGGTATGGTGCCAAAAGTATAGCTTTCGAAGGGGTCGTTACCTCAGTTAGTTTTAAAAAGATTAGCGCCTGCCTTTGTTTTACTAAGCTTTCGACTTATTCGGTATGTATGTTTTTGAAAGGAATGTTAGAATGGCTTTCGAAGGGGTTTCCATGTTTGTTTTAAAAGAAAAAGGGGTTTTTAAGGAGTTTCTTTAATTATAAATCAAAGCTTTCGAAAGAAGGGTTTCCGACCTAGTTGAAACTCTACCGCCAATTCTTTTGCCTTACAGGTGTATTAAAGTCATCAATACTTTTGAAAGGCATTGTTTGTTTTAAAGCCATATTAAGCTACTTTCTACATGCTTTCGAAAGGGTTATGGGTTTCAAAGGCAATGGTTTCGAAAGGGATTTTGAAGCTATCCTTCAATATTTTAAATGTAAGATTTCTACTCTATCGAAAGGGATGGTTTCAACGTTATCATAAATTTTCCAATATTTTTATATGGTAAAGAATGGTTTCAAAAGAGATACTTTCATTTATATATTTACTTGGACCCAAAAGATATTTTTAGAAGTAAACCCAATGATGTTGAAAGGGGGACTTTCAATGCTTTAGGAATAGATACTTCTAATGGTTTCAAAGCTACGCTTCTAATAAATAGATAGGCAACACTTTATGATAGTCCAAAGGTTTTGAAAGAAGAAATTTAAAGTGTATTGAAAGCATGAGCCTAATGTTTTGAAAAGAGATATATGCTTTCAAAGGAGGCTATCTAGTGAGGTTGAAAGAATGGTTTTGAAGGTTTCGAAAGTATAATTTTCAAAATAAATAACTCATTTTAGAGAAAAACCATTGCATATTAATAAGCAAAGTATTTTGAAATGGAATTTATAAAGAAGTTTTCCTAGATTAAAAGAATTTACCAAGTTATTTTATTGCTTCTCCATATGCATATATATTTATTCATTTTGTGATGAATCCAAAACTGTACTTTGGAAAAAGGTAGATAACCAGTTAGGTTGACCTAGTAGTGAATATAAATAAAAGATATTGGCAGGGGCTAATAGGTTAACAGTAAGCCCATGAAAACAGTGTAAGGAAATTGATATTGATAGATAGTCAATAGGTTCCTAGTTAGCCCATGAAAACTAGGGAAAAAGAAAGATATTGACAGCTAGTCAATATGTTCCTAGTCAGTTCATGAAAACTAGGGGCTCAGAAATTGGTTTATAAAGGTTTTTAAGATACTATTGAGGGGAAACCTGTTCTGCTAAGCGACGCGGTCTCACTATAAATCTAAATGATTTAAGATAATATATTATTATTCATACTAGGCTTTATGTTTGAATTGATGTTTATGTTTTCCCTTAAACTCTAGGGTACTCAATATACTTTGTGTAGTTTGAGATTCGAGGTTTTCGGGTACCTCTTAAGATGAAAAAGCTTGCCGAGTCATGCAGGAGGCATGTAATTATTTAAGTTCTTTCTCATATGATTCCGTGTGTTTTTTTGATAAGGCAAAGTTGTTTATTGCCTATTATACACTCTGATCACCAAGGAGGCATCTTTATATGTCGCTCTTAGAATATATTATAATAATTAAATTTTCTGAACGTGGTCAACGTTGTGGGATTATGTAAAGAATGTTGAAATGGTTTTGGAATGGAATGTGAAAGTTGTTTTGAAATTTTAAGTTTTTTCCATATCCATATGTTTCTGGTATATTAATTTATCTAATGTTACCATACTTTGTCGCCGAGGAATAATAACTATGGATGACTACAACATCTGTAGCCGTAAGTTTTGGGCCTCCAAGTGGGGGATATTATAAGTTGGTTTCAGAGCATAGGTTTATGAAAACTTAAGCAATTCAAACCTAAAAGATTTTCAAAACATAATCCAATAAATCAAAAATTTGATCGGGGTTTGGGTTAACGCGATTGTAGTGTACTTGTATTTGATATATATAGGTATATATATAAGTACGTAATTCCTGTGATGACCCTGACTCGGCCTTCGAAAATCGGCATCGAATACTTCACCAGTATTCAAATGTCGCAGATTCAAACGCCGAATCTGGTTCGTCGGAGCTTATAACACATTAAGCACAACACAGCGGAAGAAAAAAAATGAAATAATATCATTGATATACAACATTTGATATAATATTCAGGTACAGTAATGATACAATTGAGATATCGATACAAATATCAAAGACAAGATACAACAACGGAAAGAGATAACATAAGCTTGAACTCCAAAGAAGGACTCTAACATCAATCGCAACTCTAAAGCACCAATCCAGAAATAGCTCGAACTCCTAATCAAGTTGAACTAAGCAAGGTCAGCCATGAATGCTGAAGTGTAGCAAATGTGATCCATAAATCCAAAGGGCTTCGAAGGCTATCGAATCTATTCCTACTATTCGACTATCTGAAAAACCCAACGCTATGCTGCCCATGTGGAAAATTGTAGGCACCTAGAGTTTAGGAAGAGAACAACAAACTCCGGGTCAGTCATGGGACTGGTATGAGCAAACAAAAATAGTTTATCTTTAAAATAAACAACAAAAGATTTTAAAAAATTAAAATCCGCAATGCTTTTTAGGAAATGAAACTGCCATAAGGCCTCCCACCACACACACAATGCAAGCGCACACTTGGAGGAGATTTCTCCTTATGACAGTCAAAATACTTGATACACGAAAATCATTTGATATTATAATTAGTGCATAGTGCAGAAAATATTTTGAAAGTATGATATTAATCTTAGCCAGCATACGTACCATTATAGCATGCCTACTATAGCTACCATGTTAAATGGCAGGTTCTACAATTAAAACCGTACAAGGCGCGTATTGGATGAGCGGATTTCCAACAAATGGTCAGGCAAAGGAACTTCCCACACAAAATGGAATGCCTTTGGAGGGACGTCCCCGGTAACCTAACCGGATCGCTGCTACACAAGGCAGGGTTACCCCTGCCCGGAAGTAATTACTGATACGAGTATGCCATCCCCCGGTCGTTACCGACCTGACGTCCCCGAGAACCTAACCGGATCTCAGCTACACAAAGTCGGGTTACCCCTGCCCAGAAGTAACTACTGACACGAGTTTGCCATCCCCCGGTCATCATCGACCTTAATCCGAGGGCCATCAATCGAACATCCGCACAGTAAAGTATCTGGGCTCCATACCATGATACCACTTTCAAATTCAACATAAGTAAATATCTGGGCTCCGTACCATGATATCACTTTTTATCCAGATGGAAATGGTCATACCCTCAGAGGGAGCTACCCCCAAATAACCTTGCTGCCACGATTCGTATTTCGACTATTACCGGGTTGTGAGGCTCGACGAAGTCACGTCCACAAAGCTACGCTTTTGACAAAAGCCATGCTTTGATCAACAAATGATCAGCAACACTTTGTATGCCACATTACCAAATTAGAAATATATTACTAGTAACCATCAACTACATAACCTATGAGGTCGTACGTCTCAGAGAAGGGTGTTAAGCTAAGAGAATAAATATCCGCCATCAAACAGAAATGTATTTGATAGAAACTGGTTTTACATCTCAATGTGTAATGTCAGACACACATACATACAAGTCTGTTCCGGGTTCAAACAGAACCGAAGGCACTTCCGAAGAAGGCCTTGCAATCCGGAATTCCCAATCCCGATCGGACTCCCCATCACATATGGCAATCTTTATATCGGCGTGACTCAGTGCAGAGATGATCGACGGGTTATCCTTTCATCTTGGAAATACCCGGGCTTCGCCACCGGTCTTCAAATGATATCCATATCATCGTATCATTATTCAAAATGGGTTATATGACACAAGGTCCTCTCCCAGCTAAACCGAATAATGAGCGCAATATTTAAAAACATATGGATATTGGATCTTAGTTAAGTCACAACTCATTATCCAAAACTCTTCTTTCAAATGGTTTAAACAAACTACCATTTCCAATCTTTTAAACAAAAAGATTTATTTCACAAAATTTACCAATCTTTCACAAAGGTTCATTCACAGCTTTTCAAAACTATTTCCTTTTCAAATTGGATTATCTCATCCAATTATTAAACCAAAGATTCGATTCATAGTTTTCAAAACCATTTTCATTTCAAATATTTTTATACAAAAGAAACATCTTTTAGATCCTTTCTACTTTCAAAACAATTCCCATTTCAAATCTTTTATATATAAAAGATATACCATTTAGAAGCCTCTTTAATTTTAAAACAAGGTCCAACAATATTCACAAAGATTTATTCATAGTTTTCAAAACTGTTTCAATTTCATTTCAACTTGAAATCTTCCAACACAAATTGGAAACCCTTTCTTTATATGAA
This sequence comes from Allium cepa, assembly GCA_030765085.1. Classification (NCBI taxonomy): domain Eukaryota; kingdom Viridiplantae; phylum Streptophyta; class Magnoliopsida; order Asparagales; family Amaryllidaceae; genus Allium; species Allium cepa. Next base: position 118,229,229 of record CM060940.1, on the reverse strand, counting down.
AGCTATTATTAATCGAAAACAAATAGTTTTCGTTTTGGAAAAATTCAATTACATTTGCATGAGTTAAATCTCTTCAAGTATAAAACTTGGGTAAAATTCAAATTCCCACAACAATACTTTTAATATGGTTTAAAACCCATATAAACACCTTTATAACTTGTATAACCTTTTAAACCATAATTTCCAATCATAGAATTCAATTTCAAATATTGAATTTAAATTTAAATCAGATTATTTAAATTTCAAAACTTTATCAAGTTATTCAAAAATAACTTTTATCTTAAAGCTCTTTTTCAAAGGTTTTCATATTTAGTCCAATTCCATTTCTAAAACCATTTGATTCAAAATTCAACTTTAAAACCATTTCCAAAATCTACGACTTAACCAATTTCCTCGTGCAATCCATATTTGTGTGTGTATGGTGTAGTCCAGGGGTTTTACACAATAATGCAACATCATCAATCATCACAAGTACAATCACAGCAATATCGATAAGCGGTATAATCCTATAACGCTTATCTATATACACAAAATCAAAGACAGATAATATAAATGCATTATAGATAAATAAATTACATTCATCACAGCTTAAACTAAAACAATTCAAATCACAAAGCATCACATAATAGAGGTACAAACAATTCAAAGCATTCAATAGAATACAGTCATCCATAAATAAGGTTAATTAATCATCTGATTAATTAAAACCAAATTAATCACTAATTCTGGTTGATTAACATTAATTAATTACAATTTATGTTAATTAATTATCCTTTAATCATTCATTAATTAACCTTAATTAATGAATTAATCAACCTTTAATTATTAAAGAATTAATCTTAATTAATTATCCTAAACAATTTAATAAATAAATTAATTAACCCTTAATTAATTACCATTTAATTAATTAATTTTAATTAATTACAATAAGTGACTATTCCTTAATTAATTTCATTAATTAATTAATTAACCTTGAATCAATTAATTACCCTTAATTAATTAAGTAAATATCTTTTAATTATAAGTTAATGAGCCTTTAATCAATTTAATTAATTAACCTTAATTAATCTTTAATTAAGTAATTATTATTAATTATGATTATCCTTTAATCACCTTCATTAATCAATTCTTCCTTAATCACTTTCATTAGTTAATAGTACTTCAATTATTAAAATTTTCATCAATTAAAAGATAGCCATTTATCTTTATTATTATTATTATTATTATTATTTTCCTTATCATTTAGTTCTTATTTAATAATAATTTGGAAATAGGTCGTCAATCAATATATTTATTAACTTAAAATCTTTAAGTTAGATTAAGGATTATAAAACCATCTCATTTTCTCAGTCATCCACTTAATTTCAAAAATTAAGTTCTTAAACTTTAAAACCAAAAGTTATATAATTTAACTTAATAAATTTGAAACAAATTATTTTTTTATCCCTTCAAGTAATTTGAATTTAAACAAACATGATTAAGTTAGAAAAGAAAAGTGTTTTAATAACCTATTTGCAAATTTAAATTTGAAAACTTGGTTCATTATTCTTTGAAACCTTCTTATTTCAAACCCTTTTCAATCTTGATCATTACAGTATACTTTTACTTGGCTAAATAAAACTGTCTGAGACTTATTATATTTTTTTCTCAAATTTTAAAACTGATTTGTAACAGATTATACTTCACATTTTAAAATCCTGTTAAACATGTTAAGTAACCAGAGCTATTACTGGATTTCCTCGAAACTAACTTTGGGTTGAACCCACCTACTCTTGCCTTCGAGTCACTCATGCCATTTACTCGAGATCGGCATGAGTTTCCCATCTTCTTCTCTAATTTCACGATCAACTTCAGATACAACCATACACGTGCACACCTGCACCGTCGACCGAAGCTACTTCGACCATCGCCATGATCACCTACACATCCCCATTGATCACCCCAATCCTCACGACCAACCAGATCGAGGAATACAAATGCAAATCGAAAACGAACCCATCGTTCCAAACTCTGGAACCAACCCGATAAGAAAAACCCATCATCGCCGATGATCTCACCCACAATCATCCACACCTTCATGACCCAAGCTCCATCTCGGTCTCCGGCTTCGATTCCTCCACTTGCGGTGAAGTCCGATCCACCTCTGATATTACAGCGAACTCAAACACATCGTCGACTCAACCATCTCACAAAACCTTAAAATCATTCCACTTGACCATCATGATCGATGAAAATTTTTGCGAGTATTTTTCCTGGAATCACCAACATCCAAGATAACTTTACCCATGACATCGAGGCCCAATCATCGCTCGATCACCAGAATTCGACAGAAAACCCATCTTAGTTCAACTCACGAATTCTCGAGATTCTCATATCTAATTTTTTTTATTTAACTTTCAAAAATCATGACCTTTTATTGTGATTACGATTATATAAGCGAATCAAATAATTAAGGACATCGAATTTTTATCATATGTTGAACTTCAATGTAAATTCTTTTCCCAGGCTAAAACTATGTTAAAATTTATCTCAAAAATAATTTTAGAAATTAGGTTTTGATTGAATAGACCCGTTTTCTTCAGATCCTAAACTATAACATGATTTGGAGCAGAAGAATTCGAATTTTACATGAAGTTAAACCCTGTAAGTGTTTGAAACAGAATATATGTATATAGAATATATGTTTGAAACAGAATATATGTTTGAAACAGAATATATGTCTGGAACCAGACATGCACACAACAATCCATACAATACATATATGTATATAGATATATTTAACAACTAAGCAACATTTTCATAACAGATTCAAGTGTTCACCACACATCAGAGTTAAGAACAGGTTTAATAGGTTTGCTCACCTGGCAAAGAAGACAGAGAACTTGTTTGAATGTTTTAAACCTGGAACTTGAAAACAAAGGCTTGAGTTTTGATCAACATTTTGAATTATTATGAGCTTTGATGTTGTTGAGATGGTTTAGAATTTAATCATTGAATTTGATCTTTGTTGCTTCATGTTTGATTTGAGTTGCTTTGACATCTTGCATTTGAAATTGCTCAGGTTTTACTTCTTAATCTTTTTCTGGTTTTGAAAACTTTGCTTTTAAGTTGGTATGGTTTTGTTTTTCTCTGATCTAAACTTACAGGTTTGCTTAGTTGAAATCTTGAACTTGGCTTTGATTTCTTTCAGATTTAGTTTTTGGTTTAAATTTTGTATGAGGTAGTTTGTTTTCAAGTTTTTCAATTGAGATAAAAATGAACAACCTTGTTTTCTTTCTTTTGATATTTACTTAGATTATAAAATAAAATAAAAACATATTTGCCACTTGTAATCATAAATAAACACTTGTAATTCATGTTATTACTTATTCTACAAGTGTTATAAGTGTACATTATTATGTCTAAACCTTTTTATAAATTTATTTACATACATTTGTATTTATTTTACTTTTACAACTTTTAAATAGAAATGGATTAAAACAATTTGTACACTCAACAAATAAATCATACATATATACATTTCTTAGTTTATAAAGCTTTTGCAAATCTTAAATAGTAATTCAAAAATTATTGTATTAATTTCAAAATATAACTTTCATATATTAAAATTAAAAACAAATTTTATTTATCTCTCTATATTTAAATCAAATTCAAATTATGTCATATAATCCATTTATATAAATAGATAAATATACATCTTATTAAATTTGGAAAATTCAAATACAATTTTATATAATTCTTATGTTGAATTCCAATTCAATATTCTATTTACAATAAAATTTTATTTCCAAATATTCAATTTTAAAATACATATTTTTCTTTATTCTGGAATTTTCATATTAATTTCACAACTAATTTTACAATTAAATCCAAAATTTTATATTAATGACCAATTATTTCAAAATTTAATTCTAAAGATTAAATTAATTATCAAATTATTTTTAGCTAAAATTTGGGAATGTTACATATTCCCCCCTTAAGACAATTTCGTACATTTGATATACAACAACATTAAGTACAACAACACAGCGGAAGAACACAATGAATAATTCATTTGTTATACAACATTTGATACAATATCCGATACAATAGAATATCAATACACATCAGAGATACAAGAAATAGCAGCGGAAAGAAATGTCTTCAATTCCAAACTCCAAAGATCTCCAATCCAATAAGCGAGAACCGCCATCAAGTTGGCTTAAGTAAATGCGATCTCGAAATGCCATCACCAAAATCCAGAGGCTGAAAGCTATCGACTCTACTCCGACTATCCGACTATCTGAAAAATCCAACTCTAGACCGCTCATGTGGAAAATTGTGGGCACCCAGAGTTTAGGAAATGAACAATAAACCCCGGATCAGTCATGGAACTGGTGTGAGCAAACAAAAACAGATTATCTTTTAAAACAAACAACAAAAGATTTTAAAGAAATTCGCAATGCTTTTTGGAAAATGAAACTGCCATAAGGCCTCCCACCGCACACACAATGCAAATGCAGACTTGGAGGAGATTTCTCCTTATAATAGTTAAAAATGCTTGATGTGCGAAAATCATTTGATATTGTTATTAGTTTATAGTGCAGAAAACATTTCGAAAGTATAATATTAATCTTATCCAGCATACGTACCATTATACTATGCCTACTATAACTAGCACCTAAGGTGGCAGGTTATACAACTGCAATCGTAAAGGGCACGTATTGGATGATTGGATTTCCAACAAATGGTCAGGCAAGGGAACTTCCTACACAGAATGGAACGCCTCTAGAGGGACGTCCTCGAGAACCTAACCGGATCTCTGCTACACAAGGCCGGGTTACCCCTGCCCGGAAGTAACTACTAGCGCGAGTATGCCATCCTCTGGTCGTTACCGACCTTTATCCGAGGGCCCTCAATCCAACATCCACACAATAAAGTAACTAGGCTCCATACCATGATACCACTTTCAAAATCAACATAAGTAAATATCTGGGCTCCGTACCATGATATCACTTTTTATGCAGAAGAAAATGGTCATACCCTCAAGGGGAGCTACCCCCAAATAACCTTGCTGCCATGATTCATGTTTCGACCATTACCGGGTTGTGAGGCTCGACGAAGTCATGTCCACAAAGCTATGCTTTTCACAAAGCCATGCTTTGATCAACAAATGATCAGCAACACTTCATATACCACATTACCAAATTGGGAATGTATTACTAGTAACCATCAACTACATAACATCTGAGGTCGTACGTCTCAGAGAAGGTGTTAAGCTAAGACAATAAATCTCCGCCACCAAACAGAAATGTATTTGATAGAAACCGTTTTTACATCTCAAAGTGTAATGTCAGACACACATCCATACAAGTCTGTTCCGAGTTCGAACAGAACCGAAAGCACTTTCGAAGAAGCCCTTGCAAATCCGGGTATTCCCGATCCCGATGGGACTCCCCATCACATATGGAGATCTCTATACCGGCGCGATTCAGTGCAGAGACAATCGACGGGTTATCCTTTCGTTCTCGAAAATACCCGGTCTTCACCACCGGTCTTTAAATGCTATCAATATCGTCGTATCATTATTCGGAATGGGTTATATGACACAAGGTCCTCTCCCGGCTAAACCGAATAATGAGCGCAATATTTAAAAACATATGGGTATTGGGATTTCAATTAAGTCACAGCTAAAAACCCAAAAATTTTCTTTCAAATGGTTTAAACAAATTACCATTTCCAAATATTTAAACAAAAAGATTCATTTCACAAAGTTCACCCATTTCTCACGAAGATTATTTCATAGCTTTCCAAAGAAATTTTCCTTTCAAATTGGATCAACTCATCAAATCTTTAAATCAAAGATCTATTTCATAGCTTTCAAACCATTTCCAATTCAAATCTTTTATATAAAAGATACACCATTTAAAATCATCTTCGATTTCAAAACAAAGTTTAATAATCTTTCACAAAGGTTCATTCATAGATTTCAAAACAATTCACGATTTCATTTAAAACTTGAAATCTTTCGATACAAATTGGAAATCCTTTCTTTATATGAAAGCTATTATTATTTGAAAACAAATAGTTTATTTCCAAATCAATACCTTTAAAATGGTTTAACCCATATATAACTTGTATAACATCTTTAAACCATAGTTCCCAAATATAGGTTCAATTTCAAATCTTTGAATTTAAATTCAAATCATACTATTTAAATTTCAAAACTTTATTAAGTTATTTCAAAATAACTTTTATATTCAAAACTCTTTTTCAATAACTTTTCATATTTAACTCACTTCCATTTCCAAAACCATTTGGATTTAAAATTCGACTTTAAAACTATTTCAAAAATCTGTTACTTAACCAATCTCCTCGTGCAATCCATATTTGTGTGTGTAAGGTGCAGTCCAGGGGTTTTTCCCACTAGTGCAACATCATCAAACACCACAGATTCAATCATATCAATATCGATAAGCGGTATAATCTATAACGCTTATCTTCATTCATGGATTCACAGATAAATGTGTCATGGATAAAATGAATAAATAAATAAATTACACACCGCTCAAAATAGAGTATTACATTCCAGAGATAACAATCAATTCAAGGCATTTCGTACAATACAAACATTCATAAGCAATTCAATTCAATAATCATGTATAAGCAGGATTAATTAAATGTGTTAATCCTTAATAAATTCAATTTAATTTTCAATTAAATTAATTACTTATGAATTAATTACTCAATCTTGATAAATTAATTACAAATCACTCGATATTAATTAGTGAAATTAATTTAATCAACCTTAATTATTCATCGCAATTAATTATCCTTAATTAATAAATCATCCTTTGAACTACTTACCTTCATTAAGTAATTATTACATAATTACCTTCATTAAGTAATTATTACATAATTACTTTTATCAATTAATTATTCTTTAATTAAGTTTATTCTTTAATTAAGTTTATTAAGTAATTACTCTTTAATTACCTACTTGATAAATTAATCTTTAATTTCCTAAAATATTAATTAATTAAAAGATTAACCACTTATCTTAATTACCATAATTTTCATTAGTCAACACCTCAATTAATTAAAAAGAAATCCTTTATCTTGATTAATATTTAAATACACTTTTAAAACTTTAAACTTGTTTAGTTCAAGTTCTAAACTTTGTAATTTTCCTTTGTGCTTGAAAACTTCGTATTTCTATGTTTTTATAAAACTGCCAAGACCTGGAAACAGAGCAAAACAAAATGATTCAAGCCAGACAGTAGAAACCCTGAACTAAACTTTGATCTCTCGCTAACAACCCTTCCTCGAGACACCACACGAACAACTCGAGACCGGCCCCGAGCCAAACAAACAAAAACCCAAGAGAAAACCCAAAATGCCTCGAGACAAAACAATCCCAGATCCAAACGTGCACACGTGCACGTGCACGATCAACCTGGTCGTCTTCGACCATCATAGTAACCACTAGCACGTTGACGAACACATCCTCAATCATCACGAATAACCAGATCGCCTCAATAATGTTGAATTCGAAATCGATCATATAATGGTTATAGGAAACCCAATCCCAATCGAAAAAATTTCTTGCTGACGACGAACTTGTCCACCGTAAATTCTGCTGCCTCGATCAAAACATCATCACAAACCCCAGCGACCATACCCCTCTCGCGATCACCTCGGAACGACCACCGACGACGTGATTACCTCAAAAACTCGCATCGACAAAACTGTCTCTTAAACCCTAAATCGATTTCGATACGATATAATGATGGTCTAAAAATTCATTTGCCATTTTTCCATCGATCACCTTCCTTCCCGCATTAAACCCAACTTGATGCATACTGACACTACATGCACCTGCACTAGTGATCGCGACGGCTTCCACCAACAATGCCATCGTTGGCATATCGACGATCATCTATCTTAACCATTCAGCCACTCAGATTTGCCGATAACGACTCAAATCAAAATTCAGTCGATCGATTGAAAAAATTGGAACTAACCAATTGATCGAATCACCCTGCCGACTAACTTTAAAGTTAGAAAAGAAAAGTTCGGGTGTCGATTTTCGAAAATCATTCAACACTTTACTGAAAGTTTGGTATCGGCTATGATATTAAGAGATGAACTGCGTGGGGAAATTCATCAAATTCCGACAAACTGTTACGATTCGATGGTCGTGATTCTTAGTGAAGCTAGCCGGAACATCGGTGGATTTGATAAAAACATGAATTGAATTTATAAAATGCTGTGGCGATAGGAATTTGTCGATCTAGGGTTCGACAGTAGCTTTTGGCTGAAGGGATTCTCAGAAGAACTGTGTCGCCGTCATTTTTACATCCATCACAAACACCCAGGATTTCCCAGTTGACCACAAAATTAAAAAGAGGTATGGAGCTTCGCCTGGAAATTCGACTTCGATCATGAATTTACCTCGCAGTTGCTTTTGCGGCTAGCCTCTCGACACTCAACCTAACCGGTTAGCCAACCCCTTCCCGGGGACATGTAGGGGTAAGATTCTCCCATTCGCCACCAAACACGAAGGGAGAACCCCCAATCACGTTGTACTAAGCAAGGTCAGTCGTGGGACTGAAGTGAGAAAACTCATTTAATCTCCCCTTATATCTTGATGTTTGTGGTTGATGCTTGAAACTATTATGAAAAATGTTATCTGAGTGGTTATATATATATATATATATATATATATATATATATATATATATATATATATATGTGACGACCCTGACTCGACCTTCGAAAATCGGCACCCGTACTTCACTTTTACTCGAATGCCGCAGATTCAAACGTCGAATCTGGCTCTCCGAAGCTTATAACACATTAAGTAACTCATTAGAGATAGGGTGAAGTATACCCTAGAATGAGTATATCCCTAAGATATCCGTCTGTTGCCTAGTTTGCTTTATCTTCTGCTGTTGTTTCTTTCCACTGCTATTTCTTGTATCTCTGATGTATATTGATAGTCAGTTGTATCTGATATTGTATCAAATGTTGTATATCAAATGTATTATTCATTTCCTTCCGCTGTGTTGTTATACTTAATGTGTTATAAGCTCCGGCGAACCAGATTCGTCGTTTGAATCTGCGGCATTTGAATACTTGTGAAGTATTCGGTGCCGATTTTCGAAGGACGAGTCTGGGTCGTTTACATTTGGTATCAGAGCTGAAGGTTGGAACTTTATCTCAGGAGTATAACACATTAGGTAACTCATTAGAGATAGGGTAAAGTATACCCTAGAATGAGTATATCCCTAAGATATTCATCCATTGCCTAGTTTGCTTTATCTTCTATTGTTGTTTCTTTCCACTGCTATTTCTTGTATCTCTGATGTATATTGATAGTCAGTTGTATCTGATATTGTATCAAATATTGTATATCAAATGTATTACTCATTTCCTTCAGCTGTGTTGTTATACTTAATGTGTTATAAGTTCCGACGAACCAGATTCGGCATTTGAATCTACGGCATTTGAATACTGGTGAAGTATTCGGTGTCGATTTTCGAAGGTTGAGTTAGGGCCGTTTACAATTGGAATTTTCGCGACGACGCCGCACGAACCATTGAAAGTGGTACTCCCATGTCCCTTATCTCGTCCTCTTCTTGCACTCATACTCACTATCAGTGGATAGTAAGAGAATTTACTAAGGCACACGAACGGATATCTTAGGGATATACTCATTCTAGGGCATACTTCACCCTATCTCTAATGAGTTACCTATTGTATTATATCTTGAGCTAAAGTTTCAACCTTCATTGATCTATTTCTACCTATTTGTTGGGTTACCTGTTCGGGTTCTCCAATATGAGTTCTGAAGGTAGATGGGGTAGTGGTGTGTGTAGCATGACTACCAATGGAAGGAGTGAGTATTGAGGTTGGAAGTATTTGTCGAGACTATAGACCCAATACCGTCTCGAGTAAGCTTTGCTGTGGTGTAAGGATTTCATCAATCTCTGAAGGAAACCTGTTAAAGTTCGGAGTCCATCTTGGTAGTGCAAGTTTGGATGAGTAGAGTTTGGATCCGTTGAATGAGCAGAAGCGAGTAATAGTATCTTAACAACCTCAGGAAATAGTAACTGTATGATGAGATGCAGTAATTATGGATTGTATCCAAAGATGTTTCCTTGGAACAAGTTTAAGGAAGTATGTCTGCTTCGGTGTTATGGTTGGTTTTAGTAGGGTGTTGTGTTTGGCTTTGAGGCCCGAGTTCTCGAAGAGCTTTGGATTAGGAAGTCTTTGGCATCTGGGTCAACTGTGCAGCTCGGAGTATTTTGTATGCCGGTAAGGAGGTTATTTGGCTAAACAGTTTTCTAAAGGTGGAGTTAAGAAGCAGCAGAATAGATCCTTTCCTTCGACCGATTGGCTAGATAAGCATAAGCTGTTCTAACTGGTAAAGAGAGAACAGTTTTCTTTGGAATTAGGCTGGAAGGATCGCAAAATTTACTTGCGATAGTTGAGTGTTCTCTTGGATTGTTAGAGATTTTTTTCGAATGTCAGGGAAGTCAAAGGTTTGTCTGCATCTGGAGATGGAGTTTTCTTATCGACTAGGATTCCAGGAGTTATACTGGTGGTTCAGCTAGTTGAAGGATGGTTCCTAGAGATAGAGTTTGGTGAAGAAGCTCAGGATTGGTGGAATTTCTGAGTTTTCTTTATGGTTCTGTTGAACCATATTTCTGGGATGTGTTGTCCAGCTTGTGCTCGTGTTCATCATCAGCGTTCTCTTCTACTCCAGATCAGAGTTGTGCAGCGGAAGCAGTTTGGAAGTGTTTCTGTTTTGTCTTTTCCAGATAGGAGAAGTAAGTTCGGTCTTCTGTAATTTGAGGAGTAGAGTTTGTGTTCTTGATTTTGGATTGATCTTGGAAAGATCATTTTGATGGGTTGTTTTTGATCTAGTTGTTTCTAGAGGCATCAGCGAAGGTTGAGCTGATCAGGAAGGATGTAAGCAGCCCAGGATTGTTAGAAGATTTTTAAGGATAAGAGACGAAGGAATTTGGATTCCGGAGTCAGAGATTTGGTTTTGGATAAGTTTTCTCTGATCCAAGGAGCTATAAGATTTGGTAAGACTAGGAAGCTAGCTCCGAGGTATTTTGGATCTCTTCTGTGTTCTGTTGAGGATAAGTGTTTCGTTTTCAGGAGTTGAATTACCAGTTTGGAAAATTTGGATTCGATGTATTTCACGTGTCTCTAAGAGAGTACGTGTATGACCCGTCTTTGGTTTTGGAACCAGCAGTTCTGAGGGATTTGGTAGTTGAGCAGGACTTGACTTTGATCTGATATCCTGTTTAGCTATAGATCTAGATGATAGGAACTTAGTAGCTTAGTAGTGTAGATTGTTTGGATTTTGTAGAGCGAGTATCCCAGTATTTATACCTGGGAAACTCTAGGAAATTTTATTCATTATTTTGTCAGGATAGTTAGATTTGTTTGATTGAGTGATTTGGTTACTATGGTTGTTAGCATATGATTGATAAAATATGCTTGGGATTTAAAATTAAAATCTTAGATAGATTATTAAATTACCTTTGCTTTTAAATTTTGCGGACGAAATTCTTTTAAGGAGGGAGGAATGTGATGACCTGGAATTTTGGGCAATATCAATTTAATAATCTATATTAAAAATTAAACTGATTCGATAATCTTTATTAATAAAATCTGAATTAATTTAATAATCTTCTTTTAATAAATTTAATTGTAAATTTTATCTTTTAAAAACTAATAAATTGTTTTCTATTTATAATGTATGTATATATGTATATATTGTAAATAGATAAGCTTTGGTTTGAAATTTAATTAATAAATAAAATCTTGTTTTTAAATTCTAATATACAATTTGATAATTTGGGAATTATGATTCAATTTAATATATAACTTTTCAAAGCTAATTAAATAAATAAGTATATGGTTTAAAAATATTTAAGGTAAATATTAATTGTTTAAATTATATCTTAGCTTAAGTTTAAATTAATAAAAAGGTTTATTTTCTTTTCTTTTCTTTTTAAAATATAGCTTGATAAATAATGATTTGAAATTTTATATATGAGTTTAAAATACCATTAGCAAATGATACATTAATTCATTTAAGTAATATAATAATTTATATATAACAAGATAATTTCTTTTAGAAATTATTTAAAAATTGAATAAAAGTGTTATTTCCAAATAATAATTATAATGTATTATTTTTATAAATATACATGGATTTTAATATAAATAGGATTTGTTATTTTCAAAATTTAATGTGTAGTTATATATGCATATTTGTAACTTGAATTTTAAATTGGATTTTAAAATATTTAATTTGAATTTAAATTTTGAATTTATTTTGAAATTCAAAGGAATAGATATTTAAAAACTATTTTGGATTTTAAAAGAGACAGGTATAAGCTTTTATTTGTATATATATAATTTGTTTTAATTTATTTTTCTAAAAAGTAATTTACAAATATATAGATAAGTATTTAATAAATAAGAAAAAGGGCTTTTATTTACTTTTAAAATAAACAAAAATAAGTAAAATTACAAAAGACAAGTGTAAATATTTAAAGCTTGTTTTAAACAAGTGTTAAACAATGAGTAAGGGCAAATGACAAGTGTTGATATATTAAACAAGTGTCTTTTTTTAGTTTTCTTTTATTTTTAGTAAATCTAATTCAGCCTACATAAAAATATGCTCCCCTTCTCTTCTATTTTTTTTTTCCTATTCTTCAATTCTATTACTCAAAAACAAAACGTGTAACTCAAATACATTTTAAAGCAGAAATCAAAACCCATAAACCCTGTATAATTTTTCAACACAGAATCTGTAACTCAAATGTTCCTCAAACCAAAAACCTTTTCCAAATCAATAACCTGTAGTTTCATTTTCAAGATCAAAACCATAAACTTATTCAAATAAATAGCCTGTATATCATCTTCAAATCAAACATTAAAGCTAACACTTTCTTCAACCTGAGTTATCGAAAGCAAACCTATAGATTATCAACAGCAAAATCAAAGCTTGAGCATTTTTTCAATCTGGAGGCATGCATGCATTTTTTAAATCAAGCATTTTATTCAAGCATATTCCAGTTTAAAAGTTTTCAAAAGCTAAGGCATTTCAGTTTCAAGCTGTTTCAAAATTTGGTGCTCTGTTCTGCTTTTTTTAATCAGGTGAGTAACATCACAGTTTAAATAGTTTAAGTATATAATTATGTTACATTTTCATCTCTGAAGCAAGTATGTTTGTGAATGTATTTGTAAGTATAGCTCTATGTATATATATGAATATATTGGTGTGCATGCTGTGTATCTGGATTATTTTTCTCTGATTCTAGTTTCTAGGTTCAAATTCTAATCGAAATTCACTTGCTCTTGATCCAATCTTTGTTAAGACTTAAGTCTTGAACAAAGTGTATTTGTTGTATCATAGTTTTAAGTTTAAAAATTTGTTTAAGATAAAATAGTTTGTGTTGCCTTTGGAAATAATAAAACAACAGTGCAAATTTAAAATAAGTTAAAGTTCTATTACCATGATTCATTGATTCAGGTATATGAATCAAATGCTAAAGCTAAAACTTAATTTTTGAAACTAAAATTAAAAATTTTAGTAGTGGGTTTGAGTACATTTCTGGTTTGACCAGAAATGCGTATTTAAGGGGTTTCTGGTGATCTCTGTGATCTGGAGGGTTGTAATTCTCAGTGATAATGGAGGAATGATCGGAGGATCGAGGAAAATTGTCAGCAAGGTGAATTGATCACCGTGGTGGCGACGGTGGATGTTTTCAGTTTGTAACCCTAGTTTTAACTAGGATTGAGTATTTTGATCATCTCAACCTCTCTGGTTTATCGAGTGTAACTAGATTCAAGGAAATAGAAGTATGGTGGATGGCGAATGTGTTGACGAAATTGCTGTCTCTCCGGTGGTTGGAGGATCGTGGTCGAGGCGTTTTCAGGTTTGAGGTTTGTTGTTCCAGTTTTGTTCCAGGGTTGGTTCCGAACTCTCGATTTTGATTTCAAGTTGATTGTAGGGTTCTAATGATTGTTGTTTGATCTAAGGATGGTCGTCGTCTTGCTTAAGAAAGTGGTGGTGACCGGTGATGGTCGGAGCCACTATGCGTATGCACGGTGCATTGTTTTATGCCTAGGGTTTTTCGGGGAGATGTAGAGATTTGTACTCGAGGTTATCTCGAATAGTTCGAGTGTTTACTCGAAGTTTTGTTGATTTTGGCTGGAAGCATTTTTAGGATGGCTCGGGTCAGTTGATAGTTACAGGTTTTAAAAACCTGTCTGCTTTTAAAATTTTAAATTTGATTTTAAAATTTGAAAGCATAAATTTAGACAAATTTTTAAACAAATTTTAAGTATGAATTCAAAACTGAATTTGTATCCTAGTTCTAAAATTTAAATTAAGTTTTATAAATTAAATTGTTTTAACAACTTTTTTGTTTAAAGTGTATTTTAAATGGTTAGAATTTAAAAGTGAATTTGGTTTAAATTCTTTAAGTTCTTTTGTAAGATGAGTATGTCTTTAACATATGATTTTAAAGTTTGTAAATGGTTTTTAAACTTTGTTAAAGTTAAAAATTGTTTTCATTTTAAATTTTACATTTGAAAATAAATTTGAAAATAAAATGTTTTCAAATGTGCTTGTGAATGGTAATTTAATCATTAATAAGAATAAAGTTTTATCTTAAAGATAATTAGGATTTAATGATTTGGATTAATTAAATTATTGAGATAATTAAAATAGATAATTAATTAATTAAATTAATTAATGATTTGGATTAATTAATTAAGCAATTAAAGGTTTTAATTAATTAATTAATTAAGGTTTAAGATTTATTAATTAAGGAATAATTAATTTTTAATGAAGAATCATTAATTAAATAAGATTAGATTTTAATTAATGACTAGGAATTAATTAATCAAGTAATTTAAAATTAATTAAGTTGCAGTTAAAACTTAATTAATTAAATAATTAGAGATTAATTAATGGGTTATTAAGGATAAATTAATTTGTAGTTAACAATGATTAATCTAAGTTTAAATTACTTAGAAAAGTTATTAAAGGATAGTTAATGAAGGTCATTAACTTGAGATTATTAAATAATTAATTAATGTGATTAATTTTAATAATTAATTAGATTAATTAATTAAGGATAATCATTTGTGAGATTGATTTAAATATAATTACTTAATGAAAGTAATTAAAGGAATTAATTACTCAAGGTAATTAATTAAATAAATTTGATTACTTTAAGTTAATTAATCAAGTTTAATTTAGAATAACCACTTGAGAATTTGATAAGTATAATTACTTAGGGAAGTAATTAATTGATAATTACTGGATGTAATTAATTGAATGGTGATTTGTTAATGAAAGTAATTTGAGTTTAATTACTTTGTGTAATTAATCAAGGGTTTGATTAAAGATAATTAATTATGGAGTAATTAATTTATTTAACAAAGTAATTAGGGGTAGTTAATTACTTAATGAGATTAATCAAGGGTGATTAATAGATGTGGTTTAATTAAAGATTAATTACTAAATGTAATTAATTTAATAGGATAATTAATTAAAGGTAATTAGGGATCATTAATTAATAAAATTAATTATGTAATTAAGGATTGGTTAATTAAGATTAATTAATCAATAATAAGTGATTATAGACTAATTAATTAATGTAATTAATTAAGGATTAATGTAATTAATTAATAGAGAAATTAAAGGATAATTATTGTAAGTGGTTAAGGAAAATTAATATGTGAATTAATTAAAGGATAATTACTTGAATGTAATTAAAGGATAATTAATCAAGGATGATTAATTAAGATGAATGAATAGAGGATAATTGATTAATTGATTTGTAATTAATTAATGGTTATGTAAGCAAGTTTTATAATGATGAAAGCAATTAATTTAATTTAGTTTAATTTAATTAGAGATGAAGCAATTAATTTAATTCATTTTAAATTAATTATAGTGTGATTAATCCTTGCTTATGTATGGATGGATGTTTTTGGTTGCCTTGAATGGTTTGAGATCTCAAATATGAGATAAGTAATGTTGTGTGATATGGCTGCTTTGGTTGTAGTGTGATGATATTATGAATTATCTATTTGTGATGATAAGGTGAATTATCTATTTATGATGATAATGTGGATTATCTGTTTGTAATGTAGTGTTGATTATCTATTGTGGATAATGGAATTGAATTGTTTTTAACTTTAAAAACAATTTGGCCTTAAAAGATAAGTTTTGGATTTTGATGAGACCAGGATTGGGTTTTCAGATTTGGATATCCGAAAACCACATCGATCCAAATTGACGATAGGTCGTGAATCTCAAGTGAAGATGAAGATTCAGAGTGCAAGGGTTATCGTTGTTAACTCTAAGGGTGATTCCAAAATGAGTGTAACGAGATAATGCCTTTGGATTCGTTCGAACCCGGAATGAACTTGTATGTATTGAATGCTTTCAGAACATCGTCAGGTGGACATGAGCATTCTAAGAGATGTTTTCTCTAAAGGTAATCGTAGCCTCAAGCCTCATCAATCGGGAATGGCTAAAACATGAGAGGTGCATCAAGGCTAAGTAGGTCATGCCCAAGTAGGACAAGATTTTCCCCTGTCTAGAAGTCCCTTTTTATTCGGCTGTGTGGGGCGGTTGATTCGCGACAACTGCCGGGGTTGTCTTGTTCGGGACTGTCTAGTAAGGGATGGTTTCAGCCTTGGTGTTGTAGAGCATTTAGGGTGGATCCTCGGTACGGTGATCTAGGCCCCATACTGTGATGGACGGTACCCCAGTAGCCTTGCCATTGATGGAAACCCATTCTTCTACGTGCCCTTGCGGTTTTGATTGTATTACCCACTTTTGTGGCTAGTACTTGGAATTTAATCATGTAACAATTTCAGCTATTTCTTATTTATTTGAAAACCCTAGACCCTATTATAATATCACCGGATTTCCTATCAAATGTTTTGGTAGCGTAAGGTAAAAACTTACCCACGTTTATGTGTGGGGAAGTCTTACGTGATACCTTTTGTTTTCAAAGGTTTTCAAAGGTTAAGCAACTTTAACCTGTTACTTACACCAGACCCATGTCTGACCCGGAGTTTATCTTCTATTTCTTAAACTCTTGGGTACTCAAATTTTTACGAACAACCAAAGGATTCAGGTTAGCCTTAACGAATTGTGGAGGAGCAATGGAGCAGGAGGCTTCAGCATTGTAAATATTTATAGTGTTCCGCTATGTTGATTTCTCTATATTGTATTGAGTTGTAATAACTTGACAGATGTTTATAACTGTCTAGTATGTGATGTTTAAGATGTGTAACTCTGATAATGATTGTATACTATGTAATACTTATGTTATTAATATAATTTATTTGTTCCGCTATTGAGATTCTGATGTTGTTTCTTTCCTTCTTCTCTATCTTTTCTCTTTTCTATCCCTTTTTTTCTTAATAATGATGCGTCATTTCGTGCAATGAAGGGCGAGTCATTACAGTGGTATCGCATTTTCAAATTTTGGTTATATAAATGGATTTGTGTTTGCAAACTATGATTTTTAAGATGAAAATCGGATATTTACTTATGTTGATTTTGAAAGTAGTATCATCGTATGGAGCCCAGATACTTTACTGTGTGGTCGTTGGATTGAGGGCCCTCGGATAAAGGTCGGTAACGACCGGAGGATGGCATACTAGTGCCAGTAGTTACTTCCGGGCAGGGGTAACCCAGCCTTGTGTAGCAGAGATCCAGTTACTCCAGAGGCGTTCCATTTTATGTGGGAAGTTCCTTTGCCCGACCATTTGTTGGAAATCCAATCATCCAATACGCGCCCTTTACGATTGTAGTTGTATTACCTGCCACCTCAGGTGGTAGCTATAGTAGGCATAGTATAATGGTACCTATGCTGGCTAAGATTAATATTATACTTTCGAAATGTTTTCCACTATGCACTAATAATAATATCAAATGGTTTTCGCGTATCAAGCATGTTTGACTGTCATAAGAAGAAATCTCCTCCAAGTGTGCGCTTGCGTTGTGTGTGTGGCAGAAGGCCTTATGGCAGTTTCATTTTTCAAAAAGCATTGCGGATTTCAATTTTAAAAGCTTTTGTTGGTTGTTTTAAAAGATAAATTGTTTTTGTTTACTCACACCAGTCCCATGACTGACCCAGAGTTTATTGTTCCTTTTCTAAACTATGGGTGCCCACAATTATCCACACGGGCAGTCTAGAGTTGGGTTTTTCAGATAGTCGAATAATAGGAGTAGAGTCGATAGCTTTCAGCCTTTGGATTTTGGCGATAGCATTTCAGGATCGCATTTTCTTAAGCCAACTTTAGGGTGGTTCTTGCTTATTGGATTGGAGATCTTTAGAGTTTGACATTGAAGGCATTATCTTTCCGCTGCTATTTCTTGTATCTTTAATGTATATTGATATTCAGTTGTATCTGATATTGTATCAAATGTTGTATATCAAATGTATTATTCATTTTTCTTCCCCTGTGTTGTTGTACTTGATGTGTTATAAGCTCTGGCGAACCAGATTTGATGTTTGAATCTGCAACATTCGAGTACAAGTGAAGTACGGGTGCCAATTTTCGAAGGTCGAGTTAGGGTCGTTACAGAATTAATTAATTACCCTTTAATTACCTCATTAATTTAATAAATCTCGAATCATTAAATCTTAATTAACTTTAAGACAAAAACTTTATCCTTATCAATGACTTAATTACCACTTACAAAAGCCTTTGAAAACATTTTACTTTTATTTTCACAAACTATACTTAGTTCAAGTTAAAATTACTTAAGTATAACATGTTGCATGATGATTCCCGTGAAAATTATGATTTGTCTGGATATAGATAAGTAAATTTTGCATATATATATATGTGTGTGTGAATTATTTGTGAGTATTTGGATGTAAATGTATGCATGCCTGTATCATTTTAGATATCTCGGTTCTTGTTTTTCCAAGACCCAGATTTGCAAACAAAGTCCTTATTTTTGATCTAATAACTGTTTGAACTTAGAATATAAAAAAATGTTGTTTTTTTGATTATTAACTAAGTTTTAAAATTTTATTTAAGTTCAAACAACTTGGTAATGTCTTTGGAAATCAAGAAAACTAAGCAAATTTTGAATAAGTCAAAATACAAACTTCTTAATTTATGAATTCAGGCGTGTAAACAAACTTTGAATAAGTCAAAATACAAGCTTCTTAATTTATGAATTCAGGTGTGTAAACTGAATTCTTATCCGTAAACATGATTTTTAAAGCTAAAATCATAATTTATAGATTAAGGATGAAAGAGCAGTTTGGGTTTGTCTTAATTTCTTAGTTTTGGTGATCTCTGATGATCCACTGACTTATAGAGGTTGGGTCTTTCCTGATAGTGGAGGAATGTTCGGAGAATCATGGAAAAATATTGGATTGGTGATCTAAGCTTGGTGGCGACAGTGGTGGGCCAGTGAAGTTTGAAAACCTAGTTTAGACAGGCTGATTATATTGGGTCGAGGTGATGGCTCTGGTTGATCGGGAATAACTGGCTTTTGGGAATTGATAGAGTGGTTGTTGTAGAAGACGTGGCTGGAAGCACTGCCACTCTGATGATCGGTGGCTCGAGAACGAAGATGTTCCATGTTTTGGTTCATGTTCCAGTTTTGTGCTTGATGCTCGATTTTGATTTCGAGTTGATGGTGGAGTCCTGATGGTCAAGGGATGGTTCGTTGATGATCATTGACTTGCTCGATGATGTGGTGTCAACTGAAGATGGTCGGCGGCACCGTGCATGTGCACGGTGCACTTGTTTTCTGGTGATCTAGAATTTTGTTAGTTTGGGTGGATGCAGGGTTGTACTCGAGTTTGTCTCGAGTAACTCAAGTATTTTACTCGAAGGTTTTAAGCTTTGGACTCGTAGCATTATAGGTCTGGCTCGAGTCAATTATTTTTGGATTACAGGTTTTTTTTAAAACCTGACAGTGTTTAGTTTTTTTTAAAATTTAAACTAAATTTAAAAGTGAAAAGCAAGTTATAATCAAAGTTTTGAAGCAAGTTTTAAAATCTGGATTCAAAATGAATTTGAATCATAGTTTTTAAATGAATAAGTTTTATAAAAATGAAATGTTTTAACAACTTTAAATTGCTAAAGTATGTTATAAAATGATTTTAAAATCTGAAAATAAAGATTTAAACAAGGTTTTAAATCTAAATTTAAATTTGGATTCAAAATGAATTTGTATCATAGTTTTGAAATAAAAGAAAGTTTTTAAATTTAAAATGTTTTAACAACTTTGAATGTTAAAGTATATTTTAAATATGGTTTGAATTTAAAAAATGAATTTAGTTTTAAAATTCTTTTAAATATCCTTTATAAGACAAATATTTCTTTAACATGTAGTACAAAAGGTTTTTGAATTGTTTTATAAACTTTGTTAAAGTTAAAATTGTATTCATTTTAAATCTTAAATTTAAAATGGAATTTGAAAGTAAATTTAAGTAAACTGTTTTTAAATACCTTTAATAATGATATTTTAATCATTAATAAGAATAAAGTTTTATCTTAAAGATAATTAAATTTAATGATTTATGATTCGTTAAATTATTAAGGTAATTAAATGGATAATTAATTTATTTAATTAATTTATGATTTAGGTTAATTAATTAAAGTAATTAAGGTTTTAAATTTATTAATTAAGGATTAATTAAATTGTAATTAATAATCATTAGTTGGTTAAATAGAGAATTTTTAATTAATGATTAGAAATTAATTAATCAAGTAACTAAAGTTTAATTAAGTTACAGTTAAAAACTTAATTAATTAAATAATTAGGATTAATTAATAGGTTATTAAAGATTAATTAAATTTTAATTAATAATGATTAATGTAAGTTTAATTAATTAAGAAAAGTAATTTAAGGATTTGTTAATAGTTAATTAAGATCATTAACTTAAGATTATTAATTAATTAATTAATGTGATTAATTTTAATTAATTAATCATATTAATTAATTTAAGATAATCATTTGCGGAATTATTTAAGTATAATTACTTAATGAAAGTAATTAAAGGAATTAATTACTTAATGTAATTAATTAAAGTAATGTGATTAGTTTAAGTTAATTAATTAAGTTTAATTAATTTAAGACAATCACTGGATGTTTTGTTAATCATAATTACTTAATGTAATTTATAAAGAATAACTACTTAGTGAAGTAATTAAGATGAGTAATTACTGGATGTAATTAATTGAAGTATGGTAGTAGTTTGGTTTAATTACTTTGTGTATGAAGGATAATTACTTAGTGAAAGTAATTATAATTAATTACTTAGTGTAATTAATTTAAGAAGTGATTAATAAAATTATTTGAAGATAACTAAGAGGAGTAATTAATTAAGGGTAATTAATTACTTAATAAGATTAATCTAGGATGATTAATAAATATAATTAATTAAAGATTAATTATTGAAGATAATTAATTAAGGAATAATTAATTTGTTTAATAAAGTAATTAAGTGTAGTTAATTACTATTTGTGATTAATCAAGAGTGATTAATAATTATGGTTAATAATAAATTAAAGAAGTAATTAAGGGATCATTAATTAATGATGTAATTAACGGTTGATTAATTAAAATTAATTAATCAACAATAATTGATCATGAAGTAATTAATTAATTGTAATTAATTAAGGATTAATGTAATTGATTATAATTAATTTTAATTAATGAAGTAATTAAAGGTTAATTACTGAAAGGGTAAGGATAATTAATTTGTGAAATTGATTAAAGGCTAATTACTTGAATGTAATTAAAAGATAATTAATCAAGGATGATTTATTAAAATGAATAATTAAAGGATTATTAATTAATTGATTTGTAAATAATTAATGGTGATGTAAGCAAGATTTATGTGATGAAGTATTAATTTATTTAAATTAATTAGAGATGAAGTAATTAATTTAATTCATTTTAAATTAATTATAGATGGTATGATTAGTAGATCATTGCTTATGTATGGATGAATGATATAGATTGCCTTGAATGGTTTGAAATCTCAGATATGAGATAAGTAATGCTGTGTGATATAGATGCTTTGGTCAAATTGTGATGATAATGTGAATTATCTATTTTTGATGATAATGTGAAATTATCTATTTGTGATGATAATGTAGATTATCTATTGTGATATGTGAATTATCTATTTGTGTGTATATAGATAATGAAATTGAATTGTTTTAACTTTAAAACAACTTGGACCTAAAAGATGGCGTTTTAGATTTTGATGAGACCGGGATCGAGTTTCCAGATTTGGATTCCGAAAACCACATCGATCCAAATTAACGATAAGTCGTGAATCTCAAGTGAAGATGAAGATTCAGAGTGCAAGGGTTATCATCGTTAACTCTGAGGGTGATTCCAAAATGAGTGTAACGAGATAATGCATTCGGTTTCGTTCGAACACGGAACGAACTTGTATGGATTGAATGCTTTCAGAACATCGTCAGGTGGACGATGAGCATTCTAAGAGATGTGTTCTCTAAAGGTAATCGTAGCCTCAAGCCTCATCAACCGAGAATGGCTAAAACAGGGGAGGTGCAGCAAGGCTAAGTGGGTCATGCCTAAGTAGGACGAGATTTACCCCGTCTAGAAGTCCCTTTATATTAGGCTGTATGGGGCAGTTGATTGCAACAACTGCCGGGGTTGTCTTGTTCAGGACTATCCAATAAGGGATGGTTCCGGTCTTGTGTTTCATGGGATTTAGGGTGGATCCTCGGTACAGTGATCTAGGCCACGTACTGTGACAGGCGTTACTCCAGTAGCCTTGCCATTGATGGAAACCCATTCTTCCCACGTGCCCTTACAGTTTTGATTGTATTACCCACTTTGTGGCTAGTAGCTGGAATTTAATCATGTAACAATTTCAGCTATTTCTTATTTATTTGAAAACCCTAGACCCTATTATAATATCACTGGATTTCCTATCAAATATTTTGGTTAGCGTATGGTAAAAACTTACCCATGTGTATTGGTGGGGAGTCTTACGTGATACCTTTTGTTTTCAAAGGTAAGCAACCTTAACCTATTACTTACACTAGACCCATATCTGACTCAAAGTTTATCTTTTGTTTTCTTAAACTCTTGGGTACTCAAATTTTTACGAGTAGGCAAGGGATTCAGGTTAGCTTTGACGAATTGTGGAGGAGCAATGGAGCAGGAGGCTTCGGCTTTGATATATAGTTTCCGCTGTGTGTTCTCTGAGTCATTATGTTGAGTTGCATTTGAGTTGTATAACTAGACAGGTGTTTATAACTATCTAGTATGTATAAGCTGTGTAACTCTGATAGATGTTGTATATTATGTAAATACTTATGTGATTAATATAACTTATTCGTTTCGCGGTTGAGATTCTGATGTTGTTTCTTTCTTTCTTCCCTATCTTTCTCTTTTCTATCTCTTTCTTTCTTAAGATGATGCGACTTTCTGTGGAGAGAATACCTAAGCTTTGGAGTATTTTCTTTCTTAAGATATTTCACTTAAAATTAAACATAGAGGAACTTCATATATATAATCAAAGGATTATTTATTAATTAAAGGTTAAGTAATTATTAAAGAGTAATTAATCAAAATGGTTTGTAATTAATTAATGATTAATTAACCAGGATTAGAAATTTATTCATAAGTAATTAATCTGATTTAGTTTAAATCAGATAATTTAATTTATGTTTACTTATGTATGTTTGGATCATATTGGATGTTAAATTGTTTGATATCTCTGGTATGCGATGCTTTGCGATATGTATTATTCTGATCTGAGCTGCGATTGATGTAATTTATTCAGATGCGATGTAATTTATTCATTTGGAATGAATGTAATTTATTATCTATGATATATATGTGTGATCTGTGAATGAAAGATAAGCGTTATAACTTATATCGCTTATCAAATATATTTCTATGTTTGAATCTGTAATGATTGATGATGTTGTTGCACTACTGTGTGCAAAACCCCTGGACCACACTATCACACATAAATATGGATTGCACGAGGAAATTGGTTAAGTTACAGATTTTTGAAATGGGTTTTAAAAGTTGAATTTTGTTTTCAAATGGTTTTGGAAATTGATTTGGGTTAAATATGGAAAGCTTTTGAAAAGGAGTTTTGAAGATAAAAGTTATTTTGAATAACTTGATAAAGTTTGGAATTTAAGTAATTTGATTTGAATTTAAATTCAAGATTTGAAATTGAATTCTATGTTTGGAAATTATGGTTTAAAAAAGGTTATTCAAGTTATAAATGTGTTTATATGGGTTTTAAACCATTTAAAAAGTATTGTTTTGGGAATTTAAATTTAACCCAAGTTTTATACTTGAATGGCTTTAACTTATGTAAATGTAATCAGTTTTTCCCAAAAACGAAAATTATTTGTTTTCAAATAATAAAAGCTTTCATATAAGGAAAGAATTTCCAAATTGTGTTAAAGGGATTTCAAGTTTTTGAAATGAAAATAGTTTGAAAGCTATGAACAAAATCTTTGTGGAAAATGGTTGAACTTTATTTGAAATTGAAGTATCTTTTGTATAAAAGATTTGAAATGGGAATTGTTTTGAAGATATGAATGAATCTTTGGAAATGGTTTTGAAAACTATGGTATGAGTCTTTGATTTAAAGATTGGATAAGTTAATCCAATTTGAAAAGAAAATTGTTTTTGAAAAGCCGTGAATGTATCTTTGTGAAAGATTGGTGAACTTTGTGAAGCGAATCTTTTTGTTTAAAGATTGAAAATGGTAATTTGTTTAAACCATTTGAAAGAAAGATTTTGGATTTTAAAGTTGTGACTTAACCGAAATTCCAATCCATATGTTTTTAAATATCTGTGCTCATTATTCGGTTTAGCCGGAAGAGGACCTTGTGTCATATAACCCATTTCGAATAACGATACGATGATATGGATAGCATTTGAAGACCGGTGGTGAAGACCGGGTATTTCCAAGAACGAAAGGATAACTCATCGATTGTCTCTTCACTGAGTCGCGCCAGTATAGAGATCTCCATAAATGATGGGAAGTTCGAACGGGATTGTGAATACCCGGATTTGCAAGGGCTTCTTTGGAAGTGCCTTCGGTTCTGTTCGAACCCGAAACAGACTTGTATGGATGTGTGTTTAACATTACACATTGAGATGTAAAACCAATTTCTATCAAATACATTTCTGTTTAGCGGCGGAGATTTGTTCTCTTAGCTTAACACCCTTCTCTGAGATGTACGAGCTCAGAGGTTATGTAGTTGATGGTTACTAGTGATACATTCCAATTTGGTAATGTGGCATACGAAGTGCTGCTGATCATTTGTTGATCAAAGCATGGCTTTTGTGAAAAGTGTATCTTTGTGGACGTGACTTCGTCGAGCCTCACAACCCGGTAATGGTCGAAACAGGAATCGTGGCAGCAAGGTTATTTGAGGGTAGCTCCCCCTGAGGTATGACGATTTCCTTCTGGATAAAAAGCGATATCATGGTATGGAGCCCAGATATTTACTTATGTTGATTTTGAAAGTGGTATCATGGTATGGAGCTCAGATACTTTACTATGTGGTTATTGGATTGAGGGACCTCAGATAAAGGTCGGTAACGACCGGGGGATGGCATACTCGTGTCAATAGTTACTTCCGGGCAGGGGTAACCCGACCTTGTGTAGCAGAGATCCGGTTAGGTTCTCGGGGGCGTCCCTCCAAAGGCATTCCATTTTGTGTAGGAAGTTCCTTTGCCTGACCATTTATTGGAATTCAATCATCCAATACGAGCCCTTTACGATTGCAGTTGTATTACCTGCCACCTCAGGTGGTAGCTATAGTAGGCATAGTATAATGGTACCTATGCTGGATAAGATTAATATTATACTTTCGAAAGGTTTTCTTCACTATGAACTAATAATAATATCAAATGGTTTTCACGTATCAAGCATTTTTGACTGTCATAAGGAGAAATCTCCTCCAAGTGTGCACTTGCATTGTGTGTGGCGGGAGGCCTTATGGCAGTTTCATTTTCTAAAAAGCATTGCGGATTTCAACTTTTAAAATCTCTTGTTGTTTGTTTTAAAGATAAAAGTGTTTTTATTTTCTCATACCAGTCCCATGACTGACCCGGAGTTTATTGTTCCCTTTCTAAACTCTGGGTCCCCACAATTTTCCATGCGGGCAGTCTAGAGTAGGGTTTTTCAGATAATCCAATAGTAGGTGTCGAGTCGATAGCTTTCAGCCTTAGGATTTGGCGATCGCATTTGGATCGAGTTGCTTCACTTCAACTTGATATAGGTTCGAGCTAGCTTTGGATTGGAGATGGAGTTTGGCATTAAAGACATTGAATTTCCACTGCTGTTGTCTCTATTACTGTCTTGTATCTGTCTTTGATACATTGATGGTCATTTGTATTTGATATTCAGTTATATCTGAAGTTATACCAATTGTGTATCAATGATATATGATATTATCTTTTCTTCCGTTGTATTGTTATACTTAATGTGTTATAAGCTCTGGCGAGCCAGATTCAGCGTTTGAATCTGTGGCATTTGAGTACAATTGAAGTACGAGTGACGATTTTCAAAGGTCGAGTCAGGGTCCTTACAGTCTGTAGCGATCCCGATTTTTGAGTCAAATTTAATTGGTAATTAAATTAAATTTTGGATTAGAATTCAATAATAAACATTTCTAATTTAAGGGTATATATGTATAAAATGATTTGGAAAACTTGTTTAAGATTAACATGAACATATATAGACATAAGAAAGTTGCTTAAAAGTTAAATTCTCTAATATATACGTATAAAATATATGTGATCGCTTATTAATGTAAAATTAGTTTTAAAGTCATATTTCTTTAAGGTTAATTTAAAAAGTTATGAAAGTATAAAATAAATGTAAAAGATTAATATTCTTTCTTTTTAAAATTTATACTTGAAGTTTATGAAAATAAAAGTTAAAAGCATATTTAAACATAAACCATATTCATAAAAACATATTACATAAACAAGAAAAACATACATATCTTTTGGAAAATAGGTATAAGATTTAGAATACATAACATATATATGTAAGCATAAAATAGATAAAACATGTTTTATAACTTGAAATAAAATAAGGTTTAAAACACAAATTTGTAGGAAAGGATTTAAACATAATTTTATCATATATGACAAATGTAAGATATATGAAATATGATATTAACAAGTGTTAACAAAGAGAACAAGTGGAAAAAACAAAAATTTCTTAATTAATTAAAAAATGTAAACAAAAGAAGAAAAAAAAGAAAAAAGACATGCTACATTTATTTTTTCATTCATCTCAAAGATGAAATATGGAAACCAGAAAAGTTCAAAAGCAAACCACCTGAAGCAAACAACAACTCCTCCACAAACAAGATTCAAATCATCTCAAATCTAAAAGCAAACCAGAGAATCACATTAAACAGCAGTTTTCAAATCTACAACCTGATGTTTGAGCAAATTCAAATGACAAATCTTAAAAGCCTGAGTGGATTCAGAAATCATCTCAACAAAACAAGTTCCAGTTGCAAATCAATTCAAAAATTTCAGCTTTCAAGATCAAAACCAGATTTCAGATTAGAGATCGAGTTCAAAATAAACTTTCCAAGCAAAAGATTTCATTCTTTGCCTTCTAAGATCAGGCGAGCAAACTCAAATTCTTTAAACCAGTTCTTTTGATTCTAATACCTGAGATGATAATGCCTTGGAAAATGGAAAAATGTATGTGTATATATCAGCAAGTATATATGCATTTATGTGTGTGAATAAGCCTATGCATGTCTGTTTAACAGACATGCTTATCTCTGCTCTAAATATACAGGTAAATACCTGTTTGAAAATCAATATCTCCTCCCTTAAATATTTTTAGGCTATAATTTGTGAATGAAAAATGAGTGTAATTAAGTAACATCAATTTTAAAAATGAATTCAGGTGGATTTATTGAATAATTAATTTAAAATTAGAAATTTACAGTGAAATTTCTTTTTAAACAGGAAATTCAATAAACTTAATTTTGTATTTCATTTCTATAATTAGATTCGTGCTAACGAGCAATGATTTTCAAAAGTAATTTCATGATTTGTAAAGATGGGAATGTGGAGTTTTCTTGTATTGAATAGTTTTGGGTTTCTCGTCAAATTTCGATGATCGGTGGAGAATAGGGTCTCGTAATCATGCCTGGAGGTGGGTTGCGAGTTAGGGTTCATGGGAGTATGTTCGAATTTTTTTATTTAATCATAGAAGTTGGACAAGGTTAGATTAGGGTTAAGACATAGTCTAACTTGTCGATGTTTGAGGAAGGAGTTCGCCGTTGTGGGTGATCTATTGACAATCGCACCTGGGGGGATGGAATCATGTTTGCGTGGCAAATCTTTGATCGCAGAGGCAGGTTGATCGGTGGTCTGAGTCGTCGACACGATGGGGTTTTGGGCTGTGTAGTTAATGCCCCGCTATTACCCCGCTACAACCCCGCTATATCTCATAGCGGGTTTCTACCGCTATGATTTTTCCATATAGCCCCAAAATATAGCATTTTCGCTTTAATCCCCGCTATTGCCACTATTTCCCGTTATTCCCGCTATATTTTGCAATTTCCGCTATATCCCCTTTAATAAAATGAATTAAAAAATTGGATTTATACATTATAAAAATTATAGAATTAATTTATTTGATTTAATTTTTAATATATTTTCAGAAATGAAAATACTCTAATATTCTAATAAATTCAATTATGTTATATAACGGTTTTACGTTTATTTAAATTATATTCGCGCATGTTTTTTGTTTAAAAGTATTTATGTGTTAATTATAATTCAATTGAATGATAATTTTTCATTAAATTACCATTTATATATTTGTAAAAACATTAAGTATGAGTCTTATATTCTATTTTAGAGCCATCCGCTATATCCCGTTATATCCTCGCTGTATCCCCACTATGACTTTTTGCACCTCCACCTCTTCGAATCTGCCGAGCGCTTTAACTGCACAAGTTTTGGGTGATCGATTTTATCTCAACGGGTTTCGAGGTGTTAGATTTCAAATTTTTGGCAATTCGACGATGTTGTTTTGTTGTAGCTCATGTGGAGGTCGTCGTCGAATTGAGAGCGTCGTCGGGGGGTGGCAGCGACGTCCAGATCAACGTGCATGTGCACCATGCACATGGGTGTCTAGGTATTGATTTGATCGGAGAAGACATAGTTGTCTCGAAGTCGTGTTCGTGAATTTGTGGGTTTGGCTCGAAGGAAGCATCGGGTTACCTTTGTGTACACCCAGGCTTTAAGAATTTAAAATCAAAAACAAAAAAGAAAATATAGAAGAGAAGTTTTCTCGGGTATTTTTGAATCTGGCTCGGGAAAACGTGAATTTGGCTCGGGTCAATTGATTTCGTTACAGGTTTTTAAACCTGTCGGGTTTTAAAATTTTAAAATGAATTTTAAAATTTAAAGCAAGATTTAAACGAAGTTTTAAATCAAGTTTTAAGTATGGGTTCAAATTAAATTTGTATCCTAGCTTTGAAATAAATAAGTTTTATAAAATTGTAAATGTTTAAATAACTTTAAATGTTTAAAGTATATTTTAAATAAATTTGGTTCAAAATTCTTATAAATTTCTTTTATAAGACTAATGTTTCTTTAACAATTGATTTAAAGGGTTTTTAAATTGTCTTTTTAAATTTGTTAAAGTTAAATTTGTAATTATTTTAAATCTTTAATTTGAAATGAAATTTTAAAAGTAAATTTAAAAGTAAAATGTTTTAAAGGCTTTTGTAAGTGGTAATTAAGTCATTGACAAGGATAAATTTTTTATCTTAAAGTTAATTAAGATTTAATGATTTGAGATTTATTAAATTAATGAGGTAATTAAAGGTAATTAATTAATTTAATTAATTAATTAATTAGAATTAATTAAGTAAGTAATTAAGGATTGTAAGTTAATAAATTAAAGATTAATAAATAAATAAATTAAGGGTCAATTGATTAAGGGTTAATTAATTATGAAATTAACTTAAAGGTTAATTAAATTAACGCGATTAATTAAGGAAAATTTTATTAATTAAAAGGGTAATTAAGGATTAATAATTAATATTAAATGATTAATTTGGGTAATTAATTCATAAGTAATTAGTTTAATTTAGAAATTAATTGAATTAATTAAGGATTAAACAATTAATAAATCCTGCTTATAAACGAGTATTGAATGATTGAATTGCTTAGGAATGATTGTATTGTATTGTATGAAATGCCTTAAATTGATTATCCTATCTGATATGTGATATTCTAATTTATGATTGAGCTGTGAACTGTAATTTAATTATCTATGATATAATTAATTATCTGTAATGAATTTATATTATTTATCTGTGATCTGCAAATGAAGATAAGCGTTATAGGAATATACCGCTTATCTATATTTCTGTATGTGTATCTATGATGATTGATGTTGTTGCACTATTGTGTAAAACCCCTGGACTACACCATACACATATAAATATGGATCGCACGAGGAAATTGGTTAAGTCACTGATTTTTGAAATGGTTTTTGTAACAACCCGCATATTTATCGAGTTTACATTTAAATATTTTTATTTAAATATTAAATCGTTAATCGGGTTTTGGTCCAAAAA
The DNA here is from genome assembly GCA_030765085.1 of Allium cepa. Lineage (NCBI taxonomy): Eukaryota > Viridiplantae > Streptophyta > Magnoliopsida > Asparagales > Amaryllidaceae > Allium > Allium cepa. Next base: position 118,198,557 of record CM060940.1, on the reverse strand, counting down.
ACTACTTTTTGCAAACGGTCAAATTAGGACTCGAGACCACTTCCATTGAGTTCGAAATGTCGTTTACAACTTTTTAAGTATAAACATCGATAGGTTCGGAGTTAGTGAAATTTCACTAACTTTTCCCGCTTTGGACTTTGGGTTAGTTTAGCCTATTAAGCCCAAGTTCCAACCCTCTTCTCCTCACTCTTCATAAATTTCCTAACTAACTCAAGCTTTAGCATTAATGGTGAAGAGAATGGGAAATTAAAACTCCAAGCTCAAATTCAATTGCAACTCCATCATTCAACTCCAAATTCAAGTAGAAGATATTGGATTCAAGCTTTGGATTGCTTCTCCTTGCTTTCAAGCTTCATCTTCATAAATTTTAGTGCAAAGGTGAGATTTTTATCTCACAATTCTAGCCTATAACTATATTGGACTGTTGGGAATGATTCCCTATCATTTTAGCATGCATGTTAGCATTTGGTTTGGATTGGATTGGCGAAAAACTCCAATTTTTAGCGTTTTGTTGAATTTTCTGCACTTGAGTCGCTGAGTCGTTCACCCTTGAGTCGCTGAGTCGTTGGAACCTTGAGTCGCTGAGTCGTTCACCCTTGAGTCGCTGAGTCGTTGGACCCTTGAGTCGCTGAGTCGTTGGACCCTTGAGTCGCTGAGTCGTTGGACCCTTGAGTCGCTGATTCACCCTTGAGTCGCTGAGTCGTTCACCCTTGAGTCGCTGAGTCGTTGGACCCTTGAGTCGCTGATTCACCCTTGAGTCGCTGAGTCGTTGGACCCTTGAGTCGCTGAGTCGTTGGACCCTTGAGTCGCTGATTCACCCTTGAGTCGCTGAGTCGTTCACCCTTGAGTCGCTGAGTCGTTGGACCCTTGAGTCGCTGAGTCGTTGGACCCTTGAGTCGCTGAGTCGTTGGACCCTTGAGTCGCTGAGTCGTAGACCCTTGAGTCGTTAGGTCGTATGACCCTTGAGTCGTTAGGTCGTTAGACCCTTGAGTCGTTAGGTCGTATGACCCTTGATCGTTAGGTCGTTAGACCCTTGAGTCCTTAGGTCGTTAGACCTCATTTTGTCTTCACTAGGTCGTACCGTTTTGGTCGGGGCGCTGCCCCGCACCCCGCCGGGGGCGCAGGTCGAACCCCGTAAGCGGTGGCGTTGCCCCCGCACCCCCACCTTGGGGGGTTGCCACCCCCCCTGGACCCCCCCTCCGTAGGGGATCTTATCTGAAAAACATTGAGCTGGTTTCCTTGGATTTTATTCACATCTCCGTATGCGATTTTTGTGACTGATTGTTTCTACAATTGCTTCTGTGTTTTGTCACTTTATAATATAAAGGTTTCAATACTAGTAGTAAATATCAAAACTCTTTTAACAAACAATTTCAACTCTATTTTTAATAACAAAGCTCTTTTCTTAAACCGTTTTCCAATCTATTAGTATATACAAACCTTTACCTCACTCGGATGAGAAATCTAATTAAACGACTTAGTAAAACAAGTGGTATGAAACGCTTGCGTTCACTTCGTCGGTTAATTCTTGGACTTGTTCGATTGAACCTCTTGTGACAATTTTATTAGTGAAGATTTACAGTTTGTTCGTAAATATTTAAGTTAAGCAAGTGGTTATGGGACATGAAGCTAAACTTCTATATTTACTAGCTTAGTGTAATTGACACTTCTCGTTGATCTTGATGATCGCTTTATGAATTAGACTAGCAATTGCGCGATGTCTCTTTCATTGCAAGGTTAGACTAGACACCACTTGTGTGATTCCATTCACACATACCTTTCTGCTTTTTGGTTAGTCTTGACCTCATTCTGTGTGATTCCACTCACACATGTGGGGTAGCTCCCCATGGTCTTCGGACCGTCATGTGATAGGCCTCTTTCCCTTTTTATGATTTCTGGATTTCTCGTGTTGATTTCTGGAATTTATGTCATTGACTTGTTATGAGTACAAGTTTAGGGTATGATGCCCTCTTCGAATCTTTGAGAAGATTCTTGTGATATTGATTATCTCTTATTGATTGATCTTCTGTTGATCATTATTTACATACTTATAGTGGTATGTCGTTATGGATGTTTATGTTTATGCCATATCTTTTATGTTATATCATGTCATCTGATATTTATAGCTAGACTGATCCGTTTATTATTTTCTTAAATAATACTCGGATCAGACCGAGATGTTACAGGTGCTTCTGCTTGACTTCTTCCCAGGGATTCATCACTCTGACTTTTGGCTAACTGTTTAGATTAGCAGTTTTTGTTGTATACACTTGAGATATAGACTCATAGTTGTATTCTTTTGTATAGCACGCGTTGCTATTCTTTTGTATTATCGTGGATCTTACTGACCACTACTCTGATGTACACTTTCATGTGTTAATTATATATTCATATCTTCTTCCGCCTTTGTGATATGGATATCTGTGACTGATTTGTGATATGATTATTTCTATGTTTGTTTCCGAAGATTATTTATAGCCACCGTGTGATAAGCAATTACATGGATGGTCGCTCCTCAACAGCCTTATTCTCCGTGCTAGTTGACAGCACTACTCCGGAGTGTTCTTGGCTAGCGTGGGTATAGAGGTGGGGCGTCACAGTTTTAACATTGAATTTTGAATCTAAATGGTTTTGGAAATTCAATTAGATTAAATTTGAAAATCTTTTGTAAAGAAGTTTTGAAGATGAAAGTTATTTTGAATAACTTAATAAAGTTTGAGGTTTAAATAATCTAATTTGAATTTGAACTTAATTGAATTCTATGTTTTGGAAACTATGGTTTAAAAAGGTTATACAAGTTATAAATGAGTTTATATGGATTTAAACCATTTTAAAAATAGTGTTTTGGGAATTTAAATTTAACCCAAGCTTTATACTTAAAGACTTTAACTTGTATAAATGAAATCGGATTTTTCCAAAATGAAAACTATTTGTTTTCAAATAATAATAGCTTTCATATAAAGAAAAGATTTCCAATTTATGTTGAAAATATTTTAAATTTGAAATAGGATTGTTTTGAAAGCTATGAATGAACCTTTGTCATAGATTATTAAATCTTGTTTTGAAATCGAAGAGGAATTTAAATGGTGTATCTTTTATATAAAAGATTTGAGTTGGAAATGGTTTTGAAAGCTATAAATTGAGTCTTTGGGTTAATAATTGGATGAGATAATCCAATTTGAAAAGGAAGCTGTTTTGAAAAGCCGTGAATGAATCTTTGTGAAAGACTGGTAAACTTTGTGAAATAAATCTTTTTGTTTAAAAGATTAAAATGGTAATTTGTTTAAATGGTAAACTTTGTGAAGTAAATCTTTTTGTTTAAAATATTAAAATGGTAATTTGTTTAAACCATTTGAAAGGAAAGTTTTGGATTTTAAAGTTTTGACTTAATTGAAATCCCAATATCCATATTGTTTTAAATATTACACTTATTATTCGGTTTAGCTGGGAGAGGACCTTTTGTCATATAACCCATTTCAAATAATGATACAACGTTATGGATAGCAATTGAAGACCAGTGGTGAAGACCGGGGATTTCTAAGAATGAAAGGATAACCCGTCGATTGTCTCTGCACTGAGTCGCGCAGGAATAGAGATCTCAATATATGATGGGGAGTCCGATCGGGATTGTGAGTACTCGGGTTTGCATGGGCTTTTTTGGAAGTACCTTCGGTTCTGTACGAACCCGGAACAGACTTGTATGGATGTGTGTCTGACATTACACTTTGGGATGTAAAATCAATTTCTATCAAATACATATCTGTTTGGTGGCGGAGATTTATTCTCTTAGCTTAACACCCTTCTCTAAGACGTACGATCTCAGAGGTTATGTAGTTGATAGTTATTAGTGATACATTCCCAATTTGGTAATGTGGCATACGAAGTGCTGCTGATCATTTGTTGATCAAAGCATGACTCTGTGAAAAAGCGTAGCTTTGTGGACGTGACTTCGTCGAGCTTCATAAACTGATAATGGTCGAAACGGGAATCGTGTCAGCAAGGTTATTTTGGGTAGCTCCCTCTGAGGGTATGACCATTTCCTTCTGGATAAAAAATGATACCACGGTATGGAGCCCAATATGTTGATTTTGAAAGTGGTATCATGGTATGGAGCCCAAATACTTTACTGTGTGGTTGTTGGATTAAGGGCCCTTGGATAAAGGTCGGTAACGACTAAGGGATGACATACTCATGTCAGTAGTTACTTTCGGGCAGGAGTAACCTGGCCTTGTGTAGCAGAGATCCGGTTAGGTTCTCGGGGGTTTCCCTCCAGAGGCGTTCCATTTTGTGTGGGAAGTTCCTTTGCCTGACCATTTGTTGGAAATCCAATCATCCAATACACGCCCTTTACGATTGCAGTTGTATTACCTGCCACCTCAGGTGGTAGCTATAGTAGGCATAGTATAATGGTACCTATGCTGGCTAAGATTAATATTATACTTTCGAAATATTTTCCACTATGCACTAATAATAATATCAAAAAGGATTTTGCGTAGTAAGCATTTTTGACTGTCATAAGGAGAAATCTCCTCCAAGTGTGCGCTTGCATTGTGTGTTTGGAGGAAGGCCTTATGGCAGTTTCATTTTCCAAAAAGCGTTGCGGTTCTCAATGTTTTAAAATCTTTGTTGTTTGTTTTAAAGATAAACTGTTTTTGTTTGCTCATGCCAGTCCCATGACAGACTCAAAGTTTATTGTTCCCTTCCTAAACTCTGGATGCCCACAATTTTCCATACGGGCAGTCTAGAGTTGGGTTTTTCAGATAGTCGAATAATAGGTGTAGAATTCGATAGCATCCAGACTTTGGATTTTGACGATAACATTTCGGGATCGCATTTGCTTAAGCCAACTTGATGGTGGTTCTCGCTTATTGAATTGGAGATCTTTGGAGTTTGGCATTGAAGACATTATCTTTCCGCTGCAATTGCCTAGTTTGCTTTATCTTCTGCTGTTGTTTATTTCCACTGCTATTTCTTGTACCTCTGATGTATATTGATATTCATTGTATCAGATATTGTATTCATTGTTGCATCAATGATATGTTATCCATTTTCTTCCGCTATGTTGTTATACTTAATGTGTTATAAGCTCCGGGGAACCAGATTCGACATTTGAATTTGCGGCATTCTAATACGGGTGAGGAATTCAGTGCCGATTTTCGAAGGTCGAGTCAGGGTCGTTACAATTGGTATCAGAGCTGAAGGTTGAAACTTTAGCTCAGGAGTATAATACATTAGGTAACTCATTAGAGATAGGGCGAAGTATACCCTAGAATGAGTATATCCCTAAGATATCCGTTCATGTGCCTCAGTAAATTATCTTACTATCCACTGATAGTAAGTTTGAGTGCAAGAAGAAGGCGAGATAGGGGACAGGGAAGTACCACTACAAACGGTCAATACCCTGCAATGGTGGAAACAACTTTCTTCTCAATCTCCTTTGATCCAGTTTCAAATTCTTCAATGGCTTCGTGATAGCTCCAGAAAGAAGTTTTGGTATGGTGATGGCCCTACGAATCATTTAGATAAGTTTCTATTTCGTATTCTCTTCATCAATTTCCTATCAGCTTTTCGTTTTTAACTCTGAAAAAATTGAAATTTTATTGAAATAAATCGGTAAATTAAAAATGAAGTTAAATTAAATTGTATCGATAAAATGATTTCGGTTAAAACCCAAAATTGAAATTCTATTGTGATTTCTTTGAAGATCAAAGTCCCAAGAGGGACCAGCTGGTGTAAACTTTCGAGGTATTCCGACCTGAGTTTGGATTCCATACCTAATGTTTGAAAGTCGTGGAAGACTAAATCCATTAGTTGTTCTCTTGGGTCCAGATATATTCTACGAATGGTTAGTTATCCCTTCGAACTAACCAGTGCCCCTGCATATTTCGTAGATCTGGTAACCCGAGTACTTCGTAAAGTGTAGAATGAGTTCATTCTCGTATCTATTATAGATATTCTGATTTGTAAGCCAAATGCAGAATAGATATTCAATTTGACCTGGAAAACTGTTTCTCTAACTTTTGTCTGTTCTTTTGTTATCTTCCCGTTTGGCAAATTTCGAGGATGAAATTTTCTTAAGGAGGGAATCTGTAACGATCCCAATTTTTGAGTCAAATTTTATTGATAATCAAATTAAACTTTGGATTAGAATTCAATAATAAACATTTGTTTTCTAATTTAAGGGTATGTATGTATATAATGATTTGGAAAAACTTGTTTAAGATTAATATGAAAATATATAGACATAAGAAACTTACTTAAAAGTTAAATTCTCTTATATATACGTATAAAATATATATGATCACTTATTAATGTAAAATTAGTTTTAAAGTCGTATTTCTTTAAGGTTGATTTAAAAAGTTATGAAAGTATAAAATAAGATGTAAGAAAAGATTAATATTCTTTCTTTTTTAAATTTATACTTGAATTAAGTATAGTTTGTGAAAATAAAAGTTAAAAGCATATTTAAACATAAACCATATTTATAAAAACATATTACATAAACAAGAAAAACATACATATCTTTTGGAAAAATAGGTATAAGATTTAGAATACATAACATATATATGTAAGTATAAAATAGATAAAACATGTTTTATAAGTTGAAATAAAATAAGGTTTAAAACACAAATTTGTAGGAAAGGATTTAAACATAATTTTATCATATATGACAAATGTAAGATATATGAAATATGATATTAACAAGTGTTAACAAAGAGAACAAGTGGCAAAAACAAAAATTTCTTAATTAATTAAAAAATGTAAACAAAAGAAGAATAAAAAAGAAAAAAAACATGCTACATTTCTTTTTTCATTCATCTCAAAGATGAAATATGGAAACCAGAAAGTTCAAAAGCAAACCACCTGAAGCAAACAATAACTCCTCCACAAACAAGATTCAAATCATCTCAAATCTAAAAGCAAACCAGAGAATCACATTAAACAGCAGTTTTCAAATCTGTAACCAGATTTTTGAGCAAATTCAAAAAACAAATCTTAAAAGCCTGAGTGGATTCAGAAATCATCTCAACAAAACAAGTTCCAGTTGAAAATCAATTCAAATATTTCAGCTTTCAAAATCAAAACCAGATTTCAGATCAGAGATCAAGTTCAAAATAAACTTTCCAGGCAAAAGACTTTGTTTTCTGCCTTCTGAGATCAGGTGAGCAAACTGAAATTCTTTAAACCAGTTCTTTTGATTCTAATATCTGAGATGATAATGCCTTGGAAAATGGAAAATTGTATGTGTATATATCAGCAAGTATATATGCATTTATGTGTGTGAATAAGTCTATGCATGTCTGTTTAACAGGCATACTTATCTCTGTTCTAAATATACAGGTTTCATACCTATTTAAAATAATTATCTCCTCCCTTAAATCCTTTTAGGCTATAATTTGTGAATGAAAAATGTGTGTAATCAAGTAACATCATTTTTAAAAATGAATTCAGGTGGATTTATTGAATAATTAATTTAAAATCAGGAATTTATAGTGAAATTTCTTTTTAAATAGGAAATTCAATAAACTTAATTTTGTATTTCGTTCCTATAATTAGATTCATGCTAATGAAAAATGATTTTTAAAAGCAATTTCATGATTTGTAAAGATGGGAATGTGGAGTTTTCTTGAATTGAACTGTTTTGGGTTCCTCGTCAAATTCCGATGGTCGGTGGAGAATAGGGTCTCGTAATCATGCCTTGAGGTGGCTTGCGAGTCAGGGTTCATGGGAAAATGTTCGATTTTTTTTATTTAATCGTAAAATTTGAACAAGGGTAGATTAGGGTTAAGACACAGTCTAACTTGTCGATGTTTGAGGAAGGAGTTCGCCGCCATGGGTGATCTATTGACAATCGCACTTGAGGGGATGGGATCGTTTTTACGTGGCGAATCTTTGATCGCAGAGGTAGGTTAATCGGTGGTCTGAGTCGTCGACACGATGGGGTTTTGGGCGATCGATTTATCTCAGTGGGTTTCGAGGTGTTCGATTTTGAATTTATGGCAATTTGACGAAGTTGTTTTGTTGTAGCTCATGCGGAAGTCGTCATCGACTTGAGAGCAACGTCGGCGGGGTGGCAGCGACGTCCAGATCAACGTGCACATGCACCATGCACATTGGTATCTAGGTATTGATTTGATCGGAGAAGACGAAGTTGTCTCGAAGTCGTGTTCATGAATTTATGGGTTTGGCTCGAAGGAAGCATCGGGTTACCTTTGTGTATACCAAGGCTTTAAGAATCTAAAATCAAAAACAAAGAAGTAAATATAGAAGAGAAGTTTTCTTGGGTATTTTTGAAACTAGCTCGGGAAAACGTGAATTTGGCTCGGGTCAATTGATTTCGTTGCAGGTTTTTAAACCTGTCGGGTCTCAAAAATTTAAAATGAATTTTAAAATTTAAAGCAAGATTTAAACAAAGTTTTAAATCAAGTTTTAAGTATGGGTTCAAATTAAATTTGTATCCTAGCTTTGAAATAAATAAGTTTTATAAAATTTTAAATGTTTAAACAATTTTAAATGTTTAAAGTACATTTTAAATAAATTTGGTTCAAAACTCTTATAAATTTCTTTTATAAGATAAGTATTTCTTTAACAATTGATTTAAAGGGTTTTTAAATTGTTTTTTTAAATTTGTTAAAGTTAAATTTGTAATTATTTTAAATATTTAATTTGAAATGAAATCTTAAAAGTAAATTTAAAAGTAAAATGTTTTCAAAGGCTTTTGTAAATGGTAATTAAGTCATTGATAAGAATAAAGTTTTTGTCTTAAAGTTAATTAAGATTTAATGATTTGAGATTTATTAACTTAATGAGGTAATTAAAGGGTAATTAATATATTTAATTAATTAATAAATTAGAATTAATTAATTAAGTAATTAAGGATTGTAATTTAATTGATTAGAGATTAATAAATTAATTAATTAAGGGTTAATTAATTATGAAATTAACTTAAAGGTTAATTAAATTAATGTGATTAATTAAGGAAAAATTTATTAATTAGAAGGGCAATTAAGGATTAATTAATTAATATTAAATGATTAATTTGGGCAATTAATTCATAAGTAATTAGTTTAATTTAGAAATTAATTGAATTAATTAAGGATTAAACAATTAATAAATCCTGCTTATAAATGAGTATTGAATGATTGAATTGCTTAGGAATGATTGTATTGTATTATATGAAATGCCTTGAATTGATTATCCTATCTGATCTGTGATATTCTGATTTGTGATTGAGCTGTGAAATGTAATTTAATTATCTGTGATGTAATTCATTTATATGTAATGAATTTCTGTTATTTATCTATGATCTGCAAATGAAGATAAGCGTTATAGGAATATACCGCTTATCTATATTTCTGTATGTGTATCTATGATGATTGATGTTGTTGCTCTATTGTGTAAAACCCTTGGACTACGCCATACACACATAAATGTGGATTGCACGAGGAAATTGGTTAAGTCATAAATTCTTGAAATGGTTTTAAAATTGAATTTTGAATCTAAATGGTTTTGGAAATCTAATTAGATTAAATTTGAAAAGCTTTTGTAAAGAAGTTTTGAAGATGAAAGTTATTTTGAATAACTTAATAAAGTTTGAGGTTTAAATAATTTGATTTGAATTTGAACTCAATTGAATTCTATGATTTGGAAACTATGGTTTAAAAAGTTTATACAAGTTATAAATGTGTTTATACGGATTTAAACCATTTTAAAAATAGTGTTCTGGGAATTTGAATTTAACCCAAGCTTTATACTTAAAGGAATTTAACTTGTATAAATGAAATCGGATTTTTTCGAAACGAAAACTATTTGTTTTCAAATAATAATAGCTTTCATATAAAGAAAAGATTTCCAATTTATGTTGAAAAGATTTCAAATTTGAAATAGGATTGTTTTGAAAGCTATGAATGAGCCTTTGTGAAAAATTATTAAATCTTGGTTTGAAATTGAAGAGGAATTTAAATGGCGTATCTTTTATATAAAAGATTTGAGTTAGAAATGGTTTTAAAAGCTATAAATTGAATCTTTGGGTTAATAATTGGATGAGATAATCCAATTTGAAAAGGAAGTTGTTTTGAAAAGCTGTAAATGAACTTTTGTGAAAGACTGGTAAACTTTGTGAAGTAAATCTTTTTGTTTAAAAGATTAAAATGGTAATTTGTTTAAATGGTAAACTTTGTGAAGTATATCTTTTTGTTTAAAAGATTAAAATGGTAATTTGTTTAAACCATTTGAAAGGAAAGTTTTGGATTTTAAAGTTGTGACTTAATTGAAATCCCAATATCCATATATTTTTAAATTTTGCGCTCATTATTCGGTTTAGCCGGGAGAGGGCCTTGTATCATATAACCCATTTCGAATAATGATACAACGTTATGGATAGCAATTGAAGACGGTGGTGAAGACCGGGTATTTCCAAGAATGAAAGGATAACCCATCGATTGTCTCTACACTGAGTCGCGCTGGTATAGAGATCTCGTTATGTGATGGGGAGTCTGATCGGGATTGTGAATACTCGGATTTGCAAGGGCTTCTTTGGAAGTGCCTTCGGTTCTCTTCAAACCCAGAACAGACTTGTATGGATGCGTGTTTGACATTAAAGTTTGAGATGTAAAACCGATTTCTACCAAATACATATCTGTTTGGTGGCGGAGATTTATTCTCTTAGCTTAACACCCTTCTCTGAGACGTACGAACTGAGAGGTTATGTAGTTGATGGTTACTAGTGATACATTCCCAATTAGGTAATGTGGCAAACGAAGTGCTGCTGATCATTTGTTGATCAAAGCATGACTTTGTGAAAAAGCGTAGCTTTGTGGACGTGACTTCGTCGAGCCTCACAACCCGGTAATGGTCGAAATAGGAATCGTGGCAGCAAGGTTATTTGGGGGTAGCTCCCACTGAGGGTTTGATCATTTCCTTCTGGATAAAAAGTGATATCATGGTATGGAGCCCAGATATTTACTTATGTTGATTTTGAAAGTGGTATCATGGTATGGAGCCCTGATACTTTACCGTGTGGTTGTTGGATTGAGGGCCCTCGGATAAAGGTCGCAACGACTGGGGGATGACATACTCGTGTCGGTAGTTACTTCCGGGCAGGGGTAACCCGGCCTTGTGTAGCAGAGATCCGGTTAGTTTCTCTGGGGAGTCCCTCCAGAGGCGTTCCATTTTGTGTGGGAAGTTCCTTTGCCTGACCATTTGTTGAGAATCCAATCATCCAATACGTGCCTTTTACGATTGCAGTTGTATTACCTGCCACCTCAGGTGGTAGCTATAGTAGGCATAGTATAATGGTACCTATGCAGGCTAAGATTAATATTATACTTTCGAAATGTTTTCCACTATGCACTAATAATAATATCAAAATGATTTTGCGTAGTAAGCATTTTTGATTGTCATAAGGAGAAATCTCCTCCAAACGTGCACTTGCATTGTGTGTAGTAGGAGGCCTTATGAGAGTTTCATTTTTCAAAAAGCATTGCGGATTTCAATTTTTTAAAATCTTTGTTGTTTGTTTTAAAGATAAACTATTTTTGTTTGCTCATACCAGTCCCATGACTGACCCGGAGTTTATTGCTTCCTTCCTAAACTCTGAGTGCCTACAATTTTCCACACGGGAAGTCTAGAGTTGGATTTTTCAGATAGTTGAATAATAGGTGTAGAATTTGATAGCATCCAGCCTTTGAATTTTGGCGATAACATTTCGGGATCGCATTTGGTTAAGCCAACTTGATGGGGGTTCTCGTTTATTGGATTGGAGATCTTTGGAGTTTGGCATTGAAGACATTATCTTTCCACTGCAGTTGCCTAGTTTGCTTTATCTTCTGCTGTTGTTTCTTTCCGCTGCTATTTCTTATATCTCTAATGTATAATTATATTCATTGTATCAGATATTGTATTCATTGTTGTATCAATGATATGTTATTCATTTTCTTCCGCTGTGTTGTTATACTTAATGTGTTATAAGCTCCGACAAACCAGATTCGGCGTTTGAATCTTTTTAAACTGGAACTAACCAATTTTATAATTGGTATCAGAGCTGAAGGTTGAAACTTTAGCTCAAGAGTATAATACATTAGGTAATTCATTAGAGATAGGGTTACAAATACCCTATAATGAGTATATCCCTAAGATATCCGTCCGAATGCCTCAGTAAATCCTTTTACTGTCCACTGATAGTGAGTATGAGTGTAAGAAGAGGACGAGACAGGGGACGAGGAAGTACCACTAAAGCTGGTCAATACCCTGCAACAGCGAAAACAACTTTCTCTATCAATCTCCTTTGATCCAATTTCAGTTCTTTGATTGCTTCATGGCAGCTCGAAGGAGAAGCTTCGGTGTGGTGTTGGCCCTGCGAATCGTGTAGATAAGTTTCTATCTCGTATTCTCATGATCAGCTTTTCATTTTTAAACTTTAATGAAATTGAAATTTTATTGGAATAAATTGGTAAATTAAATAGTTAATTTGTATCGATAAAAAGTTTTCGATTAAACCAAATTTGAAATTCCATTGTGATTTCTTGTGAGTATTAAAGTCCAAAGAGGGACATGTTATATATACTTTGGGGTATTCCGACTTGAGTTTGGAATCCATACCAAATGTTTGAAAATTTTGGAAGATTAAATCCATTTATATATTGTTTGGGTCTAGATATATTCTACGAACAGTTAGTTATCCCTTCGGACTAACCAGTGCCCTGCTTATTTCGTAGATCTGGTGACTCGAGTGTCTTGTGAGATATTGAATGAGTTTGTTCTTATATTTTTGTTATTCTAATTTGGTAAGCCAAATGCAGAATAAATATTCAGTCTGATCTGGTGAACCATTCCTCTGTGTGTTCATCTGTTCTTTGTTGTCTTCCTAGCAAATTTCGAGGATGAAATTTTCTTAAAGGGGGAATCTGTAACGATCCCGATTTTTGAGTCAAATTTAATTGGTAATTAAATTGAATTTTAGGATTAAATTATAAAATTAATTTGATTTTTCCAAATTAAATGGGATATTTGTTTGTTTGTTTACTTATGAATACAAATTTATTGTAAATTGAATTGTGAATTTCATTTTTAAAAATAAGTTTTGAAATTTAAATAATTTGAGTATAGAGAGATGAATAAAATTTGTTTTCTAATTTTAATATGTGATATACATGAAAGTTATATTTTGAAATTAATGTATATAGATAGATATTTATTTAAATGTATAATAGTTTCAATTTAAATAAGATTTGACAAAAATGGGTTGTAAAGATAAATTGAAAATATAAAAAAATTTAAAATGAACATATCCTTTTGAAATAAAATTTGGTTTGTAAAATATAAACATATAAGGATGAGTTTAAGACATTTGTAAACATAATATATAAATAAACATATTAACTAATTTATAAAAGTGCAAATCTATGTAGATATAAAATTAAATAAGATTTAATGTTCTTTCTTTTAGAACTAAGTTGTAAATATATATAACATAAATGAACATAGTTAATATATATGTAACATAAAGATATGATTCACTAATTAATAATACAAAGGTGTTTAAACATAATTTAAATTTAAAGTGACATTTGTAAATTAGTAATGTCAAACATTAACTAGTGTAAACAATGCGCCATGCAAATAACACAAGTGTTAACAAGTGGCAATTTATTTATTGTAAAATTAAGTAGGATGAAAAATATATGTAAAAAGAAAGAAATCAGATTTATCATTTTTATTTTCAAATCTGAAAAAAAACAAGCTTCAGATCTAAAACAAAACAAACCATGAAAACATTTTAACCTGGAAAAGCAAATGCAGTTCAAACAAATTCAGAAATCATCTTAACAATCAAAAACAAGATCCAGATCGAAGCTTGGGGATCAAACTGAGATTTAAAGCTTCAGCTTCAACTTGACTCAAAAGCAAAACAACAATTTAAAAGCTAAGGGAAGAATCAAAAGAATCAAACCTGAGAACAGAGTAAATCAAACAAGATCAAAGCAAAACCTGAAACAAAGGATTCAAGTTCAACTTGATCAAGTTAACAATTTCAAATCTGGAAGCTAAAGCAAAGCAAAGTTCAAAAAAAAAAATCTAGCAAACAATTAAGGATTCAAGCAAATTAAAGTAAGCAAGTCCCAGATCAAACTCAAGAAAAACAAACTGTGCCCTGTTCCCTCTGTAAACATACCCTGGTGAGCAAAATTACCTCTTTAATTCGATTTAGGACCTGATCTGGTGATTTATGTGTGATGAAAAGCTGTTAATCTTTGTGCATGCATACAAATATGTATACAAATACTTGTGCATGTCTGGTATAAAGGCAATATTTGCCTCTGTTGATTACAGGCTTCTAAACCTGTCTTCAAAACAAAAGAAAAAAAATTAAACTGCTCCTTCTATGATCATTTTTAGCCAGTAATGTAAAAAAACATGTTTATAATCATCATAACCTAATTTTAAAAATATATTTTCAATACAATATGAAATGGTTTTTGTCTAAATGAAGAAACATAGTGAACTTCAAATTTCATCCAATTTTCAATTTGCATAAATTCTAATTTGGATTACATAATCTAGATACATTTCAAAAGCAAGGATTTTTAAAACAAAAACTAGAATTTTTAGTTGCGAATTGGGGTTGCATTTATTGGTTGAACAGGAAATGGGTTATAGCGATTTTCTGATGATCGAGCAATAATTGGACTTCGGGATCATGGCAGTGGGTGCTGGGATGATCAATAATCATAGGAAAAATACGAAAGGAATTTTTATTTCGTTATGGATGATGGTTTGATCGAATTAGGGTTTAAGCCTTGTATTTGGATGGTTGTAGTCGCGAGGAAATCTCGTCGTCGACACTGCAATGCAGGCGATCACACCTAGGGGGTCGAGTTCGTGGTGGGTCGAAGTACCTTCGACCAGCACGGCGTGGCTTCTGATGGCTTATCGCAATGGAGCAAAGTGGACTAAGGTGATCGTGTGGGTTACAGGAAGTAATAATGGTTTCTAAATATTTCTCGATTTAGATTTAACAGCAATCTCATGTTTTTGGTTGTACGAATCGTTTCTGGAGATCATTATGGATGATCGGAAGGCTTCATCGTCGATCGTAGGTGTTCAACGTGCTTGTGCACGTATGCATGCAGATGTTTGTATCAGTGGTTCGAGTATTTGGGTAAGAAGGTGGAAGGCTCGAAGCCAAGCACGGGGAACTGATCCATTTTCTTAAAGCAGAGTGAAGCATGGGTTGCCCGGGTTCAAGCTTGGGTGGGACGTGTTTTTTTCCGATTTTATTTATGATTGGCCAAACAGTTTTAAACTTTAAAGAAGAATCAAGTTTAAAAAAAAATTGTTTAAATCAATTTCATTTTAGATTAGATGTTACCTAAGTTTTAAAATTAGTTAAGAAGGTTTTAAATTAAATTGTTTTAATTAACTAAGTTTTAAAACGGTTTAAAAATATACATAAACTTTTAATTTGAAAGTTTATTAAAACTTAATAATATTAAGGATTAGTTAATGAATGTTTTAATGGTTAATTAACTTTTAAAGTTTAAGTTAAATTTATTTGTTAAAGGAAATTAATTACTTGTAGTTAATTACTTAATAAAAGTAATTAAGATAAATTAATTAATAATTTAAGTTTAATTTATCAAGTAACTAATGAATGATTAATTAAAAATAATTACTTAATTGAAGTAATTAAGAATGGATGACTAATGATAAAAATTTGATTAATCAAATGTTTAAGGTTAATTAATTTAAAGAATAATCAATTAATGAGGTCAATTAATTAAGGTAATTAATTTGAAAATATTAATTAATTAAAGGTTATTTAATTAATGAAAGAAATTAAGGGATGATTATTAATTAAGGATTAATTAATTAAATTTTTGTAATTAATTAAGGATAATTAATCAAAGGATTATTATTAAGTAAGGGTTATTTAAGGAGTAATTAAAGGATATTAATAATAATGGTTTGTAATTAATTAATTATTACTTAACCATGATTAGAAATTTATTCGTAGGTAATGATATGGTTTAAAAATTAATTTGATGACTTGACGATTGTACTTATGAATGTATAGATGGTATGGAATGTTGTGAATTATGTGATATCCCTTATGTGTAATGTTCTGTGATATGTGTCTGCTGTGGAATGTAATTTATTTATCTATAATGCATTTATGTTATCTATCTGTGATTCTGTGTATATATATATAAGCGTTATAGGATTATACCATCGATCGATATTGTTGTGATTGTATCTGTAATGATTGATGATGTGATGATTTATGATTTTGCACTATTATGTTAAACCCCTGGACTACACCTTACACACACAAATATGGATTGCACGAGGAAATTGGTTAAGTCACAGATTTCTTTCTTGAGAGAGCGTACTTGTTATTTTGGATACACACACACATACACACACACACACACATGTATATTTCTACCTATTTGTTGGGTTACCTGTTCGGATTCTCCAATATGAGTTCTGAAGGTAGATGGGGTAGTGGTGTGTGTAGCACGACTACCAATGGAAGGAGTCTGAGTGATTGAAGTTGGAAGTATCTGTCAAGACGGTAGACCCAATACCGTCTCGAGTAAGCTTTGTTGTGGTGTAAGGATTTCATCAATCTATGAAGGAAACCTGTTAAGGTTCGGAGTCCATCTTGGTAATGCAAGTTTGGATGAGTAGAGTTTGGATCCGTTGAATGAGCAGAAGCAAGTACTAGTAACTTAGCAACCTCAGGAAATAGTAGCTATATGATGAGATGCGGTGACTATGGATTGTATCCTAAGATGTTTCCTTAGAACAAGTTTAAGGAAGTATGTCTGCTTCGGTGTTATGGCTGGTTTTAGCAAGGTGTTGTGTTTGGCTTTGAGGCCCGAGTTCTCAAAGAGCTTTGGATTAGGAAGTCTTTGGCATCTGAGTCAACAGTGCAGCTCGGAGGTGCCGGCAAGGAGGTTATTTGACTAAACAATTTTCTAGAGGTGGTGTTAAGAAGCAGCAGAGTAGATCCTTTCCTTCGATGGATTGGCTAGATAAGCATAAGCTGTTTTAATTGGTAAAGAGAGAACAGTTTTCTTTGGAATTAGGCTGGAAGGATTGCAAAAATGACTTGCGATAGTTGAGTGTTCTCTTGGATTGTTAGAGATTTTTTCCGGATGTCTTCAGGGCAGTCAGAGGTTTGTCCGCATCTAGAGATGGAATTTTCTTATCGACTAGGATTACAGGAGTGATACTGGTGGTTCAGCTAGTTGAAGGATGGTCCTAGAGATAGAGTTTGATGAAGCAGCTCAAGATTGGTGGAATTTCTGAGTTTTCTTTATGGATCTGTTGAACCATATTTCTGGGATGTGTTGTCTAGCTTGTGCTCGTGTTCATCATTAGCGTTCTCTTTCACTCCAGATCAGAGTTGTGCAGCGGAAGCAGTTTGGAAGTGTTTTTGTTTGTATTTTCTGGATAGGAGAAGTAAGTTCAATCTTTTGTTATTTGAGGAGTAGAGTTTGTATTCTTGATTTTGGATTGATCTTGGAAAGATCATTTTGATGGGTTGTTTTTGATCTAGTTGTTTCTAGAGGCATCAGCGAAGGATGAGCTGATCAGGAAGGATGTAGGCAGCCTAGGATTGTCAGAAGATTTTTAAAGGATAAGAGACGAAGAAATTTGGATTCTGAAGTCAGAGATTTGATTGTGGATAATTTTTCTCCGATTGAATGAGCTATAAGATTTGGTAAGACTAGGAAGCTAGCTCCGAGGTATTTTGGATCTCTTCTGTGTTCTGTTGAGGATAAGTGTTTGGTTTTCAGGAGTTGAATTGCCAGTTTGGAAAATTTGGATTTGATGCGTTTCACATATCTCTGAGGGAGTACACGTATGATCCATCTATGGTTTTGGAACCAGCAGTTTTGAGGGATTTGGTAGTTGAGCAGGACTTGACTTTGGTCTGATATCCTGTTCAGCTGTAGATCTAGATGAGTAGGAGCTCAGTAGCTTAGTACTGTAGATTGTTTGGATTCCGTAGAGCGAGTATCCCATATTTATACCTGGGAAACTCTAGGAAATTCTGTTCAGTATTTTGTCTGGATAGTTAGATTTGTTTGATTGAGTGATTTGGTTACTATGGTTGTTAGCATATGATTGATAAAATATGCTTGTGATTTAAAATTAAATTTTAGATAGATTATTAAATTACCTTTGCTTTTAAATATCGAGGACGAAATTCTTTTATGGGGGGAGGAATGTGATGACCCCGAATTTTGGGCAATATCAATTTAATAATCTATATTCAAAATTAAACTGGTTTGATAATCTTTGTTAATAAAATCTGAATTAATTTAATAATCTTCTTTTAATAAATTTAATTGGTGAATTTTATCTTTTAAAAACTAATAAATTGTTTTCTATTTATAATGTATATAAATATATGTATGTATTGTAAATAGATAAGCTTTTGTTTGAAATTTAATTATAAATTCTAATATACATTTTGATAATTTGGGAATTATGATTTAATTTAATATATATTTTTCAAAGCTATTTAAATAAATAAGTATATGGTTTTAAAATATTTAAGGTAAATATTAATTGTTTAATTATATCTTAGCTTAAGTTTAAATTAATAAAAAGGTTTATTTTATTTTATTTTATTTTTAAAATATAGCTTGATAAATAATGATTTGAAATTTTATATATGAGTTTAAAATACCATTAGCAAATGATACGTTAATTCATTTAAGTAATATAAGTAATTTATATATAACAAGATAATTTCTTTTAGAAATTATTTAAAAATTGAATAAAAGTGTTATTTCCAAATAATAATTATAATGTATTATTTTTATAAATATACATGGATTTTAATATAAATAGGATTTGTTATTTTCAAAATTTAATGTGTAGTTATATATGCATATATGTAACTTGAATTTTAAATTGGATTTTAAAATATTTAATTTGACTTTTGGAATTTATTTTGAAATTCAAAGGAATAGATACTTAAAAATATTATGGATTTTAAAAGAGACAGGTATAAGCTTTTATTTGTATATATATATATAATTTGTTTTATTTTATTTTATAAAAATAATTTACAAATATATAGACATGTATTTAATAAATAAGAAAAGGGGCTTTTATTTACTTTTAAAATAAACAAAAATAAGTAAAATTACAAAAGACAAATATTTAAAGCATGTTTTAAACAAGTGTTAAGCAATGAGTAAGGGAAAATGACAAGTGTTGATATATTAAACAAGTGTCTTTTTTTAGTTTTCTTTTATTTTTAGTAAATCTAATTCAGCCTACATAAAAATATGTTCCCCTTCTCCTCTATTTTTTTCTCCCTTTTCTTAAATTCTATTACAAGAAGACTTCAACCTCTAAAAAAATTCTCAAAAACAAAACTTGTAACTCAAATACATTTCAAAATAGAAATCAAAACCCAAAAACCCTGTACAATTTTTCAACACAAAATCTGTAACTCAAATGTTCCTCAAACCAGAAACCTTTTCCAAATCAATAACCTATAGTTTCATTTTCAAGATCAAAACCATAAACTTATTCAAATCAATAGCTTGTATATCATCTTCAAATCAAACATTAAAGCCAGCACTTTCTTCAACCTGAGTTATCAAAAGCAAAGTTGTAGATTATCAACAGCAAAATCAAAGCTTGAGCATTTTTCAATCTGGAGGCATGCATGCAGTTTTTAAATCAAGCATTTTATTCAAGCATATTCTAGTTTAAAAGTTTTCAAAATCTAAGGTATTTCAGTTTCAAGATGTTTCAAAATTTGGTGCTCTGTTTTGCTTTTTTAATCAGGCGAGTAACATCATAATCTAAATGGTTTATGTATATAATTATGTTGCATGTTCATCTCTGAAGCAAGTATGTTTGTGAATGTATTTGTAAGTATAGCTCTGTGTGTGTGTGTGTGTGTGTGTGTGTACATATGAATATATTGGTGTGCATGATGTGTATCTGGATTCTTTTTCTTTGATTCTAGTTTCTAGGTTCAAATTCTAATCAAAATTCACTTGCTCTTGATCTAGTCTTTGTTAAGACTTAAATCTTGAGCAAAGTATGTTTGTTGTATCATAGTTTTAAGTTTAAAAATTAAGTTAAAATAGTTCGTATTGCCTTTGGAAATAATAAAACAACAGTGCAAATTTAAAATAAGTTAAATTTCTATTATCATGATTCATGGAGTCAGGTATATGAATCAAATGCAAAAGCTAAAACTTGTTTTTTGAAACTAAAATTACAAATTTTATTAGTGGGATTTGAGTACATTTCTGGTTTGACCAGAAATGGGTATTTAAGGGATTTTTGGTGATCTCTGTGATCTGGAGGGTTGTAATTCTCAATGGTGATGGAGGAATGATCGGAGCATCGGGGAAAATTGTCAACAAGGTGAATTGTTCACCGTGGTGGCGACGGTGGATGTTTTCTGTTTGTAACCCTAGTTTTAACTGGGATTGAGTATTTTGATCATCTCAACCTCTCTGGTTGATCGATTGTAACTAGATTCAAAGAAATAGAAGTATGGTGGATGGCGAGTGTGTTGATGGAATTGCTGTCTCTGTGGTGGTCGGAGGATCGTGGTCGAGGCATTTCAGGTTTGAGGTGTGTTGTTCCAATTTTGTTCCAGGGTTGGTTTCGAACACTCAATTTTGATTTCGAGTTGATTGTGGGGTTATAATAATCATTGTTTGATCTGAGGATGGTCGTCGTCTTGCTTAAGAAAGTGGTGGTGTCCGGTGATGGTCAGAGCCACCGTACATATGCACGGTGCATTATTTTATGCCTAGGGGTTTTTAGGGAGATGTAGAGATTTGTACTCGAGGTTATCTCGAGTAGTTTAAGTGTTTACTCGAAGTTTTTTTGATTTTGGCTCGAAGTATTTTTAGGATGGTTCGGGTCAGTTTATAGTTACAGGTTTTAAAAACCTGTCTGCTTTTAAAATTTTAAAATTAATTTTAAAATTTGAAAGCATAGGTTTTGACAAAGTTTTAAACAAATTTTAAGTATGAATTCAAAACTCAATTCGCATCCTATTTTTAAAATTTAAATTAAGTTTTATAAATTAAATTGTTTTAACAACTTTAATTATTTAAAGTGTATTTTAAATGGTTAGAATTTAAAAGCAAATTTGGTTTAAATTCTTTAAGTTCTTTTATAGGATGAGTATGTCTTTTAACATATGATTTTAAAGTTTGTAAATGGTTTTTAAACTTTGTTGAAGTTAAAAATTGTTTTCATTTTAAATTTTATATTTGAAAATAAATTTGGAAATAAAATGTTTTCAAATGTGCTTGTGAATGATAATTTAATCATTAATAAGAATAAATTTTTATCTTAAAGATAATTAGGATTTAATGATTTGGATTAATTAAATTGTTAAGATAATTAATTAATTTAATTAATTAATGATCTGGACTAATTAATTAAGTAATTAAAGGTTTTAATTAATTAATTAAGGTTTAAGATTTATCAATTAAAGAATAATTAATTTGTAATTAAGAATCATTAATTAAATAAGATTATATTTTAATTAATGATTAGGAATTAATTAATAAAGTAATTTAAAATTAATTAAGTTGCAGTTAAAACTTAATTAATTAAATAATTAGAGATTAATTAATGGGTTATTAAAGATAAATTAATTTGTAGTTAATAATGATTAATCTAAGTTTAAATTACTTAGAAAAGTTATTGAAGGATAGTTAATGAAGGTCATTAACTTGAGATTATTAAATAATTAATTAATGTGATTAATTTTAATAATTAACTAGATTAATTAACTAACGATAATCATTTGTGAGATTGATTTAAATATAATTACTTAATGAAAGTAATTAAAGGAATTAATTACACAAGGTAATTAATTAAATAAATTTGATTACTTTAAGTTAATTAATTAAGTTTAATTTAGAATAACCACTTGAGAATTTGATAAGTATAATTACTTAGGAAAGTAATTAATTGATAATTACTGGATGTAAATTAATTGAATGGTGATTTGTTATTGAAAGTAATTTGAGTTTAATTACTTTGTATAATTAATCAAGGGATTAATTAAAGATAATTAATTATGGAGTAATTTATTTATTTAATGAAGTAATTAAAGGTAGTTAATTACTGAATGAGATTAATCAAGGGTGATTAATAGATGTGGCTAAATTAAAGATTAATTACTAAATGTAATTAATTTAACAAGATAATTTATTAAAGGTAGTTAGGGATAATTAATTAATAAAATTAATGATGTAATTAAGGATTTATTAATTAAGATTAATTAATCAATAATAAGTGATTATAAAGTAATTAATTAATGTAATTAAATAAGGATTAACTTAATTAATTAATAGAGTAATTAAAGGATAATTACTGTAAGTGGTTAAGGAAAATTAATTTGTGAAATTAATTAAAGGATAATTATTTGAATGTAATTAAAGGATAATTAATCAAGGATGATTAATTAAGATGAATGAATAGAGGATAATTGATTAATTGATTAGTAATTAATTAATGGTTATGTAAGAAAATTTTATAATGATGAAAGTAATTAATTTGATTTACTTTAATTTAATTAGAGATGAAGTAATTAATTTAATTCATTTTAAATTAATTATAGTATGATTAATCCTTGCTTATGTATGGATGGATGATATTGGTTGCCTTGAATGGTTTGAGATCTCAGGTATGATATAAGTAATGTTGTGTGATATGGCTGCTTTGGTTGAAGTGTGATGACAATATGAATTATCTATTTGTGATGATAAGGTGAATTGTCTATTAATGATGATAATATGGTTTATCTGTGTGTGATGATAGAGTTGATTATCTATTGTGATATGTGAATTATCTATCTGTGTGTATATAGATAACGGAATTGAATTTTTTTTAACTTTAAAATAACTTGTCCTTAAAGGATACGTTTTGGATTTTGATGAGACCGGGATCGGGTTTTTAGATTTGGATATCCGAAAACCACATCGATCCAAATTAACGATAGGTTGTGAATCTCAAGTGAAGATGAAGATTCAGAGTGCAAGGGTTATCGTCGTTAACTCTGAGGGTGATTCCGAAATGAGTGTAACGAGATAATGCCTTCGGTTTCGTTTGAACACAGAAAGAACTTGTATGGATTGAATGCTTTCAGTGATCTAGGCCCCGTACTGTGACGGACGGTACCCCAGTAGCCCTGCCATTGATGGAAACCCATTCTTCATACGTGCGCTTACGGTTTTGATTGTATTACCCCTTTTTGTGGCCAGTAGCTGGAATTTAATCATGTAACAATTTCAGCTATTTCTTATTTATTTGAAAACCCTAGACCCTATTATAATATCACCGGATTTCCTATCAAATGTTTTGGTTAGCGTAAGGTAAAAACTTACCCATGTTTATGTGTGGGGAGTCTTACATGATACCTTTTGTTTTCGAAGGTTTTCAAAAGTTAAGCAATTTTAACCTGTTAGTCACACCAGAACCATGTCTGACCCGGAGTTTATCTTATGTTTCTTAAACTCTTTTTTCACTCAAATTTTTACGAGTAGCCAAGGGATTCAGGTTAGCTTTGACGAAATGTGGAGGAGCAATGGAGCAGGAAGCTTCAGCATTGTAGATATTTATAGTGCTCCGCTGCGTTGATTTCTCTGCATTGTATTGAGTTGTAATAACTAGACAGATATTTATAACTGTCTAGTATGCGATGTTTAAGCTGTGTAACTCTGATAATGATTGTATACTATGTAATACTTATGTTATTAATATAATTTATTCGTTCCACTGTTGAGATTCTTCAGTTATAAGCTGATTAAAATATTTTAAAGGCTTAGGAAATACATATTAACAATACTGAAGATAATGGAAGCTTCAGAATTGAATTTGGAAATGATTTATTCAATTTTAAAAATTATATCTTTTAAATCGATATTTAAAAATAGCCTTCCGAGGCACATCTCGGAATTCGACGAAACCAGTTCCATTAGATCCGTAATATTGTATTATTATCAGATTTCAATTTTTATAGTATTTGGAGTGATTGTTTGGCCATACGATAAGCAAACGCGCTGAAAATTAAATCGAGATTTAATTTGTTAACTGGGTTCAAAAAGCTATCTTATCCATACGATCAAATTTAGACTCGAAACCTTTTCCATTGCATTCGAAATAGGGGTTTAACATTATAAACGCCTAGCGGCACGTCTTGATAGGAGTTCTTAATTTTAAGTTGCATTTATCGAGGCGATCTGAATTTAAATTTAAATAAATTGCAATGTTACTGTAGCAATCTTGATATGTAGAGGGAATTCAAACACTTGTCTTCTTTTGTTTAACACTTGTTTATTTTAGAGAAATATTGAATATAAACAAAAGTGCCGAGCTCTTCATAAAAGTATTTGAATTCCTCTTCAATTCTTTTAAAACCCGAATCATTCATTCAATATCAAAAATTGATCGAAAATCAAAATAAAAATGGCTGAAGTCTCGTTTCAAACTAAAAGAAAAAATAAATCAAGGCCATTTCGCGAAGAAATCTCGAGCATGGCGTGCTCGATCTCGGCAAGGAAGTCGACGACTTCGACTTCAGATTTGGGGAACACGGCAGCATGGAGCTCGAAATCGAGCGAGGCAGCAGCGGTAGCTAGATATGCTCGTGATGGATGGCAGGTGCAGGGTTGAGCTACGATGAAGGGAGGCTTGCGATGGAGGGTCGTGGTCGATCTTAGGGGTTTGAGCAGAGTGCGACAAAGTAGCGGCGTACCGATGTTTTCTCGTTTGAGCCATCTTGTATCGTTGTGTGATTTCGAAATCGAGGCAATCAAATCAAGTGGTCGAACTTGATTGGCACGGTTGCAGGAAGAAGGTGGGGCCGTAGAAGGGGTGTCGCATGGCTGTGGGATCGAGTTCGAGCTTGGTGATTTCACAGTAAGGTATTTTTTAAGATAATTTATTTATTAAATTTATATATTTATATATAACAGTAATATATATATATATATATTACGGTAAAGAAATTTCTGTCCTTGTTAGGTTTGAAAGAAAATAAATATATTGTTTAATGATAGAAAATTAGTTTGAAAGAATTTTTTTTATATTTGTTTAAAATTAATCACTGAGTTAAATTGAATCGTTAGTAATTAAATTTAGTAAATGGAAGAATTAATTATTCGATTTCTTTCGAATATTAATAAATTATATAATTGTTTGATACATGGTCTAAAAATCAAGAAACAAGTCAAATTAGAAATGGATTGCGAAATGAAGGAGCAAAGGTGAGATCTTCTTACTCAAAATAATAATTGAAAATTTCAGTTATTGATTGATTATTGAATTGTGATAGTTAAATTTAAATTATTGATTGTGTGCTTGGATGATAAATTGTTATCATTTGTATTGGTTTAGACCCGATGCGCCGCATAATAGCGGATGATACTATATTAAACCCATATACCGCGATATTCCACCTCGAAGTGAAATTGGTATTATATATGTATTTGGAGTGATTGATTTCCCGCATTATACAGCGGATTAGACCCTATGCGCCGCATAATAGCGGATGATATTATATAAATCCCATATACCGCGATATTCCACCTCGAAGTGGAATGAGTATTTAATTATTGTGCTAACATCTGTGGATGTAGGGAAACAGGTTGGAGGGATCCAACTGGATTCCTCAAATATTTGAATTTGTTTAAATGCCATGTGTTGTTTTATTTATAATTCCTGTATGATTGTATTTGTGATTGAAATCGTTGAAGGCTAAAATTTAGACAAATATATTTTTGGTATCGTAGGATACCAGAAATAAATAAAATTGGATTTTTAAATTTAAGTAGAAAATCTATAGTGAAATCCTATTGAATAAAATTCCAAAATATGGGAAAAAAGTTTAATAAATGGATGTTATAATATTCAAAAGGTGAAGAATTTATTTTATAAATATGGTTTTTTAATTAATTTGAAAACGAAAAAGGAATTTATTTTAAAAATAAATTCAGAAATTGATTTGGTGTTAAAAGAATAATCTTTGGGATTTAGGAAATCAATATGAAAATCGATTTGGCGTTTGAATGAAAATAGATTTGGTGTTGAAATAATTTTAGAAATCCATTTGGAATCTGATTCAGCGTTTGAAAGTAAATCTTTGGAAAACCGATTTGAAATTGATTTGGTGTTTAAAAATAAATTTTGGGAAGTCAATTCTGTAAACGCTTTGGTGTTTGAAATAAGTGTTTGAAAAATCAATTTGGGATTTGACTTGGTATTTGAAATAAAATTGGAAATCAGTTTAAAGAAATTGATTTGGTGTTGAAAGTGAATATTTGGGAATCGATTTGAAAATCATATATCAGTGGATATTTGAAAATTTAAATTCACAATGGGAATTTTAAAAAGGAAAGGGAATTTTGTTTTAAAATTAAATGTTGGTTTATTTTTATAGGTGTGAAATGAAATTTACAGATTTAGAATGTAAATTAAAATAAATCGAGAAGATTTAGTAATTGATGTAAATGGAAAGAGAATTCTTCCCTGGAAAGCCGAGTATGTTTTCAAAGTAGTTATGAAATATAAATTAAAGGTTCTAGAGTGGTTTTAAAAGAATATTTAGGAGAAATTATTTTCTTAAGCTATTTTGAAAATCTTTAAAGTAAAGATTTATTTAATAAATTGTGGAAGTGATTATTTAAAGGTTTAAATTGATATTTGATTTAGAAAATTGTTATTTAAATGATTATACTCTATCTAATATTTTATTTTAAAATTATTTTAGGCTTAAGATTTATATGAGATACAGGTATAAAATTTCGTAACTAATATTTTAAAATATAATTTTTAAATATAGTTTTATTTTAAATATTTTCAAGTATATATGTTTGGATAAGTAATTTAGATTATTTTAACTCGGCAAATTTTTAGTGGAAATGAATAAATATTTGGAAATATTTTCCGCGTAAGGAATTTGAATTGAAATTGTTTTCAAAAGATTGAAAGGTGAAAAGTGATTTGAAATTTGTTTTCAGATGGTTGAAGTGTTAAATTTTATCTTGCGAAGATATTTTGAAAATAAATAATTGGGAGAAAATTATTTGAAATCTGGTGATTGTTGTGAATGTTGATTGATAGTTAAATAACCGACTATCAATATTGGCCTTTTTAATGACATTTGAATTTCGATGCGACCGAAGGTCGAATTCCAAATGGATATCCGAAACCCACATCGAACCTTTGTGATTGTGATAGATCTTTTGTTCAAAAGATCAAAGTGGAAAATTTATTGTGATTTATTTGAAATCTGATTGAACACTTATTTTTAAAATAAGCGCTCGTTATTCGGATTAGCCGGGAGATGATTTTGTGTCATAAAACCTATTCCGAATAATGATACGACGAAATGGGATTGCATTTGAAGATGACGTTGAAGACCGGGTATTTTCGAAAGCGAAAGGATTACCTGTCGAATGTCTCTGCACCGAGTTACTCCAGTATAGAGATTTTATCACCTTTTGTGATGGGGATTCCGGACGTGATTAGTGAATATTCGAATTTGCAAGGGATTCTTTAGAAGTACCTTCGGTTCCATTCGATCCTGGAATGGACTTGTATGGATGTATGTTTGACATTACCATTTGAAATGTAAAGCTGGTTTCTATCAAATACATTTCTGGTGGCGGAAAATTTATTCTCTTAGTATAACATACTTCTCTGAGACATACGAGCTCAAAGGTTATATAGTTGATGGGTACTAGTGATACATTCCCAATTTGGTAATGTGGCATACGAAGTGCTACTGATCATTTATTGATCGAAGCATGACATTGTGAAAAGTGTAGCTTTGTGGACGAGACTTCGTCGGACCTCACACCTCGAAAATGATCAAAACAGGAAGAATGCGGCAAGGTTATGAGGGTTGCCCCTTTAGGGTATGTCATTTCCTTCTGGAAAAGGGTGGTATCATGGTATGGAGCCCAAATATTTAACCTATGTTGTTGCTGCAAATTTATTATACTTTGTGGTTGTTTCTTTGTGGATGAGGATCCTTGGATAACAGTCGCAAACTACCGGGGAATGGCATACTCATGTAGTAGTTACCTAGTTACAGAGGTAACCCTGTCTTGTGTTGGCAGAGAGCTGGTTAAGTTCTCGGGGCGTCCCTCCAGAGGCATACCCATGTGGCAGTAGGAAGTTCCTTAGCCTGACCATTTATTGGAAATCCAAAGAAACAATACGCTCCCTGTACGGTTTTAGTTGTATAACCTGCCAAGGAATGTGGCGATAACCTGCTATTGAACATGGTAGCTATAGTAGGCATATAATAATAATTGTGTGCTGGATAAGATGAATATTATACTTTTGAAATGTTTTTTGCACTATGCACTAATGATAATATTAAAAAAGATTTTGCGTGTCAAGCATATTTGACTATCATAAGGAGAAATCTCCTCCAATTCTATGTTTGCATTGTGTGTGTGGGGGAGGCCTTATGGTAGTTTCATTTTCCAAAAGCATAGCAGATTTCTTTTCCTTTCTTTGTGAAAATAACCGTTTTAAAGATCTCATACCAGTTCCATGACTAACCTAGAGTTTATTGTTCCCTTTCTAAACTCTGGGTACCCACAATTTTCCACACGGGCAGCCTAGAGTCAAGTTATCAGTTATTCGAAAGCGAAGTCAAGAAGTTGCTGTAGAGATTGGGAGTTGAAGCTAGATGGTGAGGCGTATTATTATACTATGTATTATTCGCTGCGTTGAGATTGTTGTAAGTTCAGTTTTAATATGGATTAGTTGTTGTAAATGCCTAGTATTGAATGGTGTCCTTGTAAACTATGATAATGTGATGTATTGTAATAACAGATATGATTCTTTGTTTTAAAGATATTCATTTATCTATTATATATTGTTCCGCTGTGAAATGTGAGATTCTGTTATTGTTTTTTGTTTCTTCTCCTATCTTCTTCTTCTTTAACCCTAACGATATGGTTTTCCGCCATTCGATTGTGCGGCATTTGATACAGTGGACGAATTGATGTCGACTTTCGGACGTCGAAAAATCGAGTCGTTACAATTTGGTATCAAAGCATTTGATTAAGCGACAACCTTGGCTCTGGTGGGTGTTACTCATTAGAGATAGAGTCAGTAGTACTCTAGAATGAGTTGAGTGTAATAATAGATATGAGCACGTATTTGTTAGTGAATATAAATTTTTTTATATTGTGTTGACTTATCGGTTGATTGTTTATAAATTCTGGGCGGTGCGGTTTGGTCAACTGTATCGATAGGGGTTTAGACTTTTAAATGAGGTAAACAGACACCGTTGTTTTAGAATCGGGTAAATGAGATAATTTTACCCAAATTATTTTTGTATATAAAAGGAAATCATTTTCCGTATATTATTATAGTATATGGTTGCTTGGATGTTAGGACGTGATAATATTAAATTATTATCATTGATTATTGAATAAGAAATTGAAATCATAACAAAAAAGTTATGAAATAAATTCCTATGCAAATAGGAATTTGAGAATATAAATTGTAAATGTGATTTTTAATTTGAAATGGAATTCCAAAGAAATGTTTTGAAAAGAATTTGAAAATTTTGGAGATTTGGAAAAGATTAATTAAGTGAATACCTAAGCATTTATTTCTAAAGTAATTAATAAGAGTATAATTAATTTAATGTGATTAATTAAGGAATAATTAATTAAGTAAAGGTGATTAATTAAATAATTAAGGTTGATTAATCTCATTAATTAATATCAAAAAGATTTTTCGTAGTAAGCATTTTTGATCAACTCGAATTTTCTCTTCCAAGCCAACCTTTTAAAATCCTGAAATTTGTTCAAACCTTGATGCTTGTGATTGATTGTTGGAGTAAAGTGGTTGCGTGTATGTATATATAAGGGTATATGTGTGTATGAATGTCTGGGTACATGTATATATACATGTGCTGTGTTGATTTATAGGTTACAACCCTTAAATAAAAATCAAATTGCTCTTCATTTATTTGTTTTTAGGTTACAATTTCAAAAGGAAAAATTATTGAAATAGTATAACATCAACGTTAAAATTAAATTCAAGTTTTTATATTGGGAATTTACTTAAAAAATAAGAAATAACAGTAGAAAATCCAAATAAACCCAAAAGTCAAATGTTTGGATTTCGAGATTTAATTACATGAATGAATTTGTATTATAAAATCATGATTTTTGAAAATCGTTTTAGAATTTTAAAGTTTGTATTGTAAGAGAAAATTTGAGTTGATAAATTTGAGTGTGTATGGTGTAGTCCAGGGGTTTTACACAATAGTGCAACATCATCAATCATCACAGATACAATCATAGCAATATCGATAAGCGGTGTAATCCTATAACACTTATCTATATACACAAAATCACAGATAGATAATATAAATGCATTATAGATAAATAAATTATATTCATCACAGCTTAAATCAGAATAATACATATCGCACAGCATCGCATACCATAGATATGGATTGCACGAGGGAATTGGTTAAGTCACAGATTTTTGAAATGGTTTTAAGTTGAATTTCGAATCCAAATTATTTTGGAATTGGGTTAAATATGAAAAGCCTTTGAAAAGGAGTTTTAAAGATAAAAGTTATTTTTGAATAACTTGATAAAATTTTGAAATTTAAATAATTTGATATATATTTGAATTCAATATTTGAAATTTACTTCTATGATTGGAAATTATGGTTTAAAAGGTTATACAAGTTATAAAGGTGTTTATATGGGTTTTAAACCATTTTAAAAGTATTGTGTTAGGAATTTGAATTTAACCCAAGTTTTATACTTGAAGAGCTTTAAATCGTGCAAATGTAATTGGATTTTTTCGAAACGAAAACTATTTGTTTTCAATTAACAATGGCTTTCATGTAAAGAAAGGGTTTCTAATTTGTGTTGGAAGATTTCAAGTTGAAATGAAACTGAAACAGTTTTGAAAACTATGAATAAATCTTTGTGAAAGATTGTTGGACCTTGTTTTGAAATTAAAGAGGCTTTTAAATGGTGTATCTTTTATATATAATTTTTTTTTGAAATGGGAATTTTTTTTGAAATTAGAAAGGATCTAAAAGATGTTTCTTTTGTATAAAAATATTTGAAATGAAAATGGTTTTGAAAACTATGAATCGAATCTTTGGTTTCATAACTGGATGAGATAATCTAATTTGAAAAGGAAATGGTTTTGAAAAGCTGTGAATGAATCTTTGTGAAAGATTGATAAACTTTGTGAAATAAATCTTTTTGTTTAAAAGATTGGAAATGGCAATTTGTTTAAACCATTTGAAAGAAAAGTTTTGGATAATGAGTTATGACTTAACTAAAATCCAATATCCATATGTTTTTAAATATTGCGCTCATTATTCGGTTTAGCCGGGAGAGGACCTTGTGTTATATAACCCATTTCGAATAATCATACGACGATATGGATAGCATTCAAAGATCGATGGTGAAGACCGGTATTTCCAAGAATGAAAGGAGAACCTGTCGATTGTCTCTGCACTTAGTTGCGCCGGTATAGAGATCTCCATATGTGATGGGGAGTCCGATCGGGATTGGGAATTCCCGTATTGCAAGGACTTCTTCAGAAGTTCCTTCGGTTCTGTTCGAACCCAGAACAGACTTGTATGGATGTGTGTCTGACATTACACTTTGAGATGTAAAACTTGTTTCTATCAAATACATTTCTGTTTGGTGGCGGAGATTTATTCTCTTAGCTTAACACCATTCTCTGGGACGTACGAGCTCAGAGGTTATGTAGTTGATGGTTACTAGTAATACATTCCCAATTTGGTAATGTGGCATACAAAGTGCTGCTGATCATTTGTTGATCAAAGCTGACTTTTGTGAAAAGCGTAGCTTTGTGGACGTGACTTCGTCGAGCCTCACAACCCAGTAATGGTCGAAACAAGAATCGTGGTAGCAAGGTTATTTGGGGGTAGCTCCCCCTGAGGGTATGACCATTTCCTTCTGGATAAAAAGTGATATCATGGTATGGAGCCCAGATATTTACTTATGTTGATTTTGAAAGTGGTATCATGGTATGGATCCCAGATACTTTACTGTGTGGTTGTTGGATTGAGGGCCCTCGGATAAAGGTCTGTAGTGATAGGTGGATGGCATACTCGTGTCAGTAGTTACTTCCGGGCAGAGGAAACCCGGCCTTGTACAGAAGAGATCCGGTTAGGTTCTCAGAGATGTCCCTCCAGAGGTGTTCTATTTTGTATGGGAAGTTCCTTTTCCTGACCATGTGTTGGAAATCCACTCATCCAATACGCACATTGTATGGTTTTAGTTGTAGAACCTACCATTTAACATTGTAGCTATAGTAGGCATACTATGATGGTACGTATGCTGGCTAAGATTAATATCATACTTTCGAAATATTTTTTGCACTTTTCACTAATAATAATATCAAATGATTTTCGTGTATCAAGCATTTTTGACTGTCATAAGGAGAAATCTCCTCCAAGTGTGCGGTTGCATTGTGTGTGTGGTGGGAGGCCTTATGACAGTTTCATTTCCTAAAAAGCATTGCGGATTTCAATGCTTTAAAACCTTTTGTTGTTTATTTTTGGGATAAACTATTTTTGTTTCTTATACCAGTCCCATGACTGACTCAAAGTTTATTATTCTCTTCCTAAACTCTGGGTGCCCACAATTTTCCACACGGGTAGTCTAGTATTGGGTTTTTTAGAAAGTCGAATAGTAGGAATAGATTCGATAGCCTTCGAAGCCCTTTGAATTTATGGATCGCATTTGCTACACTTCAGCATTCATTGCTGACCTTGCTTAGTTCAACCTGATTGGGAGTTCGAGCTATTTCTGGATTGGTGCTTTGGAGTTGCAATTGATGTTAGAGTTCCTTCTTTGGAGTTCAAGCCTATGTTATCTCTTTCCGCTGCTGTATCTTGTCTTTAATATTTGTATCGATATCTCAATTGTATCATCATTGTATCTAAATATTGTATCAAATGTTGTATATCAATGATAGTATTTCATTGTTTTCTTCCGCTGTGTTGTACGTAATGTGTTATAAGCTCCGGCGAACCAGATTCGGTGTTTGAATCTGCGGCATTTGAATACTGGTGAAAGTATTCAGTGCCGATTTTCGAAGGCCGAATCAGGGTCGTCACAATTCCCCTTTCTCTTATATCGTTCTTCTATATCCTACTAAGGCTTGTATGTATTATTACAAGAAAGAAGATATAGAAGCAGGAAACGAAAGATGAAACCTAGGTGGTGGAAGCACTATAACTGATGGAAATGCTCGACCTAACACTCAGAGGAACCAAGGTAGACAGGCTAAGCTAATCAAAATGACGAAGCCAATGTGAGTGCTGGGAATCCGCTAGTAGATGAGGGGGTCATATACTGCTTCCTTACTAATTTGATGCAAGCAGAAGCTACTGGGGCGGTCGAAAATATTGGAGGAGCAAATCCTATAGTTCCCTTTGAGAATAATTATGCCAAGCTAACCGAGACTACACCAGTTTGGGTGGAAATCTGTTTATGAGGAACAGAAGATGCTATAGAAGTGGAAAATTGGTTGTTACACTCTGAAAGGATTTTCTTTGATCTGGGTTTAGGAGATGAGCAGAAAAGAAGGTTGGTCTCTTGGCAGTTGCAAGGGTCAGCACTTGATTGGTGGAATGATGTGACCATTGGAGTTTCGGAGGAAGAATTGACTTGGGTCCGTTTAGGATGGAGATCCGAACAGTGGTTTATTTTTGAAGTTACCAAGTCAGCGTTGATGATATGATTTATGGATTTAGTTCAGAGAGACATGTCAGTTATCGAGTATGAAAATAGTTTTGATGAGTTATCTCGATGTGGACACGCTATTATAGACATTGACATCAAAAGGAACGAAAGTTTCGTTCGAGGATTGAGGCCCGAGCTTGGTAGGGCGACCCTGACACATATCCGTGATCTCTGTAATATGGTGGTGGAGATGGTCGTTCATTATGAAGAGATGCTTGCTATTTGAGCTAGAGAAAAGCCAATTGAATCCCAGGGTTCTTAGGGAAAGAAGAGAAAGCTCTTGAAGAAGAAAGGAGCCCAAAAGGGAGATCCATCTAAGAAGTCAAAAGCTAATTTAGTCTGCTACAAATGTGACAAGAAGGGTCATTTTGCAAACGAGTACCAGTCAGGCAATGGGTAGAAGAAGGCCGTGGATAAGAAGCATGTTAAGTGCTACAACTGCGATCAGGTTGGACATTACAAGAACCAATGTCTAGAGCCAGTTAGGGCAGAAAAAAGAAAAGTTTTTGCTATTGGGCCACCGTCTTCTTCTAAATCAACCGCAGGCGATAAGGGAAAGACTGTGATGGAAGGTATATTTTTGATTCAAAGTATTCCAATTAGGATACTATTTGATACCCGTGCATCACATTCATTTGTATCCTAGAATTTGGTTAATTGGTTATGCTTGGAACCCACTTACCCTGTTTCTTCCTTAAGGGCTGAGAATCCAATAGGATGGTATGCAACTCTAGGGATAAAATGTGACTAGTTAGAACTTGATTTGTTGGGTCATATGTTTGCATGCAGTTTATATGTTTATGATTTCATAGATTTCGGAATCATTTTGGGTATGGATTGGTTGGGTAGATACAAGGCTAGAATATTTTTCCAAGATGGAGAAATATTAGTAAAGCACCTAGATAGTCTAACCGAGTCATCTTCTCAGTAGAAAATTCCGATCGAAGTGTTTGTGCTATGTTAAGTGCCTTGGAAGTAGCGGAGGAGCTAAGTTAGGTTTGAGCTGCAAGAGTGTTTGTATATTTATTTGAGCCGATCACAAGACTACCATCGAAACGAGCTATTGAGTTTTGGATAGATCTTGTGCCAGGAGCTGAACCTGTTAGAAGACCACCTAACACGATGACACCGACTAAGATGAAAGAATTGAAGGTGCAGCTAGTGGATCTAAAAGGAAGGAATTTTATTAGGCCAAACAGTTCATCCTAGGGAGCGCTCATGGTTTTCGTGAAAAAGCCAAATGGGTCATTAAGAATGTGCATCGACTATCACAAGCAGAACGAAAAGATGATTAAGAATAAGTGTCCTTTGCTACAGGTTGACGATCTGTTTGATCAGTTGAGTGGAGCCAAAGTATTTTTCTAATTGGATTTGACGATAGGGTTCCATTAGTTGAGAATGGCCGAGGACAATATTCCTTTGAAAGCATTTTAAACTAGGCATGGTTCATGTGAATGGTTAGTGATGCCATTTGGGTTGACGAATGCACCTGCTTTCTTCGTGGACTTGATGAACTGGGTTTTTCGAGAACACTTGGATATATTTGTGTTAGTATTCATAGATGACATTTTGGTGTACTCAAAAGATGAAGGAAAGCAAAAGGATCATCTGAGAGTAGCACTTGAGATGCTAAAGGAGCATCAGTTAAAGGTGAAGTTTTCTAAATGTTATTTTTGGAAGGAGGTCAAGTTTCTTGGTCATCTAGTTTCGAAGGAGGGTTTGGCAATAGATGCTGTTAAGATCGAAGCTATCAATAATTAGAAGAGACCAGAGATGGTAACCGAGATTAAAAGTTTTCTTGGACTTGCTGGCTATTACCAGAGATTCATTAGATATTTTTCACGGATAGCAGTACCTTTGGCTAAGTTTACTAGGAAGGATGTGAATTTCATTTAGCTTGACAAATGTGAGGAAGGGTTCCTTTAGTTAAAACATTTGTTGACCAATGCATCAGTGTTAGTTATTCTAGCTAGAAATTAAGGATTGGTGGTGCACACCGATGCACGTGGAATGGGATTGGGTGCTGTGTTGATGCAAAATGGTAAAGTTATTGCCTACGCTTCTCGACAGCTTAGACCGCATGAGGTGAGATATCCTATTCATGATTTGGAGTTGGCAGCGGTGATCTTGGCATTGAAAATTTGAAGACATTATCTCTTAGGAGAGAGATTTGAGCTATACACTAATCATAAGTCCTTAAGATATTTATTCTCTCAAAAAGAGTTAAATATGTGATAACAGAGGTGGCTGAAGTTTCTGGCAGCTTATGATTTTGGTATAGAATATACTCCTGGGAAAAAGAAATAAGGTAGCGGACACCCATAATAGGAAACATTATAATGTTGTATTAGCTATGTTGGCAGAATAGAAGGGTTTAGAAGTTTTGGCTACATGTAGTATAAAGTCGAGATCAGCTACTGATTCTAGTTAGAGTACTGCTATGTTGGCTTGTTTAGAGGTTCTACTAATGTTGATCGAAAGTATAGCTTATAAATAGAAAGAGGATCCAGAGTCAGCTGAGAAAATTAGAATACTCGAGGTGGGATATGACATCGATGATCTTAAAGAATTTGGCATTGACTAGAGTGGATGGTTGAGGAAGAAGGAACGATTATGTGTTCCGAATATAGAGAACGTGAGAAGAGAAGTTCTAGATGAGTGTCACCGATCAAAGTTATGATTCATCCTGGGGAACCAAGATGTATCAAGATATGAAGACAAGTTTCTGTTGGAAAGGCATGAATAGGGATGTTGGCTTGTGGGGTAGACAGTGTGCTAACTGTTGGGTTAGACAGTGTGCTAACTGTCAACAAGTAAAAGCTGAACACCAGAAGCCGAGCGGGTTGCTTCAGCCTTCAGAGATTCCAGTTTGGAAGTGGGATTCTATATCAATGGATTTTATAGACGGGTTGTCAAGGTTGGACAAGGAAAATGAAAGCATATGGTTCATAGTGGACAGATTGACCAAGAGCATCCATTTCATTCCAGTCAAGTCAACCACGACGGCACCTGTTT
The DNA here is from genome assembly GCA_030765085.1 of Allium cepa. Taxonomy (NCBI): domain Eukaryota; kingdom Viridiplantae; phylum Streptophyta; class Magnoliopsida; order Asparagales; family Amaryllidaceae; genus Allium; species Allium cepa. The sequence goes on along the minus strand of CM060940.1, from coordinate 118,161,742 downwards.
TAGTGAAGTTGTTTGTGAAGAACATAGTCAGACTTCATGGAATTCCTAGTGGCATAGTCAACGATAAAGATGCATTATTCACTAGCGATTTTTGGAGAAGTCAACAGAGAATATTAGGTACCTCGCTCAAGATGAGTACAACATATCACATACAGACTGAGAGTGTCAATAAAGTACTCGAAGATTTGTTGAGAGCTTGTGTTCTAGACTATGGTTGATCTTGGGAAGATCACCTACATTTGGTTGAGTTTTCCTGTAATAATAGTTTTCGTACTAGTATAGGAATGGCGTCTTTTGAAGCTTTATATGGAAGGCCATGCAAATCGACAAATGTTTGTTAGAAATTGAAGACAGATTAGTCTTAGGTCAAGATATGGTTAGAGGGGCGTCAGAGAAGATAGGTTTGATCCTAGATCGGATGAAGGAAGCTCGGTCCCGACAAAACAGTTATGCAGATAAATGGCGTAAAGACCGAGAGTTCTCAGTTGGAGACAGGATTTTTATTAAGGTGTCATCGATGAAGGGAGTGATATGATTCGGAAAGGCAGGGTAGCTCGCGTCGAAATATGTTAGTCCATTACAGATTATAGAAAGGATTGGAAAGCTAGCGTACAGAGTAGAATTGCCGAGCAATATGGTAGGCGTCCATAATGTATTTCATGTGTCCCATCTTTGCAAGTACATGTATGATCCAGAGACTACTATTGCTCTAATAGGGTTGGATGAGTTGGTAGTAGAGCCTAATTTGACAATTGCTAGACAACCAGTTCGAGTTGTAGCGAAAGATGAGAAAAGATCGAGGTCCAAAACAGTCAAATTAATGAAAGTTCAGTGGAGCGACAACGAGAAGGACAGTATTTGGCAGGCCAAAGATAGAATTCAAGATACTTATCCTGATCTGTTTTAATTTTATGTCTATATTAGATTTCTATGTAGATGATCACTAGTAAAATAAACTAGTACGGTTGTTAGGAGTTGTTACAGATATTTACTATGATTCGTAGATAGTCCTTACTGAATTTCAAGGATGAAATTCTTTAAGAAGGGGAGCCTGTAACACCTATAATCTTAAATAACATTATTCAAAATATTTGATTAGATAAATTAAATAGAATAATGTAAATGTTAAGTGATCAAGGGATTGAGATTTGGATAAATATAGGTGGTCGTGCTTACTAGTTTAATTGGGCTAAAGAATGATTTATAAACTAATTAAACTATAAGAGGGTATAATAGGATTTAACTGCACTCAACCTACCTTTATATATATGTGTGTGTGTGTGTGTTTACCCTTAAACCATTCACACTCATATTCATTTTCTTACAAAATAAAAAAGTAAGTAAAGAGGATCAGGCTGACCATTAAAAAGAAAAGAAGAAGAGGAAATTAAAATAAAAAGAAGATAAAGTAAAAAGGGGCATCAAACTCATCTCAATCCATTTTCCTTATCAAAGATTAAGGTGAATGACAATTTCCATCTCTATTTGCTAAATATATCTTTTGCATTTAAGTTTAATTTCGTATGTATGATGTTTGATAATGATATGCTTGAATTACTGTTTGTTTAAATTTAAACAAGATTGTTTAAATAATGTTTCATATGGTTTTAGATTAAAACCGTGTGATATTGATGTTTAAATGTTACAGAAAATTTATATGTCATGCAAAACATGATTTTAGAGTTAGGTTTTAAGTTTGATAATTTTCCAAGCTTCGGAATATTATTATAAATTTTTGAATGAAAATATAGCACATTGAGTTTAATAATTTATTTTAGGAAATATATTGAGAATTTCGATTTGAAATTTTGATATGTTAGATAACTTGATCAAAGTAAATTTCTTTGAATTTTGGGGATTTTTCTTAAGTGATTTGATATACAAAATAAATTATTTTGAGAAGAGAATCAAAATTATTTACGTGTAAATAAAAGGAAAGGTTTTATTTGCAAAAGTTTAAGCTTGATACTTATCCAAAACAAAAAGGCGGCTAGTTTTGAAAAGCATGGGTAAAGTTAAAGCAACCAATAAAAAATTTACATGTAGGCAGGTTAGCTTATATAAGTTGCTTAATTTAGTATTTAACCCAGAAAAACAGGTTTCGCCTCTATTCAGAGTACCTTTCGCCCCTTTCCTTTTGCCTTCGACTATGTCAAAACCCCATTAAATAAAATTCAATGCACATGGTATCGTCTAGGTGATACGTAGTGGATAGGAGAAAAGTGATAGGTGTGGTGTCAAAAGCATAACTTCCTATGGTTTCATTAACTCAGTTTGTTTTAAAAAGATAAGAGCCTGCCATTGTTTTACTAAGCTTTCGACTTAGTCGATATGTATGTTTTCGAAAGTAGCTTTATAATGGCTTTTGAAGGGCTTTCCATGTTTGTTTTAAAAGAAAAAAGGGTTTTGAAGGAGTTCCTTTAATTATAAATCAATGCTTTCGAAAGAAAGGGTTCTGACCTAGTCGAAACCCTACCGCCGATTCTTTTGCCTTTCCAGTGTATTGAAGTCATCAATACCGTCGAAAGGTATTGTTCGTTTTAAAGCCATATTAAGCTACTTTCTAAATGCTTTCGAAAGGGTTATGGTATCGAAGGCAATGGTTTTGAAAGGGTTTTCGAAGCTATCCTTCAATATTTTAAATGTAAGCTTTCGACTCTGTCGAAAGGGATGGTTTCGGCGCCATCATAAATTCCCCAATATTTTTATATAGTAAAGAATGGTTTCAAAAGAGATACTTTCGTTTTATATATTTACTTGGACCCAAATGATATTTTTAAAAGTGAACCCAAAGATGTCACAAGGGGGACTTTCAATGCTTTAGGAAGAGAAACTTCTAAAGGTTTCAAACCTACGCTTCTAATAAATAAAGAGGCAACACTTTATGATATTCAAAAGATTTCAAAAGAAGAATTTTAATTTTTTTTTTAAAGGCGTGAGCCTAATGTTTTGAAAAGAGATATATGCTTTCGAAGGAGTCTATCCAGTGAGGTTGAAAGTAAGGTTTCGAAGGTATAATTTTCAAAATAAAAACCCAATCTCATTTAAGAGAAAAACCATGGCATATTAACAAGAAAAGTATTTTGAAATGGGATTTATGAAGAAGTTTTAATGGGTCAAAAGAACTAACCAAGTTATTTTGTTGCTTCTCCATGTGTGTGTGTGTATTCACTTTGTAATGAATCCAAAATTATACATTGGAAAAAGATGGAATATCCAGTTAGGTTGACCTAGAAGTGAATATAAATAAATTACTGGTAGGGGCCGATATGTTAACAGTAAGTCCATGAAAACATTATAAGAAATGATATTGAAATATAGTCAATAAGTTCCTAGTTATCCCCTGAAAACTAGGAAAAAGAAAGATATTGGCAGTTAGTCAATAGGTTCCTAGTTGGCCCATGGAAATTAGGATAAAAAAATTGATATTGACAGTTAGTCAATAGGTTCCTAGTCAGCCCATGAAAACTAGGATAAAATAATGATATTGGATTTACCAATGGGTTCACAGTAATCCCATGAAAACTATATAATTGGACAGGGAGTCCTTAAAAATTTACCGGTTATTAGTCTACCCTTGAAAACTATTTGGTTAATAGAAATACTGACAGATAGTCAAATTGAATTGGGGATGGAAAATGCAGAATTGATTTAATTTTTTTGCATATCATCATATAATAATGTTATGAATTGAATTAACCATTGTGGATGCTGGAGCACGGAAATTTAGTTCATAAAGGTTTTTAAGATACTACTAAAGGGAAGCACATTCTGTTAAGTGGCCTGGTCTCACTAGACATCTAAATAATTTGAGATGGTATATTATGAGTCATACCAAGCTTTATATCTGACTCAAAGTTTATGTTTTCCACTTAAACTCTTGGGGACTCGGTGGATTTTGAATAGTTTGAGATTTGAGGTTTTTAGGCACCTTTTAAGATGAAAAAGCTTCCAGGGTAATGCATGAGGCATGTAATTATTTAAGTTCTTTCTCATGTGATTCCACCGTGTTGTTTTATTAAAGCAAAGTTGTTTATTGCCTACTATACACTTTGATCACCAAGGGGACATCTTTATATGTCGCTCTTGGGATATATTGTAATAATTATATTTTTCTGAACGTGGTCAACTTTTTGGTATTTTGTAAAGAATGTTGAAATGGTTTTGGAATGGAATGTGAATTTGTTTTTGAAATTTTAAATTTTTTCCATATCTATATATTTTCGGTGTATCAATTTATCTTACATTACCGTATTTGGTCGCCGAGGATTAATAACTCTGGATAACTGCAGCATTCGTAGCCATTAGTTTTGAACCCCAAGTAGGGGAAGTTACACTGGAATACTCTGAATTAGAAGCATACCTTCCAAACTGTCTTCTCTTTATTGGCTGCAGTTGACCTAGCTGGTCCAATAGCAAAAACCCTTCCTTTGTCTGCCGTGAATGGCTCTAGGAATTGATTATTGTAATGCCCAACTTGATCATAGTTGAAGCACTTCACATTCTTCTTATTTGCAGCCTTCTTCCCATTACCTAACCGACACTCATTCGCATAATGACCCTTTTTGTCACACTTATAGCAAACTAACTCTGCCTTTGCCTTCTTGGCAGTTGCTCCCTTCTTCATAAAGAACTTTGTTTTCTTCCCTTGAGAACCCTAAATTTCTATTGGTTTCTCACTAGCACAATTAGCAAGCATCTCCTCATGGCGAATGGCCATTTCCACAACTAAACTACTAGGATAACGAAGATGTGGCAGGGTCGCCCTTGGTTCCCTAATGAACTTCTCATTTCTCCTGATGACGTGTCAAAGTATTATGCCCACAATGGGACAACTCTTCAAACTTAGTGGCATACTCAACAACCGACATCTCTCCCCTCTCTAGATCCATAAACTTCCTTACTAGCTATGATTTAGCAAACTCAAATATAATCTTTTTCTCAAATCTCCTTTTAAGATCAACCCAAGTCAAATGCTGCTTCGAAACTCTAGCAGTAATACTGTTCCACTAATGAAGCGCTGACCCTTGCAACTGTCTAGAGGCTAACCTTCTCTTTTGCCATCATTTAGACTCAAATCGGCGAAGATACACTGACAATGCAACAACCAATTTTCAACCTCTATGGCACTCTCCATCCCCAAGAATGGCTTTCCATCCAAACTGGTGTAGTCTTTACTCGGTACAGCATAATTAACCGAAGCCATAGGATTTGCTCCTTCCATATTTCTAGCAACACCAACAGCAACTCCTGCTTGCATCAGACCAATGAAGAACTGATACATCGCCCCTATATCTGCTAGTGGATTTCCAGCACCCTCATTGGCATCAGCATTTTGGTTATTAGCATTAGCCGGTCAACCTAGGCTCCTCCTGGGGGTGGGTCGAGCATTTCCATAGGTTGTGGTGCTTCTTCCACCGAGATTTCCTCTTCTGTTTCCCGCTTCCATATTTCCTTTCTTGTAAATCTACATACGAGCCTTAGTAACGATCTAAAAGAGTAGGGAATACGTACTTATATATATATATATATATATATATATATATATATATATATATATATATAATACAAATACGTCACTACAGCGATAATCCAAACCCCAATCTTATTATCTAATTCATTGGATTATGTTTGAAAAATCTTTTATTTTAATTTCTTTTAAATTTTCACAAACCTGTGCTCTGATACCAACTTGAAACATCCCCCTACTTGGAGGCCCAAAACTAATGGCTACGGATGTTATAGTCATCCGTGGTTATTATTCTTCGACGACCAATTATGGCAATGTTAGATACACTGATACATAGAAACATAAGAATATGGAAAAAAATTAAACAACAAAACACATTCCACGTTCCATTCAAAACATTTCATGTTCATTACATAATCCCATAATCGTAACCACGTTCGGATAAAATATACTTAATACAAATACGCCAAGAGAGATTTATGAAGTGCCTTCTTGAATGATCAGAGTATATAATAAGGCAATAAATTTTTTGCCTTTTCATCCAAAATACATAGTGGAATAAAAGAACTCTTAGTAACTAGCTTACCTCCTGCATGCCTTCAGAAGTTATATTCATCAAAAAGAAACCTGGAAACTTAACTCTCAAACTACTTAAAATCAATTGAGTACTTGAGAGTTTAAGGGGAAAAACATTGAATCGGTCATAAAGCCTGGTATGAATAATAATCTACCATCTCAAATCATTTAGATATCTAGTGAGACCACGCCGTTTAGGAAAATGGGTTTTCCCCTCACTAGTATCTTAAAACCTTTATAAAACCATATGATGTTCTCCTATATCCACAATGGTTAAAATATTTCATAATATGATGATACGCAAACAAATAAATTAAATCTGGATTATCAATCCACATTCATCTTGACTATCTATCTCAATTACAGTTTCTAGGGTTAATATTACCTATTAGTTTTTATGGGCTCACCAATAACCTGTTAAATGTTTATGGACTACCTGTCCGATTTCATAGTTTTCATAGGATCAATAAGAACCTATTGATAACTCCAATACTTTGTCTTTATCCTAATTTTCATGGGCCAACTAGGAACCCATTGACTTATATCAATATCTTAAACTGGAAATAGATTTCATAGGCTAACTGCAAACCATTAGCCCCTACCAATATCAAATCATAGTTTTCATGGGCTTATTACAAACCTGTCCTTTTGACATCTTCGTTTATACATAGTTTCATGGGCTTACTATGAACCTATTGGCTCCTGCCAATATCATTAATTAATATTTTAGCACGCTTAATTTATATTCACTACTGGGTCATTCTGCCCTTTTATTCTGCCCTTCCCCAAAGTACCGTTATGGGTTCATTATAATGTGAATAAATATACAAAGAAGCAATCATAATAACATAGTAATACCGACACATATGGGTTTATATCCTGAAATCATTTTATATAAAACCTGGTTAATCCCTTTAACATGTTATCAAGGAAACTTATTCAAAAACTCCATTTAAAACAATTTTAATTTATGCCATTTTCCTTTAAAATGATATTGGGTTATTTGTTTTGAAACCTTAAAACATCACTTTCAAAACCTCTGGATAACTACCTTTGAAAGCATAGAAAACATCTTTCAAAACACTAAGTATATACTTTTCGAAGCTCTTTAACTTACTCCTTTTGAAATAAAATTATACCTTTCGAATGTACCAAAACATTACTCAATAAATTTTAGAAACATAGCTTCGAAACCGATTATAGTACCCCTTCCAAAAGCATTGGGTTTTACTTCTAAAAACATCTTTTGGGTCAAAGTGGTTATATACGAAAGCATCTCTTTCAAAACCTTTAATAAAAATTGTTTGAGGAAAGATTTGATGGAATCAGAACCATCCCTTAAAAAGCTCATAATAAATCATTAAAGGATAGCATCGAAACCCCCTTTTAAAGCCCTTAAACCATTTTGAAATCTTTTATGAATGACTTAACATGGATTTAAAATAAAGTTACCATTCGAAAGCATTGATGACTTTAATACACTCGAAAGGACTATGAACGGTAGTTAGGTTTCGACTAGGTCAGAACCATCATATTCGTATGCCTTATTAAAATATAAAGGAACTCATTCGAAAGCTCAGACTTCAAAATATAGAATGGCAACCTCTTCGAAAACTACATAGAAAACACCCTTTTGAAAGCTTTTGTTTTAACTGAGTCAAAAGCTCTTAATAAATAAGGCAGGCGCTTTTTCATTTGAAAGTAAAAAACTAAGATTTCGACCCCATCGGAAGTTAGGCTTTCGACATTATGCTTCCACCTTCTTCTAATCCACTTTGTATCATCTAAATGATACCTTGTGTACTGGTTTCACAAGGTTAGTTTTAGCTTGGTAGGTTTAGACTGAGTCAAAGTGTGGCATAAGGCCCAAAGGCACTTCTAAAGGAGACGGAACCTACTTTTCTAAAATTATGAAATTTTTAGAATGACTTTTTAACTAACCTGTCTATTTTACTCCTTTGATTTGTTGATTTAAAACTTTTCAAATTCCTTACAAAAACAGCCACGCACATTTCCAGATATTTATTAAAGAAAATCTAACATTTTAGCCCTTCCATTAAGAGAAACAAATAATGCAAGTAAGTCCTTCTTTTAAAATAATTCCTTTTCCATTGCAAATCGATTAGGACAAATCCCCAAAAATCATAGAAATTCACTTTTATACATATTAAAATTTCAGACCCAAATTCTTCTTGATATAATAGAAGATGATTTTTAAACCCAGTTTTATCATATTTCCCCTTAAAAATTCAAAATAAAATTTCCCTAGCTTGGAAAATTATAAAAATTAATACCCATCTCCAAAATTATAATTTACATAACATATAATTTTTCCATGACATTCTGAAATCATTTATATTCGGTTTACCCTAAAAAGCTGTCCATGTTTAATCAGTTATGTTTAAATCCATCATATTATAATTCAAGCATATCATCATCCAAATCATCATAAAAACAAATTTAATCATAAATTCGAAAACATGTAATCATAGACTAAAATAGAGATGGTAAAAAATTATTATTCACTTTAAATATGATAAGAAATTGAGATTTGATTTGAGATTAACCCATTAGCTTCTCTTAGGGTTTGATTTGCATTTTTGGTAAACGAAGTGAAGGTGAGAAAAATGAAACGTGAATAGGAGTTTAGCTGTGTATCATAAGGTGATGCGGCTATTTACAATATGCCTATGTTTAAGTTAATAACTTAAATGTCAATTTATGCCCATTTAATTCATTATTATGCATGGCCCTCTTAGTGTTTGTTCAAAACCGAAGAACCCTTTTCATAAATCCTACTCGATTTATCTCAACTCAAATTTACGTCTCAATCCCGTAAATTTCTTCCCACACTTTAAAAATAAACACCTTTTTATTTTTAAACACATTTCCCATCTCCTGAAAATCATTTTCAAAAGATATACCAACTGTGATGACCCACCTTTCATTCCACAGAAAGACGCATCATCAATAAGAAAGAAAGAGGTAGAATATAATGGAAAGAAGAAAGAACATAACAAATCAGAATCTCACAGTGGAATTGGAACAAAATATGATATAATAAATAGATATTACATAGTCATTACACCAGAATTACACAGATTACAACAACATTTCACATTAGATAGTTATAAGGTCCTGTATAATCCATTACATTCCAAATACAACATATAAAGACTTCAACACAACGGAAATAGGTAGATATAGCTACGTATGGACTCCTGCTCCATGCTATCCAATATTCGTCAAGCCAAAACCAGGTCATTTGGCTACTCATAAAAATTTGAGTGCCCAAGAGTTTAAGAAAAACAAAAACAAACTCCGGGTCAGACATGGGTCTGGTGTGAGTATACGGTTAAAAGTTCCTTAACTTTTGAAAACCTTTGAAAACAAAAGGTATCACGTAAGACTCCCCATACATAAACATGGGTAAGTTTTACCTTATACTAACCAAAACATTTGATAGGAGATCCTGTGATATTATAATAGGGTCTAGGGTTTTCAAATAAATAAGAAATAGCTGAAATTGTTACATTTATTAAATTCAAGCATATATAGGTATACAATCAAATCCGTAGGTCTTATTGGAGATTGAATTTCCATCAATGGCAGGGCTACTGGGGTACCACCCGTTATAGTACGTGGCCTAGATCAACGTACTGAGGATCACTCCTGACTCCCTGCAACACAAGGTCGGGACCATTCCTTACTGAAGAGTCCCGAACAAGACAACCCCGCAATTGGCTGCAGATCCAACTGCCCGCACAGTCGAATAAAAAGGGACATCTAGATAGAGGAAGCTCTTGTCCCACTTGAGTGCTACTCACTTAGCCTTGCTGCACCTCCCCTGCTTTAGTTATTCCCGGTTAATGAGGCTTGAGGCTACGATTACTTTTATAGAACACATCTATCTTAGAATGCTCATCGTCCACCTGACGATGTTCTGAAAGCATTCAATCCATACAAGTTCGTTCCAGGTTCGAACGAAACCGAAGGAATTATCTCGTTACACTCATTTTGGAATCACCCTCGGAGTTAACGACAATAACCTTGCACTTTGAAACTTTATCTCGAACCTGTAAGCACTATCTCCGTTATACTCTATTAGAATCAAGATAGTTCAGATGAAAATGGAAATGCATGATAAAATCAAGTGTTAAATTAAGTTGATTCAAGTTTAAATCTTGAATTGTCATAGTAAAACATGATTTTTAAAAAGAAAATCAAAATTTTTAATACTGTATTGAGTGAGAAACTCTAAGTTGACTGGAATTTGAGTTTTTGAGTATCTCTGGTGATCGACAGTCGCTGGAAGGTGATTACTTAAATTATTTAAAATAAGGTTGCTAAAATTACTTAAATGAAAATAATACTTAATAAATTTTATAACGATTTCTGAGTAAACTTAAACCAAAATAAAGTTATTATTTCAAATTTATGTTGAAATTTCCATTTTAAAAACATAATACCAATTTACCTTTAAAATAATTAAATATCATAATTGCTTGAATAAATATTTACTTTCCTCTTAAAAGTAATTAAAAATAATATTTTTTCTAAAATATTCCAAAAAACATTTTAAACTTCTAGTTTGTACTTTAAAATCTTTTCTTTGAAAATTTACTTAGTTTTCCAGGAAAAATACACCTTCCATTTTTTTTAAAAATAATCTCACTATTATTTTTAAAACAATTTGCACCTTCTTATAGAAATTTCCATCGGAAATTTATACTTCCAAATTTATCCACTGATAAAAATTCCACTTCATTTATAAACCCAGTTTATAAATTTCCATTCCTCATTTCCCTTTTAAAATCACAGTTTCAAAGCACTTAGCAAATACCAAACCAATTTCCTGAATTTAATTTCCTTAAACTCATTACTTAAAAATCTCTTTCATTTCCCTTTAAACCTAATTCATTTTATTTATACTTTAAAATATTAGATTATGTCCATCCAATCCATAACATCGAATAATTTAATTATAATATAACATGTCACAGGATATCACATCATATATATGAAAAATAACTACAATAATTTGAGGAATCTAGTTGGATCCCTCCGACCTGATTCCCTTACATCCACAGATGTTAGCACAACAAATAGATATCAAATCCAAACTGATAATAATATTCACATTCAACCAATCAACCAATCATTTAAATATTAACTATTTAAATTAACTGGAATTCTAGATTTGAGTGAGATTAACTCACCTTGAATTTAAAACGCCGATCATTCAAATTTTACATTAAATCGAGCACATTCGATTTAATGCAAAATTTTCACTTGCCCAGAACGACTCCAGATCTACACCACAACGAACTGCTTGTTGCTGCGATTCCGTCGCTTCTTGTTTCGTTGAATTCTGATTACGCATGCAAAAGATATTCGGTTTTAAAGATTTGTACATATAATTTATAAAACAAAATTTTCTTTTTATTATATTATACCAGAGAAAATCAAAACCGTTGATTCCAAGACCAAAATCCAGGCCACAACCTTCGTCTTCCTAAACACGATCGTCTCCAGGTAATAAAACAACCCATCATCGATAAAAAAAATTGATCATCGTTCCCTATAGAATCATCTAGACGTTGATCTACTAAGCTCACGTCGAAGCCCCGAGCGACGCATACACGGCCAGATCACGGTTTAACTCGACGGCCATCACGCCTCGAAATTCGCACATGAACGTGTGACGTTCGAACTGCTGTAGCTACCTATCCACTTCGCAAAAACACATCACCACCGTTGGATGGGTAGTCCTCGGCGTGCACTACAATAATGCAATTGAAATTATTTGCAATGGATTGATGGATTTGGAGGAAGATCGAGGGGAAGTTGGGAAACTGCGTCGGTTAATTTATTGCTTTGATTTATAAAATATGGTCTAGGCGAAGTAGTTCTCGGGTTTGTTGTTGTGTGCGTTTTGTCAGCATAGTCTCGAATTTGAGGTAGTATGCTCGATTCGTTCAGGCTAGATTTGGTGCCAAAGTCGATCGTGGATGGTAACGTTTCTGAGTTTTGTGCTAAACTTTGGTCGGTCTGCAAGTAGAAGGGGAAGATGAAGAGAAGCGGTAGTTGATTTGGTTTAGGCTACGGCCCGGTTGGTTGCAAAAATTAATGATGTTAGAATGGGTTTGGGTTTTGGCCCACCGTTTTTTTTTAAGCAAGATTGTTGATAAAAGAATTTAGATATAAATTAAAGAAAACCCATAATTCATTATCTTTCCAAAGTATATTATATTAGAGCCTATATATTTTAAAAAGTAAATTAAATGAAGTGTGTATATATATATTCAATGTATTAAGGATGGTTAATCAATTTAATTATTTAGATAATTAATTAAAGGTTAATTAATTTGTGAAATCAATTTTAAAGGATTGATTTATTGATGAGATTAATTAATTAAGTTATTAATTAAAGGATGATTAATTTATTAAAGGTTAATCACTAAATAAAATCAATTAATGAAAGTAATTAAAGGTGATTACTTAAGGGAAGTAATCAAGGATTTATTTCTTAGTGTAATTAGTTAAAGGATTGGTTAATTAAGGAAATTTATTAAGAGTTAGTTAATTTATTAGTATGATTAATTAAAGGATAATTAATCAATGTAAGTAATTATAGGATAAATAATTTGAGAAATTAATTACGGATAAGTGTAATTAATGTGAATGGGTAAAGGTTAATTTGTGCTATTATCAAAGGCTTAATGAAATAAAAGGGTAATTAATCAAGGGTGATTAATTAAGATGGATAATTAAAAGATGATAAATTAATTGGTTTGTAATTAATTTAATGTTAAGTAATGGTAATCTAAGTGATTAAGGATTAGTAATTAATTTAATTAGAGATAAATTAAATTAATTTTGGAAGCGATCCATCTTTCTTATGAATAATTGAATGATGTTCAATGCCTTGAATTGGTTGATATCTCTGATATGAATTGTTGTGTGATATGATATGTTTGAGTGGACAGTGATAATGTGGTTATCTATCAATGATGGATTACTATGTAAAAAATGACATCCTGTATTTAAAATTGAATTCTATTTAATTGAATAACTTGGGTTAAGATGACATGAGATTCGAAGAGATCGGAGTCGGGTATCAGTAAATACCCGGAACCACTTCGATTTGTAATCTACAAAATTCTTTAAAAATTGGATATGTGGTATTAAACAGGCTGGAATGGATTGAATTGTGTAATATGGATATTTAACCTAGAACCGTTGTGTGATAAGTGTTAATTGTGAGAACTCGTAAAGGATACAAGTTACCCTGATATTCGCATATAGTATAGCTTGGTATTTCATATTATATGGGTTTACTCATGCTGGTTTCCAGCCTAGCCCGGGTGTTACTTTGATGTAATGCTCGGGTCCGACCGAGTATTACAGATTTTTAAGTAAGGACGATCTGGGGCTCAAGAGGCGAGCTGGTGGAAGGAATATATGGAGTGTTTCCGTTGTGTTATATTGTTTTATATCTAGGACAAGTTATTTTAACTGTCCAGTGATGGGGAAATGTTGTAACTCTGATGCATTAAAATGTAAATTTTTTGATACACCTTTCTTTGTATACACGATATTAATTGATATTATATTTTATCCACTGTGAATGTGAGATTCTGAGTTTGGTATCTCTTTTCTTCTTTTCCTAACTATCTGGAATTTTCGGGATCCAAAACTCCGGGTCGATACATTTCTCAATTTCCTTATCATTCTTATTCATACATTATTCTATTTAATTTATCTAATTAAATTTCCTTAATAATGTTATCAAAAATTAGGGGTGTTACAATATCAATTCCCATATTCAACAAGTACTGGATAGAGCAACAATGAAATCACCTTTTAAATTTCATGAATAGTACAAGTTCCCTCTTCGGCTTTAACACCTAGTATAAGAGCATTATCTCTATAAAATCTAAGTTATTTATATTTGGAAAATTGTATCCTTTATACTTTGGAAAATTTTAACCCAAGTAAATCAAATTTACCATTTCCTTTGTTGGGCTAGTTTAGATAGTCAGGGAGAGCACGAAATTGGTTTTCCAAACTCAAGCTTAGGCACTATCCCCCCATCACCTCATAAAGCAGTCAGTTATTTGATCGGCTCTAAATCATTTAACATTCACTATTAACTTTTGAATCATTTATTTTACCACTCCATAATTCCTTCAAATCATCTTAAAAATTACTTTATTAATCATTTGAAAACATTCACAAAATATTTCAAAATGATCGCGTTTAAACTATATTTCAAAAGTTATAGAAAAGTGCTACGGAAGTAGTTTTTAAGCTATATTGATCAAAATGACTCTTTTATAATTTGAGAATTCATTTTATAATTAAATCACTTTTAAAACATTTTAAAAGACTTGTAGGATTTATTTCATGTTTTTAAAAAACTTTAAAACATCATTTTTAAAGAAATCCCTTTTATGGATTCTGAACTGCAAAATCGCGATTTTTCTAAAAAAATTTTTTACTCATATTTCAAAATCGAATTATCACAATCTCTATTTTCTTTATTTTTTTTTGAAAATTATAGATATTATAGTTTGGAAATTTTTTATCTCAAAGAATTCCAAGCTATATTGCATTCTATATACTTGTTTGACTTTTACGGCACGAAATCATGAACCGTCATTACACGACACGCCTATTTTTGAGTAATTTTCCAACATTATGCCAAAATACTTTTAAATTTTTATAAAACATTTTTAAAGCATAATAAACTATTTTTAAGTGGTTTAAACATTTCATGCACACCAATTCATTTTTAACCATAATGCCTTCATCACAATAGCAGCCTTCAGAACTCCTCTTTCCCTGGTCTCTTCCGAAGTTAATGGTTCTTCTTCTATGGCATAAGTCTTAGCTGACTGGACAACCTCCATAAATGGACAACCCATCATTATATGCCTTTGTTGGTGGCAGTTAGAACATAGTGCCTTTTCTCGTTGTCTCTTCTCACTGCTATAATCTTCTATAATGTCCTTTTTTGATAATTTCAAATCCGAGACCCATTGAATTCTTTTTTTTCTTTCCTCCCTGTCGCATTTTCGCCTTGAAATTGAATTCCTTGTCATTGGGGTTGTTGCTACTATTGCTAATATTTAGTTCTGATGTTGGCTTCTCCTTGTCAAGAAATTCATATCGCAAACCCATGCCTACTAGGTTCATGATTGATCCCTTTAGGGGAGCAATCATTCTATCATGAAACTCTTTTCTCATCCAAGCCACAAATATTTCATTCTTTTTAAGTAGAGTATCAATCAATCCAGACCCAAAGAGAGATAATTCATCAAACTTTCTTAAGTATTCTTCTACTAACATTTATCCTTGCTTTAGATCCATGAAGTTTTATTGAGATGGGACATCCCAACATGTGGTAGGTACTGTGCTTCAAAAATGTTCTTAAATATTTCCCATGGAATATCATCTTCTGGTTCATTGATGGTAATTGATTCCCACTAAGACAAAGCCCCATCTTACAATTGCCTAGATGACAAGAAGCGCTTTTTCTCATCCTTGATGCTCAATCAACTTTAAAGATTCTCTTACATGAACGGAACAAAGCCTAAGTTCACTAATAGATTCTGTACACCTGAATGGTTTCTCGCCTAAGTTGGTAAAAACTAGGCAGAAATTTGCAAGGTTAACTTGAGGTTGTGCAAGAAATATCGTTTCTTCAACCCTTTTTTCCATTTCCTCGTCCTTTTTAGTACTCATTTCCTACTACTTGAATATAGTAAGGAAATATCTTTTTGATTATAGACAAGATTATCTGAGGAAATGGCATAAAATTCGAATATACTTATTTGGATAAGATTTCCAAATGTTCCCTCTTCGGGTTAAACTCATTCTAGGGCATTGCCAACCCTGTCTTCAATGAGTTGACCCCAACCATGCTTAGGTATCGCTCAACCATAATCTTTGATACCAACTGTGATGACCCACCTCCTCGACCCTTGAAGATCGACACTAATACATCTCGTTATTCATGTGCCGCAAACTTAAGTGTTGGAGAGGTAGATAATCATAGGTTAAAAGAATATAAAAGATAGGAGATAGAAGAAAATTGAATCTTACATCGCATTAAAACAACTTAAAATTTTACAAATGGAAGATACATGCAATTATACCAAGTGATTTATCAGAGTTATGACATGTACTAAACCAACCAGGATAGTTATAACGGTCTATCCTTACAAGCGCTGGTAGATACATACACATAGACACACACACACATATGTATGTATATAATATAGACGCAGCGTAATATAGATAACTTCTAAAGAAGATCCAAAATGTTCCATGCTCAATTTCAAAAATGATCTAAGCTTTCCTAACTACTTGGCTGCTTGAGAAAATTAAGGCACCTAGAGTTTAATGGATAAGAAAAATAATCTCCGGATCAGTCATGTGATAGGTGTGAGAAACTCAAAATATGAGTTTTGAAAACAAAAAAAGTGTCCCATAAGACCACACTGCACATAAACATGAAACAAGTTTTTACCTTATGATATCCAAAATATTTGCTATGCAAAATCGTTTGATATTATTTTTAATGACTTTCTTTGAAAACATTTACAAATAAACGTATGAATCTTAGCCGAAATTGTCACATTATTATATTCCAACATACTAGCTACAAAGTAAGTTCTACAATCAAAATCTTACAAGGCTCGTTTGGAAAATGCATTCCATATAATGACAAGGTGAGGGACTACCTTCTATACAGATACCTCTAGAGGGATATACCAAGGGTCTAGATACTGAACGCCTATACCAACACAGATCAGCATACCCCTTCGTTGGATAGTATGAATATGACATCATCCCGGTTTTTACTGACCTTTAATGGGATCCCGAAGCATACACCACATACTTAACATATAGAGAGTAATCTAGAAAGGTGATTACCATCTCATAATGGGCGCGACCCATATAGCTCTGCCACATGTGCCTTACTTTAGCCCTTTTTAGCTGATGAGACCCGAGGTGACTTTTTACCTTTCACATAGGACATTCCACCTTGAATACCACATTCCCATTCCATGACTACACAACTGATTTCTACAAACTTTTAACTCCTGAAGTCGTACGTTTCAAGAACGGGTGTTAAGCTAAGTTAAGATGTCTTCTTCGCCACCAAATAGATAATACTTCATAGAGATCAATCGATGTAATTAGAAATGCAACGTCACACATTCATCCATACAAATATTCCAGGAATAGGACAAACCGAAAGCACTCTCTTATCACCTTCTATCGTGGATTACCCCTAGGATTAGTAGCAAGAAGTTCTTGCATCAAAGATCTCAAATGAAGAACTACTATCACATAGTGTGATATGGGAAATTTCCTTCGAGGTCGGTGCCAAGCAGCCCTACAATCTATCTTCCAAATCATTTTCATGTCCTCACTTCGAATATGTAATTAGTTCGAAGTGGTTTCCGGATAAGAATTACTCAAATCCGAACCCCTGTTCGTTTAAATCAATCATCGATTAAAAGATGTTAGGCGAATGGAGAATTATTCTTTGATTGATTATTTCTTTTTATAAAAAATATCTTCAAGGGATATTTATCTTTTAAAAAAATTCTTTCCATTATATATGAAATCATTAAACCTCTCCTAAAATTATTTATTTAAATCTTAACAAAGATTTCTTAACTCAAAATCAAAATTTTGATTGAGTTAAAACCATGTTATCCATGATATTAATCCAACCCATTAAATATTAAGTGAGCAGAGCTATAGAAACCATCTAATTCTACTCGATATCAATACCCGTATTCAACTAGTATTATGGGTGAAATAATGGTGAAATCGTCTTTTAAATTCCACGAATAGTACGAGTTCCCTTTTCGGGCTTTATCACTAAGTATAAGAAGATTATCTCCATAAAATCAAAGCTATTTATATTTGGAAAATTTTGACCCAAGTAAATCAAATTTACCATTCATTCCATCAGGCAAGTCTCAAAGCCAGGAAGAGTAAGAAACTAGTTTGTCAAACTCAATCCTAGACACTATCTCTCTATCATCCATAAGTCGGTCAAGTTATATGTACGACTCTAAATCATTTAACAATCTCTACTACCGTTTAAACCAATTATTTAACCACTCATAAATTCTTCAAACCACCTTCAAAATACTTTATTAATCATTTGAACATTTATAAAAGATTTGGAAAAGGATGGTTGTGTTTAAAACTATATTTTAAAGGTTATAGAAAAGTGCCATGAAAAGTGCTTTTTAAGCTATATGGATTAAAATGACTTTTCTAACATTTGGAAAGTCATTTTTATAACTAAAATCTTAAAATATTTTAAAGATTTATAGGATTTATTTCATATTTTTAAATAATATTAGAATATCATTTTTAAAGAAATCCCTTTTATGAATTCCGAACTTTAAAACCGCGATTTTTCCAAAAACTTGTTTACTTATATTCTAAAATCTACTTATCGCAATCTCGATTTTATTTCTTTGTTTGAAAATTATGAACATAATACTTTGGAAAAATTTTATTTCAATGAATTCTAAACTATATTCCATTCTGTATACTTGTCTGACTTTTATGACGCAAAATCGTGAACTACTGTTAGGTGATGCGCCTACTTTTGACTAATTTTCCAACATTTATTTAAACTTTTCCAAAACACTTTTAAATGTTTATAAAACATTCCTAAATCATATTAAACCATTTTTAAGAGGTTTAAACATTCCATATACACCAATTCATTCAATAAAGAAAAGTGATTTCCTTTGTGCTTATCGGCATGTATTAACGTGACTTGCATATATATATTCAATAACCATATTAAACAACCATCATTAACAATCATATCCAACTACATATATATCATTCAATAGTATACATAACTATAGTTTAGGAGTTTCTCACCTTGGGTTAAACGATTAACCTAAAAATGGCTTTAGCTTCGTTAACTCGGATTTTTAGCTCACGACCACTTGGGCTCTTGCCTTTGGAGGGTTCGGCCTTAGCTAGGGGGCTCATGGCCTTGGTTGTAAGGGAGGTAAGGCTCGGCTATGGTGGCATGCGGTGGTCGCCGCAGGTAAAGAGAGTGAAGAGGAGTGGATTTAGCTTGGTTTTTTGAGATGTATGAATATGTATTTCATATGTTTATATTATTTGCACTATTTCGGCATATTTTTTAATATAAAGAGAAGACATTGAAGAGGACATTACGGCTTGAAAAGAAGAGGAAGAAAAAGTGGAATGACGTTAGGAAATGAGAGGATGAAGGATGTGTATTTTATGTAATACGTCACCACTTTATCACCACTTCTCTCCATCCTTACCTCATTCTTACACACGTTAGTCCTTCCCCCTCTATGTGCTCCATCACTTCATTTCACATCCAAGCCATGTGCATTGAATTAAGGAAGCGTAAGGATGAAGTTTGTGAAAATATCTTAGATATTTAGTTATATATGTTTATATATAAAAGTATATATGTTATATGTATGTGTGTGTATATATATATATATATATTCATAAGTGAATTGGACATGTATATACATGTGCATAACAGAATATACAGTGTTCCAACAACTTTGAACAACTTCCGTTCGTCAGACCGTTGAAAATCGAGAAAACAATTCCTGGTCACATTTTACTTATAAATTAATTTACATACAAACAATAACAAAATTTGATAAAAAAATTTCTCATCATTATTAATTAATTAAAAAGATCACATTTTATTTATAAAACCATATAAATTAATATTAATAAATAATTACAAAAATTGCTATTATATCGATAAAGCGATAAAAAATTTCTCATATTTTCAAATCAAAATATATCTTTATAAAACTATTATAAATGATTTATTATCACTTCATAACTAATTAAAATGAACTATCATCATCTTGAAACCATTACTTAAACAATTATTAAATCATTAAATCTCAAATTTAAATTCGTAAATCTATATTTAAATAGAAGAGCATCACCGATGATGTCATAAACATTTTTTTCCCAAAAATAAAATAATTAATTTTATTTCATATTCTTGTTCAATTATAAGAATAAGCGTGTATCAAACTCTGTTCATATCGTTTGTGATTTTAGAGTTGTTTATCGATAAAATGGTTTCGGACATTATATCGATAATTACCCTATTGTATATTTTTCTTATATATATAAGCTTACCAATACAATTTATTATTTAAAACATCATCATTTATATTTATAAAAAAATCTTTATTTTGAATATTTTTAAATTTTTTTGAAGTGATAATTTACTGGTCGTTACATATGTAGTTAAACATATCAAATGAAAGTGAGCTCTAATCTTTTGAAATCATATAATTATTTTGCTATGGTATTCATGTTCATACCATTATGTAAATTGACACAATTTGGTTGTAATATGGATACTTAAATGTGTTCGGATGTATGAAGGAATGTATGGTTGTCAGTGTTCATTTTATCAACATCATAGTTAAAGATTATTTATGACTACTTTATTAGTCATAGTTAATCTGTAGTTGATTTGAAACCACACTTCTTTTAAATCCTATATGGCATACAATGATATCTAAGCCCTTTTATTAGATTAACTGTAGAAAAAGAATTCATTTTGACAAAAAAAGTATATAATTTCATGTAGTTAAAAAGTTTTAAGAAATGGAAGTTTGAATATTAAAATAATAAAACATGGAATATTTTGGAAATAAATTAAAAATGAGATTTAAATGAATAAATTAGTAAAATATTGATTCAAAATGGTTTATAAATGTTTTATGAATAGTAAAAAAATATGAAGAAGTTTAGGATAAACGGTTAAAAATAAGTTAAATTAAGGCGCGTTGCGTAACAATAGTCGTGATTTTGCGCCGAAAAGGCTAAATGAATGTGCAGGATAGAAAAAGAGTCAAAATTATTCGAAATAAGAATTTTCCAAATCCTTATAACTATAGTTTTCAGATGGAAAGAAGAAAAACTAAGATTTCACCTTGTAGATTCTAAGGCATGACCAAATCAAATTTTCAGGAAAATCGCGCTTTTGCAATTAAGCGACCGAAGTGTAACATTCTTTAAAATGAATATTTTTAAATGTTAAAGATATGAAATAAATTTGATAAATATGTTAAAAATTTTAAAGATATATTTGTGCCATAAATATGAACTTTCAAATTATAGAAAAGTTATTTCAATCAAATAAGCTTTTAAAACACGATCCACAGCACTTTTCTACAGCAGTTTTGATATACTTCAGACATATTGATTTAAACTTAACTCTTCTTTCCCGAATCTTTTATAAATATGTTTAAACAAAAAATTATTATTTTAAAGATGTTTGGGAAGTATTAATAAGAGTTTAAATAAATGGTTAAGAGAAATTGTTTATCACACTTAAATAATATAATTGAAATCATTTCCTTGAATGTAAAAACAAACCGGGTATGCATTGGCTAGTACATTTGTTCCGCCTGTGAGATCTGGAAAGATAAAAAAAGTTTGTAACTAAGCTTAGGGATGGAGCAACCAATGCCCTGAACTTATCTGGCCTCTATCTTCTCTTTCTAGGCGAGGGATGGAACAAATCGAAGGGAAAGCCTAGATGCTCTAAAAAAATGTCCCATTTAAGTTTTTTGAGAAGTAAAAGTTTTCAAAGGAGTTAACTAAACCATATTTTTAATAGTATAAGGAGTACTCTAGCCAGTCTCTACACTAAGTTCCAAGGAGGGAATAAGTACTGTCCATGTGAATTTAAAAGGTGATTTCACCATTATTCATGAATAGTACGAGTTGAATACGGAAATTAATCTAGGTATGACTATTCGAATCTTTTACTCAATATAATTGGTTCGGGTTTATAGTAAACGATCCCTAAAATAACATTGTTTTGACCCAATGAAGACATGTTTCAGAAAGATAATTTTTTTTATTAGAATAGAAATCAAATTGTAACGACCCGGTAATTTTAACGGTTTAAATAACTGAATTTTGCTTGAAAATAAACAATAAAATTTTGCAATGAAAATATGATACTTGTTATGCATCTATTGAAACATAGCAAATGACAGATTTTCATCTAAAAATATGAAAGTTCTGTTGTGTAACTTTTTTATTTCAATATAAAACCAGTTAATATAATAGAAATAAAATGACTTCAAAACCTAAATATTTTTATGTAATAAAAATGTAAATCATTTTCTGATTAAGACGCCATAATTTATTTCATCAAATTTGGACTTCTCTAGCCTCGTTTATCTTATTTTCGATGAATTTGCAGCAGTTTGGCAGCGAAATATCGACTTTTAATATGATGGTCATATAGCTGATATTTATGTGCCATTCCATTCGTCTCATCATGCCGATCTCCGCAGTATATTCATTTGTGCATTCCGGTGTCCGATACGTGGCAAAATCGACAAAACGATTAGCCGTATCAGCAACCGTTTTAAATTTTTGGTTTTCCTTGTGTCCTTTCGTTGTTCACCGTGGAAACCAAAGAGCCATTTGCATTTATAATTCATGAAATTCAGTTTTGGCTTTTATTATTCCCCGGTTTCAATGTGAAAGAGGCTCGTCCTTTCAATTCCATTTTCTCGGCTCTGACATTGCTTTAGATAGAAACATTAATATAAATAAAGTTCATAATCTCATGTCTGTTGATGTCCTCCTGTATGTTCTCTTTCTTTGTTTTCCCTTTCCTCTCATTGGTTCTTTTCCTATTCCACGTATAAAAAAAATTAAAAAACATTATAAAATAAAGCTATATATATATATATATATATATAGAACCTATTTCTTCTTCTGGCACATCACCATGCTTCACGATCCAAAGCCGCTCGACCTCCTTTCCTTCTCTCATCCATGTTTTGCTTCTTGTTGCCAAGACTTGCTCATCTATTCGTAATTCACCATTGAATTTTCCTCTATGCAACATCCAAGTATAAAATCCCCACAACTAATCAAACCCGCATGACCACCAGCTCATCCTCCACGTGTTTGATTTTTTGGTATGCTTGAGAAGCCACATACATCTTTCCACCACCCCGCTTTGACCGAAGCCACCTTATCCGACGTTACCTCGTCAGCCACCTGCACTCGACCCCACGTTCATCCCCTTTTGCCTCAGACCGAGCCTCCCCTCCCATCACCGTGAGTCGTACCTTCAACCCGAACATCCTGCACATCCTCTTGTTTCCAAACGCACAACCATATTCCCATCGTTCGCCCCACTAACAGCCTCAGAAGC
Source organism: Allium cepa (assembly GCA_030765085.1). NCBI lineage: Eukaryota > Viridiplantae > Streptophyta > Magnoliopsida > Asparagales > Amaryllidaceae > Allium > Allium cepa. Next base: position 118,138,430 of record CM060940.1, on the reverse strand, counting down.
TACCACTAGCCTTCAGCCCCACAGCCAGTTCGCCCGCCTTCTTCCTCTCTGACTTGAGCAACCACCTCAGGCTGTGCCATTCGCCATATCCCCTCCTTCGCCATTGCCTATTTTATTCTTATTCTCTTATCGCTTAAATGCGAGTTATGTTTTTTCCATTTGTTTTGTTGTTTTATATTTTGAAAATGTGATTTGATGAGTTTCAGGTGTAAAGTGTGTGTGTGTGTGTATATATATATGTTATCATATATATATATATATATATATATATATATATATATGTTCGATTTTAAAATCTTTATGTTTAAATTCAAGTATTGATTTTAAATCTTATATATAATTTTTTTATATACGTGTTTAAGCTGAATAGTGATTTTTAGATAATATATATATTGATATTCTATTAATTTATTTCAATATTGATTTTAAATTTTTATAAAGATTATTTTAGATTGGGTTTAAAACACACGTATATAAAGATATTTAAATATGTAAATTTATTTAAAATTTGTTTTATTAAAAACAGAAAAAGGGTGTGTGTGTGTATTTGTATGTGTGTGTATTATATTTTTTTTCCATCGAATTCAAATTCATGTTATCTAGCTTGTCGCAACCATCTTTTGCTTGTCGCGCATCCGTGTGCGTGTTCGTGCCATCTTCTTCGCCATCGTTGTTTTCTAGCCTCGAAAGGCGAGCGATCACTCACGATTAACATTCTTATATTTAGTAAATTTAATTCATATTGAAATGACAATTGAAATATGTTGTTAAATTTGAACTGTTTATTATTTGATTACTATATATGATGTGCCATTATCTGTAACTGCTCACCTATGACATATGACACCATTACATGTTGTTTATATTATAATTAAATTTACTACTGACGATATATGCATGTTGTTAATATGTTATATTTTTATCATATTTATTCTCACTCTGCAAGTTCCCTATTTGTTTAGAATTCTCTATGGGTTCAAATGACACATACGCAAACGATCTAGTAGATTAGGGGAAAATTGTTACGGGTCGAAATGATAAACCCAAGCAAGTTTCATTGATTTGAATTTTGGGATTGCGAGTTAAAATGATATATATCCGTAAATATTTAATTTACGGATTGAAATGATAAATATCTGTATCACTTGATCATAGGATAGAAATTTTATATACGGACACCATATGTCTACATTTTGAAAATGATTCCGAAGTTTGAAGGGAAATATATGGGTTTTAATGAATATTGATTTTTAGAATATAATATTTTTTTGAGAAGTTTTAGAATATAATATATAAATGTTATTTTATATATGTATAAAATTTAGATTTTTAAAATAATATATTTTGAAAATTTTAATTTATAAGTTAATGTTAGAAAATATAGATTTTAAGATTTTACTTATTTGTTTATTATTTAATAAAAATAAAAAAATATATATATAAAATAAGATTTATATAAAATAAATTTAATCATAATATCTAATTTAAATAAAAATTTAATTTAATTGGTTTATAATATGTTTAAGTATTTATTTAAATGTATATTAATATTTTAAAAATAGATTTTTTTTATAACTTTAACAATAAAGATTGGGAAGATAAATTAATGTTTGTTTGAAATTTAAATTGGTTAATAATTGAATTTAAATAAGAATTGATTTGAACTTACTAATTTTCAGATTTTGGAAGATATGATTAATAACTTGGTTTGATAAAAGGCGATTAAATGAATATTCTCAATTTTAAATAAATTGAGACTGAATACTTAATAATGATTTAAATTTATAAATTGAGATTTTATTTGATAAAAATGATTAAGTGAATATTTTCCAACTTGAATAAAATTAAAGTTAAATGTTGAAATATAAATGAAACTTCTATTGAAAATGATTGAATGTTTAGCTCTGAATCTTATTAGAATTGAAATGATAGTTCAAAGCTGGATTTGAAATCGATAAAAAATAAAATGGTTTATTAAGAATTTGAATTAATTCTTTAACCTTTTTTAAATTGAAAGTGTTGAATTGGGATTGATTTAAATTGAATTTTGGAATTTAAATTGATTTGAATCGATTTGTGGAATTGGTTGAAACAATTCTAATTTGAAAACTATTTCAGTATAATCTCTTTAAATAAATATAAACTATTTTTAACTTACAACTACTTTAATATATAAATTATTTTAATATATATACTATTTAATTTATAACTATTTGGATATATGTACTATTTTCAATATCTAAACTGTTTAAGTTGGAAAGCTTATGATTTCAAAAGTTTTATGATTTCGAAAGTGTTATAAATTTGAAAGTGTTACGGTTCTAGAAATGAATATTATTTAAAGTGAACAGTGATATCGAATTGATGTGGTTTTGAAATGAATATGATATTTTGATATGAAGTATGAACTATTTGAAATGAAATGACCACGGTGTGAAATAAGCATTTGGTTGTTAAAGAGACTGGGATCAGATATTGTCATTATCTCTGCCCTGCCAATACCAAAAACCACTTTAACAACTATGTACGTGGTGGTGAATCCAGAACGAAGTGGGATGTTTTAACAACGTTGCTGCATTAAGGTATGAAACGAGCCCTAAATAAGATGACTAAAACAGGAGCAATTGACGGGCCAAGTGAGGTAGATCCTCCGATCGGACACACTTCTTCGACACCATTCTATTACTTTGTGATTTGATTAGGTGCACCTTTGATTTTGGGAGTATTTTACAAGATGGGAGGTAGGTACGGCTATGCGTTACCACTAGTCCGAAAGTGTAAATTGGTAGAATCCTACCCAGGGTCTAGCCTCGCATGCCTTGTCATCTACCTTATCGAGCCCTCTACGATTTTGGTTTGGGTCATACCTATGGAGTGCTCCTTGATAGCCCACTGGTTTGGTGGAGTTTACGGTACTGTATAGACTATGGCATTATATAAAATGTGTTAAGGGGGATATGGGTAACACCTTAACGCTATTTTAATACTTTACTGATAGACATATTATAATAGCGTATATTACTACATAGTAGATAGTTCCACGGATCCTTAGAGGATGGAAATCCCAAACATCCTTTATGTTACTTGTATTTGAATGATGTAAGAATGTTCTCCTGATTCGAGTGTTTTGTGTTTTGCTTTATGCTCGGGTCAGACGGAGTGTCACAGCATTTGAGACTCACCTTTGGAGATTGAGCTTTGTTTGAAGATCTATCTATCCAGCTTTCATTTATTTCAGTTATTCTAATTGTTATGTTCAGACTCGTCATTGTTATGTATTTGAGACTTCTATGTATCTTGATTTCTGTTGTATTTTGTTTCATACTCTATTGTTTATATAGTAGCTTCATGAACTAGTATTTATCTATTTCTGCTGCTTATTGTTATATTACTCTATATCTGTGACTTTGTGATTGATTTATTTACTGTATATGCTAAGTTTTGCCAAATATAAAATTGAAAATCTATTGTTTTAAGCAATTCAAGTATGACATATGTGTCTGCTTTGGCACTCGAAGGTGCAGCATGATAGGGTGTTCTCGCTTTGGGTTTAGTAGCAAACGGATGACTCTTACTCCTACATGTCTCATGGGGTTGGTCCAGTCGAGAGGCTGGCCGTAAAAGCAAAACATAGGTACGACTGTAAGCTACGGTGGGCATTACTCCACCGTCGGTTGACCATTATAGTTTGTATCAGAGCTTTGGATTAGGCAAAACTTAACATATAGAGTAAATTTAATTATATACATCTTCGTTCAAGCTTGAGTTTCTTCCTCTTTATCTCGGGTTTCCTTTGAATTTTTGGAACTTTCCCTTTTGTCTTGAAATCAATTCTGGTATCTTCCTGTTCATGTTCTTCTTGATTTTGGAGCACCCTATAGCTCCACTTCGGGTGATCTCTATATGAATTTGAGAACATCTTTCCACCTTAATTGGTAATTTCATCTTTGTTTATGTCTAATTCCATCGGCGGTCTTGCCAATCTTAAAACAATTTGAAAAGGGGTGAAACTCTTTTACAATAAGCATCGATTCACCACTGATTTCTGTATCCTCAGTTTTGATGCTTTTATCTCTTAACAAGCTCGAATCGTTTCTCTAGTAAACGACCAGGGTAATTCTCTTATGATCGAATGTCGAGTGCCTCGGGATTTGTAGGCAGTTTATCTTTTCAATCTAGTGATCTAGACTCCACTAGATAGTCAGGGATTATCCTGACGTTTTGGTGAAGTCACTTCTCCACCACATGAGTGAGAATTTGAATTCTGCATCAATCGTATTCTTGGATCTCGACCTGTTGTCCTATATCCCAGACGAATAGTTTCTATGGATGGTTAGTTGTCCTTTTTGGATTTACCATTGCTAATGTTTTCTTTGTTGATCTCATGAATCGCATTTCCGTGATGATCTTAACCAGTTGTCCTGGTCTTCGTAGATGATATATCCATCTTTTCTAAGTCTCGGTTGACCCGGTTAAGGTCGCCTATGATTTATGTAAGTCAAATAATCTTTCCTCTTTTGTAATATGATTACCTTATCTTCCTTTCAAACTATCTTCTTTGTTAGAATTCTCTTTAATTGATGGTCCATCTTAATTTGAGTCCCTAGCCTTGTTCTAAAAATCCATTTTGAATCTCCCTATGTCGATTGTATTTATTATTAATATAAAATGTTTAGATTGTGTAGTTTGAGTTGTTAATTTTGAATTTTGGGTCTCGATCGATTCGTCTAGCCAACGCTTGCAATATGAATTCCAAAACACTTAAACAGAGCAAACTGACACAATATTATTTTTTGAAATTGGTAAATGAAATAATTTAACGTATGATAGTATTTTATATATAAAGGTACAATTTTATAAAGTTGGATAGTTTACTAAATTGGTTATTAGTAATGATAATACTAGATTATCGTTTATTGTCAACCATTAACTATTGTTGTATGTTATAAAGCGATGAATTGAAAAACATGGTTTATAAGTCTGATTTACAAACAAAAAAATGAATTTAAATTACGGATTCTACAATTTAATTTTTGGTATTTTCAGAATTTTGGTTTTAAAGTTTTGGAAAAATATATTATTTATTTGAAAGTATTTTCGAATGGAAATTGTTTTTAAATAATTTTCAAAGAAGTAAGTCAGTACTCTCCTCTTATTGTGGTTGGAAAATAATTTCGGTGATGAATGTTGCATCATCGATATTCATTTTCGACTCTCAAAGTGGAGAGACCACGTAGCAGCTTTGCTACACTTCTATTTGAAAAATGGATTTTGATTTGAATTTCTTGAGTATGATTTAATGTATAATATATATATATATATATATATGAATATTTATTTCAAAATGGTTGAAGTAAAACCAGAAATTTAATTCTTAAATTTTTATTTTATTTTAAGTAATGGTTTTCAAATATTGAAATGAAACAAAAATTCGAATAATTGGATAGTCTAAAATGAGAAATGAAATTTAAACAACTTAAAACAGTTGAACTAGGACAAAATTTGTTTATACAACCCTCAATTGCATTCTATTATATATATAACGTATCTGAATATGTAAAAGGTTAAAATGTTGTGTGAATATGTAATTGAAGGTTATACAAGAGAAAATTTAAGGAATAAAATATTCGAACTAAATTCTTCTTAATATAAATGTTGTAAATAAAAGGTAAATTTGTATAATATTCATTTATGTTCTGAAATATGAACAAAACCCAGCTGGAATTTTTTTTCTGAATGTAATTGAATAATATACGACATAAAATGAATGTGAAACCAATTGAAGTATAAAAGAGAAATGTTATTCAAGTAAATAAAAATGAATTTAAATATAGTTGAAATTGAATTTTTAGTGGAATCAACTTAACTAAAGGAAAATGGATTAAATAAATGAGTTAAATAAAATTAGTTTTATCTTGAAAGAAACTTTGTAGTAACTGCTAATAAATTGAAAGCAAATCGGTTCATGAATCGAAATCAACCTCATGTGAATTCAATGAACATTTATTGACTGGATAGAATTGATTAAAACCATATTAATCGAATATAAATCAATTTAAAAACTAATGAAATTTATATGATTTTTGCATTAATTGGTTTATCTAGGACTATGTATTAATCTTCCCTTTCTGTTGCATCTATTTTCCTATCTCGTTTCTTTTCGAGGACGAAAATTTTTGAGTGGGGGAGAGTGTAACGACCTGGTAACTGAATTTTGCTTGAAAATAAATAATAAAATTTTGCAATGAAAATATGATATTTGTTATGCGTCTACTGAACATGGAAAATGGTAGATTTTCATCCAAAAATATGAAAGTTTTGTTGTGTAATTTCTTTTCAATTTAAAACCATTTAATTTAATGGAAATAAAATGTCTTCAAAACCTGAATATTTTTATATAATAAAAATATAAATCATTTTCTGAGTAAGACGTCATAATTTGTTTCATCAAATTTTGACTTCTCTAGTCTCGTTTATCTTATTTTCGATGAATTTGCAGCAATTTGAAAACAAAATATCGACTTGATGATCATATTGCTGATATCTGTGTACCATTTTGTTCATCTCGTCGCGCTGATCCCTACAGTATATTCATTTGCGCATTCTGTTATCTAATACGTGATGAAATCAATAAAATATTTAGCCGTATTGACAATCGTTTTAAATTTTTCGTTTTCCTTGTGTCCTTTCGTTGTTCACCATGGAAACCAAAGAGCCATTTGCATTTATAATTCGTGAAATTCAGTTTTGGCTTTTATCATTCCCCGGTTTCAATGTGCATGTGGGCTCATCCTTCCACTTCCATTTTCTCGGCTCTGATATTGCTTTTGATAGAAACATTAATAATATATATAATTCATAATCTCATGTCTGTTGATGTCCTCCTATACGTTCTCTTTCTTTTTTTTCCCTTCCTCCCGTTGGTTCTTTTCCTATTCCATGTTTATAATATTTTTTTACAAAGCATTATAAAATAAAGCTATATATATGGTAGTTGTTTCTTCTTTTGGCATGTCACCATGCTTCATAATCCAAAGTCACTCGACCTCCTTTCCTTCTCTCATCCACATTTCCTTCTTGTTGCCAAAACCTACTCGTCTATTCGTCATTCACCATCAAATTTTCCTCCATGCAACAACCGGGTACAAAATCTCCACAACTTATCAAACCTGCATGAACCACTAGCTCGTCCTCTATATGTTCGATTTTTTGGTATGCCTGAGAAGCCACATCCATCTTTTCACCACCCCACCTTGACCGAAGCCACCTTCTCCGACCTTGCCTTGTCAGCCACCTGCACCTGACCCCATGTTCATTCCCTTCTGCCTCAGACCAAGAATCACCTCCCATCACCGTGAGTCATACCTTCAACCCGAACACCCTGTACCTCCTCTTCTTTCAAAGCGCACAGCCATGTTCCCATCGTTCACCCGACTGACAGCTTCTGAAGCTACCACCAGCCTTAGGCCCCACTGCCAGTTCGCCTACCTTCTTCCTCTTTGACTCGAGCAAGTGCCATCTGCCACGTCCTCTCCTTCGCCACCGCCTATTTGTTCTCACTTCTCCTATCATTTAAATGTGAGTTATGTTTTTTTCATTTTTTTTAATATTCTAAAAATGTGATTTGATGAGTTTCAGGTGTAAAGTGTGTGTGTGTGTGTGTGTATGTGTGTATATTATATGTTCAATTTTAAAATCTTTGTGTTTAAATTTAACTATCGGTTTTAAATTTTATATATGAATATTTTTTTATATGTGTGTTTAAGCTGAGTAGTGATTTTAAGATAATAATATATTGATTTTACGTTAATTTATTTTAATATTGATTTTAAATCTTTATAAAGATTATTTCAGATTGGGTTTAAAACACATGTATATAAAGATATTTAAATATGTAAATTTATTTAAAATTTGTTTTAAAAGGAGAAAAAGGGTCTATATATGTGTGTGTGTGTGTGTGTGTTATATTTTGTTTCCATCGAATTCAAATTCATGTTATCTAGCTTGTCGCAGCCATCTTTTGCTTGTTACGTATCCATGTGCGTGTGCGTGTGCGTGTCGTCTTCTTCGCCATCATAGTTCTCTGGCCTCGAAAAGTGAGCAATCACTCCCGTTTAACATTCTTATATTTAATAAATTTAATTCATATTGAAATGAAAACTGAAATATGCTGTTAAAATTGAAAAGTTTATTGTTTGATCACTATATATGATATGCCATTATCTATAACTGCTCACTATGACATATAACACCATCACCTGTTGTTTATATTAAAATTAATTTTTTTGCTAACCATATATGCATGTTGTTGGTATGTTATATTTTTATCATATTTATTCTCACTCTGCAAGTTTCCTATTAGTTTAGAATTCCCTATGGGTTAAAAAAATACATAATTGTATGATTTGGTAGATTAGGGGAAAATTGTTATGGGTTGAAATGATAAACCCAAGCGAGTTTCATTGATTTGAATTTTGGGATTACGGGTTGAAATGATATATATCCATAAATATTTGATTTGCAGATTGAAATGATAAATATCCATATCACTTGACCATAGGATAGAAAATTTTATAAACGGACACAGTTGGTCTATATTTTGAAAATGATTTCCGAAGTTTGAAGGGAAATATATGGGTTTTAATGAATATTGATTTTTAGAATATAATATATAAATGCTATTTTATATATGTATAAAATTTGGGTTTTTAAAATAATATGTTTTGAAAATTTTAATTTATAAGTTAGTGTTAGAAAATATAGATTTTACTTATAATTTTATTATTTAAAAAATATATAAAATAAGATTTAATATAAAATAAATTTAATAATAAGATTTAATTTAAATAAAATATAATTTAATTGGTTTACAATATGTTTAAGTATTTATTTAAATTTATATTAATATTAATATTTTAAAAATAAATTTTTTATAACTTTAATAATAAAGGTTGGGAAGACAAAGTAATGTGGACTTGGAATTTAAATTGGTTAGTAATTTAACTTAAATAAGAATTGATTTGAACTTACTGATTTTGAGTTTTTGAAAGATATGGTTGATAACATGATTTGATAAAAAGTGATTAAATGAATATTCGTAATTTTAAATAAAATTTTGACTGAATACTTAATAATGATTTAAATTTATAAATTGAGATTTTATTCAAATAAAATGATTAAGTGAATATTTTCCAATTTAAATAAAATTAAAGTTGAATGTTGAAATATAAATGAAATTTATATTGAAAATGTTTGAATATTTAACTCAGAATCTTATTAGAATTGAAATAATAGTTCAAACCTGGATTTGAAATCGATAAAAATTAAAGTGGTTTATTGAGAATTTGAATTGAATCTTAACCTTTTTTAAATTGAAAGTGGTGAACTGGGATTGATTTAAATTGAATTTTGGAATTTAAGTTGAGTTGAATCGATTTGTGGAATTGGATGAAACAATTCTAATTTGGAAACTACTTCAGTATAATCTCTTTAAATCAATATAAACTATTTTTAATTTACAACTATTTTAATATATAAATTATTTTATATATATACTATTTTAATTTATAACTATTGTAACGACCCATAAATTTTAATGGTTTTATCAATGTAATTAAACTGAATTTTGTGAAATTTTAAATAATTAAATTTTGAAATAAAAAATTGATATTTGAAATACGTCTATATAAATGTAGGAAATATTAATAATATGGAAGTTTATTTATTGTGTTATTTCATTTAAATTAGTTAATATTTGATGATAATAAAATATTCTCAAACCTGAATATTTTTATATAACAAATTTGTAAATCATCTTCTGAGTGTGATGTCATATTTCATTTCGTCAAATTTGGACTGCTATTGCTCCGTTTATCTTACTTCCTGCGTATTAGCAGCATTTTCGGTACCCTAATATCGACTTTTGATAGGATGATCATATTATTGGGGATGCGGATTAAGGATCTTAAGGCAGAAATAACACTAGAGGGGGGTGAATAGTGTTTTAAAGAATATATGAACTATATGACTAAATTAAAACTTTTAACCCAAATCTAAACAGAATTCTAACACAGAATGATCATAGAACATATAACAAATGCAAATAGTAAAGTAAAGCAAGTAAAAGCAAAGAACACACCGGATTTTATACTGGTTCGGAATCCTCCTACATCCAGTCCTGCACCAAGGCAATATCCTTGTACAGATTTTTATAAGCCAATATCCAAATTACAACCCTCAATTTCTAAGGCCTTGAGGAACCCTCCTATCTCCGAGTCTGGGATAAACTCTCTTGATTTACGGGACACAAGATCACCCTAATACTTCTTAATAACAATCTTTTTGAATGGATAGACTCTATGGACTTTTTGAATACAAATTAATCCTATAACTCTGAATAGCACTTTGATCTTTAGTAGAATGATGGAGAATCAAATAGAGAGAGTATCTGAATGATTTCCTATTGAGAGTTTGGCAGAATGATGGCACGATCTTGAAAATATGAAGTTTTATGGATATAGAATGGTGGAGAAGAAAGAGTGAAGAAAATAAGAAAGTAATTAGTTAAAAAAATTCGTTTTGGAAGCCTTTATATAGATGCACAACAGTCATAACCATTAGCGAAAGGTTTTTGAACGAATGGACACTTCTTTTGAAAATTGAATTTTGAATCCAACTGTCACCATGTCGACATGGGGTATCCCCATATGTCGACATCCCTCAGTTCAAAATTGTAGAGATGTTGTTTTGTAAAAGCATTTGAATTTAAAACAAGTTGAAACTTCTCTAAAGCAAAATAAAGTGTTTAAACAATATTTTGAGATAGAGAATGAATATAAAACATTATTTTAAATATATATATATATATATAATTGATATAGACCGTCAATTATATAAGTAATATTTAAAATCAGAATAAGTTTTGATGTTTTAAAAATAGAAGTTTCTAAAATCAGAATGGAAGAATATTTCAGGGCTAAAACAAAGTTTGAAAACATTTTTGAAAACATGATTTTGAAAGCAAAAACATTTTGAAAACAGATTTAAAAATATTTTGAAAAATCTATTCAAACTGTAATTGTAAGAACCTTCCTACAGAGCTCCTCCATAGGACTCGAGAACTTGTACAAAGTAGTTTAAATGGTTTTGATTTTCGTGGGTTTGTAAGCCACTTGTCGTAGGTTTGTAAGCTACTTGTCGTGGGTTTGTAAGCCACTGGTTTCGATAGAAATTGGGTTCCATCCCAAAAGAAAATTGGAAGAAAGATAAGAGTGCTATTATGAAGTTTTAACAAAATACTAGACACTTATCTTGAGATCTTGAAATCTTGATTCTCTAGAGTCTTGAATCTTGAATCTCTAATCTTCATCTTGATGCTTGAGTCTTTATACTGATCAGTCTTCGATAATACCTGCATATACTTCCTATATACATACATACATATATATATATATATATATATATATATATATATATATATATCTATATGGAAATGTTAGTATATGTTTTATAAAGTAAAGTATAATAACTATATAAGGTTTCTGCCATCTAAACATCATCAACTTAGTTCCTAACAATCTCCCCCTTTTTGATGATGACAACCTTTATTTATAAAATATTCTTACCATACCATAACTCTCCATAACTCCCCCTTACTCCGTGACTTCTTCTTAAAACTACAAATCCCCTTTATTCCATGACTCCCCCTTACACCAAGAACATATTTTTATAACTTTCTCCCCCTTTGTCATCAACAAAAACTATTAATTACTTAAGAATTCAAGAATGATTAGTATGAACAAATAATATGTATAGAGCAAGCATGAAACAATGAGTATAAGTGAACACATTTTAGTTATTACAACATATATAGAACATACTTAAACACGAACAAACAAAATAGTTTAAAACAAAGAGTAAAAAAGAAAGTACGCTTTAATGGCGATCCTTAACTATAGGAGACTTATGAATCGAACAATTGGGGTAGTGGAGACAAAAGTTTTCAGGTTGTTCAATTATGTTTCCATTAGTATCAACAAGGATCTCACCAACGCAAATAACGCTCTCGTCCTCATTTATAGGGACTTTGGGTTGAGGAAAAGGTTGATCTTCCTCTTGGTCTTCTTGTGGATCTTCCATAGGTTCTTCTTCCTCTGATTCCATGGCTTGTGAAGAGTCTTCAATATTAATAAGATTTGTATCCATAAGGAATTTTTGTACATTCCTAATAATATTCCCTTGCCTTTGTTGTTCTCTAGCCATCCTAAGTTGACTTACTTGAATTTCAGTCAACAATTGAAGGATATCTTTCATCTTCTTTTGTAATTTGATCACTCGAGGCCATTATTTTATTGTTTCAGAAGTTATTTATAGAGAATATAGTGAAGAAAGAGGAGAGAAAACGAAATAAATAGATAAATAACCAAATAACTAACTTTGGAGGGAAATTCTATTTTCAAATTTTTGTTAGGTATGTCGACATCAGGGGATGGGGTATGTCGACATGTCTTTCAGAAAAAGTGTAATTTTTATTTTGAATTTTGATTGATTATTATATTATATTATTTTATATTTCAGATTTTGAACAAATACCTAATTCTCTTCTAAATTTAGTAAAATTCTGTTCGGTTAACGTTTTAGTTAACATATCAACAATTTGTTCTTCAGTATTTATATAATCTAGAGTTATTATTTCTTTAGTTATATTATCTCTAAGAAAATGATGTCTTATATCAATATGTTTAGTTCTAGCATGATGAGTTGGATTTTTAGATAGATTTATTGCACTAGTATTATCACAATATATTGGTGATTTACTTATGTTAATTCCAAAATCTTTTAAAGTTTGTTGCATATATATGACTTGTGAACAGGCCAGAGCAGCAGATATATATTCTACTTCAGTTGTTGACAAGGAAACAGTATTTTGTTTCTTGCTGAACCAGGAAACCAGTGAATGTCCTAGAAAGTGACAAGTTCCACTTGTACTCTTTCGGTCTGATTTACAACCAGCATAATCAGCATCACAATATGATATTAAATCAAAAATATTATTTTTAGGATAAAATAAACCATAATCTAAAGTGTATTTTACATATCTTAAAATTCTTTTAACAGCTTTTAAGTGAGTTTCTTTAGGTTGTGATTGGTATCTTGCACAGAGACAAACACTATGCATAATATCAGGACGACTCGCCGTTATATAAAGTAGCGAACCAATCATACCCCTATATAAAGTTTGATCAATATCTTTTGATTTATCTTCTTTACTTAAACCTACATTTGTTGACATTGGAGTTGGTTTCCCACTAGAGGTGCTTAAACCAAATTTATTGATTAAGTCTTTAACATATTTTTCTTGACTTATGAAGATTCCATTTTATAGTTGTTTAATTTGAAGCCCTAAGAAGAAACTTAATTCTCCCAAGTGACTCATTTCAAATTCTTTAGTCATTATATCTGAAAATTCTTTATTCATTATGTTATTAGTTGATCCAAAGATTATATCATCTACATATATTTGAACCAGTTGAATATCTTGATCATTTCTTTTAATAAAAAGTGTTGTATCTACTTTACCAATTTCAAAACCAGATTGAAGTAAATAAGATCTTAGTCTTTCATACCAGGCTCTAGGAGCTTGCTTTAGACCATATAGAGCTTTCTTTAACTTGTATACATGGTTTGGAAATTTATTATCTTCAAAAAGTGGAGGTTGTTCAACATAAACATCTTCTTTTACAAAACCATTTAGAAAAGCACTTTTAATATCCATTTGATATAATTTGAAATTATTATAATTAGCGAAAGCAAGTAGAATTCTTATAGCTTCTAATCTTGCTACGGGGGCAAAGGTTTCATCATAGTCAATTCCTTCTTCTTGACAATAACCTTGCGCGACTAAACGAGCTTTATTTATTACGACCTCACCGAGTTCATTCATTTTATTTTTATAAACCCATTTAGTTCCAATTATACTTTTATCCTCAGGTTTAGGAACAAGTTCCCATACATCATTTCTGGTAAATTGATTCAATTCTTCTTGCATAGCAAGAATCCATGAATCATCAGACGATGCTTCCTTTGGATTTTTAGGTTCAATTGTTGATATAAAGGCTACATTACTCATACTACTTAATTGATTTCTAGTTCTTACTACAGATTCATTTCCTAAAACATTTTTTATAGGATGATCTTTTGATATTTTAAATCTCTTATGAGGTCGATTTATTTCACTAATAGTTTCATTAGATTGATTTAAATTTATAAAATCTTCTTCATCATCTATTTGTACAATATCTTTAAGATTTTCATCAAAAGATACATGCATAGTTTCTTCAATAGTATTAGTTTTTAAATTAAAAACTCTAAATGCTTTGCTTCTACTAGAATAACCAATAAAGAATCCTTTATCAGCTTTTGGTTCAAATTTATCTAATTTATCTTTTGTATTAAGTATAAAACATTTACTCCCAAAGAGTTTGAAATAAGCAACTATAGGTTTCTTATTATAAAGTAATTCATATGTAGTTTTATTTGTTAATGGTCTAACTAAAATTCTATTTAATATATAACAAGCTGTAGCAACTGCTTCAGCCCAAAAATGTTTAGATAAATTACTATCAGAAAGCATTGTACGAGCACACTCTTGAATCGTTCTATTCTTACGTTCTACTACTCCGTTTTGTTGTGGAGTTCTTGGAAATGAAAAGTTGTGAGTAATTCCCTTCTGAGTACAGAAATTCTCAAAATTTTCATTTTCAAATTCACCACCGTGATCACTTCAAATAGTTTTAATTTTGAAAGAATGTTGTTTTTGAATTCTTTTAGAAAAGTTTTTAAATATTTCAAAAGCATCACTTTTATGTTTTAAAAAGATTGTCCAAGTATATCTTGAATAATCATCTACTATAACAAAAACATACTTACTATGGTTAATTGATTGAACTTGAGATGGACCAAATAAATCTAAATGAAGTAATTCTAGAGGACTAGAGGTAGAAATAGCATCTTTTAATTTAAATGAACTTTTCTTAAGTTTTCCTAATTGACAAGCATCACAAATACTATCTACTTTAAAGTTTAACTTGGGTAGACCTCTAACTAAGTCAAGTTTTGATAGCCTAGATAATAATTTGAAATTAAAATGGCCAAATCTTTTATGCCAAATCCAAGGGTCACTTGTATTAGCCAAAAGACATAGGTTATCATTTGAAATTTTCATACTAAGGATATAAATATTTTTCTTCCTAATACCTTCAAAAATTATATTAGACTTATCATCTTCAATGTGACATTTATCTTTTCCAAAGTTAATTTTAAAACCTTTATCGCAAAGTTGACTTATACTAAGCAGATTATGTTTTAAGTTCCTAACTATTAAAACATCAGAAATAAGTAAAGTTTTAGAGTTACCGACATTGCCGACGCCAACCACATATCCTTTAGAGTTGTCACCAAAATTGACTAATCCACCATCTTGATAAGTAATGTCCTTGAGTATCTCGGGATTTCCAGTCATGTGCCTTAAACAGTCACTATCAAGTATCCATTTATTTTTCTCAATTTGCACAGTTTCTCCACTGGGTGTTGATTCGTCAAAAGCCATATAACATGTCTGTTCCTGCATAACACACCAATTCGGTAGATAACTTGATTTTTCAAAATAACTATATGCAGACTTATGAAACTTTGATGAAATGCATATATTCAAAACAGTTTTAACACAATTTTCCAAAAATGACATTTTTATATTTTTCAAGTTTCAGATTTTGAAAACAATGAAAACCAATGCTCTGATACCAATTGTTGGGGATGCGGATTAAGGATCTTAAGGCAGAAATAACACTAGAGGGGGGTGAATAGTGTTTTAAAGAATATATGAACTATATGACTAAATTAAAACTTTCAACCCAAATCTAAACAGAATTCTAACACAGAATGATCACAGAACATATAACAAATGCAAATAGTAGAGTAAAGCAAGTAAAAGGAAAGAACACACTGGATTTTATACTGGTTCGGAATCCTCCTACATCCAGTCCTGCACCAAGGCAATATCCTTGTATAAATTTTTATAAGCCAATATCCAAATTACAACCCTCAATTTCTAAGGCCTTGAGGAACCCTCCTATCTCCGAGTCTGGGGTAAACTCTCTTGATTTACGGGACACAAGATCACCCTAATACTTCTTAATAACAATCCTTTTGAATGGATAAACTCTACGGACTTTTTGAATACAAATTAATCCTATAACTCTGAATAGCACTTTGATCTTTAGTAGAATGATGGAGAATCAAATAGAGAGAGTATCTAAATGATTTCCTATTGAGAGTTTGGCAGAATGATGGCACGATCTTGAAAATATGAAGTTTTATGGATATGGAATGGTGGAGAAGAAAGAGTGAAGAAAATAAGAAAGTAATTAGTTACAAAAATTCGTTTTGGAAGCCTTTATATAGATGCACAACAGTCATAACCATTGGCGAAAGGTTTTTGAACGAATGGACACTTCTTTTGAAAATTGAACTTTGAATCCAACTGTCACCATGTCGACATGGGGTATCCCCATATGTCGACATCCCTCAGTTCAAAATTGTAGGGATGTTGTAAGCATTTGAATTTAAAACAAGTTGAAACTTCTCTGAAGCAAAATAAAGTGTTTAAACAATATTTTGAGATAGAGAATGAATATAAAACATTATTTTAAATATATATATAATTGATATAGACCGTCAATTATATAAGTAATATTTAAAATCAGAGTAAGTTTTGATGTTTTAAAAATAGAAGTTTCTAAAATCAGAATGGAGGAATATTTCAAGGCTAAAACAAAGTTTGAAAACATTTTTGAAAACATGATTTTGAAAGCTAAAACATTTTGAAAACAGATTTAAAAACATTTTGAAAAATCTATTCAAACTGAAATTGCAAGAACCTTCCTACAGAGCTCCTCCATAGGACTCGAGAACTTGTACAAAGTAGTTTAAATGATTTTGATTTTCGTGGGTTTGTAAGCCACTTATCGTAGGTTTGTAAGCTACTTGTCGTGGGTTTGTAAGCCACTAGTTTCGATAGAAATTGGGTTCCATCCCAAAAGAAAATTGGAAGAAAGATGAGAGTGCTATTATGAAGTTTTAACAAAATACTAGACACTTATCTTGAGATCTTGAAATCTTGATTCTCTAGAGTCTTGAATCTTGAATCTCTAATCTTCATCTTGATGCTTGAGTCTTTATACTGATCAGTCTTCGTTAATACCTGCATATACTTCCTATATATATATATATATATATATATATGGAAATGTTAGTATATATTTTATAAAGTAAAGTATAATAACTATATAAGGTTGTTGTCATCAAAACATCATCAACTCAGTTCCTAACACATACCATTAATATCTGGATACAGTTTTGATCGTCTAGTCGTGCTGATCTCCGTAGTGTATTCAATTGTCAATTTCGAAGTCCGGGAGACTGCGAATCTACGGAACGATTTCCGTTTCGGTTCCGCAATTTGGCTTTTGGATTTCCCGTGACACTCATTGCTCATCGTGTATAAACCAATAGCCATCAATCATAAATATTTCCCCTCAATTCTAGTGCCTGACTTTCACTCTTCCTTATGTTCAATTCATATAGCTGGCTCCACATATCTGGTTCGTTCTCTTCTCTCTGTTGAATCTCTACTTTTATTTGAAAGAGAAAAATAAATATATATTTTAGTTGTCTTCTTATATTATGAAAACTATATTCTTTCCCCACAACCTCCCTCTGCCGCACGCATCCCATGACCTGAGCCTCGCAGCAACATGAACCGATGAAGCCACCTCGCTTTGGCCGTAGCATCGGCTTCTACCTCCGGGTTCGCTCTCCCTGTAACCCCTGATCTCGCCTTCCCTTCACCATTCCTTCGCTGCCAATAGCCCCATCTTCTTTCCCCACCTACATCTTCCTTCCCCCGTGCGCCTTCCCCTTCCAAGCCCGAGCCATCATATGCCTGCCTTTTCCCCAAGAACCTGCAATCCTCCCCAAGCTTCCAGCCTCGACTACAAGCCTTCCCTCGTAACCTCGGCATCCCCTCTCTCTCGAGCCTACATCTCCTCTCCACTGCCGCGTCGCTCCAAAGCCGCATCCTCTGCCTTGCTTGCAACACAAGGCCGAGAACAACCTCAGCACCGCTTGCCTGTTTGCAACTCACACGAGCCTCTTTCTCCTCTCAGACGCATGCTTTTATACTAGGTATATATATCATACAATATATTTAGGTTAGTTTAATTTTAATTTGTATTTTAGTTTTTATTTAAATGAATACTGAGTTAAAATTTGAACAGTTATGCAAGGTGTACAATAGGTTATGTATATACGTATGTTACAAAATTTTGTGCTGTTTCCATGTGTATACAATACCAATGTATTTTGATCTTTTAAGGTTTATATATATAAGGTATTTTCTTATACAACTCTTGTTTGTTTGAAACTGATTTGAAACTATATTTTGTTATATCTTTAAAAATATATACACGATTAAAAGTATATGTATATAAATTCTTAGAAATATTTACTTGAATTATGTTAATATCTTTATGGTGTGATGTTGTGATAGCTTTAAATATACATATATTATGTTTAAAGATATACTTAAATTTATGTTCATAACTTTTAAATAGATTTTGAATACTAGCCTACATATATACATTTAGTTGTGTGTCTACATGCATGTTTTATTTTTAGTCTAGTTATTTATATATTTGTTATAACCGTGTATTTGCATGTTTGTTTATAGTTTGGATACATATACAATATACATTTGTTTAAACATATTAGTCTATACATAAGAATATATAAGCTTGGTTCAAGTATATTTATATGTGTATATTATATATATATATATATATATATATATATTATATGTGTTCGAACTAAATATGGATCTAAAAATATATGTTTTGGAATTTATTTTGGAAAACAAATAAAAATATATAAACATATAACATATATTTTGTTCCATCGATCTCGTGCCATCTTGACTTACGTTTCCATATCGATTTATCACAGCAATTGCTTGTTTGTCATGTCACGTGTTGTGCCCATGTCCATATGCGTATCCGTATCAGTTGTTTCTCATTCCGTGTTCTTTAGCCTCGAAAGGTGAGCAATCACTCACGATTAACATTCTTATATTTATTAAATTTGGTTTCTTTTGAAACGACAATTAAAATATGTTGTTGCTAGTTATTTAATTGCTATATGATATGCCTTTTTTGTAACTGTTCACCTGTGCCAACAGACAGCATGATATGTTATTTAAATTTTATCTGTTATTGATGATATATGCATGTTGTTGATATGTTTTGTTATTACCATCACTGTTTCACTCTGCAAGTACCCTGTTAATTTAGAATTCCCTATGGGTTGAAATGATACATACACGAACGATCTTGCGGAATAGAAGAAAATCGTTATGGGTTGAAATGATAAACCAAAGCGATTTACATTGAATTGAATTCTGGAATTGCCGGTTGAAACGATATATACCCGTAGATATTTAAATTGCAGATTGATAAATATCCATATCACTTGACCATGGGACAAAAAATTATATACAGACACTGTTGGTCTGTATATATATTTTGAAATGATTTCCAAAGTTTAAATATTGAATATTATGTGTTATTTTTATACATTTTTTAAATTCTTTATTTTTAAAATTATATGTTTTGGGAAATTCAAATTTATATGTTAGTTTTGAAATAATAAATTTTAAGATTTTACTTGTAATTTTACTATTTTTAAAATACATAAAATAATTTTTAATATAAAATAGATGTAATAATAAGATTAATTTAATAAAATTTAATTTAATTTGTATATATTATGTTTAAGTATTTATTTAAAATTATATTTTTAGAATAATTTTTTAAAATTAAGGTTGGAAAGATATATAGAAATTGATTTGAAATTTTATTTGTTTAAGGATTATACTTAAATATAAATTGATTTGAAACTTATTGAATTTGAGATTTTAAAGATATGATTTATGATTTGGTTTTGATTAAAGGTGATTAAATGAATATTTTTAAATTTAAATAAATTTAAATTGGGATATTTAGTCTTAATTAAATTTGTAATTTAGAAATTTTATTGAAATGATTATTAGGTTGATTAAATAATGGTAAAGTTGAATTTGAAACATAAATGAAAATTTCAAATTAAGTTATTGTAAAGATTTGAATATTTAAACTTTGAAATCTATTAAAATCGAAATCGTTTAATTTGTAGTTCAAAATTGTATTCGAAATTGATACAAATTGAATATGGTTTATTGAAACTTGAATTGAATTGAAATGGATGAATTAAGTTTGAATTAAACTGGATATTTGGAATTCGAGTTGATTTAAATCGATTTGTGAAATTTGAGAAAAACTATTTTTATTATATAAAGTATTTTTAGATATATTAAAACTATTTTAATACTTTACTTTATAAATTATTTTATTATATAAACTATTTTTAATTTATAACTATTTTTAATATATTAAATATTTTAATATATAAATTATTCTTAATTTATAAATATTTTTAATTCACTAATTAATTTAACATATAAACTATTTTAAATTTATAACTATTTTAATATACTAATTATTTTACTATATATACTACTTTAACTTATAACTATTTTATTATATATATACTATTTTCTATATCTAAACTGTTAAGTGGAAGTGTTATGATTTTTAATGTATTATGATTTCAAAGTGCTTTTCCAAAGTGCTATGGTTTCAAAAGTTTATAATTTCGAAAGAATTATAATTTTGGAAAATGTTATGATTTTTGAAATGAATATTATTTTAAAGTGGGTAATAATCTCGGATTGATATGGTTTTTGAGATGGATATGATATTGTTGTTTTGAAATATGAATTATTTGAAATGAAATGACCATGGTGTTATAATAATGTTTGGTTATCAAAGAGACTAGGATCAGATTGTCATACTCTCTGCTAATTCCGAAAACTGTTTTAACAACCGTATACGTGGTGGAGGTTCCAGAACGAAGTAGGATGTTGGTGACGATTCTATATGAGGTATATACGTGGACCCGACTCCCATGATTTAGCTTAAGGTGGCTAAAATATGAGCAATTGACAGGCCAAGTGAGATTGTAGGATCTAGATTAACCCTAGAGGGGGGGGGGGGTGAATAGAGTTATAGCAAATTTTCTTAAATTAAACACAGAGATATAATTGCAGAAATAAATATGCTAAAAAGTAAATCACACACAAAATTTACCCAGCTTCGGCAACCCCTGCCTACTGCTGCATTCCCAGATTTCTATTAGAATTAAACAGTATCACGCTTACAAACACTCTACTAGACTCGCAGACCCTTTTGCTCCCGCTCACAAACACTCTACTAGACTCGCACACCCTGCTCCCGCCTATAGAGTTTCGCTCACTCGCAAACACTGCTTCCGCCTATAGAATTTTGCAAACTCGCACACCCTGCTCACTGAACTAATTCTAAATAGACAATCTGACACTACCTAATCCCTAGGTGGTGATTTACAGATTCTTCGACTCGAAAAGAAAAAACAACTTCAAAAATACACGCAGGAGCAAAAATTAAAATATAAACTAGAATCCCTAATTTTTGCTCAAATTAAAAAACTAAAAACCCTATAAAATTAAAACTAAATCAATAAAACCCCTTTGAAAATAAACAAGGCCGGCCCCTTTATCTTTAACCCGATCCACTGTCTTTTGAGAAGAAAAATGGCGGCCTCTTGATGTTTTGTTCGTTCTGAAATTAGGGCTTGCGATCCATAATTGGGGCTTTTCAATATTCGATTCCTCTGATGTTGCTTGCGCTTGTTCTCTGATGATTTGGTTGACTTTGAGATTGCGTTGCTCGGCTTGCTCGTTCTCTTGATTTGAGAAACTAGGGTTCGGCTTCGGTTTCTTCTATTCGTTGATGACTATTCGGTCCTTCTCTGTCTTACTTCAGCAATCGACTCTTTGGTATGTTGTTTCTTTTGTTGCTTGTTTGATTGCTTGCTCTTTTTCGATGCCGATGATGATAGGTTGGGATTGCGATTGATAGTTCGATTGTGAATTGAAGCACTTGCTTGATGATGATACCTTCGGGTTGAATTTATATGAATTCGATTACACTAATTAACTCGATACTTTCCTAAAATTCACTTTCGTGATGCACACGACTTTCCTAATGCATTCGTTACTCACTTGATTCATACGGCTTTGTTTTGAGAACGTTCGATCCTTCTTGTAACAGACACTTTCCCTTTTTAATTTTGCTGACTATTTCAAAGATTACAAATTTGAGTTTCATTAAATTCTGACTTCGATTTGTATTTAACTTCGATCATCTCTGCAATGTTGAACTTCGTCAATACTGTATTCGTACGTGAAAATTTATCACTGCGTTACATTTGTATGTCTGCATTGTTATTCTTCGACTTTGGCACTGATCCATGATTTCGACTTGGACTTTGCATTGAGTACATATGATGACATCCACATGCTTCTTGCTTTATTCTCGGCCTGAACCTTTGCATTTCATCCATACATATATGCTCACTGTCTTTGTATACATTTTGCACAGCTGAACTTGTGTTGTCTTTGATGTTGTTGAACTTGGTATTGCTGCATCCATTGTAGCTTGCTACTGTAGTTGTATACTTGGTTGTTGTTCACCTTGTAGTTGCTCATTTGCAAGTGCATGTTTCGATTCACTGTTGCACTTTCTCATTTGCACTGCTTCACCATTCTTGTTGCCACTGCATTCTATTTCACTTTGGTTTTGGAGTTTGGTTTATTGATGCATTCATGTACACTGGTCGTTTCTGCTATGTTATCTTCACTGCTGCCACTTTGTAGTTGCTCTGCACTTTGGTGGCTCTGGCTTGTTTATCTGAACTTGTTGCATATATCACTGAGTTCTTATTTCATATGCTTGCACTACTTCTCTTTGGTCATGTCTGATGGCATTTCTTTTATGGTCTTTGTTGTTGTCATTGTCTTCATGCCTGACTTGATTCATTTGTCTTTGCTGGGTACATGTGATTTGGCTTAAGTTGCACTGTACTTTGTGCTACTTTCACTGTGTCACTTGAGGTCTTGCACTGTTTCATGCATGTACTCTGAGCTGTTTATATTGAGCTGCCTCCTGTACTTGTATTCTGGTTCTTGTTGAGACCTCTGGTATGCTGCATATTTTCACTGTATTGATTCGAGTTAGTTTGCATGGTCACTTATGCAGTCTTCACTGTTGATTTGCACTGCTACACTGTTGCATTATAGTAGTTGCTTCTGCAGTTGTTTCATTATGACTGCTCTATGTTGTCACTGACTTTGGTTCTTCGCTTGCATCGTTGTAGTTGCATTTATGTCACGTAGTTGCATACTTTGACTTGATGCTGCATACATGTTTGTTGCAGTCCCTTTTTGCTGTTGCTATGCAGTTACTATGCTTTGCTTGGTCTCTGATCTCTGTTGCTCATTTGGGCTGTTGGTTGTCTCTGACCTGAGCTATTGCCTTTGCATTCATTCATTAGTTTATTTGATCATTGGACTGGCTGTTGTAGTCGAGTTGTATTCATGTACACTACTGCCTTGAGCTTGATTCACTTCATGTTGTGCTTGCACACTTGCTATTGTTGGTTGCGCACACGAGTTGGCGAGGCAGTGCACACGTGTATGAACGTACACGTGTGTATTGCAGCCACTTATGGCTACCTGTCCTTCTAATATCAATGTGCACTACTTTGTGATAAAATCAAGTGTGAATGATGACGAACAACCCAAATAACTGAGGCAAACCATTTTTTTCAAAAATCGTATTTTATTTTATATTGCAAAAATATTTCTTTTTCAATTTTACTGCGTTAGTGAATATTTTTGCAGATTTCTCAGATGCTGAATTCAAACCGGAATGCAGTTGAAGACAAAATACGAGTGTGAGTGATATGTAGTGAGGTTATCAATGTAAAAATATTTGTGATGTAATCGTGATGTAATCAGAAATGTATATGTATAGTGAGAGCATGAATTTGTACTATTCAAGATTGTAATAAATATTTGTTTGAATAAAATTTCTGTTTGAATTCAAAATCTGTGTAACTTGTTCTGTTTGAATTCAAATTCAAATTCTGTATAATTTATTTTATTCAACAAATATTTATTTAATCTATGAAAAACAAAATAGTACATTACCAAATACATTTAAATGAATATATATGTTTATTATCATCAAACAAAAACATATAAGCGCATATTCAACAATCTCCCCCTTTTGATGATAACAAACATATATTTAAGATTTTGACCGTGTTAAATGTATTTGACCAATTATATACTTTAATTGCTCCCCCTATTTAAATGCTTCCTCTCTACATGATGCTCCCCCTACATATATGCATACAAATAGAAATATATTCAAATGAGCCTAGATGCATATGGAAAAAATTATTTGACCTTTGCTTGATTCTATTTGACAAAATCTTAACTTTTCTCTCCCCCTTTTGTTATCAGCAAAAGAATAATAGTGTTAGAGAAAAATAGAAATAAAGTGATTGATATTAATCCAACATTAAACTCAAATTGAACATAAATATTAAACTTCAATAAGAATCAAACAAAAACCATAACTACCCTTGTTAGGCGCATATTCCACTTTTAGAAATGATGGAAATTGATGTTCATATAAAATCATACAGTTGAATCTTCTTGTGGTATTTATATCAGGAATTTGAATATCTACTAATCATGCATAATTGTTAGGACTTTTAAATGAGATTAGTAGTATTCGAATTTAATTTTAAAAATGAAATCAAGTATCTTCTAACCACGCATAACCGTGAGGACTTTTAAATGGGATTAGAATCAACTTGTCTATTTAAGCAATTAATTTTGATATGCGTTCCATACATGCATAACCGTGAGGACTTTTAAATGAGCATGGAAGCACATAAAAAAAATTCAAGTAATTCACCCATGCATAACCGTGAGGACTTTTAAATGAGAGTGAATACTTTGGATATTTATTTATTTATTTAAAAAATATAACATGAAAAACAAATGATTCCTGATTATAGTACCACATATCGACAAACTATATTGAATATTTGATAAACCATGGTCGATAGAAATAATGATAGATATAGAAATGGTCATGGAATCTTTACCCAACAAAAAGTTTTATAATTCTTGTTTTAATTCCTAAAGAAATTTTCCAAATATACTCTCTTGAGTAATGTATGTTAAATATCAACACTCATCACTTTTTCAATCACTATTTATCTCTTTGATAATTAGTAGGGAGTCAGATTAGTCAAAATTTGCCATTTAAAATCAAATAAAATTAACTAATCTGAAAATATGGTCAAACAATTATTTTCTCGAAGGGGTTATATGAGAAAAAAAATTCTGCTAAATGAAAAATTATTTCAAGTGAAAAATATGCAGATATTTTCTTTGAAAAAAACGATGCAGCAAATGAATGTTTCACAATAAATCACGTTCAACTCGTAAGTTTTCTATCAACTAGATTACTAGTATGAATTGCATCTGAATTTCTTTTTCAATCCAAAATATCACTAACTGGATTTGGTAAACCAGACATGAAGTGTGCATCAAAAATTTCAAACCCAATTTTAGCAACAATTTAAATGCCATTCTTTGGATTTTGAATTGAAGCCATGTTCACACTCAAACAAATATCATGGTGTTAATTTCAGAAAACCATAGGATTATATTCATGAGTAATCAACAGTCAATCAACATCATAATTATTTCAAAAACAATTTCTTGAAGTTTCAACAATTTCTTAAAATCCTTTTTCACATGAATTTGAAATCGTGCAAATTTACAAGCAGTGATCAAAATGTCAAAATATATCTACGTGTAGCATGAGTAGACAGTAATCAATCAACATCATAATTTGACCAAACAGATTAAGTTCAATGATGAAAGGATGGTTGGTCTACTTTTAAGCACAAATCAAAGTAAGAACAAGTCAGAGGAAAAATCATATCAATAAGTCAGAATTAAAGACATCACATCATTATCACAATTTTGGCTGATTTAATTCAGAGTATGGTGCAGATTATCACATTTAATATACCTTCACCTGTTTTACCTTTACAATAATTTCTCGTGATTGCCCATTGTGGTTCTGTCACCTTTATACTAGGCTAAGGAACTTTGCTGTGTTGCCCGTTGTGTTTCTGGAACAGCCAAAATCCAGAGAGCACCGTTGTTGTTCCTTAGCCTGCCACCACACCTACACGATGAAAGATTTTTGTGACCTATTTCTAGGTCCATGATTGTTAGTGGCAGAAACATTATGAATAAACAAACCCTTTGGAACCCAAACTTGTTTAGTCCTTTTATTCTTGTTCCAATAGACATGAAATTTGTTTGTAGAATTCTTAGGAACCCAAACTTGTATAAATTTTGTGTTCTTGTTCCTATGACTACAATTTTCAGAATGATGTCCAATTATTTCACATATATCAAAGACACTTTTCCCTTTTGCATTATCCTCAGCTTGTGTTTTCCCAAAACCAAGTCCTTTTCTGTTGTTAGCAAAAATTTGATTTCCCAATAGCATGTTGAAAGATTTTTCGCCTCTTGAAAAGTTATTCAAAGATTTCTCAAGATTTTGGACTTTGGTTTTTAGTGTTGTATTTTCAGTGACAAGTGAGGTGCATCGATTTATAAAATCCTTTTTCCTAGTGTCGATGGTTTCCTTAAGATTCAAGTTTTCTTTTTCAAGATTCTCAGAGTTATTCTTAAGTCTTGTCAATTCTGAATCTAAAACTTTACATCTTTTACATTCTAGGTTTTGAATATTTTCAAGTTCAGTTTCTAACCTAAAATTTTTACGAGCAAGTTCTCTCCTATCAGTTTTCATTTTTTCAATTTTAGATTCAAGAGCATCAACTACTTTAGTGAGATCAGAGCACATAAAAACAAGATCTCTATAGGAATACTCACCTTCCTCACTAGATTCCTCTGAGCTTGAATCTGAATTTGATTTCGCCATAAGACACAAGTTAGCCTCCTCTGAGCTGCTATCCGAAGCTTCTTCTCCTTCTTCATCATCCCAAGTCGCTGCAAATACCTTCTTCGCCTTTTTCTTTCCTTTGTTGTTTTTGAGAAGTGGACATTTTGGTTTGATGTGGCCAGGCTTGTTGCAGTTATAACATGTCAGTTCATTATCGGAATTTTTGGAATCTTTTGACCTATTGCCCTTTGTTTTCTTCTTGCGTGGCTTGAATCTAGACCATCTTCTAAGATTATTGACAGCCATTGCAAGCTCTTCAATTGGATCTTCTTCATCGCTTTCTTCTTTGCTCTTTAAGGCAATCGTCTTTTTCTTTGGTTCGGAGTTGTTGCGTTCTTCCTTTGCTTTTAGCTCAAGCTCATATGTCATCAAGTTTCCAATCAACTCCTCCATGCTTAGCTTACTCGGATCTTTCGATTCTTGGATTGCCGTGACTTTTGCCTCAAAGTTCATTGGTAAGACTCGTAGTATCTTCCGCACAAGCTCTACCTTAGTGAATACCTTCCCAAGTGCTCTAGCGTTGTACACCAAAGTTGAAAAGCGTCCAAACATGTCCTTTATGCTCTCGCCTTTGTCCATCACAAAGTTCTCGTATTCATTGCTGAATAGGGCTAGACGAGACTCCTTGACTTAAGAAGTTCCTTCGTGTGTCACCTCCAAAGTGTGCCAAATTTCCTGTGCCGTTGTACAATGAGAAATTCTATTAAATTCATTTTTATCAAGAGCACATATCAAAGCATTCATGGCTTTAGCATTTGTCGTTTTCAATCTCTTATCGTTAGCATCCCACCTATCCTTCGGTTTAGGAATCTCAGTATCACCAACGATTATAGTGGAAGGTTTATAGCCAGTTTCAATAATATCCCAAACATCATAATCAACGGAACTAAGGTAAATACTTATCCTAACTTTCCAATAAGCATAATCGTTCCCGTTAAACATGGGTGGCCTAACGATAGATTGCCCCTCAGAAAAAGCGTTATTTTGTTGACTCATGACTCTAGAGTTAAATAAAAAATATACCGGGCTTTGATACCACTTGTAGGATCTAGATTAACCCTAGAGGGGGGGGTGAATAGGGTTATAGCAAATTTTCTCAAATTAAACACAGAGATATAATTGCAGAAATAAATATGCTAAAAAGTAAATCACACACAAAATTTACCCAGCTTCGGCAACCCCTGCCTACTGCTGCATTCCCAGATTTCTATTAGAATTAAACAGTATCACGCTTACAAACACTCTACTAGACTCGCAGACCCTTTTGCTCCCGCTCACAAACACTCTACTAGACTCGCACACCCTGCTCCCGCCTATAGAGTTTCGCTCACTCGCAAACACTGCTCCCGCCTATAGAACTTTGCAAACTCGCACACCCTGCTCACTGAACTAATTCTAAATAGACAATCTGACACTACCTAATCCCTAGGTGGTGATTTACAGATTCTTCGACTCGAAAAGAAAAAACAACTTCAAAAATACACGCAGGAGCAAAAATTAAAATATAAACTAGAATCCCTAATTTTTGCTCAAATTAAAAAACTAAAAACCCTATAAAATTAAAACTAAATCAATAAAACCCCTTTGAAAATAAACAAGGCCGGCCCCTTTATCTTTAACCCGATCCACTGTCTTTTGAGAAGAAAAATGGCGGCCTCTTGATGTTTTGTTCGTTCTGAAATTAGGGCTTGCGATCCATAATTGGGGCTTTTCAATATTCGATTCCTCTGATGTTGCTTGCGCTCGTTCTCTGATGATTTGGTTGACTTTGAGATTGCGTTGCTCGGCTTGCTCGTTCTCTTGATTTGAGAAACTAGGGTTCGGCTTCGGTTTCTTCTATTCGTTGATGACTATTCGGTCCTTCTCTGTCTTACTTCAGCAATCGACTCTTTGGTATGTTGTTTCTTTTGTTGCTTGTTTGATTGCTTGCTCTTTTTCGATGCCGATGATGATAGGTTGGGATTGCGATTGATAGTTCGATTGTGAATTGAAGCACTTGCTTGATGATGATACCTTCGGGTTGAATTTATATGAATTCGATTACACTAATTAACTCGATACTTTCCTAAAATTCACTTTCGTGATGCACACGACCTTCCTAATGCATTCGTTACTCACTTGATTCATACGGCTTTGTTTTGAGAACGTTCGATACTTCTTGTAACAGACACTTTCCCTTTTTAATTTTGCTGACTATTTCAAAGATTACAAATTTGAGTTTCATTAAATTCTGACTTCGATTTGTATTTAACTTCGATCATCTCTGCAATGTTGAACTTCGTCAATACTGTATTCGTACGTGAAACTTTATCACTGCGTTACATTTGTACGTCTGCATTGTTATTCTTCGACTTTGGCACTGATCCATGATTTCGACTTGGACTTTGCATTGAGTACATATGATGACATCCACATGCTTCTTGCTTTATTCTCGGCCTGAACCTTTGCATTTCATCCATACATATATGCTCACTGTCTTTGTATACATTTTGCACAGCTGAACTTGTGTTGTCTTTGATGTTGTTGAACTTGGTATTGCTGCATCCATTGTAGCTTGCTACTGTAGTTGTATACTTGGTTGTTGTTCACCTTGTAGTTGCTCATTTGCAAGTGCATGTTTCGATTCACTGTTGCACTTTCTCATTTGCACTGCTTCACCATTCTTGTTGCCACTGCATTCTATTTCACTTTGGTTTTGGAGTTTGGTTTATTGATGCATTCATGTACACTGGTCGTTTCTGCTATGTTATCTTCACTGCTGCCACTTTGTAGTTGCTCTGCACTTTGGTGGCTCTGGCTTGTTTATCTGAACTTGTTGCATATATCACTGAGTTCTTATTTCATATGCTTGCACTACTTCTCTTTGGTCATGTCTGATGGCATTTCTTTTATGGTCTTTGTTGTTGTCATTGTCTTCATGCCTGACTTGATTCATTTGTCTTTGCTGGGTACATGTGATTTGGCTTAAGTTGCACTGTACTTTGTGCTACTTTCACTGTGTCACTTGAGGTCTTGCACTGTTTCATGCATGTACTCTGAGCTGTTTATATTGAGCTGCCTCCTGTACTTGTATTCTGGTTCTTGTTGAGACCTCTGGTATGCTGCATATTTTCACTGTATTGATTCGAGTTAGTTTGCATGGTCACTTATGCAGTCTTCACTGTTGATTTGCACTGCTACACTGTTGCATTATAGTAGTTGCTTCTGCAGTTGTTTCATTATGACTGCTCTATGTTGTCACTGACTTTGGTTCTTCGCTTGCATCGTTGTAGTTGCATTTATGTCACGTAGTTGCATACTTTGACTTGATGCTGCATACATGTTTGTTGCAGTCCCTTTTTGCTGTTGCTATGCAGTTACTATGCTTTGCTTGGTCTCTGATCTCTGTTGCTCATTTGGGCTGTTGGTTGTCTCTGACCTGAGCTGTTGCCTTTGCATTCATTCATTAGTTTATTTGATCATTGGACTGGCTGTTGTAGTCGAGTTGTATTCATGTACACTACTGCCTTGAGCTTGATTCACTTCATGTTGTGCTTGCACACTTGCTATTGTTGGTTGCGCACACGAGTTGGCGAGGCAGTGCACACGTGTATGAACGTACACGTGTGTATTGCAGCCACTTATGGCTACTTGTCCTTCTAATATCAATGTGCACTACTTTGTGATAAAATCAAGTGTGAATGATGACGAACAACCCAAATAACTGAGGCAAACCATTTTTTTTTCAAAAATCGTATTTTATTTTATATTGCAAAAATATTTCTTTTTCAATTTTACTGCGTTAGTGAATGTTTTTGCAGATTTCTCAGATGCTAAATTCAAACCGGAATGCAGTTGAAGACAAAATACGAGTGTGAGTGATATGTAGTGAGGTTATCAATGTAAAAATATTTGTGATGTAATCGTGATGTAATCAGAAATGTATATGTATAGTGAGAGCATGAATTTGTACTATTCAAGATTGTAATAAATATTTGTTTGAATAAAATTTCTGTTTGAATTCAAAATCTGTGTAACTTGTTCTGTTTGAATTCAAATTCAAATTCTGTATAATTTATTTTATTCAACAAATATTTATTTAATCTATGAAAAACAAAATAGTACATTACCAAATACATTTTAATGAATATATATGTTTATTATCATCAAACAAAAACATATAAGCGCATATTCAACAGAGATAGCTCCTCATATCGGACACACTTCTCTATTCTATTACTTTGTGATTAATTAGTGCACCCTCGGATTTTTGGGAGCGTTGGACGAGGTGGATGGTAGTTGTAGCTATGCATTACCAGCAGGCCGAAAGTGTAATTGGTATATCTACCCTGGCATTGCCTATTTGTGCCGCTTCACCTACCTTATCAAGACCACTGCGAGTTTGTTTTGTGTCGTACCTATGGAGTGCTCCCTGATAGCATACTGGTTTGGTGGAGTTTACAGTGCTGTATAGACTACGACATTATAAAATGTGTTAAGGGGGATATGGGTAACGCCTTAACACTATTTTAATAGTTTACTTTACTATAGACATTATTATAGTAGCTTATATTACTACATAGTAGATAGTTCCATGGATCCTTAAAGGATGGGTATCACAACATCTTTTAAGTTACTTGTATTTCAGTTGATATTTCACTTGATTTGGATTTATTAATATTAGAATGTTAATCTTGACTTGAGTGTTTTGTTTTTTGCTTTATGCTCGGGTCAGACTGTGCGTCACGGTATTTGAGACTCGCCTTTGGAGTTTGGAGCTTCACTTGGAGATCCATCGATCTATTCAGCTTTCAGTTATTCAGTTGGCTCCTATGATATATTCAACTCTTGTTATTTGACTATGTATTGAGACTTCTATGTATCCTGATTTCTATTGTATTTTGTTTCATACTCTGTTATTTATATAGTAGCTTCATAAACTACTATTTATCTGTTTCCGCTGCTTATTGTTATTACTCTGTGTTTGTGATTCTGTGATTGATTTATTTATTGTATAGGCTGAGTTTTGTCAAATATAAATTAACAATCTGATATTTTGAGCAATTCAAGTCTGATATGTATGGATGCGAATGGCACGAAAAATCAGGACGTTACAACATTTTTAATACATGTACTATTTTCAATATCTAAACTGTTTAAGTTGGAAGGGTTATGATTTCAAAAGTGCTATGATTTCAAAAGTTTTATGATCTCGAAAGTGTTATAAATTTGAATGTGTTACGGTTCTAGAAATGAATATTATTTAAGGTGAATAATGATATCGAATTGATGTGGTTTTGAAATGAATGTGAAATGTGATATGAAATATGAACTATCTGAAATGAAATGACCATGGTGTTAAATAAGCTTTTGGTTCTTAAAGAGACCGGGATCAGATATTGTCATGCACTCTGCCAATACCGAAAACCACTTTAACAACTGTGTACGTGGTGGTGAATCCAGAATAAAGTAGGATGGTTTGACGATGTTGTTGCATTGAGGTATGAAACGAGCCCTAAGTAAGATGACTAAAACAGGAGCAATTGACGGGCTAAGTGAGATAGCTCCTCCAGTCGGACACACTTCATTGATATCATTCTATTACTTTGTTATTTGATTGGGTGCACCTTTGATTATGGGATGTTGTACGAGGTGGACGGTAGCTGCAGCTATGCTATACCACCAGCCCGGAAGTGTATATTGGTAGAATCGTACCTAGGGTATAGCCTCGCGTGGCGTGTCATCTACATTATCGAGCTCTCTACAATTTTGGCTTGTGTCATACCTATGGAGTGCTCCTTGATAGCCTATCGGTTTGGTGGAGTTTACAGTACTGTATAGACTACGGCATTACATAAAATGTGTTAAGAGGAATATGGGTAATGCCTTAACGTATTTTAATATTTTACTTTACTAATAGACATATTATAATAGCATATATTACTACATAGTAGATAGTTCCACGGATCCTATGAGAATGGAAATCCCAAACATCCTTTAAGTTACTTGTATTTCAATTGATATTCCACTTGAGTTAATTACTGGTATAAGAATATTAGTCCTGACTCGAGTGTTTTGTGTTTTGCTTTATGCTCGCGTCAAACTGAGTGTCACAACATTTAAGACTCACCTTTGGAGATTGGAGCTTTGTTTGAAGATCTGTCTATCCATCTTTTAGTTATTTTAGTTATTCCAGTTGTTATGTTCACTCGTCATTTCTTATGTATTTGAGACTTCTATGTATCTTGATTTTTGTTGTATTTTGTTTCATAATCTATAGTTTATATAGTAGCTTCATGAACTAACATTTATCTATTTCTGCTGCTTATTGTTATACTACTCTATATCTGTGATTTTGTGGCTAATTTATTTACTGTATATGCTATGTTTTGCTAAATATAAAATTGACAATCTGTTGTTTTGAGCAATTTAAGTCTGACAGGTGTGGATGATTATTGATTTGAAAGGTTTGAAATACCGGGTTGTTGCATATATTTTCCTAAGTAAATGACTTAAAGATTTCCAAAGTTAAAAGGATTTTGAATAATTAACCGGTAAAAAGTTAAAATGGAAGGGGGTGCAACAAATCCTATATACATATATTCACAATGTTATCAATAATTGTATCTCGAAGAGGCCAGGATCAGATATGGGTGATTCCTATTCGAAAACCACTTCGAACCAATTTATGTCTTTGCATTAAAACATGTTAAAGACAAAGATCATTGAATATGAAGATCTTCATGACATAGGGCTACTTACCACTAGACCCTCGGGGAAGTTACCATATCACACACTTGTGGCCACAGTTGAAACGACCCTGACTCGACCTTCGAAAATCGACGCCGAATACGAAACTTGTATTCAAATGCCGCAGATCCAAACGTCGAATCTGGTTCGCCGGAGCTTATAACACATCAAGTACAACACAGCGGAAGAAATGAATAATACATTTGATATACAACATTTGATACAATATCTGATACAACTGAATGATACAATGAATATCAATATACATCAGAGATATGATACAAGACAATGGTAGTGGAAAGAAAATATAACACCAGTAGCAGAACAATATCTCCAAGATGGTCTTCAAGAGAGAACTCCAGTATCGGTAATCTCCATCTCTAGGGCACCAACCCAGAAATAGCTCGAACTCCCCATCATGATGAAGTGAAGCAACTCAATCCAAAAGCGATTGCCAAATCCTAAGGCTGAAGGCTATCGAATCTACACCTACTATTCGATTATCTGAAAAACCTAACTCTAGACTGCCCGTGTGGAAAAATTTGGACACCCAGAGTTTAGGAAGGGAACAATAAACTCCAGGTCAGTCATGAGACTGGTATCAGCAAACAAAACAGTTGATCTTTTAAAACAACAACAAAAGAATTCAAAATAAATCCGCAATGCTTTTTGAAAAATGAAACTACCATAAGGCCTCCCACCACACACACAATGCGAACGCAGAATTGGAGGAGATTTCTCCTTATGATAGTCAAATATGCTTACTATGCAAGAATCTATTTATATTATTATTAGTGCATAGTGCAGAAAACATTTCGAAAGTATAATATTAATCTTAGCCAGCATAGGCATTTCGCTCTTATGTCTAGTATAGCTACCGTGTTCAATAGCAGGTTATCGCCACATTCCATGGCAGGTTATACAACTAAAATCATACAGGGCGCGTATTGTTTTGTTTGGATTTCCAAAAAATGGTCGAGCTAAGGAACTTCCTACTGTCACATGGGTACGCCTCTGGAGGGACGTCCCGAGAACCTACCCGACTCTCTGCCAACACAAGGCCGGGTTAGCCCTATAACTAGGTTACTACTACTCGAGCATGCCATCGCCCGATCGTTTGTGACCTTTATCCGAGGCGCCTCTCAACCACAAAGCAATCAAAAGTAATAGATTTGCAGTGACCACATGAGTTAAGTATCTGGGCTCCATACCATGATACCACCCTTTTCCAGAAGGGAATGACACACCATAAAGAGAGCGACCCTCATAACCTTGCTGCATCTTTCCTGTTTCGACCATTTCCGGGTTGTGAGGTCCTGATGCAGTCTCGTCCACAAAGCTATGCTTTATACAAAAGCCATGCTTTGATCAACAAATGATATACAGCAGCACTCAACATGCCACACTACCAAATTGGGAGTATTTCACTGATAACTATCAACTACATAACCTCTGAGCTCTTACGTCTCAGAGAAGTGTGTTAAGCTAAGAGAATAAATTCTCTGCCATCAAGCAGAAATGTATTTGATAGAGATCGGTTTTAAATCTCAAAGTGTAATTTCAAACATATAACCATACAAGTCTGTTCCGGGTTCGAACTGAACCAAAGGCACTTCGTCTAATAAAGGAAGAAGCCCTTGCCATTCGGGTATCCACAATCCCGATCGGACTTCCCATCACTTAGGGAATCTCTATAACGTAGCTACTTAGTGCAGAGACAATCGATAGGTTATCCTATCGTTCTCGCAAATATCCGGTCTTCACCACCGGTCTTCAAATGCTATCTCGTATCACTATTCGAAATGTGTTATATGACACAAAGTCCTCTCTTGGCTAAACCGCATAGTAAGCGCAATATTTAAAAACATATGGATATGAGATTTCAGTTAAGTAACAACTTTAAAAACCCAAAAATTTTCTTCAAATGGTTTAAACAAATTACCATTTCAAATCTTTAAACACAAAGTTCACCTGGTTTCACAAAGTTCACCCAGTTTCACAAAGATCCATTCACAAATTCCAAAACAATTTACATTTCAATTGGATTAACTCATTAAATCTTTAAATCAAAGATTTATAGCTTTCAAAACACGTTTCCAAAGATTTATTTGTAATTTGGAAAACCATTTTTTTTCAACTTGAAATGTCTTTAACACAGATTGGAAATTTCTTTTCTTATATGGAAGCTTTTATTATTTGAAAACAAATAGTTTTCGTTTTAGAAAAATCCAACTATATTTGCACGAGTTAAAGCCCTTGAATTAAATTCAAATTCTCAAATCAATACCTTTAAAATGGTTTAACCCATATATAACTTATATAACATCTTTAATCCCTAGTTTCCAAACATAGAATTCAATTTCAAATTTTGAATTTAAATTTAAATCAAATTATTTAAACTTCAAGACTTAATCAAGTTATTCAAAAATAAATTTTATCTTTGAAATTCCTTTTCAAAACTTTTTACTTTAATAAAAATCCATTTCCAAAACCATTTGGATTCAAAAATTCAATTTTAAAACTATTTCAAAAATCTGTGACTTAACCAATTTCCGCGTGCAATCCATATTTGTGTGTGTATAAGTGTGGTCCAGGGGTTTAACACAATAGTGCAATATCATCAGTCATCACAGACATAATCACAACAATATCGATAAGCGGTATAATCCTATAACGCTAATCTATATACATAAAATCACATATAGATAATATAAATGCATTATAGATGATAAATTACATTTATCACAGGTTAAATTAAAACAATTCAAATCACAAAGCATCACACAACAGAGAATATCAAACAATTCACAGCATTCAATAGAATACAATCATTCATAAATAAGGTTAATTGATCATCTGATTAATTGAAACCAGATTAATCACAAATTCTGGTTGATTAACATTAACTAATTACAAATCGTTTTGATTTATTATCCTTTAATCACTTATTAATTAACCTTTAATAATAAATTAATTAATCTTCAATTATTAATTAATCAACCTTAATTAATAAATTAATCAACTTTTAATCATTAAATAATTAATTCTTAGTTATTTAATTATCCTCTAATTATTTATCTTTAATTAGTTACATTAATTAATTAATCACATTAATTAATTATCCTTTTATTAATTATTGTTCAATCACTTAATTTTAATTTATTTCTTACGAATTTATCACCTATCTCTGATTTATTAACACTGATTAATTTCAAACATTTTTATTTATTTATTCTTTAATCAATTATATTAATAAATCATTAACTACGTAATTAAATCAAAATATAAAACCACTTTATCTTTATTAATCACTTTTATTGTCAACTAAACCTCATTTAATAAATCTTTTAATAATTTAACTTAGACTTTAAAGTTAATTAACCATTAAACATCTCTTCTTAATTAACTTATTATTATTGTTAAGTTTATTGAAAATAAACTTTTAAATAAGGGTTATACATATTTTTAAACATTTTAAACTTAATAAAAAAAATTTAAAACTTAATTAAAAGCCTTTGTCTAATTCTAAACTTAGATAAAACAATGGTCATACAAAAGAGTAAATTTAGGAATTGATTTAAAGTTAAAACTGTTTTTACATTTAATCACCCAAACCGAGCTAAACACTGAAATACTCGAGCCCTACTTCGAGTTCCCTCCCCACTCTTCTTTCTTCGGGAAATCCATCATTTTTCTCGAGATCAAACTCGAGACCAGCTCCTCTCTTTTTCCCTTAACCAAATACAGACACACAGATACGTGTGCACTGCGCATACCACCCTGGTCACCTCTGACCAACTTTGAGACCCTCAACAAGTCACCGCAGCCTTCCCTAATCGATACGACCACCCAGTATCGTCAATCTCTTCGAAACCCAAAATCGAACGAACTCAAACCCATCATATTGTAACCCAATCACCTTATTCCACCTCGACTCGACATTGCCGACCACCAGCGAGTTCTCCAACCAAACCAAAAACGCATCACGCCACCACGCAACGTTTCCCCCTCCTGCGATCTACTCCGGTCAACCCACGACCACGCCATTTCCCCAGAAAACCCACGACCCAAATGTGGTTATAAAACCGTAAAATTACTTCGCATGACCACCCCGGCAATATATAAATTTCTTGAACATTTTCCTAATGATCAACGATCTATAAGCATGCTCCAGACTCAAAACAGAGGTCCCCGAACCACTTGATCTCCAGAAAAACCTCAAAACACATTTTTCGGTCATCCTCGATGTAACAGCCTAAAATTTAACAAGTATTTTCCATTTTATTTTTAGAACTTTGGGATTTATTATATAAAAATTTAAATTTTAAAATTGATCAAATCATTGCCCAAATTTTTAAATAAAAGATCATATTTCTGAAATTTTGCCTTTAGTTAAAGATTAACTCTAATTGGAAGTTTTATAAATTCTAAAATTTTAATCTTTTAAACTCTAATTTCCAATACTTTTAATATATTTGTAATAGCATTCTATAACTTCACTTTTGTCCTTTTCAAAATTTGGTTATATACCTTTAATATCCATTTTGATAAAATTTGGTTAACATAAATGATACGTATTTATATTAAATATTCTTAAAACCTATTAAAATTTAAGCGTATTTTTGTTATAAATATGAGTGTAATTTTTGAGTTGGTTATTGCGTCTATAGTGCGCATTCCAAAAATATATACCTTAAGTGAAGGAGGTTAAATAAATCAGTAAACATGCATTTTCGAGTAGGAGAGAAGCATATCCGTTTCAAATTTTCCTTTGACCATGACTGAACATTTACCTTTTTAAAGTTATCCCACTTCCCTTTTTGCTGCAACTATTTTTATTTAGTATAAAATCTTTGAATAAAGTAACATTCAAATCTAATATTATTGTCGTTTCCTCCGATATCAACGCTAGTTTCTTCTCATCATTAAGCACGTTCGCAAATTGTTCAAATTCCATATTCGTTCACATTTTATTCTTGCATGGTTACCTAAAAATCAACACAAGATTTTCTCTTTAATACTTACACGTTCGCACAAATTATTATTTTGGTCAATTTTCCATTTCCATTTTGAAGCAAATTGATTGCTTTCCGTTTTATGTTCTCTTTAATTACGAAACACAAGGCATAGTTCCATCACACAACAGATTTCCTACCTATTGCTTATAATAGTAATAGAATCAAGTGGTCGTGTATAACAAGGAATAAATCTGTGTTGGATCAACTCATGGCCCTTTTTAAAATATTTATATTTTTCTTTATAACTTCTCATCTAAATCAACGCACCCTGTAATAATGCAATGAAATCATTTATTCATTAACATTTTAAAATTTGAATTCACTTGCCATTTCTCTGCATTGATTTTGGAACGAACAACAAATTTTTGCATTTATCAAATCCATTTACTTCCTTACTAATATAAACACGTACAAATTATTCGCTTCCAAATCTTTCTCCTCTCTAATTGCACAACGTTGCTGATTTAAAAACCCACGCACATTCCATCATCTCGTATAGCTTCAGCTTCCCTTCCATCTGCGTGAGCTTCTCATATCAGGTATCGCTACATATCTTTTCTTCTTCCTCCTTTTTGCTTTCTTCTTTTTTTATTTCCCTGTTTCATTTACTGCTCCACCACGAAACTCGACCCTCTGCACCACCATGGCACTCCCCGCCTCCAGTGCAAACCCCTTCCCCACATGGCACGACCGCTGATCTTGATTGTAGTATGGATAAACTAGGGACGTACATGCATGTCAGGTTTTGGAAGGCACCTTTTTAAATTTTGAAAGGAGAAGAAAGTGGGTTACACCACTTTGAAAATTTATCTCAGCTCGCATATGCGTGAATAGCCGAACAAAACTGTTACGTGTTCAAATTTTTGAAACCAAAGTTTCACCGCCTCTGTGTATTTATCACAGCCTTTACCTAACAAAAAAAATGTTTGATGTGGGTCCAAACAAAGATTTATTCACCATCTTGGAATTTGAACATAACATATATTTTAATATCGCATGTGGAAGGTTTGTGCATGGACATTGGCCGAGCATGGGGTGGAGTTGAGTCGTGGGGTGAGCGGACGCATTTCTTATTTATCCTCCTATTTATTCAATTTAAGCTATTCATTTTTGCTTCTATAATCATATTTAAATTTTCATACTAAGTTATGTACATTTGTTTCAAGGAACTAAAACTGATCATCGCATCCACTGAGTTTTGATCGTGCCTCCTGTACGCTGTCTGTTGTGGTTACCGTAGTTTCGAATCAAAATCTTCAGCTTCGTAAAGGTGAGTTTTCTCACCTGACAAACGTACTTATATATCTGTAAATTGATAACAAGTTTTGTTGTAGAATAATTATTATTTTTATTTGACTGTGATATAAATTGATGATGTTAAAAATCCCGTTATTAAACCTATACATCATCAGTTATGTTATATACTGTTTATTTATGCAGTTACACTATTTATTTATTATTTACAGTTAATCACACTGCAAGTTCCCTGTAGAATAGAAATCGTCACAGGCTGAAATGATAGGCCTGAATGATATTTATTTATTCATTTATTTATTTAGCTTATTTTAATTCTTGGGATTGCGGGTTCGAAATGATAGAACCGCATTTATTTTGTAATTACGGATTGAAATGATATATTATCCGTATCACTTGACCTATGTTAGAAAATATTATATAGACCCGTGGTTATATATATATATTAGAAATATTAATTTTTTTTTAAAATTACTTTGTTTAAAAGTGGATTAAAATGATTATTATAAGTATAGTGATATTTTACAAGATAAATATGTAATAAATGAATGTTAAAATATAAAATATAAATTTATCTTGTAAATTTTGATTGTAAAATAGACAGAATTTAAGTTAAGAAAATATAGGAAAATTTGGTATAACTTGAATATAAAGTGAAATAATTAAGGTTAAGTTTTCTATGAGAAAATAGGTAAATTTGGGCAAATATGGAAGTTAAATTATAACTTGATTTAAAATTTAGAGGTTGGTTTTAAAAATAAAGGTGGGTTCAGAAATAAATTGGAAATTTAGTTTATCTTTGAAACGGTGATTAAACTAAATTGTTAAGAAAAATTCATAGAAATTTTACATTTGAAAGAAAGTATACAGAAGTTAGATATATATTTGCAAATTTGACTTTATAAAAATCATTAAATATTGAGAAATTTAAATGACTATTTAAAGGTGGAAATTTTGATTTTATAAGTAAATTTGCTTAAATAGAGATTAAACTTTTGTTGAAATTTTATTGAAGTCTAAATTTAATTTACTCAAATTGTTAAAAGGTTATTACCGCATTTAGCAAAGTGTTGAATGATGATGCGGATAAACTAAGGCTAAACCTTTGAAATTTATATTGGTTTGAAAGAATAATAACTTCACCTTTATACAGTTTAAAATAAAGTATTTCGATTGAATTATAAACTATTTTTAAAATCTTTATAACCATGGGAAATAATAACGTTGGTTGTTAAGGAGACCAGGATCGGATATGGGCATACTCTCTATCGATACCGAAAATCACTTTGACAACCGTGTACGCGGTGGAGATTGCAAAATGAAGTAGGATGGTGGTGATGTTTCCTTTAAGGTAATACTTGGACCCGACTCCGGTGAGTTGGCATAAGGTGGCCAAAACAGGAGCGATTCTCGGAT
The DNA here is from genome assembly GCA_030765085.1 of Allium cepa. Taxonomy (NCBI): domain Eukaryota; kingdom Viridiplantae; phylum Streptophyta; class Magnoliopsida; order Asparagales; family Amaryllidaceae; genus Allium; species Allium cepa. The sequence goes on along the minus strand of CM060940.1, from coordinate 118,096,921 downwards.
TAATGAGGTAGCACCTCTGATCGGACGCACTTCTTCGTATGTCATTCTATTACTTTTGTTATTGTTTTGGTGCGCACCTTTGACTTGGGAGTGTTGTTCGAGGTGGGCGGTAGTAGCAGCTACGCTTTTCCACCGGTCTGGAAGCATAATTGGTATATCCACCCTGGCATTGCCTAGTTGTCACCTACCATAGCGAGCCTTATACGATTTTAGTTTTGTACCATACCTATGGAGTGCCCTCTGACGACGCCCAGTACGAGGGAGATTACGGTACTGTATAGACTATGGGAATATATTATGTGTTAAGGGTTATATGTGTAACCCCTTAACGCTATTTAAAAGTATATTTATTTTACTAATAGGCACTATTATAATAGCGAAATATTACTACATAGTAAATAGTTTAACGGATCCTTAGAGGATGGGCGGTCCCAAGCATCCTTTAAGTTACTTGTACTTTATTACAGTTCACTTGAATTAGCTTACAATGTATAAGTATGTATGTCCTGACTCGAGTGTCATGTTTTATTTTACGCTCGGGTCAGCCTGAGTTTTAGTTCAGACTTCACTTCCGGAGCTGGGACTACATCAGATCATCTCTTTTCAAGCTTCCGTCAAGTTTTTGTTCAGTTATTATTTTAGCCTTTGTAATCAAGACAATTTATGATTGAGAGTTTATGTAGAGATTTCAAAGTATATTTAGTTTTAAGATTTTGTACTTTATACTTATTTTGAGACTATTGATAGTGGCTTCATGAACCACTAAGTTATTTTTAAATTCCGCTGCGAGTATTTTGATTTCTGTGTTTGTGATTTTGTGATTTAATTTCATTTGCTCCTACTTTATTTACAATTTATTGTTTTGAACTATTCAAGCTTAACATGTTTTAACTTATTGTCGAATTTGAATAGTGCATAATAGTGGGTCGTTACAGTTGGTATCAGAGCTTTGGTTTAACCATAGCCTAAGGAGCAAAAAAAACTCATTAGAGATAGGGTAGAAATACCCTAGAATGAGTGAAGTCAAATCCTAGAATCCTTTCCTTGTGAGAGAACGTATTTTTAAAGTATAAAATGATTTTTAAAAGGATTTTCGTAGAAGTATTTTTGATATAAAAACTTTCTTGTTTTAAAAAAAAATTCCAACTACATTTTGCCTTTCTCCACCTCTTATAAAATTAAGTCCTTTGTTGAATGCCTTTCTAGTGAACTTTATCTTATGTAATCTATATTTGCCTCTATATTTTTCCTCTACCCTCAAAATTCATTCTTGATTTCTCAGGATGAGTCGAGGAAATATCAAAGATAAGGGACGAGCTGCTGCCCCAGCTCCTCCACCCACTTCCATTATTGGATTTACTAAGCTATGCAAAGATTATACCGAGCTTGGTGCCACCAAGTTCACGGGGTCTGAAACCATAATAGAAGCTCAACAATGGTTGAGAGACTTGGAGAGAATCTTCTTCTGTCTCAAAATCACTAATTCCCAGCAAAGGCAATTGGCGGCCTGGAAGATGAAAGGAGTCGCTTTAAATTGGTGGCTGTCAGTTACTGCTCACACCAATGAGGCTGACATCATCTGGGAGCAATTTAGGGACGCCTTTCTGGTAAAATGGATGCTCGAAGCGGGTAAATCCCAGCTATATAGAGACTTTATGGATTTGAAGCAGGGAGATATGTCCTTTACTGAATATGAGAGGGAATTTAATGAGCTTTCGCAGTATGGCCTAAATCTGATAGACACCCCGCTGAAGAAGAACGAGAAATTTATCGTTGGTGCTCGCCCCGAGTATTACGATCGCCTCATTATCCACGTGCAAGGTACGATTACAGCTCTGATGGACATGGCTCTCCGGTATGAGAACCCTACCTCTAGGGCCACTCCAGCTGCCCAATCTGCACCATCTCAGTTTTCTGGAAATTCTGAGAAAAGGAAGTCCAACTTCTACCGTCATAAGAAGAATAGGACTCAGGCGCTAGGATCATCGGCTTCTGCATTCCAGAGGCAGCCGGTAGACCTTTCTACCATCACTTGCCATAGATGCCACCAAAAAGGAGACTACGCAAATCGATGTCCTACTTTGGGTGTTGCTATCCACTTCCTTCTCAGTTGGCTAGATGAGACCTCTGCCACATCTTCCTTCAGCCGGGACACTTCAAGAAGGACTGCCCTACCCAGAAGAAGGGCAGGGCATCAGGGATTTTTGCGGTGACTTTGGCGTCCTCCCCAGCCCCACAGCCTGCACCTGCTCCATCTCCTATGATTCTCAAGGTACACTTCAGGGTTCTTTTACTTTGTTTAAATCACCTGTTCGCGTTTTGTTTGATACCGGAGCTTCACATAGCTTCATTTCTTTGGACCTTTGTAATAAATTCGAGCATTGCCTTTTTTCCCGAAATTTACTTCTGTGCCTTTATGTGTTTCGAATCCCATCGGAGGCTCTGCAAATCTTAGTAGGATTTGTAAGCAAGTGAAGCTTATATATCTCGATCACTGTTTCACTGGCGACTTCTTTGTTTTGGGGTTTGACGCTTTCGATCTTTTGCTTGGGGTGATTGGTTAGATAGGCATGATGCCCATATATCTTTTAGTTCCCGAACTGTTGCCCTTAAAGATGATTTTGGAAATCCATTAGAGATCCATTGTAAATTGCCTCAGGAGTTCGCTGGTAGTTTCATTTATTCTCTCGATACTTTCCTTGATGATATCCATTCGACTCTGGTAGTCAAACTATTTCCAGATGTATTTGGTGAAATCATCTCTCTACCTCCGAAGAGGGAAATTGATTTCCGTATCGATCTCATTCCTGGAGCATGACCTGTAGTTCTTCCACCCGGAAGAATGGCACCACGGCAGAAGATCGAGTTAAGGAATCAAATTCAAGATTTGTCCTCTAAAGGTCTGATCAGACCTAGCTTTTCAGAATGGGGTGCAGCCGTAGTTTTCGTCACCAAGTCTGATGGTTCCCTTCGGATGTGTGTGGATTATAGAGAGCTAAATAAACTCACTATGAAGAACAGATATCTCATGCCTCGCATAAATGATATGTTCGATCAGCTCTATGGAGCCACTGTCTTCTCTCAGCTTGATTTGGCCACAGGCTTGCACCAACTTAGAGTTGCTGAGGAAAGCATACCCAAAACTGCTTTCCGTACCGAGAATGGTATCTTCGAATGGCTAGTTATGCCTTTTGAGTTGACTAATGCTCCTGCTTTCTTCGTCGACTTGATGAATCGTGTCTTTCGCGATGTGCTTAATAAATATGTCCTAGTCTTTATTGATGATATCCTTGTGTTCTCCAAGTCTGAGGAAGAGCATAGGCCCCATTTGCAGTATGTTCTGGAGACTCTACGAAATCATCAATTAAAAGCTAAGTTCTCTAAATGTCATTTCTGGGAGGAGGAAGTCTGATTTCTCGGACATATTGTCTCTAGTAAAGGAGTCTTTGTTGATCCAGTCAAGATCGCTGCGATCAAAGATTAGGAAGAACCTAAGACTCCGACTGATATTCGCAGTTTTCTGGGCCTTGTCGGTTACTATCGGAGGTTCATTGAGAACTTTTCTTGGATTTATGTACCTCTGACTGCTCTGACTCAAAAGAATGCTAAGTTTATATGGAGCGATAAGTGTAAAGCAGCATTCCAAGAGTTAAAAGATAAGCTTACTTACGCACTAGTGCTTACCGTTTCGAATGGAAATAAGAGATTAATGGTATTCACTGATGCTTGTCGAGAAGGTTTGGGAGCAGTATTAATGCAAGATGGGAAGGTGATTGCATATGCTAGTCGTCAATTGAAGACCCATGAAGCTAACTATGCTGCGCACAATTTAGAATTGCTGGCCGTTGTCTTTGCATTGAAGCTTTGAAGACATCACCTTTTGGGTGCTAAGTTTGACCTCTTCACCGATCATCAGTCTTTGAAGTATATCTTCATCCAGAAAGATCTGAATCAGAGACAAGTTTGGTGGCTCGAGTTCCTTGCTTCTTACGATCTCGACATCAACTATACTCCTGGAAAAGCAAATGTTGTGGTGGATGCGTTAAGTAGGAAGAAGTCTTTGTTATGTCAGCTTATCGTTTCTTCTCCTCTTTTGGACTGTATTAAGGCTAAGCAAGATGTGGATAGGATCATCAGATTGGTCAAGGAGAATGTTCACAGTAGGGTTGGTGGTAGTAGTCTTAACGGTAATGGGGCTCAGATTGATGATAAAGGGATTTTGAGGATCAATAATAGGATTTGTGTCTCGAACGTTGATGGTTTGAGGCAGGAGTTACTTCGGGAACATCGTCGATCCAGACTTTCCATACATCCTGGTGTAGCGAAGATGTATCAGGATTTGAAGAAACTTTATTGGTGGAAGGGTATGAAGCGCGATGTCTCTATCTTTGTTAGTAGGTGTGCGACTTGTCAACAAGTCAAGGCGGATCATCAGAAGACACCAGGTTTGTTGCAGCCTCTGGAGATTCCCAATTGGAAATGGAAGCAATTTTCTATGGATTTCATCGATGGTTTACCAAGATCTAAGAGGGGAAATGAGAGCATCTGGGTTTCGTGGATAAACTGACCAAGTCCGTTCATTTTATTCTGATTAAGGCTAGCTTATCTGAGATTTATATGAGGGAGATTGTTCGCCTCCATGGTGTTCCCCTTAGCATAGTTTGTGATCGAGACCCTATCTTCACCAGCAAATTTTGGAAAGCTTTCCAGGAATCCTTGGGTACTCGTCTGAATCTGAGCACTGCTTACCACCCACAGACTGACGGTCAAACAGAAAGGGTGAATCAGATTCTAGAGGATCTTCTTCGTGCCTGTATTTTGGATTATGGAGGATCTTGGGAAGATCATCTCCATCTAGTGGAATTCACCTATAAAAATAGTTATCAGGTATAAATTCCAATCCTATATTCTTATCTTATCTTAACTCCCTATCTATCTCATTCTATCTTTTTCAGGCTAGTCTTAAGATGTCCCCGTTTGCTGCTCTTTACGGGTGACCCTGTAGATCTCCATCCTGCTGGATTGAATCCGGTAACCGCTTAGTTCTTGGTCTCGATATGATTCTAGAAGCTTCGAAGAAAGTCGAGGAGATTAAGAGAAGGTTTAGAATTGCTTAGGATAGGCAGAAGAAGTACGCGGATCGTCATAGAAGAAGCTTGGAGTTCGCAGTCGGAGATTTGGTTTTCCTTAATGTCTCTCCCTTAAGAAGTGTAGTTCGGTTTGAGCGTAGAAGAAAGCTTGCTCCTAGGTTCATCGGTCCATTCCGCATCTTGGAAAGGATTGGGGATCTTGCTTATCGATTGGAGTTGCCCAAGAAATTCACTGGAATACACAATGTATTCCATGTATCCCACCTTCGTCGCTGTCTACATGATCCATCTCTTATTATCCAGCCTTCTGCTCTTGATAGTTTGGACATCGAGCCTGACCTAACTATTGAAAGGAAGCCGCTTCGTATCGTTGATCGAGATACGAAACAGCTAAGAAGGAAGTCGGTTCGCCTGGTCAAAGTGCAATGGAGCACTGATGAACATGATTGCACTTGGAAGATGGAGGAGAGCATTCGTGCTTTGAATCTAGAATTATTCGTTTAAGGTACTTTACCCTTTTATTTTATCTCCTTTGTTTCCCTTCCTTCGTTCCTTTTCGAGGACGAAAAGTTCTTAGTGGGGGAGAGTGTAACAGTCCAAAATTTAACAAGTATTTTCCATTTTATTTTTAGAACTTTGGGATTTATTACAGAAAAATTTAAATTTTAAATTGATCAAATCATTACCTAAATTTTTAAATAAAAGATAAGATTTCTGAAATTTTGCCTTTAGTTAAAGATTAACTCTAATTGGAATTTTTATAAATTGTAAATTTTTAATCATTTAAATTTTAATTTCCAATTCTTTTAATATATTTGTAATAGCATTCTATAACTTTACTTTTGTCCTTTTCAAAATTTGGTTATATACCTTTAATATAAGTAATTTATATTGGGTGAAAGAAATATAATTTTACGCATATACATTAGTTCTTAATAAATGGTAAATAAATCAGAGGTCAATTAAGTAAAAAAAAAATTATGGGGTAAATAATCTATTTAATTACACCTTTAAGTTGTATGTTTATATCCGTTTTGATAAAATTTGGTTGACATAAATGATACGTATTTATATTAAATATTCTTATAACATATAAAAATTTAAGCGTTATTTTTGTTATAAATATGAGCATAATTTTTGAGTTGGTTATTGTGTCTATAGTGCGCATTCCAAAAATATATACCTTAACTGAAAATGGTTAAATAAATCAGTAAACGTGCATTTTCGAGTAGAAGAGAAGCATATCCGTTTCAATTTTTCCTCTGACCATGACTGGACATTTACCTTTTTAAAGATATTCCACTTTCCTTTTTGCTGCAACTATTTTTACTCAGTATAAAATCTTTGAATAAAGTAACTTTCAAATCTAATATCATTATCGTTTCCTCCGATATCAATGCTAGTTTCTTCTCATTATTAAGCACGTTCGCAAATTGTTCAAATTTCATAACCGTTCACATTTTATTCTTGCCATGGTTACCTAAAAATCAACGCAAGATTTTCTCTTTAATATTTACATGTTCGCACAAATTATTCTTTTGGTCAATTTTCCATTTCCGTTTTGAAGCAAATTGATTGCTTTCCGTTTTATGTTCTCTTTAATTACGAACCCCATGGCATAGTTTCATCACACAACAAATTTCCTACCTATTGGTTATAATAGGAATAGAATCAAGTGGCCGTGTATAACAAGGAATAAATCTGTGCTGAATCAACTCATGGTCCTTTTTAAAATATTTATATTTTTCTTGCCTATAACTTCTCATCTAAATCAACGCAATGCAATGAAATCATTTATTTCATTAACATTCTAAAATTTGAATTCACTTGCCATTTCTCTGCATTGATTTTGGAACGAACAACAAATTTTTGCATTTATCAAATCCATTTACTTCCTTACTAACATAAACGCGTAAAATATATTCGCTTCCAAATCTTTCTCCTCTCTAATTGCGCAACTTTGCTGATTTAAAAACCCACGCACATTCCATCATCTCGTATAGCTTCAGCTTCCCTTCCATCTGCGTGAGCTTCTCATATCAGGTATGGCTACATATCTTTTCTTCTTCCTCCTTTTTGCTTTCTTCTTCTTTTATTTCCCTGTTTCATTTACTGCTCCACCACAAAATTCGACCCTTCGCACCACCATGGCGCGCCTCGCCTCCAGTGCAAACCCCTTCCCCACATGGCACAACCGCTGATCTTGATTGTAGTATGGATTAACTAGGGACGTACATGCATGTCAGGTTTTGGAAGGCACCTTTTTAAATTTTGAAAGGAGAAGCAAGTTGGTTACACCGCTTTGAAAATTTATCTCAGCTCGCATATGCGTGAATAGCCGAACAAAATTGTTACGTGTTCAAATTTTTGAAACCAAAGTTTCACCACCTCTATGTATTTGTCACAGCCTTTACCTAAGAAAAAAAATGTTTGATGCAGGTCCAAACAAAGATTTATTCACCATCTTGGAATTTGAACACAACATATATTTTAACATCGCACGTGGAAGGTTTGTGCAGGGTCATTGGCCGAGCATGGGGTGGAGTTTAGTCGTGGGGTGAGGGGGCGCATTTCTTATTTATCCTCCTATTTATTCAATTTAAGCTATTCAATTTTGCTTCTATAATCATATTTAAATTTTTGTACTAAGTTATGTATATTTGTTTCAAGAAACTAAAACTGATCATCGCATCCGCTGAGTTTTGATCGTGCCTCCTGTATGCTGTCTGTTGTGGTTACCGTAGCTTCAAATCAAAATCTTCAGCTTCGTAAAGGAAAGTTTTCTCACCTGACAAACGTACTTATATATCTGTAAATTGATAACAAGTGTGATTGTAGAATAATTATTATTTTTATTTGACTGTGATATAAATTGATGATGTTAAAAACCCGTTATTAAACCTATACATCATCAGTTATATTATATACTGTTTATTTATGCCGTTACACTATTTGTTTATTATTTACAGTTAATCACACTACAAGTTCCCTATAGAATAGAAATCATCACAGGCTGAAATGATAGGCCTGAACGATATTTATTTATTCATTTATTTATTTAGTTTATTTTAATTCTTGGGATTGCGGGTTCGAAATGATAGAACCTGGATTTATTTTGTAAATTACGGATTGAAATGATATATTATCCATATCACTTGACCTAGGTTAGAAAATATTATATAGACTCGTGGTTATATATATATATATATATATATATATATATATATTTAGGAAATATTAAATTTTTTTTTAAAATACTTTGTTTGAAAGTGGATTAAAATGATTATTATAAGTATAGTGATATTTTACAAGATAAATATGTAATAAATGAATGTTAAAATTTAAAGTATAAATTTATCTTGTAAATTTTGATAGTAAAATGAATAGAATTTAAGTCAAGAAAATATAGGAAAATTTTGTATAACTTGAATATAAAGAAAAATAATTAAGGTTAAGTTTTCTATGAGAAAATAGGTAAACTTGGGAAAATATGGAAGTTAAATTATAACTTGATTTAAAATTTGGAGGTTGGTTTTAAAAATAAAGGTAGATTCAGAAATAAATTGGAAATTTAGTTTACCTTTGAAACGGTGATTAAACTAAATTGTTAAGAAAAATTCATAGAAATTTTACGTTTGAAAGAAAGTATAAAGAAGTTAGATATATATTTGTAAATTTGACTTTATAAAAATCATAAAATATTGAGAAATTGAAATGACTATTTAAAGGTGGAAATTTTGATTTTATAAGTAAATTTGTTTAAATAGAGGTTAAATTTTTGCTAAAATTTTATTGAAGTCTAAAATTTAATTTACTCAAATTGTTAAAAGGATATTACCGCATTTAACAAAGTGCTGAATGATGACGCGGATAAACTAAGGCTAAACCTTTGAAATTTATGTTGGTTTGAATGAATAATAACTTCACCTTTAAACAATTTAAAATAAAGTATTTTGATTGAATTATAAACTATTTTTAAAAGCTTTATAACCACGGGGAATAATAACGTTGGTTGTTAAGGAGTCCGGGATCGGATATGGGCATACTCTCTGTAGATACCGAAAACCACTTTGACAGCCGTGTACGCGGTGGAGATTCCGGAATGAAGTAGGATGGTGGTGACGTTTCCTTTGAGGTAAATACGTGGACCCGACTCCCGTGAGTTGGCATAAGGTGGCTAAACGAGGAGCGATTCTCGGATTAATGAGGTAGCACCTCTGATCGGACGCACTTCTTTGTATGCCATTCTATTACTTTTGTGATTGTTTTGGTGCGCATCTTTGATTTGCGAGTGTTGTTCGAGGTGGGCGGTAGTAGCAGCTACGCGTTTCCACCGATCCGGAAGCGTAATGGGTATATCTACCCTGGCATTGCCTAGTTATGCCGTGTCACCTACCATAGCGAGCCTTATATGATTTTAGTTTTGTACCATACCTATGGAGTGCCCTTTGACGACGCCCAATGCAGGGAAGATTATGGTACCGTATAGACTATGGGTATATATTATGTGTTAAGGGCTATATGGGTAACCCCTTAACGCTATTTAAAAGTAAGTTTATTTTACTAATAGACACTATTATAATAGTGAAATATTACTACATAGTAAATAGTTTAACGGATCCTTAGAGGATGGGCGGTCCCAAGCATCCTTTAAGTTACTTGTACTTTATTACAGTTCACTTGAATTAGCTACACTGTATAAGTATGTATGTCCTGACTCGAGTGTTATGTTTTATTTTACGCTCGAGTCAGCCTGAGTTTCAGTTCAGACTTCACTTCTGGAACTAGGACTTCAGCAGATCATCTCTTTTCAAGCTTCCGTCAAGTTTTTGTTCACTTCTTATTTTAGCCTTTGTAATCAAGACAATTTATGATTGAGAGTTTCTGTGGAGATTTCAAAGTATATTTAGTTTTAAGACTTTGTACTTTATACTTATTTTAAGACTATTGATAGTGGCTTCATGAACCACTAAGTTATTTTTAAATTCCGCTGCGAGTATTCTGATTTCTATGTTTGTGATTCTGTGATTTGATTTCATTTGCTTCTACTTTATTTACAATCTATTGTTTTGAACTATTCAAGCTTGACATGTTTTAACTTATTGTCGAATTTGAATAGTGCATAATAGTGGGTCGTTACCCTCGAATAACTCCTTCGATCCCAAACTATAATTCGCGATTTAATTCTTAAAAATCATGATTTTAGATAGTGATTCAGACTATATAAATAGATCATAGAATTACGATGCTTGAATTTTCAACATGTTATAAAATTTCTACCGTCTTTTCTATTTCCAGATAAAATCCCAACTAATTTTACCTAAATTTATTTTTAAGACTTAATATATGTCTAAACAAACATAAATTGTTTAAAAACTAAATCCTAACAGGGATTAGATAAAGAGATTAGGAATTTAGATTAAAAATTTACACCATGTACTTTGGAACAAGGATGACACAGATACACAGTCATGCACACTTCTACTCTTTTATATATAGGAATTACAGTTATATACATGCAAAACAATCTTTATTTTAGCAAATCACATGCAATAGATTTCTATTTATTTAAGCCTTTTAAATAAAAATGTTTATTCACCTATTATTTGTTTTTAAAACAGAGAGTCTGTAGAGTTTAACAGAGTGATATAAACTCTTATGTACACAGACATTTCAAACATTGCATTCATAGCAAAGCATTTATCACAGGCAAATCAAGATTCATATATAAATATAGGGTTAAGAGTTTGCTCACCTTGCTTTCCTTAAAAAAACAGAGACTAGAGTGATGATTTTGAACAGAGGAAGCCTGGAATGTTTTTCAGGTTTGAAAGCTTTGATTTTCTTCTTCTTTTGATTCTTCCTGAACCTGCTTGATGCTTTACAGTTTATATTTCTAGGCTTTGAAGACTAAGACTTGGATTTGATTTATTTTGATTCTTGCATTTGCTCTAGAATCTAAATCTTGCTTCCTGGCTTTGATTCTAGAAGATTATTGTTTGAACTCAAATGTTTTCAGATTGCAACTTGACTTTATTCTGAGCTTTAGAATTTGTTTTCCCAGGTTCAAACTTTGCTTCAGTTTTGAGGGTTTGAGGAGATTTTGAATTTTTTTTGAGTTGAAGATGATTTTTGTGCCTTGATTTCTTATTTCAGGTTCGAGAAGTTGAATGGCCTGGTTATATTTTTTTTTCCTTTTTCTATGCTTACAAATTTCAGTTCAAAAGAAAATAAATCTTTTTCCATTTGTCCACTTGACTAACAGTTGTACAATTATCCCTTTGCATGCTTTACACATGTTACATGCAATAAAAATTATGTTTATACCCTTGGTTCACATTATTTTTGTCAATTTGTTTAACCCTTAATGCAAATGTAATTTCATGTACAACCTATGTTTACATTTTTAAAATGTTTATGTTTTCTTTTATATTTATATTTACACAAATAAAATCTTATCTCCATTGTTTTTCATATTCAATCTTTAATTTGGTTCAACATATTTATATACTTACATATTTATACATTTTATCTTCATACACCCTTTATTATTTATTTTTGTACAACTTTTTTTTTAAAGAAAAGAATGATTTAAATATTTTGATTTCATATTAACAAATGATCACTTTTATTTATATAAGTATATATATAAGAAGATTAAATCTTAAAAATAATATTTTGAAAATTAGTACATTAATTCTTTGAAATTTAATACATCTTCCAAATATATTTAAAATTTTAGAAAACAAACTATCATTAACTTTTAAAGCTTTTAAATTCTATTTTATTTTTAATACATTTTATTTTTAAATTCAATATTTGTAAAAAAAATACTTATTCTTAAATTTCAGATCAAATTTCTATTTATAATCTAATTTTTTTATTTATTCTAGAAATTTTTTAATTAATTCATAAATAAATTCACAATTTAATTACAAAATTAAATTAATTGTCAAATTAAACGTGGTTGATTTTTAGGAATATTATAGATTCCCCCTCTTAAAAAAAATTCGTCCCTAAAATTTGCTAGGGAGACGAGAAAGAATAGATGATAGATAAAGAAATGATTGATCAAATCAAATCGAAATATTTATTCTGCGTTCGGTTTATCAAATCAGAATATCAACAATATGAGAACAAACTCATACTGTTGTTTCACAAGATACTCGGGTCCTCCAGTCTACGAATATGCAAGGGCATTGATTAGTTCGAAGGGATAACTAATCATTCGTAGAATATATCGGATCCTAGAGAACAGATAGATAGATAGATTCAATCTTCTACAATTTCTCAAACACTAGATATGGATTCCAACTTAGGTCGGAACACCGCAAAGTATATACCAACTTGTCCCTCTTCGGACTTCGATCTACATAAGAAATTACAATAGAATTTCAAATTTGGTTTTAACCAATATCGTTTTATTGATTCAGTTCAAATTTATCTTCATATTCTATTAACCAATTTAACTCAATTTAAATTTTCCAATTTATTTAAATTTTCAAATTCAAATTCATTAAAGTTTAAATCGAAAAACTGATAAGAAGCCGATGAAGATACGAAGTAAGGATTTTCTACAACGATTCTTAGGGCCATCATCACATCGAAACTTCTTTCTGGAGCTGTCACGAAGCCATCAAAGAATTTGAAATCGAATCAAAGGAGATTGATAGTGAAAATTGTTTCCGCTATTGCAGGGTATTGACCATTTATAGTGGTACTCCCCTGTCCCCTATCTCATTCTTTTCTTGCACTCATACTCACTATCAGTGGATAGTAAGAAAATTTACTAAGGCATTCGAACGGATATCTTAGGGATACTCATTCCAGGGTATACTTCACCCTATCTCTAATGAGTTACTTAATGTGTTGTACTCCCGAGCTAAAGTATCAACCTTCAGCTCCGATACCAAATGAAACGACCCTGACTCGACCTTCGAAAATCGGCGCCGAATACGACACTCGTATTCAAATGCGGCAGATCCAAACGTCGAATCTGGTTCGCCAGAGCTTATAACACATCAAGTACAACACAGCGGAAGAAATGAGTAATACATTTGATATACAACATTTGATACAATATCTGATACAACTGAATGATACAATGAATATCAATATATATCAGAGATATGATACAAGACAATGGCAGCGGAAAGAAAATATAACACCAACAACGGAACAATATCTCCAAGATGGTCTTCAAGAGAGAACTCCAGTATCGGTAATCTCCATCTCTAGGGCACCAACCTAGAAATAGCTCAAACTCCCCATCACGATGAAGTGAAGCAACTCAATTCAAATGCGATTGCCAAATCCTAAGGCTGAAAGCTATCGAACCTACACCTACTATTCGATTATCTGAAAAACCTAACTCTAGACTGCCCGTGTGGAAAATTTTGGGCACCAGAGTTTAGGAAGGGAACAATAAACTCTAGGTCAGTCGTGGGACTGGTATGAGCAAACAAAACAGTTTATCTTTTATAACAAACAATAAAAGAATTTAAAATAAATCAGCAATGCTTTTTGGAAAATGAAACTACCATAAGGCCTCCCGCCACACACACAATGCGAACGCAGAATTGGAGAAGATTTCTCTTTATGATAGTCAAATATGCTTACTACGCAAGAATATTTTGATATTATTGTTAGTGCATAGCGCAGAAAACATTTCGAAAGTATAATATTAATCTTAGCCAGCGTAGGCATTTCACACTTATGCCTACTATAGCTACCATGTTCAATAGTAGGTTACCGCCACATTCCATGGCAGATTATACAACTAAAATCATACAGGGCGCGTATTGTTTTGTTTGGATTTCCAACAAATGGTCAGGTTAAGGACCTTCTTACTGTCACAAGGGTACGCCTTTGGAGGGACGTCCCGAGAACCTATCTGGTTCTCTGCCAACACAAGGCCGGGTTACCTCTGTAACTTGGTAACTACTACTCGAGCATGCCATCCCCGGTCGTTTGCGACCTTTATCTGAGGCGCCTATCAACCACAAAGCAATCAAAAGTAATAGATTTGCAGTGACCACATGAGTTAAGTATCTGGGCTCCATAACATGATACCACCCTTTTCCAGAAGGGAATGACACACCCTAAAAGGAGCGACCCTCATAACCTTGCCACATCTTTCCTGTTTCGATCATGCTTTATACAAAAGCCATGCTTTGATCAAAAAATGATATACAGCAGCATTCAGCATGCCACACTACCAAATTGGGAGTATATAACTGATAACTATCAACTACATAACCTCTGAGCTCGTACATCTCAGAGAAGGGTGTTAAGCTAAGAGAATAAATTCTCCGCCACCAAGCAAAAATGTATTTGATAGAGATCAGTTTTATATCTCAAAGTGTAATGTCAGACATATAACCATACAAGTCTGTTCCGGCTTCGAACAGAACCAAAGGCATTTCGTCCAATAAAGGAAGAAGCCCTTGCAATTCGGGTATCCACAATCCCGATCAGACATCCCATCACTTAGGGAATCTCTATACCGTAGCTACTCGGTGCAGAGACAATCGTAGGTTATCCTATCGGTCTCGCAAATATCCGATCTTCACCACCGATTTTCAAATGCTATCGTCGTATCACTATTCGGAATGTGTTATATGACACAAGATCCTCTCCAGGCTAAACCGAATAGTGAGCGCAATACTTAAACACATATGGACATGGGATTTCAGTTAAGTCACAACTTTAAAAACCCAAAATCTTTCTTTAAATGGTTTAAACAAATTACTATTTCAAATCTTTAAACAAAAAGATTCGTTTCATAAAGTTCACCCAGTTTCACAAAGATCAATTCACAGATTCCAAAACAATTTCCATTTCAATTGGATTAACTCATTAAATCTTTAAATCAAAGATTTATAGCTTTCAAAACACGTTTCCAAAGATTTATTCGTAATTTGGAAAACCTTTTTTTCAACTTGAAATCTCTTTAACACAGATTGGAAATTTCTTTTCTTATATGAAAGCTTTTATTATTTGAAAAAAAATAGTTTTTGTTTCAGAAAAATCCAATTATATTTGCACGAGTTAAAGCCCTTGAATTAAATTCAAATTCCCAAATCAATACCTTTAAAATGGTTTAACCCATACATAACTTGTATAACATCTTTAATCCCTAGTTTCCAAACATAGATTTCAATTTCAAATTTTTAATTTATATTTAAATCAAATTATTTAAACTTCAAGACTTAATCAAGTTATTCAAAAATAAATTTAATCTTTGAAATTCCTTTTCAAAAACTTTTTACTTTAGTCCTAATCCATTTCCAAAACAGTTTGGATTCAAAAATTCAATTTTAAAACTATTTCAAAAATTTGTGACTTAACAAATTTCCAGGTGCATTCACATTTGTGTGTGTATAAGTGTGGTCTAGGGATTTAACACAATAGTGCAATATCATCAGTCATCATAGACACAATCACAATAATATCGATAAGCGGTATAATCCTATAACGCTTATCTATATACACAAAATCACAGATAGATAATATAAATGCATTATAGATAAATAAATTACATTCATCACAGCTTGAATTAAAATAATTCAGATCACAAAGCATCACACAGCAGAGAATAAGCATTCAATAGAATACAATCATGCATAAATAAGGTTAATTGATCATCCGATTAATTGAAACCAGATTAATCACAAATTTTGGTTAATTAACATTAACTAATTACAAATCATTTTGATTTATTATCCTTTAATCACTTATTAATTAATCTTTAATTATTAATTAATCAACCTTAATTAATAAATCAATCAACTTTTAATCATTAAATAATTAATTCTTAGTTATTTAATTATCCTCTAATTAATTATCTTTAATTAATTACATTAATTAATTAATCACATTAATTAATTATCCTTTTATTAATTATTTTTCAATCACTTAATTTTAATTAATTTAATTTATTTCTTATGAATTTATCACATATCTCTGATTTATTAACACTAATTAATTTCAAACATTTTTATTTATTTATTCTTTAATCAATTATATTAATAAGTCATTAATTAATTAATTAATTAAATCAAAAGATAAACCACTTTATCTTTATTAATCACTTTAATTGTCAATTAAACCTCATTTAATAAACCTTTTAACAATTTAACTTAGACTTTAAAGTTAATTAACCATTAAACATCTCTTCTTAATTAACTTATTAATATTATTAAGTTTATTGAAAATAAACTTTTAAATAAGGGTTATACGTATATATAAACATTTTAAACTTAATAAATTTTTTAAAATTTAATTAAAAACCTTTGTCTAATTCCAAACTTAGATAAAACAATGGTCATACAAAAGAGTAAATTTAGGAATGGATTTAAAATTAAAACTGTTTTTACATTTAATCACCCAAACCCGAGCTAAACACTGAAATACTCGAGCCCTACTTCGAGTTCCCTCCCCACTCTTCTTTCTTCGGGCAATCCATCATTTTTCTCGAGATCAAACTCGAGACCAGCTCCTCTCTTTTTCCTTCAACCAAACACAGACACACAGATACATGTGCACCGCGCACACCACCCTGGTCACCTTCGACCAACTCTGAGACCCTCAGCAAGTCGTCGCAGCCTTTCTTGATCGATACGACCACCCAGCACCGTCAATCTCTTCGAAACCCAAAATTGAATGACCCATCAGATTGTAACCCAATCACCTTATTCCACCTCGACCCGACATTACCGATCACCAGCGAGTTCGCCAACCAAACCAAAAACGCATCACGCCACCGCAAAATGTTTCCTCCTCCTGCGATCTACTCCAGTCAACCCACGACCGCGCCATTTCCCCAGAAAACCCGCGACCCCAATGTAGTTATAAAACCCTAAAATTACTTCTCATGACCACCCCGGCAATATATAAATTTCTCGAACATTTTTCCGATCATCAACGATCTATAAGCATGCTCCAGCCTCAAACCAGAGGTCCCCGAACCAGTTGATCGTCAAAAAAACCTCAAAACACATTTTTTGGTCATCCTCGAATAACTCCTTCGATCCCAAACTATAATTCGCGATTTAGTTCTTAAAAATCATGATTTTAGATAGTGATTCAGACTATATAAATAGATCATAGAATTACGATGCTTGAATTTTCAACATGTTATAAAATTTCTACTGTCTTTTCTTTTTCCAAATAAAATCCCAACTAATTTTACCTAAATTTATTTTTAAGACTTAATCTATGTCTATACAAACATAAATTGTTTGAAAACTAAATCTAATAGAGATTAGATAAAGAGATTAGGAATTTAGATTAAAAATTTACACCTGTACTATGGAACAGGGATGACACAGATACACAGTCATGCACACTTCTACTCATATATATAGGAATTACACTTATATACATGCAAAACAATCTTTATTTTAGCAAATCACATGCAACAGATTTCTATTTATTTAAGCCTTTTAAATAAAAATGTTTACTCATTTATTATTTGTTTTTAAAACAAAGAGTCGGTAGAGTTTAACTGAGTGATATAAACGCTTATGTACACAGACATTTCAAACATTGCATTCATATCAAAGCATTTATCATAGGAAGATCAAGACTGATATATAAATACAGGGTTAAGAGTTTGCTCACCTTGCTTTCCTGAAAAAACAGAGACCAGAGTGATGACTTTGAACAGAAGAAGCCTGGAATGTTTTTCAGGTTTGAAAGCTTTGATTTCTTTTATCTTTTGATTCTTCCTGAACCTGCTTGATGCTTTGCTGTTTATATTTCCAGGCTTTGAAGACTGAGACTTGGATTTGATTTATTTTGATTCTTGCATTTGCTCTAGAATCTAAATCTTGCTTCCAGGCTTTGATTCCAGAACATTGTTGTTTGAACTCAAATGTTTTTAGATTGAAACTTGACTTTAATATGAGCTTTAGAATTTGTTTTCCCAGGTTCAAACTTTGCTTCAGTTTTGGGGGTTTGAGGAGATTTCGATTTTTTTTTGAGTTGAAGATGATTTTTGTGTCTTGATTACTTATTTCAGGTTTGAGAAGTTGAATGGCCTTGTTATATTTGAGTAAGATTCTAGTCTTTCTTCTTTTTCTTTCCATCTTTAAGGAAACGGGTCTTCGGCGCTTAGATTTTCGAAAGTGAATGCTTAGGATATATTTGTATCAATTTCCAAGAGCCGAAGAAACGAGTCTTTACATTTGGTATCAGAGCTTAGGTTGAGCGAACACCTGAGCCTAACAGGGGTAAAGACTTATTAGAGATAGCGTTAGTAATACCCTAAGATGAGTAACTCATTAGCGATATGGTAGGTGACACTCTAGAATGAGTTGAGAGTACTATATATATGAACGCGTATTTGTTAATTTTATATAAAATGATATTATTATTTTATGTCATGGCCGACGGTTTTATAGTGGACCGGCCACTTTTATTACGAACGTAATAAGGTTGAAGTACAGGAGTAAGGTAAAGGCACCTTAGCTACTATGAATGAGGAAAAAAAAATACAGCACAGGAGTATGACAGACTCGTCACAACTACTAGAAATAAATAACAAGGCTAGTTCTCCTCCGCAGAGGAAGAATCACCAACTCCCTCATCATCCCTGGAAGAATGCAGAGATCCACCCCCATGAAGACCAAAAAAGGGGCGAAAATGTACAGCTAGAGAAGGATCATAATAGTCAATGTCAGTAGAGTATACAAAAGATCGATCCCAGGCAGTATCAGCTGGAAGAACAGAATTCATCTCAGCATACGTACCATCCATGTCAAGAACCAAGGAATCACCAGAAATACAATAATAAAGGCATCGGAGATCCAATAAAATGATATTTGTTTACTAAATGAAATGTTTTACCTAGGATTATGTTATGGATATAAAAGATATTTTCAAATTGATATAGTAACTTATTGAGTATTTGATTGCTAAGGGATGACAATATTCGGTTATTATCACTAATTGATTCATTGTCTGATTTAAAAGTTTAGGTACAAATACCTTATGAGTTAAGTTTCACTATTTGACTATAAGGTAAGATTGGTTTAAGATTAAGAAGTTTATTTAAGACAAATTTATGAGCATGTTTTGTAAATAAAATGATTTTGTAAAAATTAATTGTGGAAGGTATTTTATATAAATTTTTAGAATTTAAATTTTGGTATTTTGGAAAAGAATTTTGAAAATTTAATACAATTAGAAGAAAATTATGATGATTTTAAGAAATGGATTTACAAATGGGGTTTTTATAAAAAAATAGTAAATAACTTGTTAAAAAATTACGTATAGTATTATTTCAAATAAAGGATTTGAGAAGAAGTATGATGGGTAACTAGTTCGTGCAGTTTGAAAGTAACAAAAATATAGGCAGGAGATGTATTCGGATGGTAAACTCTTCTCTTAAATATTACCCTTCTAGTTAACGGGATATATGATACTATAAGTAGTACACAGTTCCTTAGTGTCGTTATGGAGTTACTCGATCTATATAATTTTCTTAAGTTAAGAAATAATGTGAATCATTAATTGATAAATTGATTAGTAAAAAAGAGGCATCTTCATAAAAGTGTTTAAACCGAAGATAATTTTGGGTCACAAATTGATAGGATAAAATGGAATTTTCGGTGATTTTGGATGTTGAGATTTCCAATTTAATATGGAAATGGAAGCTAAGTTTTTTTATAAAATATATAAGGAGTAAGTTCTAACGAAATTGAAATAGTAAATTATAGTAAGTTTTAAATTTGTTAAACACCCTGACTTAAATAAAACCAATTTTGAAAATTTGGGATTTGTATATATACTTTTAGGATGTAAAGGTGTATCCTACAATATAGTTTTGAGTCATAGACTATTTATCCACTTAAATAATGTTATGAGAGATAATTTAAAAAAAATGGATTTAGTATGGTTATGAAACGTAAGTTTTAAAGAGTTAATTAGACCAAAGTTGTGTTTGTAAACTTAAGCAAATTTTTAGAAAAGGGTTCCTATGTGTTATTAGTACCAAAGAAATATAATAAGGAAAAAATTAATGTAAATAATAAAGGATATGAATAAAAAGAATTTTTTATAGTTAACTAAAAAATAACCAACAGGAATAAATACATAAGTTATACGTAGATCATTTCGTCGCACGAATTTGATCTAAGATTTGAGTACGGAACTTTGAGGTGTTTTTTCGGTCTGAAAAAATAATTTATCACTCGATTCTTGATGATGAACATTGATGAGAGTTTGTGGTTAGGTACTTGTGTCTTCTATCATAGTTGAGAACTATGCAAGGAAGGCAAATGATTCTGCTCAAGAATCCTGATCAGCGTCTGCACTAGAGGATCCAGGAATCAATACTAGTTTAGAAGAAAAGTTGTATATTCGAATAGAAGATCGAAAAGATATTTCATGCAAATGATTTATGCATATCTAACAGAATTGATTTAAAAAATAATGCTTCGGGTAAAAGTTTGTCTGGGGTTTAATTTCGAGGACTAAATTCTTTTAAGAAGGGAAGAGCGTAATGACCTATAGTTTTACCACTTTGAAAAAAAAATTATTTAATAAAATATTCAGACATAGAATTTCCAAACTGAAATAATTGTATTTTATGTGATAAATAAGAATGGTTAACTTATGTTTGATTACAAAATCAAGAAGTTTACATTTTCGTCGAAAAATGACAAAAGTCGGTTTGCGATAAAATGGGATATACATTCAATGACTATTTTAAAAGACAAGTAACTCTTTTTAAATTATTATATAATTATAATCTTCGGTTGATAAAAGATTTATACAATATGCATAAGTATTTATAAAGATTGACAAATTTCATCGCACTTTGCCAAATTGACGTCGTATTTTACAATTGGATTTTAATATTATAAAATACGGTTTTATAACATAAATAAACTTGTTTTAATTATTTAAAGATGATAAAAAATCAACTTCCAAGTTTTTTTTACATAAATAAATAGTTTGATTCAAAACTGATAATGTGACGGACGATCGTTTTTCGGATTTTTCACCGTTTATCGAACGGACGTTGTTTCGACTCAATGCAACATCGTTAACATGATTTGAACACATCTTCATACAAATTTAAAACCATGTATACCTTTAGTCAAATCAAATATATATATATTTATGTGTTTCATTTTTTTATAAATTAAGAATACTTAATAATTAAGTAATGAAAAGCAAACATCAGATCATCATAAACGAATGTTTTTCTTTATTATTAAGTATGGAAGGTGTGATGGGATGACGATAGGTTGAAAAAGGGTGATTTGAAGTTTAAGAGAAATATCTAAGGGTATTTTGGTAATTTGGTAAGGAGGTTAATTTTGTAAATTATCATTTTTTACTTTTCTTATAAATACAACTATACCTTCTCTTCTCTCTTTTTCAAGCTTCCTCATCTTCATCTTCTCTTCTCTAATACTTATTCTTCTTCCACTTTCTTGTCTCCTTACTAATTTTCTTAAAAACATATCAAACCCACACTAAACTGCACCAAACTTTGCCAAAGACCTTATAATATCGTTAAAACATGGTTTAACACCTAAAAATGAAAAATGATGGAGGAAGGGGTGGCGTAGGAGGAGGCCGAGCCTAGGGAAAGGTGGAGGATGGATATGGCCAAGATTAAGAAAGGAGGAAGGTGGTCATGAGTAAAGAAAGGGAAGGAAGTCGTAGGCATGTAGAGAAAGGATGGTTTCAGTGATGTTTGGTTGAAGTTGAAAATGATAATGAAGTGTTTTTATAATGAATGTGGTAAGAAGTAAGACTATTTGGTTAATGGTGGCACCTAGATTTAATCATACTTTTTATAATTTGAAATTAATTATAAAATAGTTAGCATGAATTTAAAAGTGGTTATGATGTTTGGTTGGTTAACTAATGATCTTTGATGGTTTCTTAAGAAGTAAGAAGTAATATATATGGTTAAACATATCAAATAAAACTGAGCTCTTATCTTTTAAAATCTTATTTTTGTTGTGTTATGATATTCATGTTCATAACCTTGAGATAAATTGATATTAGTTGTAATATGGATAGTCGAATGAATTTGGTTGTATGGATCAATGTATGGTTGTTAATATTGATTTTGTCGACATCATAGTTAAATGTTGGTTATGACTACTTTATTAGTCATAGTTAATTCGTAATTGATTTGAAACCGCACTTCTTTTAAACCCTATATGGTATACAAAGGATGGTTGGGCCTCTTTTTAGATTACTATAGGAAAAAAAATATTTTGAAAAAAATAAATAACATATGGTCTCGTATATTTTAAAAGTTTTAAGAAATGGAAGTTTGAATATTAAAATAATAAAATATGGAATATTTTCGAAATAAAAGTAAAAATGGGTTTTACATGAATAAATTAATAAAATATTGATTTAAATTGGTTTATAAATGTTTTATAAATAATAAAATGCAATTTGAAGAAGTTTTGGAAAACAGTGAAAAATAAATTAAAACAATGTGCGTCGTGTTACGACGGTTTGCGATTTCGCATCGGAAAAACTAAATGAACGTGCAGGACATAAATGGAAGTCAAAATTCTTTGAAATAAGAATTTTTGGATCCTTATAACCATATTATTCAAATGGAAAAGAAAGATCAAGATTTCATCTTATAGATTTTAAGATATGACCAAATAAAATTTTCAAAAAAAAATCGCGCTTTTGTGGTTAAGTGACCAAAGTGTAATTTTTTAAAATGAATATTTTGAATTTTTTTTAAAAATATGAAATAAATTTGATAGATATGTGAAAATGTTTTAAAAGATATTTGAATTATAAATATGAATTTTGAAATGATAGAAAAATTGTATTAATCAAATAGACTTTTAAAACACTATCTACAGCACATTTCTACAACATTTTAATAAACTTTAGAAATATAGATTTAAACTTAACTCTTCTTTGCCAAATCTTTTATAAGTATGTTTAAGTAAAAAAATTAGTATTTTAAAGATTATTTAGAAGTTTTAATAATTGTTTAAATAAATGGTTAAGAGAAATATTGTTGAAATCATTTCCTTGAATATGATAACAAATTGAGTATGCGGAAACGACTAGTACATTTGTCCCACTTGTTAGATCTGGAAAGATAAAATTAGGTGTGTGACAAAGGTTAGAGATGGAGCAAGCAGTACCCTAAACTCACCTGACCCTTATTTCCTCTTTTTAGGCGAGAGGTCGAACAGATCGAAGGGAAAGTCTGGTTGCTCTAAAAAAGATCTCATTTAAGTTTTTTCAAAAGTAATAAATTTTCGAAGGAGTTAATTAAACCAAATTTTTAATAGTATAAGGAATACTCTGGCCAAACACTGCATTAAGTTTCGAGTAGGGAATATGTACTATCTACGTGAATTTAAAAGGTGCTTTCACCGTTATTCCATGAATAGTACGAGCTGAATACAGAAATTATATGGTGTATGCTAGAGCATGCTCGGATAGGTCGGTAACGACCAGGATGATGACATATTCGATACTATCTATTTAGAGATAGATCGGTCTTGTGTTGATAGATGACCATCAGTTGAGCCTCGGTACATTCCTCTAGAGATGTACTATTGGAAGGTAGTCCTTACTTGGTCATTTGTTGGAAATCCATTCTCCAATACGTATCTGCTATTTTGATTGTTGAGCCCAATAAGTTGGAATTGAATAATGGTAACAATTTATGCTATTAGAATATATGTTTACTTGAAATGTATTTTCAAAGAATGCCATTAAAAGTAATATCAAATGATTTGATAAAAAAATTAGTTATCATAAAGTAAAATCCCGTCCGTGTTTATGTGTGGCGTGGGCTTATGTGATACTTTTTCTTTTCAAAAGGTTTTTTGTCACCAATCTCTGATTTATGACACTTCATTTAAGATTCATGTTTCTTACACTAGTTTGCCAGATCGATCTAGAATTTTGATACTGTGTCGGATCCGAGTAGTTGGAGTTCATAGAGGAGAGCTGGAGATCTTTTATCAACGTATGAACATATTCTAGTTTTCGCTGCATTATGTGTTGTTTGTTTTTCAGCAAGTGTAAGGACGGGTGTATTATAACTGTACAAGTTGAATCTAGGTTAGACTCTGATATATGTTTTAAAATGCTTTCTTTTGTAAAGATTTGATATTGAAATAATCTATATTATTCCATTCGAGTACTATTTTGTTCTTTCTTTTTTTCCTTTCTAACCGTAAGAAAACAGATCTTTGATACTCAGATTTGCGGCTCATGAATATCGAGGATGTATTAGTATCAATTTCCAAAAGTCGAAAAACATGTCTTTACACCTGCCTTAATATCAAATGTCCAAACCAATCTCTAGTCGTAGAGCTTTCCATCATGAGTGCAGCACAAGAAATCGCGATCAAAATGGACTCGAATGCAAAAAATATGGACGGTGTGAATAATCAATTTATATATAATAAATTAATACCTTAATTAAACTAATGAATAATGAATTAAATTAACTAATCATTTTCATAATTACCTTCCAATCATATTGGACACGTCATCTCCACTCACATTTCTTCGTCGTGGCATTCTTTATCTACTCTTCGTCCTGCATACTCACTTTCCCTGCAACCCACTAACTCAAGCATGCAACTATGCACGGCCACCGCATATCACCACCGACTCTGCCCCGCCAACTAAACCACTGATGCCGCTAGCAGCTCTGCCTGCTCCGCCTCCGGCCAAGCTGCGTTCGACCACCTGCTGCTGCTTTTCTTCTTTTAATTGTGTGCCTACTGCCTACACTTCACGTCACCGAATGGACTACCGTCGGACCACCTCGGAAACTACCCCCGCTCCGCCTCCTCCAATAACCGTTCAACCTCTACCAGTTGACGTTCATAAAATAACACCCAAAACCCACTATATTTTCCAAAATTTTCAAGCTTACCCCACCCACCACGTTCATCTCCAGCTCTCTCCATTTACATTTCCATAACCCCTTTAATAAGATGAACAAACTCTCTCCAAAAATCACCACTTTGCTAGTTTTACTATTTCCAGCCACCACAGTCAGATCTGGGTTGATCCGAGGCTATAGCTGCATAGCCCTAGAAAAATAGCATGACCCACATTTTATACTGTTTGAAACGATGATGATTTATTAAAAAAAGAGGAGGAGAAAGAAAAGTGTCAAAGTGGATTGCTATTGAAAAGGAATAATACGTGATGAAGAAGATGAAATGTGCGGCCAAATAAACATATGTGATTTTTGGGGTAGGTTTACGATTTGAAGGGACCTTATTTTCTTTTATTTTCAAAATTTCAAAGCACGTTTTATTGTCGCATGACTCCTAGTAGTATTCGATTGCGATGATTCTTCAAGCGCATGAATCGTTGCATTTTCCTGTTCCAACGACACAATTTACGTTGAAATCCGAGACTTCTCCAAGACGTTATTTTTGGATGTTTTGAAGTGTACAAGCTGCTGAAACGTTCGATCTCAAAAAATTTCTATTGCACAACTCATAAACTTTTTATTTGATCCCGAGACATTTTCCATTCATTTCAATTTTTCAGTGCGTACGTGCACGTATATTAGCGTAATATGGGTAACTACTAAAAACGTTATCGCCTTCGCTTTCCTTCTACTGAACATTTACTACTCCACCATCTTCCTCCTTACATGTTTCATAACACGTCTGCTGGTAGGAATAGGCCTATGAGGTCTTGAAGTTCTTGGTTCGGTCTTGATATCTTCTAGTCGATTTAGTGCCACCCCAAACACCTCTTGTGAGTTATCCCAAAATCCACTATCGAAAAATGGGTTTCAGCCACTTATAATGCTCTTTGCACACACTGAAATCACGCTATCCATTCCACATATAATTCAACTAATTTAGATGTCGTTCTATTGGACGTAAAGAATATAAATTCAGCATTCCCTGTCAATCTATCGTGACCCAAACGCTAACGTATTCTCCTTTAGTCCTTGGCATTCCATAGATGAATTCCGTCCATGTCTATTCCCGTTTCCATTCGGTAATCTCAAGCAGTGGTAGCAACCACTTGGCTTCCTCCATTTTGCATTCACTAGCTAATAATACATTCATCTCGAAATGAATGCCTTAATGTCCTTCTTTATCCCTTCTTAATAAAATGTCTTTCTTGTCTCATAGTGCACTTTATATTATCATAAGGATATATTGTCAATCTCGAATGAGACCACTCTTATGGTGCCTCATCCCTCGACCCAATGACATCAAGAATAAATAATATCTCATCCATATAGAGCTAATTATCTTGGTCGTGTCCGTACTACATCAAGTCTACAAGCACTACTCGTTTCACTTATTAGCCGTGATCTCCGCTAGTCAACTTCATGCCTCAAACTATTACGTACTGATCTGCTAAATTTAAGTAGGTCCGATGGTCAAAATAACCATCATTTTTGGCTATAACTCACATCGTGTTTAAAGTCCTAACTAGCAATAAACTTAAGCAATGTCCGCTCTAGGAATATCACTCCCATCTGCCATGTATTTCACTCAAAGCATCAACAACCGCATTTCCCTTACGAACATATAGGAAATATCATAGTCGTAGGCGACCGAGAACTCTAACCATCACCGATGGAGAAGGTTAAGATCCTTCTTGGAGGAGAGATACTTCAATGATGTGGGATTGGTGAACAACTCGAGTCCCCTCCTAATAGATAGGGCCTCCAAATCCCCAAAGTGAATATTATCGCTGCTAACTCCAATCATGAGTCGAATACTTCCTCTCATGCAGTTTTAATTAACAGCTACAATATGCAACAACCTTACAATTCTATATCAATACTGCATATAGTTAAGTACCACAAACATGTATGTACTATCCACTCCTCATTCCCACTTGGAATGAGTAACACCACTGCACTTGTCAATCTTTCTGTCAGACTCATAAACGAATATCTACACCTTACATCATAAAATTTTGATTCTTCTCTCATCACATAGGTTAATGATACCACTACCTTGAGTCTATTCAAATTCTAAACTATTAGAATCTCTCCTATTTTAATGACAACAACTATACAATCTACTGTACAATATCTTGACTAATATAAGGATTATTAGAAAAGGAAGAGCTTTAGATCTTGGATGATTAGAGGAAGACTAGAGTAAAGAGCTACATCAAGATGGATTGAAAATAAGGTCACGTACATGTTCAATATCTTAGATCATTTGTACAATGAGTTTCCGGACTATAATACTGAACCGAATTAAACATAAAGACAATCAATAACAAATAAAAAAACATCCATGACTCAATAATGCAAAGTTGACAAACCATGTAAATGGTTGTTGAGTCCTCAACAAGATTCTTCATAATTTACAGGTCAGTAAACTATCTCGGGTTTCAATCCCAATTTATCCATCAAATTACTAGATATAAAGGAATGTGAACGTCCACACCAAATAACACACATATGGAAATGCCATAAATGGAAAACATACTCTAAACGATGATGCCCTTTCCCTTCTCTTTCTTCAATGGAGCACTCGATGGAATCAGAACGACATTCAACGCATATACTTCCATTATCTACCCCTGCTTAACTGGTTCGGGACAGTCCTTCTACACTGGGTATAGGCTCTTACATCGTAAAGCCTTCTCAATTAACTTCTCGAAGCTCTTGCCAACAAGACTAAAATCAATCGCTTCTCAAGATGATCGCCCAACCCTATGATAAACTTTTCATTCTTTCTGAGTGGAATATAAATAAAAGATACACTATACTTTGATAGCACATCGAAATTTCCCATATACTTCGAAATAGACACCTTATCTTACTTCAAGTTGGCGAATTTACTAAACAACACCGACTTTTGAAAAGTCGAGATATATTTCTCTTAGATGTGAACTAAAAAATGATCCCAAGTAAAATGATCGTCGGAAATCGAAGCTATAAGGGCGCTCTACCAATTCATTGTTCATCTTTAGAGTTATCTAGAGGTTAACTTCTACCTCATTGCATTATGTAAACTCCAAGTGTTGAAGATTCACTTGCAAATATCCATCTCATCTTGTACCTTAATAGCCAACTTTGTTCTAAGGAACGGGCTGCCTCCAACCTCACATAATCTTTATACAGCTCGACAAAGTCGGCTCTACACATTTTCACTGGAGCACCATAATCATTTAGAGAAACTTAGGCATTCTAGAAAATAATTCGCTCCATCTCTACGAATATTTTCTATAAATCGGGATTAGTGGTCCCTGATCCTGCCCACCCCTCAACTCCAAAGATGAAATCAATAAGAACCTTTGTCATGTACTAGATCAATTCCTAATTATGATGAGAATGGTAAGTCTCTCATAGATAAAAACTGCATCGGTGGTACTCCTGTATGCAATCCAACTTATATATTATATATACTACTATATTGTTTTGAAAAACAAAATATATGACAAATACGCACTCTCTCGTATGTAGGTATGCTCTTGATCTAGTATAAGGCAAAACTCCTAACCTTTTCTCTACTAGATCGTGGCATCAACTCTGGTTAATCACGTAACCAAAACTTTGATACAAAATGTGATGACTGCCCTTGTAACGACCCGCAATTATGCACATTTCAAGCTGATAATAAACCACACGTGTTCAAATCGAATTGAATGGAAAAGCAAATAGTTAGGGGAAAGAAAGAAGAAAGAAGAGAAGAGAGAAGAGAGGAAGAAAACCACACAACACAGAATCTCACAATGCAGCGGAACAATTGACAATATAGTATCAATGATCTTTACAAAACAGAAACTGTAATATACATAAATTCATCAGAGCACAACAAAAAATCACTAATCATCAACCTGGAAACTTATAACAACATGTCCTTACAAATGCTGATAATTTAGATAACCAATGCAACGGAAAATATCTTTATACTTTAGCTAGACAGGTTGAGATAATATAATATCAATGATCTTTAAAAAAGAAAATTTGTAATATGCATACATCCATCAGAGTACAGCTACAAATCACAAATCATCAACTTGGACACAAACTGTAATCCTACTCATTTAGCCTCGCACTAAGTGCACGACTAATCAGTTCCCACTTTAAGTCATGGAACCAAAAATGGCCAAAAATATAACCTAGCACACAAGCATTCACTAGGCCTGTTTAATCAATCTTTTACTACTTAAATCACTTTCCAATTACTTATCTCAAAATATCTTTAAGAAGATAATTTTCTCAAAACTATTCTAATCTTTCGATATCTGGATAACATTTCCATAAACTTGTCTCAATGGTATAACTATATTCACAAACTATTTTATTTTCAACACTTAAAAAATATCCCTATATAGTTAAATCCGTAATATGTATATTTATAAATATTTCGAGGAAAGCTTCATATTTTCCAAAATATGCTTTATTGGGTCAAGATGAATGTTGCGTAAAACATCATTACAACAACCTAAGACAATAATATAAGGATTCGACTATTTATATATATGTAAATCCCATATACTATATAAAACATTTCCTTTCGAAAATCACTTAATATAACGACGATGTTATAGTCTGTGCCTTCCTTGCTTTGTCAAAAACAGCTATTACAATAATAAATGTTGAGATTAATGTCTCCATCCCTTAGTACATTTTAATTTTTTTTTAAACTATTAACTCCATCTGAAAGTATCGGTTTCAAAACATTCCTTTAAATATTATTTTAAATTTTAAAACCTAAATGTATTTCCTTTATAAAAATCCATATTCAAATATCAACATAAATCATTTCTATATTTATAAAACTGTTTATAATTCTTCGTTCTATTTCATAAAATTTCTCTTTTCAAAATCTTTTTATTTATAAAATTCTATTTATAAATCAATTCCTTTATAAATCTTATTTATTTATAAAATCCTATTGATAAGTCTATTTACCAGATATCAACTACGAATCCATTTTTAATATTTATAGAATCTATTTATATATCTATTACTCTATTTATAAAATTTAAATATCTTTTATATTAACCATTTAAGAAATATTTGTCCCAACTATTACTATCTTCCTTAAAACTATATTTCCTTTATAATAAAAGATGGACTTACTTATTAAGTTTTTAAAACCATTATAATATAGTTCAAAATTTTCCATTTGACATATATCACAAACTATCAGTATATAATACCAAAATCTTACCTTTTATTTTATTTAAAATAAACTCATTCTTTTAATAATTCAATAATAATTATTAAAAACATATGTTATTTCAAATTACTTTAAAATCCTTTTAAATCAAAATATTCACTTTATTTTTAAAATTCCAAAAATAAGGCCAAGTGCCATTTACTACTAAATAAGCAAAATCATGTCCATGTCATCAAATATGGCATCAAACAAATCATATATCAGGATATATATATATATATATATATATATATATGAAAAGTAAAATCAACGATGGTGAAGAACCTTGATTTCTAACTTATCCTCCGCTTCACATACAGTATATAATCATATAATAAAGGTCATCTCCATCTCGGTGGGTATATATTAAAAGGTCATCCGGTCCAAGGGCGGGGATAAATCCAAACCAACTAATAAAACTATAAATCATCTAAATAAGCAATAAACAAGCATCAATAAAAATAACCACAATTATATAAAAAATAAGTGGGTCCAGAGAGGTGAATTAAATTACTAAAATTCCAATTATTACCAAAGCGTATTGGTTTGAATTAAAATCAAACGGACGTTTTATTTTAACAAAAATTCCTACAAGCTCCACTCTAAGCTAACCTTACTCTATAACATAGTATTCATCGATACAAACCTAATGCGACTGACCACATCCAAATCCAATCTCGTTTGGGCAAGACATGCATGTTAGAATATTTGAGATTATTTAACTTTAATTAACTTAAGTAAATTAAGTTTTGAATTTTAATTACCTTTCCCCCATCGTTCAATAACCCAGGTCGTGCTCCTTTTAAACTTTGACGTCGTGCTACTTCGTCCACCGCCACCGTCCCTGGCTACCATAAGCTACTGCAACCTCACCATCTATAGCCCCAACCAAGACAAGCTCGAAGATCCCTGCCTCACCTTCATTCTTCCCTGACCATCGGGAAAAACCCAAAAAACCCAATGTTGTTCAAAGCCCAATCTCGGCCGCTACGCCACTATTCACAATTGTCCAACTGATTGACCTTCATGTCTTGCCCCCCACGAGCAACTTTGTAGGTAAGGTTAAAGGTGGATACAGCCTCTGGTGACTTAGATGAGCTATGACCGTTCGATGGTGGAGATTGGGAAATAGAGGCTACGTTATTTAATTTAAGATTTGCAAAATGAAGGATGTTGAGGTCCTTTTATTGAAAAATAACCAAACACTATTCAAGCTTTAAATTTTCGAACTCCAATCGAGGTATGTCGCCTGACATTCTATACTAAATACCCTCATTCCGAACACAACGAAACTAGTTTCGAGGCCTAATCCCATCATATACAGAAGTTAGCTTTCAGAATCAAATTATATTAATTTAAATTCCTTTAATTAGTTTCTAAGCGTTTCGAGTTGTATGACTAAACGATATGTCTGATCGCTACGAAATTCGTTGATATATGATAATTCTTTATTACAAATCCAATAGCATTAGTTTTGTCAAAATTCAAGACAGTGTCTGGGAGGCTATTATCACACGTTAATTAAAATGAATTATTATTAAAATAACTATAATCACTTTTAAATTCAAATTTAAAAGTTTACTATCATCATTGTTATTCAAAAAGAATTTAAATCAGCTTTCGAAATCATATTATTCACATTAGATCCCTATATTTGAAATTTAAGATGTTTGACATTTAAAATTAACTTTTCAATAATTAAAATTAATTAAATATTTCAAATTCAAATGACCAAAATCCTAGGTCATTACAGCCCTACACCTCCGATGTTTATATAATCGAATTATGCGCTGGTAGAGCATTCGACCGATGTAGAATGACTATGAAGGAAAAATAATAAAGGAAGATAAGTGGAAGAGAAGAGGAGAGAATAGAAGATAAGAGAAAGAAAGAAAACATCATAGAACTACATGACATGTAGTATGTCTCACAGCACATCAGATAAAATGTAATAGTCATCACAGATATAAAACAAGAGAGGTAGTAATAACTACATGAACTATATAATCAAAGTACACAGGCTCATACAATTATACACAACAGTAATAGAGTTTATACAACTAATAAACAAACTCAACCGATAAATTATCTCTAGTAATAGTAAGTCAACATTGTCAAGGCTCCACAGTGTCACAAAGCAGAATAAACAATAATAAACTCAAAATATAAGTATGAGAAAGAATCACCTCTTTCTAGTCCATCAGCACAACTCTAAGTGTTGTTTACACATGCTATCTAGTCTCCTCATTAAGAATGTCCAAGATAATAAGAAGCAAAGCATAAAACCTCGAGCCAGAAAAAATCTAGTGTAAGTGATAAATAATCTTAAAACACTATAGAATTCGATATAATATATAGAATAGAGGGTATAAAGAATCATATCTGACATGTCCCTACATCCATAGAGTTAGCATATAACATAGGATATATGCTACTTTATCTTAGTCATTATGGATGAACTATACGTCAAAGTACTAATAGGTATCTGGGTATTTACATAAGAGATAACTACATCACGTGACATCCCTAGAGTGATGAATAACCAAAGCAAACATTACATCCATCCTCACACCACTCACCTAATGTTATAGATACGTGATAATTCAAATGACTTGCTATGGTCAAGGACTACTTAATGTCCCGGTCTTCGGTACTCCAATTCATGCCACTTAGTATGCCAGGATATTAGAATGACCATCATGGCTGATCTAGGGTAAAAGATCGCCTGTCATGGAGATCCAGGGTAAAAGATTGTCGGTCATGGAGATTATATCACTCGTTATGGTGATCAGAGCCCATCACTACTCATATTAGTATCCTATATTATCCCTACTTTATGCGACTCTTTAAACCTTTAAATATCATTGATCCCTTTGCACACGTCATCAGTAGCAGAGCTCATCTTGGAACTGTCCCTATGACTTCTGTCATGAAGTCTCTATGGTTGAGAACTACTCTAAACAACCATCATTAGTCACAAAGTGTCATCATACATCCCGTAACCTCCCTCCAACAGTCCCCTCACTATGACTCATAGTCTATGACTATGCGTCTCGAAGTACAACTATCCATCATCGAAGCCGTCACTTTCCATCATAGAATCTTCATCATCGCATTGTGAAGTCATCACGTTGAAGCATCACATCTTCGCTTCATTGCCAAAACCGCTCGTCAAAGAACCATATAATCAAAATCGAATGTCGAACGAACGAACCATCGCATCATGCTCCTCGAAGCCACTCCATCATCTAGGCCAAAAATGGCCAAATCGGTTATCGTCAATAGTGGTAGGTATCGACCACCCCGAAGTAGTCGATAATAATTTGTTTAACCAAAAGTGGTTAAATACAAACCAAATGAAAGAGTTCGACATTCATCCTAAAATCCAAAGCACACTCCCAAGTCCACACTTCGTTTCCAGATCAATTAGCATGCACAAAGCTCTATCACGAAATCTTATCATATGAGATATTTTCTAATGCTATATTGCCTTCGAATGGGGTTTTCAACCAAAACAAGCAAACTAGGATACATACAACTAACAAACATGCTAGCACATATAATAGCCTACATATGCCTATAATAACACAATATAATAAATCTAGGCAACCAATAGGGGATTAATATCAAAAATAGCATAAATCTACCAGTATCATCAAAATAGTGTGTAAATGGGAAAATCGTGATATTTAATTTGAAACCATTTTAAAACACTTTTAGTTCTTTTTGTAAAATAATATATAGATTTAAGTATTTTAGAAATCACATTTTAAAGTTAAAAATCATTACAAAATGTTGTTGTAATAGGGAGACAATATCGCTTACCTTAACAAAGTTATCCAAACTAACATCTAGTCATAGAGCTCTCCATCACGAATAGCACAAGAAATCGCGTCAAAAATGGACCTGGTATACAAAAGATATGGACGGTGTAAATAATTGATTTATAATAAATTTATAACTTAATTAAGCTAACGAACAATTAATTAAATTAACTAATCATTTTCGTAATTACTTTCCAATCATATTGCACATGTCATCTCTACTCACATTTATTTTCTATGCTCCCCCTTCTACATTCTCGCTTTCCCTACAACCCACTAACTCACATACATAACAACGCACCGCCACTACACATCGCCATCGAACCATAACATTTTCCGTTCATCAATTTCTCCTGTGTGAGTGCGGCTATATGAGCATAGTATGGATAATGACTGGAAACGCTGAAAATAAATTTGGCTCGAAATCGTCTGATAAAATTATTATGGGTCAAAAGGGTTAATACTCAACAAATCCAAAGTTATAGAGTTATACGGTCCAATATGAAATTAAAAATAACATTTTACGATCCTTCGATACATAAAATACGGATCCTTATAGTGTGGCTTCGTTCAGAGGTGGAGCTGTTAGTGGTGACGGTTGAGGCTACGGTGGCCGAGGCGGTGCTATAAGAAGGGATGTAGGTTTGGGTGGTCGCAATTTCTGAAATAACCTAGGTGTGAGAATTATTTTGTGGCTCGATGCATTGTCGAATCAGGTTGATTGGGCGTTGGGGTTCGGCCTTGGGCTGATGTTTGGGTGAGGATAATATTAAATTTATTTGTTTATTTATATAATATAAGTATGTTAGTTTTAAATTTCTTATATCTTTCTCATTTTAAATCTGATTTACCTATAGATTTTTGCATTAGACTCACATTGATGAGTATGACTCAATGATATAGCTTGTTGACGGTTTGGATGAAGTATAATTTTATGATACTATAATAGGTTGTTTAAATAATAACGTGGTTAAATTAAGTATACTTCACTGGTGTTATCTTTTTGGCCATATAAAACAACATCGTGCTATAACTAAATTGAATAGATTTTTTGGACATCTATTTGGCAGAATAAAACACCGTTTTTTAAAATTAAATTAAATAGATTATTGATGGCATCTGTTTAGCAGAATAAATCCTTGTTCCGCTATTATGTTAATCTGGACATTTTGTCATATTCTAGTAATTAATATGTTGATTAATTAATATTAGATAAGTGTGGATCAGATAGTGACTGTAAATTGTTTATTTTATTTACGTATATGCTTGCTTATGTAAATACCAGGGATATGACTTGACAAGTGAATATAAAAATGAAAAATAAATTGTAGCTTGTTTAAGTACCATAATTGTCGTTAAGCCTCTTTTTGAATTTAAAAAGTTACGAACTTAAATTAACTTAAATTTTATAACAATCTGAGGTTTACTGTTATACAATTATAAATAATTTAAATGTAGGGTGGAAAGATGTTTTAAAGTTAATTAATTATTTTAATGATAATGTTTTAAAGTTAATTATTTATTTTATTAATGATGTTTTAAAGTTAATTAGTTAATTATTTATGATGTTTAAAGATATTCAAATAAATAAATAAAGGTGTTTTATATATAATTAAATGATTTTTTAAAGAAGATTAATAAATGATAATTTTTTATGTAAATAAATGATATATTATAGGATATTAATAAAACATATTTTATAAAGGAGATTTATAAATGATATTTTGTAAGAGATTTATAAATGGTATTTTATAAATTAAAGAGAGAAATTTATAAATAAAAGAATGGATTTATAATTGTTAATTCAATAATAAAGAAGATTTGTGTTAAATGTATAATATGTATGAAAATGAATTTTAGATTTCTATAAAAGAATTTCTATAAAGGATATTTACAAAGGAGTTATATAAAGATGATCTATAAAAGAGTTTTATAAAGAGAAAATATTTTATAAGTAGAAGGGGGTTTAATAAATAATTTTAGAGATTTATAAAAGAAGTTTTATAAATTAATTTGGATATCTATAAAAGAATTTGAAGAAATGAAATGAGTTTATAAAAATCGAATTCAATAAAAGGAATGAGATTTGATTTTGAAAAACAATCCTTCTTAATTGTGGTGGTATGAAAGTATTCTTTTCATACTTAACTCCAAGGGAAAACGATTTGCATTTAGAGTAAGCAATGTTTTAAATGATATTTATTTTGTCCCATTTATATATGAATTTGGAAAATAAGAAATCCTCCAAGGGTTGTTAATGTACTTATACCATTAAGATAAGTATATAGATATATTTTCTAAGTATTGAAAGTGTAGTGTTTTTTTAATATACTTATACTATTAAGATAAGTATATGGATATTTTTCCAAGTATTGAAAGAGTATAAATGAATAGTGATTGTATATTATACATATGTATACTTTTGTAAAAGTATTTAATACAAGTACTTACAAAGTGATTTTAGTTAATGAATGGATAACTTAAAGAGGCTTAGTGCTTTCCAATTAAAATTGAATCTCTGGATTGTTGTATTTTATTTGATAGATAAATAACCAATTATCAAATCTTGACCAAATATAACTCTAGAAATATCTAGAAGAAATACAGGAATCATATGGTACAGTTATCTTCGGTGATGCTATACTATACATATAAATTCGTTTTGTTCTTTTAGGATAAATGATAAGGAAACTCATCAACTTAAACGGTTAGGAAGTAATCTCTACTCCTATGTATTGTCTATTTATTTTCAAAAGAACCGAAGTTGAGTTTACCGGAAATATCGATTAGTTTTGGAGCGACTAGTAAGAAACGAAGTGTACTTATATGAGATGACTCAAAACTGTAACCACTCCAAAACCATAAATGTATTCAATGCTCTAGAAGACACCTTGAAGATAGAGGAATCGAAGATGGAGTTCTTTGAAGTACAAGTGCAACTCGCTGCTAATCTTGAGGGTGATTCCAATATGAATGTAGTAGAAGTGTACCTTCGGTTTGTTCATATCTCGAAAAACTTGTATGGATGAATGCTAGCATTGCACTCTTACCTAGAAGGTAGTGTTAGCATTCCAAGTAGGATTTGCTAAGAGAAGAAAAAGGTAATCATTACCTTACAAGCCTCACAACCAGGAATGACTAAAACAAGGGGTATGCTTCAGACCCATGTGGTTCGCTACCATTAGGAGCATCGTTCCTCAATCTAGAATCGACATTTGTGGATTTGGTATGCATGTGCATGGAAAAGTTTAGGACCAAGCCTGGTGCATCTATTTGCAGCCTTGGTACCCAAGGAATAACGTAATCCTACTTGTTATGTTAGAAGGCAGGCCGACTCTAACTCACAAGGGTCGAAAGTTTTTCGACCTTAATACATTGTCTAGAGATGTATATGGCAGGTGATATCCCAACAGCCTTGTCATTTATGGAGTCCAATTTCCAATATTTGCCTTTGCAAATTTAGTTGTATACATATTATGCTGGAATGTAATTAATGTAACTATTTTGGCTATGATTAATATTTATTTTAAACCCTAGACATTACTATAACATAAGAAGATTTCCTATAAAATGGTTTGGTTGTCGTAAGGTAAAAAAGTTCTGTGTTTGTGCATGGCATGGTCTTATAAGATACCTTTATTTTTGAAAGGTTTTATGACATTAAAAATCCATTTGATTGTGTTTCTCACGCTAGTTTACCAGACCGATCTGAGCATTATTTTCTTATAATGCTCGGATCAGCCTAAACATATTTCCAAATTTAGTAATGGATGCTTTAGAGCTTCAAGGGATGAACTAGATGCTTCCAAAACATTTTCTTGTATTTTCTTTTATTTCTGTTGTATTTGCTTCTTTGTATTTGTCATTAATTGTAAAGATGAACTATTACAATTGTCCATGCTGATGATAAATTAGTTACCCTGAATTATGTTGTATATTACAATTTTCATTTGTAAAGATCATTGGTATATTATATATTTCTCATCACGTTGTGAGATTCTATCATGTCTCTTCTTTTCTTTTACTCTAACAATCTGTCTTTTTGGCACTTGTATGCTTGGCATGTGAATACCATGGATGTATTAGTGTCAATTTTTGAGGATTAAAAAGGCAGGTCATTACAACGTGGTATCAAGGCCTGGGTTGAGCGAACGCCTATGTTTTTATGGGGTAAACTCATTAGAGATAGGATAAGTGACACCCTAGAATGAGTTTAGTCTATGAGAGTGCATATTTGTAATTTTGTCCATGTATATATAAATATTCGAATTATTTTGGTCAACTTTGATAGACTTAGTACCGTTTTCCTTTAGGATAATCTCGTCTACATATTCTAAAAGTTATCTTACTATATCTAGGTAATAAGTATGAGTAATAGAGGAAGACGAGGTAGAAGAGCTAGTAACACCATGCCCAGTAACGGTCGAGCTCTGAATGTTGGAAGAGTTAGAATAATTGAAGAGGCAGCACTAGTGCAACCCTATGTGAACTTTGCAGCTTTGTACAAAGAATATACTAATCTTAGAGGAAAGCCATTTAAGGGCACATAATCTGTTATCGAAGTCCAAGCTTGGCTTTTTTCTTGTGAGGAGATTTCCAAGGGGTTGGATATTTCAGACGAGCAGAAGCGCTTCTTAGTATCTTGGTACTTGTAGGATGCAATTGCAGCATGGTGGGACTCTATTACAATGAATGTTTCGATGGATGATTTCCCTTGGGCTATATTTAAGGAGGTGTTTGAAGTCTAGTTCATAACCACTACAGTAAAGATGTGTTTGTATTGGAGTTTCTTGGATCTTAAGCAAGGATATTTGTTAGTATGTGAATATGAAACCAAATTCAATGAGCTATCGCAATTTGGTTTGGAATTGATTGATACCCCTCTTAAGAAGAACGAGATGTTTATGAGTGGGATGAGCGAAGGATTATAGGAGAAGATGACCGCCCATCTGAAAAGATCTTTTATGGACTTGGTGGATATAGGTTTGCGGTATGAAGTTCTTGAGAAGAAGAAGCTATGGTGGCACCAAGCAATAACAACAGCAATCCGAACAAGAGGAGTTAAACCTGGAATGGAAGAAGCAGTGGAAGTGAAAGTTTGGAGGAGCTCAAAGGGACAAATTCAAGGATTTTGAGTGTTATTGATGCAAGTAGAAGGTCGTCTAGCAAAATTCTGTAAGAATTCCAAAGCTTCAAAGCAGTAGAAAGGACCTAACTTTCCAACGGTTCAAAAGATAGTTTGTTACAACTGTCAGAAAATAAAGCATATGGTAAAGGATTACAAACAAAAGAGGGCCAGCAAGTCAAGGTTTATGCAATCAAGAACGAACCATCACCTCAAGGGATGTGAAAGGGAAAGAAATTCTTAAGGTATTTTATATTTAATGGCATTTTTGTTTGGGTATTGTTTGATACCAGGTCTATCCACAGTTTTATTTCTCTAGAATGGGTAAGTAGATTGCAACTTTCCCTAAGAATTATAGAAACTCCTATTTGTGTCCTAACCTCATAGGAGGTAAAATTAATCTGTGCATTATTTGTGAATATATACCGATCACTTACCTTACCTACCATATTTCTTATGACCTATTTGTTCTAGATTTTAAGGGGTTTGATGTTATACTTGGTATGAATTGACCAGTGAAAAATAATTTTTTTAGATTGTGTTAAAAAGGTGGTATTATGGCAAAACAAGAGAGGAAATCATGTTAAAGTTCCATGTGATGAACCAGATGAACGAATAAGTAGCTTCCTTTATGTATTGGATTCATCCCAAAAGGAATTATGGTAAACATTTATTATTAAGGATTTTCTTTATGTTTTTGGTGAAGTTAACAACCTACCTCCACATCGGGATGAGTTTCATATAGACTTTATTTCCAATTGGAAACCTATTATCCAACCTATTCGTAAAATGGCTCCGAGCGAGAAGGACTTAAGGGATCAAGCCGATTGTTGAGAAGAGGACGGATTAAATCAAGTCGCTTAAGTTGGGGAATAGCTGTAGGTTTTATAGCAAAGTCAGATGATTCGTTAAGACTTGTGTGGATTACCATGAGTTAAACAAACAGTCAATTCAAAAGAAATATTCCTTACCCTATATAGACGACATGTTCAATCAATTTTATGGTGCTCGAGCATTCTCTCAAATGGATCTGGCTACATGATTTCACCATTAAGGATAGCAGAGGATAGTATACCCTTAACAACATTTAGAGGACCAGATTGTTTCTTTGAGTGGTTAGTTATGCCTTTTGGGCTAACCAATGTAGCCTCTTGTTTTATAGATCTTATAAATCGAGTTTTTAGAGACGTGTTGAATAAATTTGCATTGGTCTTTATTGGTGATATCCTTATTTATTCTAAGAACAAGGGGGAACATAAACACCATTTGGAAACGGTGCTGGAAACATTAAGGAAATGGTTTTGAAAGCTATGTTGATCAAAGGTATAGGGATTTAGAATTTTCAGTTGGAGATTTTGTGTTTATAAAGATTTCCCCGATTAGAGGAGTAGTTCGATTTGAAAGAACAAGGAAGTTGGGGCCAAGGTATGTTAGACCTTTGCAAATTCTTAAAAGGGTAGAGTCGTTGCCTATGGAGTCGAGTTGTTGGAAAGATTGTCGGGATTCCATAATGTTTTCTATGTATCACATTTGAGAAAGTATGTGCATAATCAATCTCTTATATTGAGCTATCTGTTCAAGAAGATTTGTAAGTGGAACCGAATTTAATAATGACAAGTCATCCAGTTTGCATTGTGGATCAAGATGTGAAAAAAAAATTATTAAGGCCATGAGATTTGTTAAAGTTCAGGGGAGTGAAGATTCCAATGACTACACTTAGGAGACTGAAGATATCATGAGGGAGACTGAAGAATTCCCTTCTATTTAAAACCATTCTTTGTAAAAGAACGTTTCTTTTAAACAAATCGGCCTTTGGAAATAAAGTGATTTAAAATTTAAACCTTTATACAATTAATTAATTATAAATTTAAACCATAATTTTAAATTACAATCAAATAATAATCAAACCTTTTTAATTAATAATTAAACCTTTACTTAATTAGTTATTAAATAATAATTAAATCTTTACTTACTTAATTAATTAATTAATCAAAACTTTACTTGATCAATTAATTAAACCTTAATTAAATAATTAAACCCTACTTACTTAATTAACTGAACCTTAATTAATTAACTAATTAAAACTTACTTACTTGATTAATTGAAAATTAATTAATTAAACCTTACTTAATTGTCTAATTACATAATAGTTAACCTTAATTAATTAATTAAATCTTTCTTACTTAATTAATTAAACCTTTTACTTTATAAATTAGTAATTAATTATTGAAAATATTTAATGTTTTAAAATTCCTTTTCGATACTTATAATATATTTTAAAACGCTTTTTAAAAATATTTAAAGTATAAACCCTTTTGGTTTACACAAAAGTTGTCGATTTACGAACTGCATCCATAGCGCCTATTGCTATATGAACCATAACTTTCAAACTCGTTTTGTTTATAAAAATAGCCTTTAAATCCTTTCCTTCCACATTTAAACCACTTAAACAACTTTGTATAAGAGTTGAAAACTGTTATCCCAATTTTGGTCAAAACTGGAATATCAACAAATTGGCAAGGAATTATGGATATCAGGATTGGAGATCGGTTGGAATCAAGGCTATGATCGATATCATCAAAATTTGGTTGAACTCCGATCGGGACGAAATTAGTTGGAGATGATGATAAGGATTAGGAAAGGCTATGTTTCAAATTTCAGGTTAATCGGAGTTTGTATGGAGAAGTAATGATTGATTCAAGGTAGGAAAGGCATGCTGTTCGAATCGATCAGGGGTAGCACTCACTTCGAATCGATACACTTCGTATCGATCGACCTGGGTTCGACGCTGCTACTTCGTATCGATCGAAGGCAAGGCACAGGGATGGTTTGAATCGATACGCTTCATATCGATCAGTATGGTTTCGGCCTGGTGAACTTCGTATCGATCAGGTAAAAAGGATAAATGGATTTCGGCCCAATGGCAATGGACCCAAAAATGGATAGGTTCGAATCAATCACGACAAAGCATAATGCTTTGAATCCATGAGGTCAAGGAGAGTTCGAATCGATCAGATTAGGGTATGTTCGAATCGATCGGTGTAAACGAGATCGATTAGAAGCATGCTCCTGGGACCGATTCGAAGAAGATCGATGGAACACGAGAAGTATACATTGGGGGACGACTTCATGGATTCGAAGAAGAGGAAGTCGACTTCATGGGTTCGAAGAGGAGGTGGATTCGAAACAATGGAATCAAAGGAGGTGGGTTCGGAGCATGGATTCGAAGGAAGTGGACTCGAAGAAGGATTCGAAGCAATGGACTCGAAGGAGGATTCAAAGCAATGGATTCGAAGGAGATGGATTCGAAGGAGATGGATTCGAAGGAGGTGGGTTCGAAGCATGGGTTCGAACCAGGCAGGGCACACGGAACTTTGAACTTGAATCGATCATATCTTCCAAACTGTTGATCCAAATGCTATGAAATTTTTATAGGAGCTTACATACATGTTGAAGAATGTTCTCACCAAATTTCAGCTCAATTGGATGATTTCTTGATCGATTCGAACCTTACTTCGAATCGATCCCAAGGTGGGCCCAGACCTCCAGATTTCGGGCAAGTGGGCCCCCTCACATGCCTAAAGCGGCCTTCTCGGATTTTAGGAGAAATATCAGCCTCCTACGCTTATAAATAGATCCCCTGGTCATTCAGAAAAGGGGTCGGAGATTTTAGAGGGAGAAAGCACGCTATGCTGCCAGAATCATTCCATATCATCATTGCTGCTATTTATTTCAAGTTTTGGACTTTGTAACTGCTGTAATCATCTGTAATCATCAAGGATAATCAATAAAAGGATAAAAACTTTGGAGTGGACGTAGGCTCGGAGATAGCCGAACCACTATAAAACTTGTGTCTCTGTTCTTTACTTTGGGATTACTGTTTATTATTTGCCGAGATCTGAGATTTGTGTTTGAATATTATTGATTTGTATTCACACACTGGTGCTTTCACGGTATTCGGGGTTTGTGACCAATTTTGGCACAAACAAAAACAAAAAGGAAAGTTTGAAAAAAAAATAGAAATATTTCTAGAAAATAAGGAAATAAACAAGTTTCAAAACACTCAGGATCTCGATGTCAAACATAAACAGATTCAAATGTTAACTTTTTGACTAACATATAATCAACCACATAAATAAGCACATACATATAAACATGTGAATGTCATCCATAAATAATGAAATATTATTACTTATACATTATACAAAAGCACTTCGACTATATTACAAGCTATCAACCAATCATCACATATACCCTCCGCTTTAAGTGGGAACCAAACAATCTTAGACATTTCAAACTTATACACATAAGTAAATTACTAACTAACATTATTATCATAAATACAAAGTTCAAAACTTTGGTTTTACAAATGAGATTTACTTACCATAATCAACTGAATTTAAGTCAAACAACCCTCACACTTTGCACCAAACATAGTATCAGAGCTTAGGTTGAGTGAACACATATGTCTTTGTGGAGTAATGTAACAACCCTATCGCTAT
This sequence comes from Allium cepa, assembly GCA_030765085.1. NCBI lineage: Eukaryota > Viridiplantae > Streptophyta > Magnoliopsida > Asparagales > Amaryllidaceae > Allium > Allium cepa. The sequence continues at coordinate 118,053,235 of CM060940.1, read as the reverse complement.
GCCTATATTATTAAAGAACATTACAAGTAATGTCACTAATAATATAGAGAATACGACTGGTTAAGGGTGATCATATGTGAATATATCTTTATACTGACACGACACGTTTTTATTACCTTTTTGAGGATCTGAACTGAAAATTTATGACGTGCACAATATTAATACAAAGTAATAAACAAACCAATTAAAAATATTCAAAATAGTATAAAACATAAATAAACTAGAATCAGAGTCACAGATCACATCTGATAATGTACATCATACTCATAATAGAATGTGAGTCTACAAAATATCAGTACTAGACCCACGTAAATATATACATCATATCCTGAATACTCTAATAGGTAAAAATGACTATGAATAATATAGATGAAATGTCATACTTATTGCAAATATATATGAGACATGCGGATTACGGATCTTAAGGCTAGGATTAACACTAGAGGGGGAGTTGAATAGTGTTAATAAAGAATTACTAAATCTTTTTCGATTTATGTTAATTTAGACACCGATGTATGCAATATAAAGACACAGATATGATCACAGAAACAAACACAGATGCAGAAATAAAATAAAAGCAGTAAAGGAAAGAACACACCGGATTTTATACTGGTTCGGAGTTACCCTACATCCAGTCCCGCAACACAAAACAGATTTCCTTTCAAAAGTAATTGTACAATTACACCCTCGGTTTCAAGGCTACGAGGTACACCCTCCAGAATTTCGATCCTCTGGGTAGAGATACTTGATTTTCGGGCCACAAGTTCACCCAATTGATTTACCAAGGCTACAATCACACATTTTCTCTTTTGATTGATTTTCAAGGCTAACAATCACACCTTTTCTCGCTTAATAGATTACAAAGAAGTCTATAACTCTGAATAACACTGAGAATCTTGTAGAGAGAGTGATGGAGAATCAAACTAGAAGTAATCGAGTTTGATTCAATGTTGATCTCGGCAGAGTAATGGTAAGAATATGTATTAAGAAAAGTGGAAGAAGAAGAGGAGTGAAAAACCATAAAATTTGATATAAAATTCGTTGAAACTAACCCTATTTATAGAAGAACAACATCCATGTCCATTCGTGAAGAGTTATGGCGAATAGACACTTCTTTTGAAATTTAAATTTTGAACTCAACTGACACCATGTCGACATGGGGTACATAGTCACGTTGACATCCCAAAGCATTTTTCGATGTTTTGATTTTCTTTGAAAATAACCTTTATCTTATATTAAAACTAATTTAAGCTTTATAAATATACTTGAATATAGTTAAAATTCATAAGTAAATATAGAGAATAATATATATAGAATTTAACTCTAATTTCATATTTTAAATCTAAGTATAAATATTTAAAAGTTAAATATATTATATTAAAAGATAGTTTAAAATCAGGAGTAATTTGACTTTGAAATTAAAGATAATTTTGAGGCTAAAATTATTTAAAATTAGGATAGAGGGTTTTGAATCTTTTAAAAGGAAAGTTTTGAAAACATTTTAAAAACAGGATATAGTTTTGAAAAATTATTTTGAATAAAAAGTTAGCTGATACAAAACAATGTTCCACTAGATTTTTCGTAGGTTCCATCCTACTTAGGGTTCCATCCATTTAACAGGCTCGAAGTGGATTCCATTCCACGAATAAATTGGATTTTAAGATGTCAGTGCTTTTCTATGAGTTTTAACAAAATTCCTAATTAAAAATACTTAACCTTGAAATCTTGAACTCTTGATAATCTTGATACTCATGGGTCTTCTACCTTGATATCTTGAACCTCTATACTGTACAGTCTTCATCCTTAGTACCTGCATGGTTAAATCCTGCATCTACATATATATCTAAACTTATAATGTCAGCATTTATATTTTATAATCTATTCTAAGGTTGTTGTCATCAAAACCATCATCTCACGGACTAACAATCTCCCCCCTTTTTAATGATGACAACCTTTGTTTATAAAATATTACTTCTATCCTAATAACTCCCCCTAAAACTAATAACTCCCCTTTAATTATGCCTAACTACCCTATTTTATATTTCTCCCCTTTTGCCATCAACAAAAAACTTACCCCCCCATTCTTGGGCATCAATACCTGCATTGATAAACTATACAACGGAATATATAATATATAGATTAAGAAATAATTATACTTATGAACGTGATAACTATCAAAGATTATATACATTTCAATGTATATGTATGTTTTATACAATAAATTTCAAACAAATATCAAGAAGTCAATCCACACAGAGTATCAATCCAAACCAAATCAATTCAAACAAATCAAACAAAGCAAACAAATAAAAATCAAACGTTACGTGGAACTTCCACCCATCCTTCTTCTTCAAAGATTAGGTCTGCCTTAATAGCATCCCAATTATCATTCTCATTGGTGAGAGAGACAGAAGGATGTGCTTCGTTATCATCCTTGTGCAGAGAGGAGATCATCCATCGCATCGAAGTGCCTTTCTTGTTCCTTGGTCATCTTCGTTTGACTCAATTCTAAGTGACACTGGTTTCGTAGAATAAACGAGAGAATATTCTTGAACGAATTAAGAGTTTCTTCAAGATTTTCGGATAGATTGTGAACAGGATTAGCCATAGTTGAATTTATGAAAGAAATAAAGGATATAGATGATAAGAAATGAATTTCAGTGAAGAATTCTGGAAGAAACGGTTATTTATAGGTGTAGAAATTCGTTTGAAATGAATAGACATTTGGTAGTTATTCAAATTTCAAATTCAAAATCAATTGTCATTTCTGACCAGTACATGTCGACATGGTCATATAGGGGATGTCGACATGGGTCAGTGAAAATTATGAATAATTTGATTTTGTGAATACTTGTGTGTGTGTGTGTGTGTATTAATATGCTATACTAACATTTATTCTGGAGATAGGATAAGATAGATAACAGAAAGGAAATTTCATTTCATTGCATACTACAATAATACAACGATTAAGCACACAACAAACTACATGAACATTCGAAATAAAGCAAACTAAAACAAATACAAAAAGATATGAAAATATAAGACTAGTTAGAGGATGATGAAAATGAAGATAGTCCAAGTTTCTTGCTGACTTTGGAAATGAACTTGTTCATCTTGGATGAAATTTTGTCCAACTTCTTACTAACGGATCTTTTAAGAATCCGTTGATTCTCAACAACCGTCTTTTGGTTTTTGAGAAGGGTTTTGGTGGATGGATTAGGAGGATAGTCAATGCTTTCCAAAGAGGTTTCTCCTTCTTCTTCTTCAATTTCCATTTCATCCCCTTCTTCTTCTTCTTCCTCTTCCTCTTCTTCCATTTCCTCATGAGCCAAACGCTCTTCCTTTTCAGCAAGGGTATCATAAGGTTGAAAAACAAAAGGAATTTTCATAAGCGAAATGTTGGAATGGTTAAAAACTTTTCTACAAACAAATTCTTCGCCTTTGAAATCCACTCCAAAATAGTTAAAAATCCGAGTGAGATAAATTCCATGGTATAAGGTATTCTCACCCATTTTAAGATTTTTAGGACGAAGTTCATCCAAAATAACTTGCGCCCAATTTATGTTATAATTTCTGAAAATAGCAAAAAGAGCTTTGCAAACTTTTGAAGTAGGATTGTTAAAATTCCCCGATCTTGGGGTCAAAGTATATTGCAAAAGAAATTGACAATTCTTGCCTTTGGTCGAAAATTTCGATTTTTGAATTCAAAATTATCAGTCCCTTCGAAAATGTGATGAAATGTCTCACGATCATTTTCATCGATTTTAAAATTAGAAAGATCCATTCTCGTACACTTGCAATTGAGAATGGTAACCAAAAGATCATAATTCAAAACAATTCTAGTGCCTTTGACACTACTCCAGATTTCATCCTCATTTCCATGATAAAATCCACGGTTTAAATTAGCATACAAAATTTTGACAAGATTTGGATAGCAAACAGAATCATTTTGAGAAGCATCAATAAGACTAAGAACTCCATTGTTTGCAAAAAGAGAATCAAGCTCATAAGAAGAAAAATATTGAAAAATAGTAAATTTTCCAGGATGGACTTTGGCATAGTTAGCATAATTGATGTATGCTTTTATTGCCTCCGGATCATTGAATAATTGCTCTTTGATTTTTCTAGAAATTCTCATGGTAGAGGGGTTGTTTGAAGAAGCCATTAAAGTTAAGAGTAGAGAGTTTGAAGTTATGAAGAAAGAGTTTGAATTTGAAAATGAGAGTCAAAATATATGATAAAAGATAATGAATAAAATAGATTCTCAAAGGACATATTCTCTGGTCAAAAAGTAGCTTTCAGAGAATTGAATGAAGTGAAAAGGTGGATGGAAATTCAAACATTTGAATTCAAATTTTGAAATTCAAATTCAATTACCCATGTTGACATCATGGTAGGGACCATGTCGACATGTGCCTTTGAATTTTCATGAATTGATTTTTCCTAAGATCTCTAATATATATAAATATTATTATTATTATTAATGCCTATATGTATATCTGAAATATTATTAAACTTCAAGTATGTTTTAGAAAATATTATTACACTATTAAAAAATAATAAAAATAATAATGAAATAATGAAATAATAATAAAAAATAGAAAACAAATTTTAAAATTCAAACAACACACCAATTCAAAATCAATCAATCAAATAATCGAGCAACTAATTTTAAGCAAGCAATTTCAACCAATTGTATTGTAAACGCGTACCTTTTTCTGAGTCCGTCTCTTTGAATTCGTCGGAGTCATGAACAGCCGTGAAACACAAATTCGAATTATCTATCTTCTGACCATCATCACTTGAGGACGAGTCTGAGTCATGTAGAATAGCAGTAAATGCACGTTTCCATTTCTTTGCTAGATCATTGTTCATAGGAGAATTTTGCCTATCTGGATACGGACAGTCTCTTTTGAAATGACCTGGTTTATCCAGTTGTAACATTTGTCATTATTTGGCACTACATTCTGATTTCCAGAATTCTTATAGTTGTTTCTCTTGAGATTATTCATCTTTCTGTATTTTAGGAATTTTCTAAAATTTCTGGTCATAAAGGCTATCTCTTCATCATTATCGCTGTTTGAGTCTGATCCATCGGTTAATGCATTGAATGCCATTGATTTCTTTTCAGATGCTTTACTTTCTCTTCTCCCGATCATTTGAACTTTATATGACATTAGATTTTCAATTAATTCTTCTATCTTTAAAGTACTAACGTCATTTGCCTCTTCGATCGCAAGTGTCTTTTGATCCTATTCTGGAGTTAGAGAATTTAAAATTTTTCTGACTTGATCTTCTTCAGAAAATTCCATTCCCAAAGATATTAGAGAATGCACAATATCTTGAAATCTACTATACATATCTGAAATAGACTCATTAGGATTCATTTTAAATAATTGAAACTGATTTGTAAGCATGGAAATTTTGGTCTGTTTAACTTTGCTTGTTCCTTCGTGAGTAACTTGCAAAGTTTTCCAAATTTCATATGCAGACTTACAAACTGACACTCTATTGAATTCATTTCTATCTAGTGAACAAATCAGAATATTCATTGCCTTATAATTATTTTGTGCAATAGTCTTTTTCTCAGCAGTCCACTGTGCAACATTAGTTGTGGGTTCAGAATATTCAGTTTGTGTGATATTCCAAGTGTCTAATCCTATAGATTGTAGATATATTTTCATCCTACATGCCCAGTATGCATAGTTACTGCCATTAAAAAATGGTGGTCTGGCAGTAGATTGACCCTCTACAAATGAAATAGTGACATGGATACTAGTGTTAGTAACAGTACTAGTGTTGGTAGCCATTTTGAAAACTTTTCAAAAATCAGATTATGAAACTTTCAAACCTTACTCTGATACCAGTTGTGAGAAATGCGAATTACAGATCTTAAGGCTAGGATTAACACTAGAGGAGGGTGAATAGTGTTAATAAAGAATTACTAAATCTTTTTCGATTGATGTTAATTTAGACACCGATGTATGCAATATACAGACACAGATATGATCACAGAAACAAACACAGATGCAGAAATAAAATAAAAGCAGTAAAGAAAAGAACACACCGGATTTTATACTGGTTCGGAGTTACCTTACATCCAGTCCTGCAACACAAGTACGGATTTCCTTTCAAAAGAAATTTTACAATTACACCCTCGGTTTCAAGGCTACGAGGTACACCCTCCAGAATTTCGATCCTATGGATAGAGATACTTGATTTCCGGGCCAAAAGTTCACCCAATTGATTTACCAAGGCTACAATCACACCTTTTCTCTTTTGATTGATTTTCAAGGCTACAATCACACCTTTTCTCGCTTATTAGATTAAAAAGAAGTCTATAACTCTGAATAGCACCGAGAATCTTGTAGAGAGAGTGATAGAGAATCAAACTAGAAGTAATCGAGTTCGATTCAATGTTGATTTCGACAGAGTAATGGTAAGAATATGTATTAAGAAAACTGGAAGAAGAAGAGGAGTGAAAAACAAGAAAATCAGATATAAAATTCATTGAAACTAACCCCTATTTATAGAAGAACAACAGCCATGTCCATTCGTGAAGAGTTGTGGCAAATAGACACTTCTTTTGAAATTTAAATTTTGAACTCAACTGAAACCCTGTCAACATGGGGTACATAGGCATGTCGACATCCCAAAGCATTTTCTGATGTTTTGATTTTCTTTGAAAATAACCTTTATCTTATATTAAAACTAACTTAAACTTTATAAATATACTTGAATTCAGTTAAAATTCGTAAGTAAATATAGAGAATAATATATATAGAATTTAACTCTAATTTCATATTTCAAATCTAAGTATAAATATTTAAAAGTTAAATATATTGTATTAAAAGATAGTTTAAAATCAGGAGTAATTTGACTTTGAAATTAAAGATAATTTTGAGGCTAAAATTATTTAAAATCAGGATAGAGGGTCTTGAATCTTTTAAAAGGAAAGTTTTGAAAACATTTTGAAAACAGGATATAATTTTGAAAACTCATTTTGAATAAAAAGTTAGCGGATACAAAATAATGTTCCACTAGATTTTTCGTAGGTTCTATCCTACTTAGGGTTCCATCCCTTTAACATGCTCGAAGTGGATTCCATTTCACGAATAAATTGGATTTTAAGATGCCGGTTCTTTTTTATGAGTTTTAAAAAATTCCTAATAAAAAATACTTAACCTTGAAATCTTGAACTCTTGATAATCTTGATACTCATGAGTCTTCTTTCTTGATATCTTGAATCTCTATACTTTACAGTCTTCATTCTTGGTACCTGCAAGGTTGAATCCTGCATATACATATATATATATATATATCAAAACTTATAATGTTAGTATTTATATTTTATTATCTATTCTAAGGTTGTTGTCATCAAAACCATCATCTCATGGACTAACAATATACACAATGATGAAGTAAACTGAAACAGTCAAAATAGTCTACTCCAATGCTAGCCAAAATCCAAAGTCAACGAGTCCCTATACTTGTAAAGTCTCAACCAGAACCGAGTATTGTAGAAATAAGTGGGTCATATTATATTTAATAGAAAGGTGAGGCAGTGATATCATAAACATATGACTTAAACTAACTAAGTCATAATAAAACATGCCAGAACAAATGATAAGAATAAGACGTTCCATTAAAACTACTATTTCATAAATCCATTTATGGCTTAACCATTAAAATAAATCAACTTCAACATATGCCCAAAACCCAATTAACTGTAATAAGGCATGTAAAACCAAGTCAAATACTGATATCATACATGTATGACTTAACTACAAAATAAGTCATCTCCAAATATGCCTAAACCCAAATAAAACATAAAAAGGCATATCAATCAAAAATCACCATTTCATAATCCATGTCAAGTCTCAAATGGACTATCATAAAAATATGGCAGTAACAATTCAAAATTCTCTAGAGCCAGAAAGATACTAAATATATATCCCAAGATCTCTGAAAAAATACTCATCACTAATGAAATAACAATGGTAGTCAACTGTCAGTATAATATAGTGCGACATGGGGCGTAACTAAAATAAATAAATCCCACCACATAGCGCACTAGTCTAACAAAAAGAAATAGACTACAAGGTAAAAAGCCTATATTCCTAACGAAAAGAAATAGGTAGCTGTGTTTATGACAAAACTATGTGAATTTACCTAACAATAAATAGGTAAACATTATCCAGCTGTGAAATAAACTGATAGGCTTGCATATAACACCTGCCCAAGAAAGAAAGGGCAGCCATGTCTTACCATAATAAACATGACAGAAAGAAATAAGTATGCCTACCCAAATCGAAAATGATAACGGCTCTTGGGTTAATGAGAAATGATTTATCGTCACTCAAGGGTCTATCGGTATGATATCAGAACACCTTAAGATAATACTGCTTTATGTGTTAATTACTGTCAGTCAAGTAATCACAAGAATTTAACTAATTACCCATACTATATAGCAAATTCAAGTATTCACTAAAAGCAAGTAAATTCCACTCAAACTTTATTTAACAAATTATAATAATAAGCGAAATAATTGTATGAAAGGTCTCATACTAATCCGAAAATTCAATCGTTTATTAAAATTCTTTGTTTCATAGAAAAACACGAAATCCATTGAAACCTCAAATCCATAATAAATAAAATAAAAGATTTTTACAATAATTAAAATCTTATAATTATTTCTAGAAACAAATTATTTATTTTAAATAAGTATGAAATTTCCAAAGTCTTTTAAACTTTTTCTAAAATCATTTAAAGAGTTTTTATAACTAAAATTTCTTGAAATTGAATTTATTGCTTTCATTACCACTTTTTTAAAATAATATCATATCTTATCTTTTGTCTCTAAAAAGTTTTCAAAATATATACTTACAAATGGTAAATTTAAAAAGGTTTTATAAATGAATATTACTCATTTTTAAAAGCTTTGAATAGAAATTTTAAAATAAGAAATAAGTTAAGTATTAGTATAATTTATCTATATTCTATAAGCTAATGAATTCATCAAAAATTCAATTTCTAGTGCCATCATCGCTCTATAAAATATCATTTCATAATATGGAATTATTTAGCAATCTGAGTTGCTTTCTGTCATGACCATTTTACCGTATCGATTTAAACTGATTTTAAACCACACTTATCAGCCAAATCACATGGAAAGACGGATAGTGAAAGAAAGTATGAAGGTAGAAACAGAAAGAAGATAGAAGAAAAAGAGAACAAATCCGAATCTCACAGCGGAACGAATGATATATAATATAAACAACCTTTACATGAAACCAAACCTATTACTTTATAACATATACAGACTTAAATCAGAGTAACATCCATACAGCTCGGACAGTTTATAACAACCTGTCCTTACAACTTGTTGACAACACAACCAATGACAACTGAATATAAGCATCTACGTAAATACATCTCCTAATTCCAGCTCCTCTCCTGAAGCTTCCAGTCTTCCAGCTAAACCTAGAATATATGCTCGGTTTGACCCAAGCATATAGGAAAAACACCACGCCCGGGTCAGTCTAGTAAACCAGCATGAGAAACACACTCAACTTGATTATTAAAGTTTAAAAATCCTTTTGAAATCAAAGGTATCTCGTAAGACCACGCCACAAATAAACATGTCGGGTTTTTACCTTACGATAACCAAAATATTTCTCATAAAATTCTCTGATATTATAATAGTGTCCAAATACAGATACTTATTCATATAGCTGAAATTGTTACATTATTAAATTCCATCATACATAGGTATACAACCAAAACCGAAAAGGCACGTAGGGAGAATGGATTTCCAACGAATGACTAGGCACTGGGGTACCACCAACCACGGTACCTGGTCTAGATCAGCATACTGAGGACCCCTCCGTTCCCCTGCAACACATGACCGGACAACCCCTTACTAGATAGCCCGAGTAAGATTACCCCATGATTGGGATCAACAACCGCCCACACAGCCAAAATAAAAAAGGAAACTCTAGACAGGGATGACCTTACCCTAATTGGATGCTACCCACTTAGCATTGCTGCATATCCTCTGATTTTTAGTCATTCCCGGTTGATGAGGTTCGAGGCTCAACGTTACCTTTTCGGAACAATTTACTTAGAATGCTCAGCGTCCTCCTGACAATGTTCTGAAAGCATTCATACAAGTCCGTTCCGGGTTCGAACGAAACCAAAGCCACTATTCCTACGACATCCATTTTGGAATCACCCCTAGGATTAGCAGTGATTAGCCCTTGCACTTCACTACTACATCTTCGACTCCAAGCACTGGTCTTCATCACGAAAAGATACTCGTTGGATCGAAATGGTTTTTGGATTACAAATCCGATCCCAGTCTCTTCGAAACAACATTCGCTATTTCTCGGTAAACTTAACCTCGGTTCTTTAGGAAATACATAGACTAAGTATAAGATCGGAGTTCACCTCCTAACCTTTGGTGGACGAATTTCCTTATAATTCGTCCTAGAGAACAAACGAGTTCATACGTACGTTATAGCACTTCGAATGGTAACCGTACTGTGACGACCGGACTTTCTTACCACATAGAAACATATCATCTTGAAGAAAGAAAGGGATAGAAAAGAGAAAAGAAAGAAGAGAAGAAGAAATAACATCAGAATCTAAACAGTGGAACGAATAAATTATATTAATAACATAAATATTACATAGTTTACAACCATTATCAGAGTTACACAGATAGTACAACACATACTAGACAGTTATAAACACCTGTCTAGTTATACAACTCAATACAGTACAAGAAACTACTCAGAGAAACCAACACAGCGGAAAACTATATACTTACACGCAGAAGCCTCCTGCTCCATTGCGCCTCCATAATTCGTCGAAGCTAACCTGAATCCCTTGGCTACTCGTAAAAATTTGAGTACCCAAGAGTTTAAGAAAACAGAAGATAAACTCCGGGTCAGACATGGGTCTAGTGCGAGTAACAGGTTAAGGTTGCTTAACTTTTAAAAACCTTTGAAAATAAAGGTATCACATAAGACTTTCCACACATAAACATGGAAAAAATTTTACCATACGCTAACCAAACATTTGATAGGAAATCTGATGATATTATAATAGTGTCTAGGGTTTTCAATTAAAATATAGAAATAGCTAGAATGCTTACATCTCACGTTCCAACATAGTTGGGCACAACTAATACGTACGGCACTTATTGGATTTTGGATTCCATCAATGGCAGGGCTACCGCAGTACGCCCGTCATAGTACGTGGCCTAGATCAACGTACCGAGGATCACTCCCAATCCCCTGCAACAAAAGGCTGGAACCATTCCTTACTGAACAGTTCTGAACAAGACAACCCCGCGGTTGCAGATGACAACCGCCCACAAAGCCGAATAAAAAGGTACCTCTAGACAGGGGAAAGTCTCGTCCTACTTGGGCAAGACCCACTTAACCTTGCTGCACCTTCCATGTTTTAGTCATTCCCGGTTGATGAGGCTTGAGGCTACGATTACCTTTATAGGACATTTCACTTAGAATGCTCATCGTCCACCTGATGATGTCCTGAAAGCATTCAATCCATACAAGTTCGTTCCGGGTTCGAACGAAACCGAAGGCATTATCTTGTTACACTCATTTTGGAATCACCCTCAGAGTTAACGACAATAACCCTTGCACTCTGAATCTTCATCTTCACTTGAGATTCATGACTTATCGTTCATTTGGATCGATGTAGTTTTCGGATATCCAAATATGGAAACCCGATCTCGGATTCATCGAAATCCAAATCGCCATCTTTTAGGTCCAAGTTGTTTTAAAGTTTAAAACAATTCAATTACCGATATACACAAAGATAGATAACTCACATATCACAATTGATAATCAACATTATCAAATAAACAGGCAATCCACATTATCATCAAATTAGGCAATCCATATCACCATCACAATAAATAATCTATATTATCACTACAATGCAACCAAAACATTCATACCACACAACATTACTTATCTCATTTCTGAGATCACAACCATTCAAGGCAATTTATCACATATTTATACATAAGCAATGATTTTCTTCATCACAATATAATTAATTTAAAATGAATTAAATTAACTATCTCTAATCAATTTAAAGTGAATTAAATTAATTACTTCATCTTTAATTAATTTAAAATAAATTAAATTAATTACTTCACCAATATAAATCTTGCTTACTTAACCATTTAATTGATTACAATCAATTAATTCAAATTGATCACCTTAATCAATCACCCTTGATTAATTATCCTTTAATTACATTCATGTAATTATCCTTAGTTACTTTCACAAATTAATTATTCTTAACCAAAAACAGTAATTAACCTTTAGTTACTTCAATTAATTAATTAACTATAATTAATTACATTAATCCTTAATTAATTACATTAATTAATTACCTTTAATCACTTATCATTGGTTAATTAATCATAATTAATCAACTTTAATTACATCATTAATTATAATAATTATGATCCTTAATTATATTTAATTAATTATCTTCTTAAATTAATCATCTTAAGTAATTAACCCTTAATTATTAATCCTTCTTGATTAACCATAATCAGTAATAAACTCACTTGATTACCTCATTAAAACAAATCAATTATTCCTTAATTAATTTCTTAATTAATCCCTTGATTAATTTCTAAGTAATTATACTCCAAATTACTTTATTCTTAAGCATCTTCAATTAATTACAACCTGTAATTATCAATTAGTTACTTCACCAAGTAATTTTCAATCCATTAATTACATAATATAATTATCTTTAAAACCTCAGGTGTTTAAAATTAATTAAACTTAATTAATTAAATTAAACAATCACATTTAACTCAATTAATTACCTTAAGTAATTAATTTCTTAATTAATTCATTAAGTAATTACACTCAACAATTTACAAATGATTATTATTAAATTAATTAATCTAATTAATTATTAAAAATTAATCACATTAATTAATTATTAAATAATCGTGGTTAATGACCTTCATTAACCATTTCCTAATTATTTTCATTAAGTAATTAACTTAGATTAATCGCAAATTAAATTATCTTTAATTATCCATTAATTAAAGTCTAATTATTTAATTAATTAACCTTGATTATAAATTAATTGCTTAATTAAGAAATCTTTAATCATTAGTTAATAATCTAACTAATGATCTTAAATTTCAAATTGATTAACCCTTAATCAATATTTATTAAACCTTAATCAATTAATTAAATAAATTAACTAGTTATTCCTCAATTACTCCATTAATAAATTAATTTCAAAACATAAATTCTTAACTTAATTTTAAGTTAAATCATTTCTTAATTATGTAAAAAACAAATTTAGTTGAAACAAATTACTTTTGAAATTACTTTTAAATTTCATTTTAAATACAAGATTTAAAATGAATATAATTTAAATTTAAACAAAGTTTTAACAATTTAAAACCTTTTAAAATTATAAGACAAACAAGGGCTTGTCTTAATAAAGAAATTCATAAGAGTTTGAAAACTAAAATCCATTCTAAAATTCAATAATTTAAATTTATACTTTGTTTAAATCTTTCAAATTTAAAAACTTCTTTTAATTTTAAAAACTGAAATTCATATTTAACTTTTTATTTCCAGATTTAAATCTAAATTTAAACTTGCTCATATTTTTAAAAACTTCATTTTTATAAATTTAAAACTACTCAACCATTTTTAAAGAAGCTAACAATTCAAGTTTAAACTTTATTACTTTTATTTTTATTTATTTATTTAAAATTGAGATTTTGAATTTAAACCTGGATTCTAAAATTTAAACTTAAATTTAAAACCAGGATTAAAATTTTCTTAACATTCAAAAGCTTCAGATTTTTAAAAATTTAAAAACTGATTTTACAGGTTCTGTAAAACCTAAAATAAACAGAACAACCCGAGACTTATACTAATTTACTTCGAGTTTTCAACCCGACTCCCCCGAGCAAACTTCCCAATTACTTCGAGCAATCTCAAGAACTTCCCCTGTTACCAAAACTAAGCCAAAACATCATCAGTGCAATCCCATCACCGTGCATATGCACGTCGCCCCCAGCCACCTCTGATCATCAGAGATGATCGTCTTACATCTAGAAATGCCCCAACACCCAAATGCGATCATCAGATCGAACTATCATTCAAGAAATCAAAATCGAACACCTAAATTCAAACCTGGAAACATAATCAAGTTTCCCCCTTCAAAACCTGTCAACGGCAAACTCTCGCCGCTCCGACCACCTGAGAGTCAACCCTTCCGGCCTCAACTTCAACTATGGCCAAACTATCAATCCCCAAAAGATTGAAACACTTGATCAACTCTACATCCCGAAATATTCTATTCTTTAAACCAAATAAAAACTAGGGTTTAAAATAAATTTGCACATCTGCACCTTCCACAATGATATCCATCGCCATCTATGATTTTTCTTAGCATCAAAAAACACTCCTCTATTACCAAGAAGAAACCCGAGACCTCCCAATTCAAAGATCACCAGAAAATGCTGATAATCCCTTTTCAGTTCAAAACCCAACTATACCTTCAACTGATACCTAAAAATCCTAATTCTTCATTTAACATCAAGCTTTAGTTAATGCTTTTGATTTATGAAACCGAATTACTAAATTAACATGTTTGGATTTTGGTAAAAATCAACATGCACTGATGTTTTTGTGTTTCCAGAAAACAACAAGCTTATATTTGGCTTGATTAAATTTTTAAAATATTGTTTAAACTAATCAAACAACGTTTGTTTAATATTAGATCCTATCTATAACTAAGTTAAGAGGTAGGGATTTAAAATACAGATTTTTAAAACAGGTTACAACAGAGCATTTACACAGCATGTATACATATAACATTTGCATCAGATATTTATTTATAAGAACATGCACTGCTTATTTCATCTCAACATATAATCATGCAACCAAGATTTAAATTTTAAATTTTTAAAAGTTTACTCACAGTTTTTAAAAGAAGCAGAGCCTCTGATTGAAAGGCTTTTTTTTGAATTTGCTTTAGAACTTTAGATCTGCGGTTGCTTTTGAATAGGCTTCATTTTGAAGATATGCAGATTAAAATGCAGGTTTGCTTATGCTTGATTTAACACTGTCGCACTTCCATATTGCAGAGAGAAAATGGTGATGCAGATTTGCTTCATTTCCAGGTTGCATGTAGAAATCATTTTCTAGATCTTATAAAAATGATGCAGGCCTTTTTGATAATGAGGGGCATATGAATGATTTGTGCATGGTTTTGAAGATGCAAGTTTGATTTGAAGATGCATACTTGCTTTAGATTTGTACAGGGATATTTTGAATATGCAGTTTTGACTTTGAAGAGGACTTACTGATTTTTTTGACAAAACTTGATGAATTTGGGTTTTTTCATGTTTTGGATTTGAGAAAAACAAACGAGATGAAATTATCTTTGATTAGAAAAAAATGAGAAAAGAAATAAGAGTGAAAATGCATGTTTATATAGGTGTATTCCCATATTTTATTAAATAAAAGAAAATGAGTTTTTAAAAGAGGCCACTTGTACAAATTCTCAAAATTTGTCAACTTAAATGTTTGTCTTCTAACATTTGTAAATTGAGGCTTTAAGAATACAACACTTGTCCCTTTAAAAGTAATTTGTATATTAATTAACATGTTAATATATATGTATTAAGCTTAATTTATTAATTAATTAGAATTTAAATATGTATATAAATTTATAAAAGAAATAAAAACAAACTATACTTATAAATAAAGCTTACGCAATTAAAACAATTAAAATTATATACTTTGGAATTTAAATTCAAATCAATTTCAAAATCTAATATTTAAAAATCAAGTTATGGATACAAATAAAATTTTGAAATAACAATTGCTATTTTTATTCAAAACCCAATTTGTAAAGACATTACACTATTGATATTATTTTTAAAAATATCTCACTATTAAAATAAAAAGAAATTATTTCTTTATTAATAAATTACCTATTTTATTAAGCTATAAAACTCTTTGATAATTCATTTTAAATTTAAATCTCAAGCCAAAATTATTTTAAACATTTAAACATTTTTCTTAACAATTTAAAATCATATACCTATTTATTAAATAACTTTGAAAACTTAATATTAATTTAAATCCAAATTTCCAAATTATTAATATATATATATTAGAATTTTAAATCATGATTCATTTATTAAGTTTAAACCAAGATTAATTATTTAATAACTTTGAAAAGCTTATATATTAAATAAAAACAAATTTCCAAAGTACTAAAAATATTAGCATAAGAAAATATGTTTTATTTATTAAATTTAAAACAATGCTAATCTATTTACAACATGAACTATATATTTATATTATAAACAGAAACCAATTTATTATTTTTAAAAGATAAAATAACCAATTAAATATTTTTTAAAGAAGATTATTAAATCTATTTGAATTATTATTAACAAAATTATCAAAATCAATTTAATTTTAATACAGATTATTAAATTGTTATTGTCAAAAATTCCGGGATGTTTACAATCCTTTCCCCTTAAAAGAATTTCGTCCCCGAAATTTAAAACAAAGGTAATTTAATAATCTCATTAAAGATTTAATTTCAAAACACAAGCATATACCAAACATATGCTAACAACCATAGCAACCAATTCAACCTATCAAACAAATCCTACTATCCAGATAAAATTCTGGATAAAATTTCCTCGAGTTTCCCCAAGTATATATATATCGGGATACTTGCTCTACAAAATCCAAACAATCAATACTATGAAGCTACAAAGCTCCAATTCATCTATATCTATAACACTAGACAAGATATCAGACTACAGACGAGTCTGACTCAACAACCAAAACTCCACAACTGCTGGTTCCACAACCAGAGATAGATCGTACACGTATTCCCTCAGAGATACATGAAACTCATCGAATCCCAGTTATCCAAACTAGCAATTAGATCCTGTAGATCAATCACTTATTCTTACAAAAAAGATCCAAAATTCTTCAGAGCTAGCCTTCCAGCCTTACCCAATCTTATAGCTCTCCTTCGATCGGAGAAAACTTATCCAAATCAAATCTCCAACTTCGGAATCTAAATTCCTCCGTCTCAGGTCTATAAAACTCTCCAGAAGATCCTGGGCTGCCTATGACCTTACTGATCAGCTCATCCCTCGCTGATGTCTTAAGAAACAAACAAAACCAATCAACTCAACAAAATGATCTCCTTAAGATCAACCAAGATCCAGGAACACAAACTCTACTCCTCAAACATCAGAAGACAACAACTTCTCCTATCCGGAAAAGAAAAATAGATACAATTCCAAACCGCTTCCGCTGCACAACGCTGATACGAAGTAGATAAAAATGCTGAAGAAGAACACGAGCACAAACTGGACAACACATCCAGAAATATGGTTGATCAAATCCATAAGAAAACTCAGAAACTCCATTAAAACCTGAGCTGCTACACCAACTCAATCTTTAGGAATTTTCCTTTTACTAAGCTGAACCACCGGTAGCACTCTTGGAATTCTAGTCGATAAGGAAACTCAATCTCTAGATGCGAACAAAATCTGACTTCTCTGAAGACGTCCGGAAAAACTCTGATCACACTCTGCTACTTCTGAACTCCACTTCAGAAAAGTGCTAAGCCAGAAGATCTCCTGCCGACATAGAACATTCCGAGCTGCATTGCAAACACAGATGCCAAAGATCTCCTAATCCAAAGCTCTTCGAGAAACTCGGACTTCAAAACAACAGAAACACCAGCAGAACACAGCCACAACATTGATGCAGACTCACTTTCTTAAACTTGTTCCAAAGAAAACATCTTCAGAAATATCCATAGTCACATCTCATCATGCAGTTACTACTTCCTGAGGTATCAAGATACCATCACTCGCTTCTGCTAACCGACGAATCCAAACTCTACTCATCCAAACTTCAAAAATAGACTCCGAACCTTAACAGGTTTCCTGCAGAGATCGATGAAATTCTACCATCACTACAGAACTTATTCGAGACGGTATTAGGTCTACAGTCTCGACAAATACACTTCCAACCTCAAACATTCAAACTCCAATCAATGGTAGTCGTGTTACTCACACTACTACCCCATCTACCATTATAACTTATATTGGAAAACCAAAACAGGTAACCCAACAGATAGATAGAATATATATATATATATAATTACAAATACGCTCTCTCAAGATAGACAACACTCCAGAGCCTAGGTATTCACTCAACCTAACGCTCTGATACCAAGTGAGACGACCCGACTTTCTCACCATAGAAAATCGTATCATCTTGAAAAAAGAAAGGGATAGAAAAGAGAAAAGAAAGAAGAGAAGAAGAAAGAACATCAGAATCTAAACAGTGGAACGAATAAATAATATTAATAACATAAACATTACACAGTTTACAACCATTATCAGAGTTACACAGATAGTACAACACATACTAGACAGTTATAAACACCTGTCTAGTTATACAACTCAATACAGTACAAGAAACTACTCAGAGAAACCAACACGGCGGAAAACTATATATCTACATGCAGAAGCCTTCTGCTCCATTGCTCCTCCATAATTCTTCGAAGCTAACCTGAATCCCTTAGCTACTCGTAAAAATTTGAGTAACCAGGAGTTTAAGAAAATAGAAGATAAACTCCGGGTCAGACATGGCTCTGGTGTGAGTAACAGGTTAAGGTTGCTTAACTTTTGAAAACCTTTGAAAAGAAAGGTATCATGTAAGACTTCCCACGCATAAACATGGAAAAGTTTTTACCTTACGCTAACCAAACATTTGATAGGAAATCCGATGATATTATAATAGTGTCTAGGGTTTTCAAGTAAAATACAGAAATAGCTGGAATGCTTACATCTCACGTTCCAACATAGTTGGGCACAACTAATACGTACGACACTTATTGGATTTTGGATTCCATCAATGGCAGGGCTACCGGGGTACCGCCCGTCACGGTACGTGGCCTACATCAACGTACCGAGGATCACTCCCAATCCCCTGCAACACAAGGCTGGAACCATTCCTTACTGAATAGTTCCGAACAAGACAACCCTGTGGTTGTCGCTAGCAACCGCCCACAAAGCCGAATAAAAAAGGACCTCTAGACAGGGGAAAATCTCATCCTACTTGGGCATGACCCACTTAACCTTGCTGCACCTCCCCTGTTTTAGCCATTTTCGGTTGATGAGGCTTGAGGCTACGATTATCTTTATAGGACATATCACTTAGAATGCTCATCGTCCACCTGACGATGTCCTGAAAGCATTCGATCCAACAAGTTCGTTCCGGGTTCGAACGAAACCGAAGGCATTATCTCGTTACACTTATTTTGGAATCACCCTCAGAGTTAACGACAATAACCCTTGCACTCTGAATCTTCATCTTCTCTTGAGATTCATGACCTATCGTTAATTTGGATCGATGTGGTTTTCAGATATCCAAATATGGAAACCCGATCCCGGTCTCATCGAAATCCAAATCGCCATCTTTTAGGTCCAAGTTGTTTTAAAGTTTAAAACAATTCAATTATCTATATACACACAGATAGATCACACACATATAACAATTGATAATCAACATTATCAAATAAAATGGTAATCCACATTATCATCAAATTAGGCAATCCATATACAATGCAACCAAAACATTCATACCACACAACATTACTTATCTCATTTCTGAGATTACAACCATTCAAGGCAATCAATATCACATATTCATACATAAGCAATGATTTTCTTCATCACAATATAATTAATTTAAAATGAATTAAATTAACTATCTCTAATCAATTTAAAGTGAATTAACTTAATTACTTCATCTTTAATTAATTTAAAATAAATTAAATTAATTACTTCACCAATATAAATCTTGCTTACTTAACCATTTAATTGATTACAATCAATTAATTCAAATCACCCTTGATTAATTATCCTTTAATTACATTCATGTAATTATCCTTAGTTAATTTCACATATTAATTATTCTTAACCAAAAACAGTAATTAACCTTTAGTTACTTCAATTAATTAATTAACTATAATTAATTACATTAATCCTTAATTAATTACATTAATTAATTACCTTTAATCACTTATCATTTGTTAATTAATCATAATTAATCAACTTTAATTACATCATTAATTATAATAATTAATGATCCTTAATTATATTTAATTAATTATCTTCTTAAATTAATTATCTTAAGTAATTAACCCTTAATTATTAATCCTTTTTTATTAACCATAATCGGTAATTAACTCACTTATTTACCTCATTAAAACAAATCAATTATTCCTTAATTAATTGCTTAATTAATCCTTTGATTAATTTCTAAGTAATTATACTCCAAATTACTTTATTCTTAAGCATCTTCAATTAATTATAACCTGTAATTATCAATCAATTACTTCACCAAGTAATTTTCAATCCATTAATTACATAATGTAATTATCTTTAAAACCTCAAGTGTTTAAAATTAACTAAACTTAATTAATTAAATTAAACAATCACATTTAACTCAATTAATTACCTTCAGTAATTAATTTCATAATTAATTCATTAAGTAATTACACTCAACAATTTACAAATGATTATTATTAAATTAATTAATCTAATTAATTATTAAAAATTAATCACATTAATTAATTATTAAATAATCGTGGTTAATGACCTTCATTAACCATTCCCTAATTATTTTCATTAAGTAATTAACTTAGATTAATCGCAAATGAAATTATCTTTAATTATCCATTAATTAAAGTCTAATTATTTAATTAATTAACCTTGATTATAAATTAATTGCTTAATTAAGAAATCTTTAATCATTAGTTAATAGTCTAACTAATGATCTTAAATTTCAAATTGATTAACCCTTAATCAATATTTATTAAACCTTAATCAATTAACTAAATAAATTAACTAGTTATTCCTCAATTACTCCATTAATAAATTAATTTCAAAACATTAATTCTTAACTTAATTTTAAGTTAGAACATTTCTTAATTATGTAAAAAACAAATTTATTTGAAACAAATTACTTTTGAAATTACTTTTAAATTTCATTTTAAATACAAGATTTAAAATGAATATAATTTAAATTTAAACAAGGTTTTAACAATTTAAAACCTTTTAAAATTATAAGACAAACAAGTGCTTGTCTTAATAAAGAAATTCATAAGAGTTTGAAAACTAAAATCCATTCCAAAATTCAATAATTTAAATTTATACTTTATTCAAATCTTTCAAATTTAAAAAATTCTTTTAATTTTAAAAACTGAAATTCATATTTAACTTTTTATTTCCAGATTTAAATCTAAATTTAAACTTGCTCATATTTTTAAAAACTTCATTTTTATAAATTTAAAACTACTCAACCATTTTTAAAGAAGCTAACAATTCAAGTTTAAACTTTATTACTTTTATTTTTATTTATTTATTTAAAATTGAGATTTTGAATTTAAACATGGATTCTAAAATTTAAACTTAAATTTAAAACCAGGATTAAAATTTTCTTAACATTCAAAAGCTTCAGATTTTTAAAAATTTAAAAACTGATTTTACAGGTTCTGTAAAACCTAAAATAAACAGAACAACCCGAGACTTATACTAATTACGTCGAGTTTTCAACCCGACTCCCCCGAGCCAACTTCCCAATTACTTTGAGCAATCTCAAGAACTTCCCCTGTTACCAAAACTAAGCCAAAACATCATCAGTGCAATCCCATCACCGTGCATATGCACATCGCCCCCAGCCACCTCTGATCATCAGAGATGATCGTCTTACATCTAGAAACACTCCAACACCCAAATGCGATCATCAGATCGAACTATCGTTCAAGAAATCAAAATCGAACACCTAAATTCAAACCTGGAAACATAATCAAGTTTCACCCTTCAAAACCTGTCAACGGCAAACTCTCGTTGCTCCGACCACCTGAGAGTCAACCCCTCCGGCCTCAACTTCAACTACGGCCAAACTATGAATCCCCAAAAGATTGAAACACTCGGTCAACCCTACATCCCGAAATATTCTATTCTTTAAACCAAATAAAAACTAGGGTTTAAAATAAATTTGCACATCTGCACCTTCCACAATGATATCCATCGCCATCTATGATTTTTCTTAGCATCAACAAACACTCCTCTATTACCAAGAAGAAACCCGAGACCTCCCAATTCAAAGATCACCAGAAAATGCTGATAATCCCTTTTCAGTTCAAAACCCAACTATACCTTCAACTGATACCTAAAAATCCTAATTCTTCATTTAACATCAAGCTTTAGTTAATGCTTTTGATTTATGAAACCGAATTACTAAATTAACATGTTTGGATTTTGGTAAAAATCAACATGCACTGATGTTTTTGTGTTTCCAGAAAACAACAAGCTTATATTTGGCTTGATTAAATTTTTAAACTATAGTTTAAACTAATCAAACAACGTTTGTTTAATATTAGAAACTATCTATAACTAAGTTAAGAGGTAGGGATTTAAATTACAGATTTTTAAAACAGGTTACAACAGAGCATTTACACAGCATGTATACATATAACATTTGCATCAGATATTTATTTATAATAACATGCACTGCTAATTTCATCTCAACATACAATCATGAAACCAAGATTTAAATTTTAAATTTTTAAAAGGTTACTCACAGTTTTTAAAAGAAGCAGAGCCTCTGATTGAAAGGCTTTTTTTTGAATTTGCTTTAGAACTTTAGAACTGCAGTTGCTTTGGAATAGGCTTCATTTTGAAGATATGAAGATTAAAATGCAGGTTTGCTTATGCTTGATTTAACACTGCCGCACTTCCAGATTGCAGAGAGAAAATGGTGATGCAGATTTGCTTTATTTCCAGGTTGCATGTAGAAATCATTTTCTACATCTTATAAAAATGATGCAGGCCTTTTTGGTAATGAGGGGCTTATGAATGGTTTGTGCATGGTTTTGAAGATGCAAGTTTGATTTGAAGATGCATACTTGCTTTAGATTTGCACAGGGATATTTTGAATATGCAGTTTTGACTTTGAAGAGGACTTACTGATTTTTTTGACAAAACTTGATGAATTTGGGTTTTTTCATGTTTCAGATTTGAGGAAAAAAAAACAAGATGAAATTTTATTTGATTAGAAAAAAATGAGAAAAGAAATAAGAGTGAAAATGCATGTTTATATAGGTGTATTCCCATATTTTATTAAATAAAAGAAAATGAGTTTTTAAAAGAGGCCACTTGTACAAATTTTCAAAATTTGTCAACTTAAATGTTTGTCTTCTAACATTTGTATAATGAGGCTTTAAGAATACAACACTTGTCCCTTTAAAAGTAATTTGTATATTAATTAACATATTAATATATATGTATTAAGCTTAATTTATTAATTAATTAGAATTTAAATATGTATATAAATTTATAAAAGAAATAAAAACAAACTATACTTATAAATAAAGCTTACGCAATTAAAACAATTAAAAATATATACTTTGGAATTTAAATTCAAATCAATTTCAAAATCTAATATTTAAAAATCAAGTTATGAATACAAATAAAATTTTGAAATAACAATTGCTATTTTTATTCAAAACCCAATTTGTAAAGACATTACACTATTGATATTATTTTTAAAAATATCTCATTATTAAAATAAAAAGAAATTATTTCTTTATTAATAAATTACCTATTTTATTAAGCTATAAAACTCTTTGTTAATTCATTTTAAATTTAAATCTCAAGCCAAAATTATTTTAAATATTTAAACATTTTTCTTAACAATTTAAAAATCATATACTTATTTATTAAATAGCTTTGAAAACTTAATATTAATTTAAATCCAAATTTCCAAATTATTAATATATATATATATATATATATATATTAGAATTTTAAATCATGATTCATTTATTAAGTTTAAACCAAGATTAATTATTTAATAACTTTGAAAAGCTTATATATTAAATAAAAACAAATTTCCAAATTACTAAAAATATTAGCATAAGAAAATATGTTTTATTTATTAAATTTAAAACAATGCTAATCTATTTGCAACATGAAGTATATATTTATATTATAAACAGAAACCAATTTATTATTTTTAAAAGATAAAATAAACAATTAAATATTTGTTGAAGAAGATTATTAAATCTATTTGAATTATTATTAACAAAATTATCAAAATCAATTTAATTTTAATACAGATTATTAAATTGTTATTGTCAAAAATTCCAGGATGTTTACAATCCTTTCCTCTTAAAAGAATTTCGTCCCCGAAATTTAAAATAAAGGTAATTTAATAATCTCATTAAAGATTTAATTTCAAAACACAAGCATATACCAAACATATGCTAACAATCATAGCAACCAATTCAACCAATCAAACAAATCCTACTATCCAGATAAAATTCTAGATAAAATTTCCTCAAGTTTCCCCAAGTATATATACATCGGGATACTTGCTCTACAGAATCCAAACAATCAATACTATGAAGCTACAAAGCTTCAATTCATCTATATCTATAACACTAGACAAGATATCAGACTGCAGACGAGTCTGACTCAACAAGAAAAACTCCACAACTGCTGGTTCCACAACCAGAGATAGATCGTACACGTATTCCCTCAGAGATACATGAAACTCATCGAATCCCAATTGTTCAAACTGGCAATTAAATCCTGTAGATCAATCACTTATTCTTACAAAAAAGATCCAAAACTCTTCAAAGCTAGCCTTCTAGCCTTACCCAATCTTATAGCTCTCCTTCGATCGGAGAAAACTTATCCAAATCAAATCTCCAACTTCGGAATCCAAATTCCTCCGTCTCAGATCTATAAAACTCTCCAGACGATCCTGGGATGCCTATAACCTTACTGATCAGCTCATCCCTCACTGATGTCTCAAGAAACAAAAAAAACCAATCAACTCAACAAAATGATCTCCTTAAGATCAACCAAGATCCAGGAACACAAACTCTACTCCTCAAACATCAGAAGACAACAACTTCTCCTATCCGGAAAAGAAAAACAGATACACTTCCAAACTGCTTCCGTTGCACAACTCTGATACGAAGTAGATAAAAATGCTGAAGAAGAACACAAGCACAAACTGGACAACACATCCAGAAATATGGTTCATCAAATCCATAAGAAAACTCAGAAACTCCATTAAAACCTGAGCTGCTACACCAACTCAATCTTTAGGAACTATCCTTTTACTAAGCTGAACCACCGGTAGCACTCTTGGAATTCTAATCGATAAGGAAACTCAATCTCTAGATGTGAACAAAATCTGACTTCTCTGAAGACGTCCGGAAAAACTCTGATCACCCAAGAGAACACTCAAACAATCGCAAGTCACTTTTGAAATCAGCCCAAACCAAATCCAAGGAAAAACTGTTCTCCCTTAATCAAACAGAACAGCTTACACTTAACTAGCCAACCCATCGAAGAAACGGGTCCACTCTGCTACTTTTGAACTCCACTTCAGAAAACTGCTAAGCCAGAAGATCTCTTGCCGACATAGAACAATCCGAGCTGCACTGCAGACACAGATGCCAAAGATCTCCTAATCCAAAGCTCTTCGAGAAACTTGGACTTCAAAACAAAAGAAACACCAGCAGAACACAGCCACAACATTGATGCAGACTCACTTTCTTAAACTTGTTCCAAAGAAAACATCTTCAGAAATATCCATAGTCACATCTCATCACGCAGCTACTACTTCTTGAGGTATCAAGATACCATCACTCGCTTCTGCTAACCGACGAATCCAAACTCTACTCATCCAAACTTCAAAAATAGACTCCGAACCTTAACAGGTTTCCTGCAGAGATCGATGAAATTCTACCATCACTACAGAACTTATTCGAGACGGTATTAGGTCTACAGTCTCGACAAATACACTTCCAACCTCAAACATTCAAACTCCAATCAATGGTAGTCGTGTTACACACACTACTACCCAATCTACCTTTATAACTTATATTGGAAAACCAAAACAGGTAACCCAACAGATAGGTAGAATATATATATATATATATATATATATATATATATATATATATATATAAAATTACAAATACGCTCTCTCAAGATAGACACCACTCCAGAGCCTAGGTATTCACTCAACCTAACGCTCTGATACCAAGTGAGACGACCCGACTTTCTCACCATAGAAAATCGTATCATCTTGAAGAAAGAAAGAGATAGAAAAGAGAAAAGAAAGAAGAGAAGAAGAAATAACATCAGAATCTAAACAGTGGAACGAATAAATTATATTAATAACATAAACATTACACAGTTTACAACCATTATCAGAGTTACACAGATAGTACAACATATACTAGATAGTTATAAACACCTGTCTAGTTATACAACTCAATACGGTACAAGAAACTACTCAGAGAAACCAACACAACGGAAAACTATATATCTACACGCAGAAGCCTCCTGCTCCATTGCTCCTCCATAATTCGTCGAAGCTAACCTGAATCCCTTGGCTACTCGTAAAAATTTGAGTACCAAAGAGTTTAAGAAAATAGAAGGTAAACTCCGGGTCAGTCATGGCTCTGGTGTGAGTAACAGGTTAAGGTTGCTTAACTTTTGAAAACCTTTGAAAAGAAAGGTATCATGTAAGACTTCCCACGCATAAACATGGAAAAGTTTTTACCTTACGCTAACCAAACATTTGATAGGAAATCCGATGATATTATAATAGTGTCTAGGGTTTTCAAGTAAAATACAGAAATAGCTGGAATGCTTACATCTCACGTTCCAACATAGTTGGTCACAACTAATACGTACGACACTTATTGGATTTTGGATTCCATCAATGGCAGGGCTACCGGGGTACCACCCGTCACGGTACGTGGCCTAAATCAACATACCGGGGATCACTCCCAATCCCCTGCAACACAAGGCTGGAACCATTCCTTACTGAATAGTTCCGAACAAGACAATCCCGTGGTTGTAGCTAGCAACCGCCCACAAAGCCGAATAAAAAAGGACCTCTAGACAGGGGAAAATCTCATCCTACTTGGGCATGACCCACTTAACCTTGCTGCACCTCTTATGTTTTAGCCATTTTCGGTTGATGAGGCTTGAGACTACGATTATCTTTATAGGACATATCACTTAGAATGCTCATTATCCACCTGACGATGTCCTGAAAGCATTCGGTCCATACAAGTTCGTTCCGGGTTCGAACGAAACCGAAGGCATTATCTCGTTACACTTATTTTGGAATCACCCTCAGAGTTAACGACAATAACCCTTGCACTCTGAATCTTCATCTTCGCTTGAGATTCATGACCTATCGTTAATTTGGATCGATGTGGTTTTCAGATATCCAAATATGGAAACCCGATCTCGGTCTCATCGAAATCCAAATCGCCATCTTTTAGGTCCAAGTTGTTTTAAAGTTTAAAACAATTCAATTATCTATATACACACAGATAGATCACTCACATATCACAATTGATAATCAACATTATCAAATAAAAAGGTAATCCACATTATCATCAAATTAGGCAATCCATATAAATGCAACCAAAACATTCATACCACACAACATTACTTATCTCATTTCTGAGATTACAACCATTCAAGGCAATCAATATCACATATTCATACATAAGCAATGATTTTCTTCATCACAATATAATTAATTTAAAATGAATTAAATTAACTATCTCTAATCAATTAAAGTGAATTAAATTAATTACTTCATCTTTAATTAATTTAAAATAAATTAAATTAATTACTTCACCAATATAAATCTTGCTTACTTAACCATTTAATTGATTACAATCAATTAATTCAAATTGATCACCTTAATTAATCACCCTTGATTAATTATCCTTTAATTACATTCATGTAATTATCCTTAGTTAATTTCACTAATTAATTATTCTTAACCAAAAACAGTAATTAACTTTTAGTTACTTCAATTAATTAATTAACTATAATTAATTACATTAATCCTTAATTAATTACATTAATTAATTACCTTTAATCACTATCATTGGTTAATTAATCATAATTAATCAACATTAGTTACATCATTAATTATAATAATTAATGATCCTTAATTATATTTAATTAATTATCTTCTTAAATTAATTATCTTAAGTAATTAACCCTTAATTATTAATCCTTCTTGATTGACCATAATCAGTAATTAACTCACTTAGTTACCTCATTAAAACAAATCTATTATTCCTTAATTAATTTCTTAATTAATCCCTTGATTAATTTCTAAGTAATTATACTCCAAATTACTTTATTCTTAATCATCTTCAATTAATTACAACCTGTAGTTATCAATCAATTACTTCACCAAGTAATTTTCAATCCATTAATTACTTAAAGTAATTATCTTTAAAACCTCAAGTGTTTAAAGTTAATTAAACTTAATTAATTAAATTAAACATTCACATTTAACTCAATTAATTACCTTAAGTAATTAATTTCTTAATTACTTCATTAATTAATTACACTCAACAATTTACAAATGATTATTATTAAATTAATTAATCCAATTAATTATTAAAAATTAATCACATTAATTAATTATCAAATAATCCTGGTTAATGACCTTCATTAACCATTCCTTAATTATTTTCATTGAGTAATTAACTTAGATTAATCACAAATTAAATTATCTTTAATTATCCATTAATTAAAGTCTAATTATTTAATTAATTAACCTTGATTATAAATTAATTGCTTAATTAAGAAATCTTTAATCATTAGTTAATAATCTAATTAATGATCTTAAATTTCTAATTGATTAACCCTTAATCAGTATTTATTAAACCTTAATCAATTAATAAAATAAATTAACTAGTTATTCCTTAATTACTCCATTAATAAATTAATTTCAAAACATTAATTCTTAACTTAATTTTAAGTTAAAACATTTCTTAATTATTAAAAAACAAATTTATTTGAAACAAATTACTTTTGAAATTAATTTTTAATTTCATTTTAAATACAAGATTTAAAATGAATAGAATTTAAATTTAAACAAAGTTTTAACAATTTAAAACCTTTTAAAATTATAAGACAAACAAGTGCTTGTCTAAATAAAGAAATTCATAAGAGTTTGAAAACTAAAATCCATTCCAAAATTCAATAATTTAAATTTATACTTTGTTTAAATCTTTCAAATTTAAAAACTTCTTTTAATTTTAAAAACTGACATTCATATTTAATTTTTTATTTCCAGATTTAAATCTAAATATGAACTTGCTCATATTTTTAAAAACTTAATTTTTATAAATTTAAAACTACTCAACCATTTTTAAAGAAGCTAACAATTCAAGTTTAAACTTTATTACTTTTATTTTTATTTATTTATTTAAAACTGAGATTTTGAATTTAAACCTGGATTCTAAAATTTAAACTTAAATTTAAAACCAGGATTAAAATTTTCTGAACATTCAAAAGCTTTAGATTTTTAAAATTTTAAAAACTGATTTTACAGGTTCTGTAAAACCTGAAATAAACAGAACAACCCGAGACTTATACTGATTTACTTCGAGTTTTCAACCCGACGCCCCCGAGCCAACTTCCCAATTACTTCGAGCAATCTCAAGAACTTCCCCTGTTACCAAAACTAAGCCAAAACATCATCAGTGCAATCCCATCACCGTGCATATGCACGTCGCCCCCAGCCACCTCTGATCATCGGAGATGATCGTCTTATATCCAGAAACACTCCAACACCCAAATGAGATCATCAGATCGAACTATCATTCAAGAAATCAAAATCGAACACCTAAATTCAAACCTGGAAACATAATCAAGTTTCCCCCTTCAAAACCTGTCAACGACAAACTCTCGCCACTCCGACCACCTGAGAGTCAACCCTTCCGGCCTCAACTTCAACTACGGCCAAACTATCAATCCCCAAAAGATTGAAACACTCGGTCAACCCTACATCCCGAAATGTTCGATTCTTTAAACCAAATAAAAACTAGGGTTTAAAATAAATTTGCACATCTGCACCTTCCACAATGATATCCATCGTCATCCATGATTTTTCTTGGCATCAACAAACACTCCTCTATTACCAAGAAGAAATCCGAGACCTCCCAATTCAAAGATCACTAGAAAATGCTGATAATCCCATTTCAGTTCAAAACCCAACTGTACCTTCAACTGATACCTAAAAATCCTAATTCTTGATTTAAAAATCAAGCTTTAGTTAATGCTTTTGATTTATGAAACCGAATTACTAAATTAACATGTTTGGATTTTGGTAAAAATCAACATGCAATGATGTTTTAGTGTTTCCAGAAAACAACAAGCTTATATTTGGCTTGATTAAATTTTTAAACTATAGTTTAAACTAATCAAACAACGTTTGTTTAATATTAGATCCTATCTATAACTAAGTTAAGAGGTAGGGATTTAAAATACAGATTTTTAAAACAGGTTACAACAGAGCATTTACACAGCATGTATACGTATAACATTTGCATCAGATATTTATTTATAATAACATGCACTGCTTATTTCATCTCAACATACAATCATGCAACCAAGATTTAAAATTTAAATTTTTAAAAGGTTATTCACAGTTTTTAAAAGAAGAAGAACCTCTGATTGAAAGGCTTTTTTTTGAATTTGCTTTGGAACTTTAGAACTGCAGTTGCTTTTGAATAGGCTTCATTTTGAAGATATGCAGATTAAAATGCAGGTTTTCTTATGCTTGATTTAACACTGCTGCACTTCCAGATTGCAGAGAGAAAATGGTGATGCAGATTTGCTTCCTTTCTAGGTTGCATGTAGAAATCATTTTCTAGATCTTATAAAAATAGTGCAGGCCTTTTTGATAATGAGGGGTTTATGAATGGTTTATGCAGGGTTTTTAAGATGCAAGTTTGATTTGAAGATGCAGACTTGCTTTAGATTTGTACAGGGATATTTTGAGTATGCAGTTTTGATTTTGAAGAGGACTTACTGATTTTTTTGACAATGCTTTGAATTTGGGTTATTTTCATGTTTCAGTTTTGAGGAAAAAAACAAGATGAAATTTTCTTTGATTAGAAAAAAATGAGAAAAGAAACAAGAGTGAAAATGCATGTTTATATAGGTGTATTTCCAGATTTTATTAAATAAAAGAAAATGAGTTTTTAAAAGAGGCCACTTGTACAAATTTTCAACATTTGTCAACTTAAATGTTTATCTTCTAACATTTGTAAAATGAGGCTTTAAGAATACAACACTTGTCCCTTTAAAAGTAATTTGTATATTAATTAACATGTTAATATATATGTATTAAGCTTAATTGATTAATTAATTAGAATTTAAATATGTATATAAATTTATAAAAGAAATAAAAACAAACTATGCTTATAAATAAAGCTTATGCAATTAAAACAATTAAAAATATATACTTTGGAATTTAAATTCAAATCAATTTCAAAATCTAATATTTGAAAATTAAGTTATGAATACAAATAAAATTTTGAAATAACAATTGCTATTTTTATTTAAAACCCAATTTGTAAAGACAATACACTATTGATATTATTTTTAAAAATATCTCATTATTAAAATAAAAAGTTATTTCTTTATTAATAAATTACCTATTTTATTAAGCTATAAAACTCTTTGTTAATTCATTTTAAATTTAAATCTCAAGCCAAAATTATTTTAAACATTTAAACATTTTCCTTAACAATTTAAAATCATATACTTATTTATTAAATAGCTTTGAAAACTTAATGTTAATTTAAATCAAAATTTCCAAATTATTAATATATACATATTAGAATTTTAAATCATGATTCATTTATTAAGTTTAAACCAAGATTAATTATTTAATAACTTTGAAAAGCTTATATATTAAATAAAAACAAATTTCCAAATTACTAAAAATATTAGAATAAGAAAATATGTTTTATTTATTAAATTTAAAACAATGCTAATCTATTTACAACATGAACTATATATTTATATTATAAACAGAAACCAATTTATTATTTTTAAAAGATAAAATAACCAATTAAATATTTGTTGAAGAAGATTATTAAAT
Source organism: Allium cepa (assembly GCA_030765085.1). Taxonomy (NCBI): domain Eukaryota; kingdom Viridiplantae; phylum Streptophyta; class Magnoliopsida; order Asparagales; family Amaryllidaceae; genus Allium; species Allium cepa. Next base: position 118,021,124 of record CM060940.1, on the reverse strand, counting down.
CTATTTGAATTATTATTAACAAAATTATCGAAATCAATTTAATTTTAATACATATTATTAAAATGTTATTGTCAAAAATTCTTGGATGTTACACGTACCATATAATTCCCGAGTTTCCTCTGGATATTTTCAAATTAAAGTTTTGTCCAGATTTGATAGTCGGTTATTTAACTATCAAAATAATCAATCAATCACCAAATTATTTCCCATTGCAGCCATTAAGCCTTGTTCACATTTAAAATCCAAACAGATTAAAATTTACTGAGAAAGCTTATTTTACTGGGTAAATATATATTTAAAACAATTTCTTTCCAAATCATACTTATAAATTTCCCAATACATTTCTCAAATTTATTAAATAAAAATACTCTTTATAAAAGTTTACTATGCATTATAGCATTTAAAACAACACTTATTATTTAATAGATTTATCTTGAAGAAAATATGCTTAAATGTTAATTTAATACAAATTTGTCTTTAAATGATCATTACAAAAATAGATTTATACTTGAAATAGTTTAAATAATACCTACTTATAAAAATTATACCTTTAAAGATTTCCAAAAATAATAAATAATCTACTTTTAATATTTCCCAAATATTTATCAATTCTTTTAAAAACTCATTACAAATACTATTCATTTTTAAAACAAAACTAGGTTCAAAATCAATCTAAACAGAATAAGGCTTACCAGTCTCAATGGTACTTATCAAGCTACGATTCACAATCAAGCATGTCAATACAGATATTCAATAACAATCATCTTCCGTAGATCGATTCATATTAATACTCAAATATAACGAACAGGTAAATAAACAGATATATGCATGAATAAGCAGATCATAGGTTATCATTGCTAGTAAATAATTACACAGATAATATCAGATTGATAGCTTAAACTACCACAGAAGTTAAATTAACTATTTAGCGGAATGGTGTCTGTTTTCGGTGACCAGATGTCAAACAGTTTGAATAGTCTACAATTAACACATCTATTCTGTTTGGAAACATCTTAACAGATTAGCCATATAAAATTATACAATGGCATTTATTTTCAAACGGTAATTAAATCCAATCTCAAACAAGCTTGTAAAATTTAACTTATTTAACTTCACAACAGATCGTATGACGGCGTAATATCCATCGATACAAACCCTCTTCTTAATAACACTTTATTATATGTGAAATTAAATAATTATTATAAAATAATCTCACTTAAGAACTTGAATTAATTCAAAGGTTTAAAATTTTATTTCCCTTAGTTATATTAATCATACATCACTTTATTCAAATAAACTCAAGGATTAATAAAAAATTATTTTTTAAAAAGCTTGACTACTTATGATAAATTAATTTATTTAAATGGCCTAAAATAAAATAAGAATCTTAAAGTAAATCAAGTTATTATTTCCAAAATTTCCATGTCTATATAACTTTTAATATAAAGGGAATTGATTCAACATATATACTTTGATCACTTCCTTATTTCATGCTTTGGGAAAACAATTCGTTACAATTTACTTTTACATTATAACTATTTTTTAATTTAAATCCTATTTTCAAATCAAACAAGACCTAACGGCCTAAGCCTAAACCCACAGACTAAACAAACCGTAACCTATTTTATTTAATCACAACTCAAATGCAAACGGACCAAAGCCCAAACCAGAAAAAAAAAACAGGAAGAAAACAACCTGCCTTCCCCTATCTCTTTCACCTCTCTATCTCCAGACTAACATTCCCAAATCTACCCGAAATCGATGCCACGAACCGGAGAAGATCATCTTAGATCAACTCTAATAGTTCTCTCGAACAAACATCGAAATGCTCACGAACCAAGACACAACCCAAATCAAACTCAACCTCCCTGCTCGAATCATCCAGCTCTGGAAACCTTCCGTGCATGCTATGCTCGTGTACACCTTCGCCAGTGACCAACTCACCACCGCGACACCGCCACCCAGTCACTCATCATCCCCAGATCATATTCGCCACCTTGCCGAAGCCAGCGACCCCTCTGATTGAAAATCGATCGACAGCCACACCCTTCTAAAACCCGAAAACCAACTACCCCCCATGAATCGATGCACCGCAATAATGATCGGCCAGTGCTTCGCATGCCACCTACCTCAATCAAAAACTCACCCACCAGCCACCTCCGAGCCAAACTCCTTGAACTCCAGTCGCCCCATCACTTCCCAGATCGATCTCGTTCCCACCATTACCAAAGCTTCACCAAAACCCTAAAATCCGCTCGATCAACCAGTTCCCACCCAAAACCCAGTTTCGCCACGGTCGGCACCTCCCCTAGGTCCACCTGCCCCCTCCAGACCAAGTCGCACGACGATCGAGTCGACAGAAATTATTTTTTGAACAAAAATTTGTCAACTAACAATTTCTCTAAATTTAAAACACTAAAAATTTCAATCTTTCTACTAAAATACATATTTCCATACAGGCAACCTGATTGCTTTCCTGAAATCTTGATTTAAAAATATTGAATCTTCATCAAAATTGATTATTCACTGTAAATCCTACCATTAATTAACTACATAGCATAATTTTATTCACAAACTATTTTTAACACAAACTATACTAGAAAATAAACAGATTCCTAGTTTACATCATCATAAGAAATGAACTAGATTAAGAAATATTGGTTTTCGAAATTGGGATGATCAATATATTTACTGTCAACAGAGCAATCATCTCATATTTGAAATAAATGTTTCTCACCTTCCACATTTTGGTTCCAGAACTTTAAAGCTGAATTTGAAATCTTAAATTTGAATTCCTAAACTTGCTTTAATCCTTGCTTAAATGTTAAGAACATGGATGCTTCTGTCTTCTTAAATTTACAGACTTGGTTACAGGGTGCTTTCTTTTCTTCTTTTTCTTTTAAATTTTGTTTCCTGTTTGCATATAGTTTGAACAAAGGCTTTTCTTTCTTAAGCTATAGGTTTTAAAATCTTAAACAACAACTCATATCTAAATGCTCATATTTATATATATTCTGCAATATCCAGATTAGAGAATTGGAAAGAGACTTTTGGGGGCAGGAATGATATTGTCTTGCTGAGAGAATTTTGAAAAGAAAAGAAAATAATTATTACAATGTTTTATCTGTTGTTTACTGCCATATGTAAATATGTTTTCTGATTAAAGATTTATCACTTTTTAGCCATAGTTTTTACTAGATTTAAAACTGTTTCATTTCTTGTTTTTGTTAACTTGTTTCCTTTAATAGCAAATGATTTTGAGGTCTTTTATTTATTATATAGCTTGTATAAACCATAAGATATTTAAAAGTATATATAAGTATGCTTAAGAAATTCGACAGCCCAGTTATTATTACTTTGTCAAAATAGTGTTTGCATTTGTTTCTTATACACCTTATGCATTTTAAAATAAAAATGAGAAGCTAGATTAAAATGTTACTTCTTGGTATATATACATGTACAAGTATATATATGTTACTTAAACAAAGACTACAAAGTAGCTTAAAATTATTATTAAGCCTTCATGTATATGTGTAACCATATATACATTTTTTTTATTGATAATATAGAAGTATATTATTTCCAAATAAACTAAATGCATTAGTTATCTAATATTACACACATCATTTAATTTACAAAAATTTTATCTATTTAAATATTATAAATTTTCCTTTTTAACTTATCATAACAAATATATATAACCTTTCTTACTCAAGATGTATATTATTTTAGAAACTTAAAAATTATTTTTATTTAATATAAACAATATTGTTTATATACCCAAAATCAAAAATATCTCTTTTTACTTCATTATGAATTTCTATCCAAATTTTATATACATATAAATTTTATTATCCTATATGTAAAAATATAAGCATATGGTTTTTCCAATTAATTTTAATTTTCTACTATATTTTATCTTAAGAACAAAATATACATATTTTGGCTTAAAACAAATATACATATTTTATCTAAAACCAAAATATTCATATATAAGAAATTTCCATTTAATTCAATCTGTATTTTAATATAGATCTGAAAATTCAATTATACTAGTTTTGGAAAATTGTATACACTTATTAATTATTGATTAATGGCAATATTGTATATTAAAATACAACATTATTGAATATTATAAATTAATATTCACAACTCGGGATGTCAAAAATACTAGGTCATTACACTTTTCGATAACTCCAATCACTCAAACAATGTACGACCATAATATGATCAAGTTACAAAAATCAATTGCACTTTAATGGTTTTCACGTACATGTTATTTCTTAATCAATCATCAATTCTAATCCAATATTTCAAACATGCAAATCAACCAATTCAAACACCAAACTAATTGAACTATAGCGTGAAATTTTATTTCAATAATATCAATCATTCACAACAAAAAATTATTGAAATTCCTAAGTTAACAAGGCATGCATGGGTGATAATTATTTACGGATATAGATGTGTGAGTTAAATTGGTTAACCCACCTAACCAATCGCTCATGCTCATTGCCTACACCTAATCAACGAACTCAACCCCCCAAAAGCTATCAAAGACATCATAAACTCTAACATCTACTAGCATCCACCTATGACCGCCTTAGCATCCTCCATTGTCAGCTGCTCGAATTCTCACCCTCCCTTAATATGCTCGAATGCGCATCGCCTTCACAGTCGCCTCAGCCATGCTCAGCCCAACTGATGTTGCTTCCACATGCACGGCTTCTCCCATTCAGGCATCGATGTTGAGCCAAGTGAGGTCGCTACAACACTCACGTTCGGCTTTTTCCTTTGATCAATCTCATTCATGCTATTTGGGGACAGGGCTTAGCATGATTAAAGAGTGCCAAATGATGGATATAGTTTAGGTCTTGGAATTAAAAGAGAATCTGACTGCGTTCGGTTTGGGCTTGCATTGTTTAGGCCTGATTAAATTAAATTAAATTAAAATGTTTTCCTTTTATTATTAATGCATTTATTTTAGGAAATTAATTTTGGTTTATTCATACTTCATTCGAATTTTTTTGCTGATTTACACTTCTGAAAATACATTTATACAAGTTAAAAAAATTATTTGATTTAAATATATTATTTTAGAAAGTATTTATTAATTAGGTCAATTTTTATTAAATATAATTCAATTAAGTAAAAAGTGAATTTCAAAATAATAGTTAGCATAAATCGAGTGCAAACACTTTTATTTCAAATAAATTTGTACAACACTACTGTTTCAAAAATAGGGCTATTATCAGTAAACTCATTAGATATGGGTTAGTGACACCCTATAGTGAGTTGAATGTATATACACGAGAGAGAACTTGCTAGTGCTATAAAATTGTTTTATATTATGTTGATTTTCTGTTGAGTGGTTTAGGAATTCTGGTCGATCTTACTGATCAACGTTGTCGATAGGGTTTCTAGATACTTGAACAAGGCAAACCGATACGGTATTATTGTTGAAAATTAGTAAATGAAATAATTTTACCAATAATTATATCTTTTATATAAAGGAATAATTTCTAAAATTTATATTGATTTATGAAGTGTTTGTTTGTTAAGAGATGATAATAATAAATTATTATCATTTTTGTTTGATTGGTTTTGCTCAGCTGGATTATGAGCAGTTTTACATTTTCACTGGATGGGTGAGATAGATAGATAGTACTTATGGGAACATTATATTCGAAAACCTTGTGAATTTAGTTTCACAGTTTGACTATAGTGCGTTCAGTGATAACGTTGGGTTAATATTCAATTTATTAAGAGTTTTTTTAGTCTAAATAAAGATGTATGTTTGTAAACTGATTTTATATAGAAGAGTGAAAGTATACAAGTATGGTATATAAATGTGGTTTTTCAATGAAAGTATTTAAATTGAGGATTTGAGACCTTAAATCCCGGTGATTAAAAGATTATTTTTTTCAAAGTTTTGAGGAAAAATAATAATAGTATTAATTTGTAAGTATTGACGAGTGGAGATATTTTTTTAAAAAAATTAAAAGAAGTAAAAATCACTGAACTCGCTCTTGTTATTAAACAATAATTATGGTGATGACTGTAGCATTCATCAATGTTCATTTTTAGGTTTCTATATAGGGGAATCTACCATAGTAATTTACTAAAGAGTTATTTTGGTAAAACAAATTTTGTTTTAATTTCCAAATGTGTGATTTGATATACAAATGGAGATATGTATATTAGTTTTATTTCAAATGATTTGAAATAAAAACCCAAGTGTTTAGCTCTTAAGTTTTTGGTTAAGTTATTATATGGACTGATGTATCATATCTATTAGGATAGTTTAGTTTGTGCATATCATTATGATATGTGTTTATTAGTTTTCATTTGTTGAAATGAAATGGAGTTTTCAATGATTTTGGACAGTTGAAAACTTTCGAATTGATATAGAAGTTGAAGCTAATTATTTGTGAAAAATATAAAAGTAGAGTTTTGTAACTCTAGAATGGAAAGACAGTAAGATTTTAAAATAAATTTTAAATTTGTTGAACATCCTGATTGAGTAAAACAAATACAAAAGTAGAGCTTGGTAACCTAAGTTTTGCTACCACGCTGTAAGGAACTGTGTTTTTGACCCTCAAAAGCCGGCACAAATACATCCACGATATTCACGTGCTAAGCTTCCAAGTGCCAGAATGACAGATTGTTGGGGTAGAAGAAAAGAAGAGACATGATAGTGTCTCAAAACATGACGAGTAATATATAATATACCAATGATCTTTACAAAAGAAAACTGTGATATATAACACAAATTAGAGTATATAACCTATCATCAGTCTAGGAAGTTATAGTATCTGTTCTTACAATTGCTGACAAATACAAACAAGCAAATAGAAAGGAAATAAAAGAAAATACGAGGATACAACTTGGAAGCATCCAACTCGTCTGTTGAAGCCCCGAAGCATCCGACACTAAATCTAAAAATATGTTCGAGCTGACTCGAGTATTATAAGAAAATAATGCATGGATCAGCCTGGTAAACCAACGCGAGAAACACAATCAAATGGATTTTTAATATTATAAAACCTTTCCAAAAAAAGGTATCTCATAAGACCACGCCCCACATAAACATGGCAGGTTTTTACCTTATGATAACCAAACAATTCTATAGGAAATCTTCTGATATTATAGTAATGTCTAGGGTTTAAAATAAATATTGATCATGGCTGAAATGATTACATTAATTACATTCCAGCATAATGGGTATACAATTAAATCCATAAAGACATGTATTAAAATCGAATTTCATTAGGGACAAGGCAACTAGGGTGTCGCCTGCCATAGTATATCTCTAGACAATGTACAGGGTCGAAAACCTTTCGACCCCTGCAAATCAGGGCCGGCCTACCCCTCTACACGGCAAATTAGATTACATCATCCCTCGGGTGCAAGGCTGCAAATAGATGCACCAGGCCATGGCCCCACTCTTTTCCGTGCGCATGCATACCAAATCCACAAATTTTGATTCTAGATCGAGGAAAGATGCTCCTAATAGTAGTGAACCACATAGCTCTAAAGCATATCCCCTCTTTTTAGCCATTCCTCGCTATGAGGCTTGTGAGGACACGATTATCCTTTTTCTCTCTTAGCAAATCCCGCTTGGGAATGCTAATACTGCCTTCCAGCCAATAATGCAATACTAACATTCATCCACACAAGTCGATCAGGATATGAGCAAACCGAAGGTGCTACTTCTACTGCATCCATTTTGGAATCACCCTTAGGATTATGAGCAAGTGGCCCTTGCACTTCAAAGAACTCCGTCTTCGATTCCAATTTCTCCAAGAAGTCTTCCATGCTGTTGGAGTGATAATGGTTTCGAGTGGTCTTATGTAACGACCTGCCTTTTCGACCCTAAAATTTTGACACTTATATCCACTATATTCATGTGCTGAGCATCTAAGTTCCAGAAAGATTGATTATTAGGGTGAAAAAAGAGACAGAACAGGATCTCACAATGTGAAAAGTAATATATAATATGTCAATGATCTTTACAAATTTAAAACTATGACGTACAACATAATTCACAATAGCTAACCTATCATTGGCTTGGACAATTATAATGGCCCGTCCTTACAATTGCTGACAAATACAAACAAGGAAATATAGCTTAAATAGAAAATACCAGAATATGTCTTAGAAGCATTCAACTCGTCTTCTGAAGCTCCAAAGCATCCATCTCTAAATTTGGAATATGCTCGAGTTGATCCGAGCACTATAAGAAAATAACATCTGATCAGTCTGGTAAACCACTGTGAGAAACATAATCAAATGGATTTTTAATATTATAAAACCTTTCAAAAACAAAGGTATCCCATAAGACCATATCGTACATAAACATCGATGGATTTTCACGTTGCAGTAACCAAACCATTTTATAGGAAATCTTCTGATATTATAGTAATGTCTAGGGTTTAAAATAAATTTTAATCATAGTTGACATGATTACATTAATTACATTCCAGCATAATAGGTATGCAACTAAATCCATAAAGGCGTGTATTGGAAATTGGATTTCACCAATGACAAGGCTACCGGGGTACCGCCAGCCATAGTACATTTGTAGACAATGTACCAAGGTCGAAAAAATTTCGACCCTTGCGAATCAGAGCAAGCCTTTCCCTCTAACATGACGAACCATAGTTCATCACCCTTCAGGTTCCAAGGTTGCAAATAGATGTACTAGGCTATAGCCCCACTCTTTTCTGTGCGCATATGTACCAAATACGCAAATATCGATTTCAAATCGAGGAATGATGCTCTTAACGGTGGCGAACCACATAGCTCTGAAGAACACCCCCTATTTTAGACATTTGACTTGTGAGGCTTGTGAGGTCACGATTACCGTTTTCATCTCTTAGCAAATCACACTTGGAATGCTAACACTGCCTTCCAAGAAACAACGCAATGCTAGCATTTACCCATACAAGTTGTTTAGGATATGAACAAACCGAAGGTATTACTTCTCCTACATCCATTTTGGAATCACCCTCTAGGTTGGCAGTAAGTAGACCTTGCACTTCAAAGAACTCCATCTTTGATTCCACTATCTTCAAGATGTTTTCTAGAGCATCGAATACATATATGGTTTTAAAGTGGTTACGGTTTCAAGTCATCTCATATAAGTACACTCCACCAATTATCGGTAGCTCCAAAACCAATTGATATTTCCGGTAAACTCAACTCTGGTTCTTTTGAAAATAAACAGACAATACATAAGAACGGAGATCACCTCCTACCCGTTTAAGAGGACGGATTTCCTTATCATTTGTCCTAGAAGAACACAATGAGTTTACACGTAAAGTATAGCATCAACGAAGATAATTGTACCATATAATTCCTATGTTTCTTCTAGATATTTTAAGAGTTACATTTGATCAAGATTTTATAGTCGGTTTTTTTACTATCAAATAAACAACAACAATCCAGAGATTTGATTTTAATTGGAAACCACTAAGCCTCTTTAAGTTATCCTTCCATTAATTAAAATCACTTTGCAAATAATTATATTAAACATTTTTACAAAAATATATATATGTATACTACTCAACCACTATCCATTTATACTCTTTCAATACTTATGAAAATATCCATACACTTATCTTAACGGTATAAACACATTAACAAAACAATACGCTAATGGATGCAACCAACCTGGCTTGACTCCCACTCGCTCTTTGGTTTTAGTTATCCGTGGTGTAGGCATGTGACTATTGCCATAAAATCTACAGCTGCCCCCAACATACCAATGAAAACATTGGTTACTATAAACCTTAAAATAGTTTGCACTTAGCTTTATTTTTAGGCATTCCTCTTTTGAGGATTTCCACCTTTATAAACCATCGTTTATAAATTTGCTTTAGAAATGCTATAGTCTTATTACTCTTAACGGAATAAAGTAGGCACTTTCAGTGAGTCTGTCCAATATAACCCAAATACCTTCATTGTCCATTTGACTTCTAGGCGGCCTATCTATAAAGTCCATTGATATACGTACCACTTTCAAGTCAACACATCTAAAGTCAATACTATCCTCTAGGCATCACTTGTTCTGCTTATACTTTTTGACATTTCAAACATCTAAGGACAAATTCCACTATCCTTTTCTTCATCCCTGCCCGATAGAAAATTTCATATCCCAAAACATTTTATCTCCATCGAGGTGAATAGTCATTCGAGAATGGCGACACTTAGCGAGAACTTCCTCTAAAACATTCTCCACCATAGGAAACAAAGGCGACCATCTCTCCTCAAACATCCTCAATTATCAATTGCATACCTACCGTCATGGAGGGAATGCTCTCCTCTACTAAGCCTGTACAAAATACCCACTATTGTCACATCCTTCTTTTTCTTTCGCGAAATGCGTTCCATCTATACTGACCTAACTTCCATGGCTGCCAAACTGCCTAGAGTAGGTTCTGTTAGCGGTTGGAAATTGAAATTCAAGAGGAGCACCAACCACCTCCACTCATATATAACCTCCAGAGTAGCATGCCTTCAGCTAAGGGAGTTGGCAACAACATTCCCTTTTCTAGGGGGTATATTGTATCTCAAAGGCATATAATATTATGAACTTCATCCTCCTCTACTTCTTAAGATTCAAATATTTTTGAAAAAAAATATGTATCTAAAGGATTTTTGGTCGGTAAATAACTCAAACCTTTCTCTCAAAAGATAGTGCCCCACATCTTTAAAGCAAACGTGATAGATATTAACTCTAATTCATGAGTTGGGTATCTCTTCTCATGGTCCTTCAACTGCCTACTTACTAGGCTATCATTTTACATTCTTACATAAGAACATCTCCTAATCTCACACCACATGCGTCGATGTAAACAATGAAAGGCTTCGTCTCACCGAGAATGATAAGTACTAGTGCAATAGTCAACAACCCCTTTAGCTTCTCAAATGCTTCCATGCATTTCTCATTCTATGCAAAAACTAGATTATTTTGGTTAAGGGAGTTAGCGGGACTGCTAGCTTGGCAAAGTCATTGATGAACTTCCTATAGTAACTCGCTAGCCTAAGGAAACTCCTAACTTCCATAGCATTCTTCGTAATCTTTCAATTTTGAAGAGCTTCCACCTTTGTAAGCTCCATAGAAGATCCTTCTCGAAAATAATATGACCAAGAAGTCTCACTACTTTTTTCAAAAATGATGCTTTGAGAATTTGGCTTTTAGTGGTTCCTTCTCAAGGTATCTAGTACCTTCTTTAAGTGATTTCCATGCTCACCTTCACTTTTGGAGATACTAGAATATCATATTCAAACACTATGAAAAATTTATTTAGCTGCCCTCTAAAGACTCTACTCATCAAATCTACAAAGTACGCAAGGGTATTCATAACTCAAAAGATATTACTTTCCATTCATACAGTCCGTCCGGATTGCGAAAAGTGGTCTTCTACTTGCTATCCTCAACTATCCTTAGTTGATGGAATACAGTGGCTAAGTCTAGTTGGAAAAAAAAATTGGTTCTAAGAAGCTGATCAATCAAATCATTCATTCTAAATAAGAGATAGCCATTCTTCTTGGATAACTTGTTAGGCTCTCTATAGTCAATGCAGAGCCTTAAATAACCACATGCCTTAGTGGCGAAGGTAACAGGTGTTCCCTATTCAAAAGTATTACGATGAACAAATACGTTCTACAATAATTCTGAAATTTGATTAGCCAACTCTCACATTTCTTTGGGGGCCATATGTCTTAATGGCAAAGCGACAAGAGTAGCTTCCTTTTCTAAATCAATTCTAAACTCTATCTCCCTTCGGGGCGAGAGGTCCAATACTACTTAAAAAACATAGAGAAAATTTTCGAACTATTGGCACGGATGAAAGCTCATCTTTTGATATGCTCAGTGAATATAAATATCTTAACTCGATTGAGTTTTGGGGTATAGAACAAACATTTGTATCTCGCTCTTACAATTCCTTAACCATATAATCCTCCTATCACAATTTAAGATAACTTGGTAGTAAGATAACCAATCCATCCCTAGGATAAATCCATACTCCTCAAAACTAAGAACATGCGCATTAGATGTAAAATCGATGTTACATATATCCATAGTTGGGCCTTTCCAATCAAAGAAAGGTGTACCGACTCCCGATAGGATTTGATACGACTATTAGGTTGGTGACAACTTAGGTTTTCAGAATCAAGAAGCTAACTACCTTTCTAACTATGAAATAGTATGATGCTTCCGAGTCAAATAGCGTACAAATAGTATTCTCAAAAATAACAGTTGTAACTTCCATTGCATCTTTTCCTTGGTCCCTAGGAGCAGGTTTACTTGAGATAGATACAGCCTCAATGGCATAAGTTTGCCTACTTTGTCTCTCCTTAGTTAGCTTTGGGCACTGATTCTTGTAATGTCCCTACAGTGATAGCATCTTCCTTTGAACTCCTTTCTTATCAAGCTCACCTTGCAGTCCTTAGCAATATGTCCATTCTTTTGACATCTATGGCATGTTATATTTCCCTTCTTAGTCTTCCCCTTGGCCTTCTTATCAGCCCAAAATCCTCTTTTCTTAGCTCTACTTTTATTTTATGCCATTCCAACCTTCTCCTCAGTACCACCAGTATGCAGTAGGGCCATTTCAACTATCATCTCATAAGTGATGCCTGTGGGTACTTGGGTCAAAATCAGTTCCTTAAGTAGAGAATTCAGGCCTTTAAAGAACTTCATTACCTTCTTCATAGGGGTATCGATCGAACTTAATTCCAAACTTTACCAATTACATGAACTTCTCGATGTACTCCTCGAACATGAGTCCCCCTGCCTAAGTTGTATAAACTTCTTCAATTGCAAACTTACTTTTGCTCTAGACATGAATCACGGCTCAAAGTGAGTTCTGAATTCAGCTCAAGTGATTCCTTCATCAGCATTCTCCTCAAATACTATGGTCCACTAGTCCAGCGCTTCTCCTTTAAGATGCCAAACAGTGATCCTCCTCTTGGTTCGATCTTATCATCCACGCTTCTGATATATATGCTCACGGTCGTTGATTCAAGCATTCATCTCCATGAAACCTTTAGCTCCCGCATACACTTTTCTTCCCATGTTCTTGAAGTCTTTACACAATTTGCAGAAGTCTATTAGGCGAGGTGCTATTTTAATAGGCGGAGCAGCGGGTGCCGCTAGTGTAGCTTGTTGAGGAATGAGAACTTTCTCTCGATGCCATAGGTATTTCTTAAAACATTCTAGCATCCCTGTAATTATGAGTATTTCTTGAATGGAGGGGTTTCCAGCCTCATAGGGGTGGTTTTCAACCATAATCAACTATGTGTAGGTTATAGCTTTAAGTTACAACTTTCTAAGATAGTACTATTTGCTGAAAAGAAGATTTGCTGAGTTGTTTGTGTATCTTCGTAAAAGTGTATATATATATAGTAGGGTTTTTGAAAAATACTTTCAAACATAAAAAATCCACACTCTTACATATACCTATTCTCGTTGATCGGGTAAACTAAGCTTTGATACCAAATGTAATAACCCACTACAAAGTGGACCTAATTTTCGACCTAAGAAAAGCGCAACGAGCATTAGGTCCATTCCAAAGATGGTTGTTGGTTGGTAAAATTGATACAATGAATAATATACAAAGCTATCTATCTATGCTATCAAAATCTCATAGTAAAAAGGATAAAATATAATAACAGAAATAAGTACCTATCTCATAAAAATTCAAATCTCAGAAATTTTGATATATACTCTCAAATATCTGAAATACAATACCTTAAAAAACATGTCTAAAACTGGGTACATCAATATATATCAAAAACATAAATAGATAGTTAAACTGCGCAATTCCCTGCCTCCACCCTTATCTTCATTTGGATAGTACCATTTAGCTAAGTTCTATGTCTTACGTATCCTAAACTATATCCGACCAAAAATACCTCCAAGTGCAAGCCCGAAGGCTCTTCCAATCCAGCTCCATCATATACCTTCCATTGTAGGCCAAAGGCCCTTTCCAGTCCCATGCAACTACTGTCAATCATGTCCTAACAATGTGAGTCCGGAACCACTTAATACCTTTTTAATGGAAACTAGCCAGACTTTGACCATTCAATACCTATAACCTAGGCAAATCCCCATCATTTAATACCTAACCCAAGGTAGACCACTCTCTGGTACTTCCTAACTGACATCGCACAAAATCTTATCAAGACACTTAATACTTCTTTATAGGAAGAGGCGAACCCTACAATAGCCTCTTAATACCTCGACCCTGAAGTAGACCTCTCCCGAGATTGTATACTACCACCTCTAAATGATAATCTTGATTATCTAATACTTCTTAAATAGGAAGGAGGAGTAGCCTACAATAGCCACTTAATACCCCTAACCCAGAAGCAAGTCCTACGTCTTATAAACTGTAACCCAAACCATGACGTCTCACATTAGTCGAACTATTTGTAGGTGTTATAGCCAGATTAGCTGGGCAGCCTTAGCATATAGAATTAGGACAAACCTCGCATCCTCCATGGTTACTTATTAGAGGCGATGACTCATATTAGTCCCAAATTCACACGACTGGTAGCCAAATCAGTTGGGTAGACTTCTTTGTGCATTTGACCGACTTTGCATCCCTATAACTTAGTCATAATTACACTCTTCCAACATATTACCATATATTACCTCGTCGCATTTTGCATTGAAGCCATATAAGGAAAATTTTCTTATTCTCCTTAGATTATGGATTGATTTCCATAATTATCTTTAGTTGCTTCTTATGGGGTTTAATGCTAATTACTAACCCATTTATTCTATATAATACGACTAATACAGTATTAATTATATGGTCATAATATATTTATATGCTAATACATAATTTAGGCCAACTCAATATTCCTAAGCATGCAAAGATTTTTGTGTCCTAGGCTAACCATTCAAAACGTCAAAAGTTCCAAATTTATACAAGTCCAATTCAATTTAATAACTTGAAAATAGCTAATATCTTTAGCCAAACAATAGACTTGCATGAAAAAAATAGAATCAAATCGCAAACTTATTTTATATTAATATAGTAGAATTTGTGCCTCTATTCAATAATAAAACTTATAATTTATACCCTTTATATTCTATTCAACTTCTACATATACAAACTTGAAGTGAAAACGAGATCACATTTAAATCACAAAAATAGGCGGTGCAAACAACGAATAGGAAAATTCGTACTTTATATACCATTTTCTTTTTAAAACCCCTTAGTATAACAATAGAAAAAGGTTGGAGGTGGAATAGAATATAAAATATTCAAATTACAATAACAAAAAAATCCTACTATTTCAATATAAAAAATTAAGATTCCAATAAGCATTAGAATTTTCGTTTAGGGAATTTTTGGCTTTAGTTATAGACTTCAAGTATAAAGTTCTCTAAAGCATAAAACAAATCCAAACTCCTACTTGAACAATGCATGAAAAACTAAGATTTCTTCTCCCAAATAATTTGCCCGCCTTTCTTGGATTTGGTTCGCTCCTTCACATAATTTCTCCTTTAGACTTTTTCGTTTTGAAATATACAATAATTGGATTGTATATAAATTAGATTCAAAACTCAAGGATTGGAAAACAAAAATAGAAAAACCTATATCTATATAAACCTATTACCTTTTCCCTTGGACTTGAACTCTTAAATCTAGTTTAGGAAGATGACTAGTAGAGCTTCGCCAGCGTTCCAAATATTTTTTGAACAAAAAATGAAGGGGCTACCCTCTTACTTATAAAGGTTACATCCTAACCACAGGATTTAAGTCATTTAAAATAGTAAAATCTGAGTCTTTCATGCCTAATAAAACCATAGTCGCAACTAACTTATCGGTTGACCACTCCTCCCCAGGCGGTCGATGCTAGCAGTCGACTGGCCCAAAGGAGGTGGTCGACCAGTTCCAATATTTGGAATGAAATTTATTATTTCTATTTATTTTAATTTGTTTCCTATTTTTATAATTAATGCCAACGTTTATTTTAATGTTTCCTTAAACTCTAAGATTTTCATCGATGTTAAAATATTTCTTAATATTTTTAATTATAAACATTAGCGTTAATTAAATTTTAAATTTAATTTCTTATCGGATTATTTTAAATTTTAAATTTTCAAACGTCGATAACTTTTCCATTTGAGCTCCAATCACAAAACTTTGTGTACAAAAGTCAATCAGAAAATCATCATGAACTCAATGGTGTAACTTTCATGGTCAAACATCGACATTTATAAAATTTTCATTTTAGTCTTATTATTAATTAATTGATTTCTTAATAAATTCTATGGGGTGTTACAAAAAGAGAAGCTGGGGAAAAATATTAATTTGGCAAGAATTTACCTTTATAATTCTCAATGAGACCTTCTCATATTTATTACTCTTTTGTCTTATTCTTCCTCTTATTCTCAAGGAAAATTAGGTTTCCATAACTTTACATTAACATAACTCTTAATTTCTTCATTAATGATGAATTAAATATATAAATCCAAGCTAAGAAATTCCCTACAGATTTATCTCATCAAGTTTGCATTAAGAAGTTTGGATTTGGAATTCAAAAATCAAGAGAGCTTCAAAGTTTGATTGAATTGAGAATTGGACATGTTAGTATTTGGTGAGTTCTCTATGACATATGATCTAAATATGCTTGAAATCATGTTAAATTTGTCCGCGAGCATAACTCAGTTGGTAAGAGCTGCTTAGCAACTATGGAACAAAGTTCCTTGAGGTAGGGATGCACATAACCCATACCCGACCCAACCCAACAACCTGACCCAACCCACCAACCCGACCCAACCCAACCGAGTTTGGATTGGATATATAACTGTAACCCATACTGTATACGGGTTCGGTGTGATATTTTTTCTCAACCCAAACCTACTTTAACCTAACCCTATTTGACCCCAACCCAACCCTACATAAAAAATCATTCAATATCAGCCCATGTAAAATTAGAAGAGTCAAAATCTAAAACAAAGTATATGTATTCTAGAATAACTATACTAAAAAATTATATTCCATGTCGTCTAGGTGTAATTAGAGTGATCAAAACACATAAGATTGACTAAGAGAATTTAAGGATTATTTTAGGACCAACCTAATATATTTTGAAATGAAACTCTTACTCTAATATGTAGCGGATCAATTCTATGTGGTACCTTTTATAATGAAATTCTAACAAAATATGTGTTATAGTGAATTAGTTATATTTAATGCATTATGCTAGCTAAAATTTGCTACTTTGTGGTGAATATTTTAATATTTTTCCTTCTATTTCTATTTTCATATTAGGTTTATGTAACTCAACTCATACTTTAACCCAACCCATATCCAACCTCATATGGGGTCGGGTATGGGTTGAACTATCTTTAACCCATACATATATGGGTTGGGTGAAGTATTTGGTCCAACCCGACTCAACTCATACTTTGTGCAGCCCTACCTTGAGGTCGTGGGTTCGAGTCCCGGTAAATTGAGCCGTGTTTCCCAAATGGGTTGGGGTGGTTATTCCCTCAAATACCAAATAAAAATGGTGGGAATTAAAGCTCTAAGTTGGGCTAGCTAAAAAGGAGGATAAGTGTGGGGGACAATCGAGTTCCATAGCTCTACTCTTCGGAGAAGGTTTTTTTAAAAGAAATCATGTTAATTTCCGTATATTGGCTACTTAATAAATAAATTTAATATGGATTTTAGAAATGAAAATCTTATTCTAAGGAATTATTAACTATAGAATGAATGTGCCAAATAGCTTAATGTTGAGCGTTGTAAGTTTGGTTTGAGTTGTTCGTATTTTGTTGATTTTTTTTTATTTGTTTTTGCCTATGAAATGGGCATACATCACCAATCAAACAAAAACAATGTAAAATGGAATGAATGCAATACAAAAGAGAGAAAACACAAGATTTTATAGTGGTTCGACAAATTCTATGAACTACGTTCACTTAATTTTAATTTTTATTAATGGATTTCACTATTATAACTGAATTACAAATTAATTTTGAGAGTACAATATCTTAATTCTGAATATAATAGAGTCTCCTTACAAAAATTGGTCAAAATCATATATATTTTCCAAAAGTCGTTTTCCAAATGATGTAGCTTGCTATAATTCCCAAGATTTAATGGATCGGTACCGATCCATTTATGGATCGATGGTAATCGATGGTTTGACCCAATCTTCACCTCTTTTCTTCAAATTTGCTTTCCAAGCTTTGGGTATTTAGGAGAAATTTTTAATTTTGATGGATCGATACTAATCCATCATTCATCTCCAAAAATTTACTTTTTCTCAACATAGTAGTAGATTCATAGTAGAAGCTAAAAGAAGCCAATATCTAGCTTTTGATGGACCGATACCAATTCATGGAGTTGCTCCAAACTCCATGGCTTTCCTTGGCACTTCGTTTTTGATATCTCCCAAATTTTTTGCTCCATTCTTTCATCATTTCATAGTCTGATTCTATCGAAATGTCACTTGGTTCATATACTGGTTAAGACTTGCTTCCGAAAATATACTTCTATGGATACAAAGCATGCTCCGAATTAAGACAAGCTACTGAATGTGGATCTGCACAATCGCTTCCATTGCTCAAATCATTTATGTAGAACATTGCATCTTAATTGAAAATAACATGATTCGTTCAAATAGCAATCGAGTTACATTTCCTTAGAAGATATAAATGTTGAAGCCCTCTATCCAAAGTCATTTGATCATTACAGAGAATCTCTAAGAGTTGCTATAGTTCACTATCATGTAGAATTCCATCTTCCGTTTTCCATTTTTTCATCACTCCTTTTTTAAGACAAGTCGGTACAGATCATATGGACCGATAACAATCTATAAAAATTGAAAATGTATACAAGTTCAAAACATAGAAACTTTAAAACACTTTCAACTTCAGCCTTCTCTTGTTTGTAATCGTGTTCATCGTATTTAAGAGAATTGACTCCATCTTCCAATTCATATTCAAGACTGAAACCACCATCAATTTTAGATTCAAGCTTGATTCTTTATCAACGATCCATCGATGTGACCTAATCATGGTTTTTTAATTGTTCATCCGCTCCTTTCTCGAATCCAAGTAGAGTCGACCATTGAGTCCCGAACACTCATTGCCACCTTCATGTTGTCACTATTAGTTCCTCCCATCGTGGTCATTCATCACCACCTAGCCATTTTTTCCCCTACCTAGCTCTTTTGGGTTGAAGACAAGGCCATGGATAGGGGAAAAGGTCTCTTGGGTTTGGTTAAGGGCCTCGATGGAAGAATAGTTCCTTGGTGATGATGATGATCATATATCAGCTACAAATGCTCCTTGAAGAAATTCTTCATACCATTTCAAGAAACAAATCCCAATCTCGATGAACTCGAGCATCTATATGTCCAAGGATGTAAATCCCATTGATGTCTAAATTCCTCCTTTAAAAGATCTTTGTCCGACAAATAATATGGCCTCTCCAATGTTCCTTAATCGAGGATAGAGCTATGTACCTTCATGGATTCCATCCGATTTCATTAATCCTATGTTAATAGGTAATATCCAATACACAATTCCATTTAATGTTAGATCTCATTTTCTAGCACTAATGGGCTTTCTACACTGAGTACTTTTTTCCACTATGCTAAGGACATAGGGCACACATTGCATAAGACACAACACTATGCCTTAGTCGATGTACAGAAATCAATTGGTCGACATATATCAATATCTGTTTGAAGCTATACATTGGTCACAAATGGGGAAAATACATTCATGTTGATAAAATAACTCAAAATTACCTAGCTATGCTCATCCTCCAAGCTTTCAGTATTCAGTTGAATCCCATAGACCCTCCTAACGAATCTCTGCCATGAAAGCGGCTAGTTCCTTATCAACTCCTTTGGTTGCTATGACAATCCACTATTTTTAACATCCAAAATTGCCATAAACACCAAAAAGTATGCTTACACCTAATTTCAACTGTTTGAAAATAGTGGATCATGGGTATATATATTCAAAAATAATGAACTAAAAGAGAAACCTCACAACGGAATTAAACATTAATGTATACGTACGTATGTATATATGTATCTGTGTGTGTCTCATTTTGATAATTAAATAATATAAAAATCTCATACGCTAGATAATATAAACATTTCAATACATCAACTTCTAAGCAATAACCATATAACTATTAACCCGTTTTTAACCAAGTAGAGTTCAATTGGAATTAGAAGGCTAAAATGAAGACGAGTCAATTCATGAACTTGGAAGCATTCATAGAAAGGATAAGTGAACAAACGTAGGAAGTTTGATGGAAATCTAAGCCAAGCAGACCACTTAGTACCGAGAGAAACCTCTCCACACTGAGAGATTTTTTTTCTTCCGCTTAATACCCTCCTAAACCCTCTACACTTCAAGTATAACTTCAACCTATCATCGTCATATGCTTTTCTTGGAAAATAGACAAGCAACCTTGGGGATTGATGAGAAGTAAGTAAAGAAAGTAGGAAAAGACAACCGATATCAAGCAAATCATCAAAATAACTTAATTTTCACGAAAAGATTTTGAAACACATTGAATCGGAGGTAGGAAAGCTAAGCAGGTGAAAACAAGAATTTTCACCATAACAAACCACTCGGTATTAAGAGGAACATCTTGGTACCAAGATGTTTTTTGGAGATTAGGCCGGTGTGTTTCCTCCTATTTAATACTTAGGTCAGGTCGAGACTTCACAGCTACAGGGACTCGTTGACTCTTGGATTTTGACTTAGCTTTGGAGTAGACTATTTTGACAGTTTTAGTTTACTTCATCATTATGTATATGGACATTTAGTAGTCATGTCATGTACACTATTCAGTATCATTTTGTACCTGATATAGAGAATGATATATGACATATATTAGAGTGAGTCTAGTATTGACATTTTGTAGGCTCACATCTTATTATAAAATATGTTATATATTAGTCCGCTGCAATCTATGACTTTGATTTTGATTTATTTATATTAAATAATGTTCTGAATATTTTTAATCGATGTGTTTATTACTTTGTATTAATACCGCATACGTCTAATTTTCAGTTCAGATCCTTAAAAAGGTAAGTAAGACATGTTAGTGTTAGTATAAAGATATATTCACATTCAATTGCCCTTAACCAGCCGTATTCTCCGGATTAGCATATGATATTACTTGTAATGTTCTTTGCTAAACTAAGCACTTGGACTCTCATCTAGACTTTATTTTACGTTGTGCTTTGGTGTCTACTAGCGTATTTCTTTATAAATACCAACCTTATAACAACTGAAGAGGGGATTCACTCTCCGCGTCTACTTCACTCCCATCTCCTCCCTTAATTATACTCTAGAAACTTCATTATAAAGCTGAGATCCACTAGATTGTGGTTAAATCTGGTAAAATTAGTTGTAATCCGGAGAGAAAATGACTATTAACAAAGATTAGGCTGGAGAATTTACCATTATTTTATTAGAATTAATGCCCTCATGTGATATTTGTGTCACGGCCCACTTTTCGGTATGGATTTAAACTGACTTTAAACCCCACTTGTCGGCCAAATCGCACGGGAAGGCAGATAGTGAAAGAAAGAAAGTTGGTAGAAGATAGAAAGAAGATTGAAAGAACACGGAGTCTCACAGAGGAATGAATAAGCTATAATATATAAAAACTCTTTATATAAAACAAAACTGTAGCTTAAAAGACATATACAGACTTCAATCAGAGTATACCCATTCATCATGGACAGTTACAACAATTTACCCAACGCAATTGCTGATAAACACAACCAAATGCAACGGAATATAATCATCTACGTGGATACGTCTCTGGCTCCCAGCTCCTCTCCTGAAGCTTCCATTCTCCCAGCTAAACCTAAAAATATGCTCGGTCTGACCTGAGCATATAGAAAAAACCACGCCCGGGTCAGTTTGGTAAAACCAGCGTGAGAAACACACTCAATTTGAATTATTAAAGTTACCAAAATCCTTTGAAAATCAAAGGTATTACATAAGACCACACCACAAATAAACGTGCTAGGTTTTTATCTTACGATAACCAAAACATTTTGTATCAAAATCCTCTGATATTATAATAGTGTCTAAGTACAAATACTTATTCAAACAGCTGAAATGCTTACATCCCACGTTCCAACATAGTTAGGCACAATCAAAACCTTACGGGCACTTATTAGAGATTGGATTCTATACAATAGTAGGGCTACTGGGGTACCGTCCGTCGTAGTACCTAGTCTAGATCAGAGTACCGAGGACCACTCCCGATCCCCTACAACACAAGACCGGCCTACCCCTAACCTGGATAGACCAAACAAGATCACCCTGCAGTTTGGATCAGCAACTGCCACACGGTCCAGATCAAGGGACTCTAGACAGGGATGGCCTTATTCTAATTAGGTGCTACCCACTTAGCCTTGTTGCACCTACCCTGTTTTAGCCATTCTCGGTTGATGAGGCTTGAGGCAACGCTTTACCTTTTTAGCACACATTCACTTAGAATGCTCACCGTCCTCCATTGACGATGATCTGATAGCATTCGTCCATAGAAGTCCATTCTCAGTCCAAATGGAACCGAAGGCACTACTCCTACTACATCCATTTGGAATCATCCTTAGGATTAGTAGCGATTAGCCCTTGCACTTCACTGCTCCATCTTCGACTCCAAGCTCTTGTCTTCATCACGAAAACATACCCAATGGATCGAAGTGGTTTTTGGATAACTTATCTGATCCTGCTCTCTTCGAAACAACATTTGCTATTTTCGGTAAATTGAACCCTGGTTCTTTAGGAAATAGACCGACGAAAATAAGATTGGAGATCACCTCCTAACCATTGGTGGACGGATTTCCTTATAATCATCCTAGAGAACGAATGAGTTTACATGTACAGTATAACATCTCAAATGGTAACTGTACCGTCTGATTCCCAATAAATTAAAATTACTTGATCAAACAGCATATGCTTATCTCACCGGATAAGCATATTCATGAAACCATCCTTTCCAAAATATTTGAAAGAAACCCATCCAAAATATAAATTTGGAAAGCATTACTGCGGTATTTAACCATGGATCATAGCTCAATAGTATAACATTACCTCCCATAATCTTTATTTAATAACTTTCCAAAAGAATACTTACATAAAATTTCCAAGTTCTAACTTAAGTAAAATACTCTTTTTATAAAAGTTTACTATATGATGTATTATCTTAAAGCATTATTAATATTTAATAGATTTATCTTGAAATAAATATACTTTAATACTAATTACACTAGAGTAAAAATTAACTTTTAAATTATTACTAAAACAACTTTTTAATTAATAGTTTTATACCTAAAGTAATTTATATAATTAATAACTTTAAATAGAAAACTAATGCTTTTTATAAAAAATTAAGAGCAATAAATTAACTACTTTAAATCATTAACAAAATATTTATCAGTTAACTTTAAAACAACATTGAATAATAATAATCTTCTTTAAAACAAATCCTGGTTGAAAGTCAAACCAAATCGAAAAAGAAGGCTTAACAATCCCAATGGTACTTAATCAAGCTACCATTCAATTACCATCACAATCCAGAATAACAAATACAGATATTAATATTAATCAGTTTTTAACAATTAATTTATCATCATAACTTCCAGTAAAATAAATAGATGTCCATACAATATAATAATAGAACATGGTTCTTTACTTCTGCTAGTAAATGTTCAAAACAAGTAATAATGGAAAAACGGTGATTTATTCTGCCATCAGAGGTTCAATGAAAAATAATTAGCGGAAATGTTTTTTATTCCGCTAACCAGATGTTATAATATCATAATTAAAATAAATTAACTCATCGTTATACTTGCCAGGCAAAATATGTCAATATGAGTCATATAAGTCCCAACGTCGACATTCCTTTAAATTTAATTTAAAATCCGGTCCATTCTAAATTACTAGTAAATTCCACTTATATAAATTGAGCAACGGTTAGTACGACGTCTTAACACTCATCGATACGGAACTTTTCCAAGTCATTTGCATTGAACGGTTTAAGTATGCATTTATTATGCCATTTCAAAATTGACTATTAATAAATATTAAAGCAATTTTTAATTTTGAATGCCCCTTTTTTTTAAATTTATTTGGGTCGAAATCCCACCTGGTCAAAAAAACAACAATCGAACAACATCCCAAATCCCTCTCTTTTCCTTTCCTATTGCTTCCCCATTCAAATTCCAGATGACCAACGGAAACATGGCCACCTACCCATCTAGATCCTCCGACCACCTATGCCACTCCACCCATAACCACCATCGGCACCATGCAATCTGAGACCCAGGCCCAATGGCTACAACAACTTCCCCCTCCCTTTCCACGATCGAGCCCCTTAATTGCCGAATTAATTCCTTATATAGACGTGCATATGTACGCGTGTACACGATCCCCGAGCGCCCCACCTCGCCGTGGATCAATCCCGCCAACTTTCCTTAACCAATTCTGTAACGACCCATTTTTTCGACGCCCGAAAAATCGAACCATTAGGGTTAAAATAAGAAGGAGGTAGAAGAAGAGAAAACAACACGATAGAATCTTACCATCGCAGCGGAATAAAAGATAATAGATAATACTGATCTTTACACAAAAGAAACTATATCTGTTTATACATACAACATCAGAGTTCAACAACATCTATAACACACAACTGGACAGTTATATTAACTTTTCCTTACCAAACTGAATACACGGCGGAATTATACATCAAGTACGTATGCTATGTCTCACCATACAGCTCGTCTCCTGAGCTTTACAGCGTCCTTTCTTGTACTCTATAATACTCAGTCTGACCCAGGCATTATAGTTAAAGTTTTCAAAACACACTCGATCGGATTATTAAAGCTTTCAAAATCATTTGAAATCAAAGATATCTCGTAAGACCTCGCCACAAATAAACATGTCGGGTTTTAACCTTACGACAACCAAAACATTTCTTATAAAATCCTTTGATATTATAATAGTGTCTATATACAAATACTTATTCAAATAGCCAAAATTGTTACATTATTAAATTCCGCCTACTAGCCACAAAGTGGGTTCTACAAACAAAAACCGTAAAGGCACGTAGGGAGAAATGGATTTCCATCAACGGTAAGGCTACTTGGGTACCGTACATCACAGTACGTGGTATAGATCACTGTACCGAGGATCCACCATGATCCCCTACATCACAAGACCAGAGCTACCCCTTACTGGATAGTCTGAATAAGTTCATCCCGTGGTTGGGATCAGCAACCGCCCACACAGCCGAATATATAAAGGGACATCTAGACAGGGGTGACCTTACCCTAATTGGTTGCTAGCCACTTAGCCTTATGTGCACCTCCCATGTTTTATCCATTCCCGGTTGATGAGGCTCGAGGCTATGCGTAACCTTTTTAGTACACAATCACTTAGAATGCTCATCATCCTCCTGACAATGTTCTGAAAGCATTTGTTCATACAAGTCTGTTTCGGGTTTGAACGGAACTGAAGGCACTACTCCCACTACATCCATTTTGGAATCACCCTCAGGATTAGCAGTGATTAGCCCTTGCACTTCACTACTCCATCTTTGACTCCAAACTCTTGTCTACCTCATGAAAACATTTAAAACCGGATCGAAGTGGTTTTCGTGAAATAAATCTCGATCCCGGTCACTTCGAAACGATCAGCGCATTGGCCAACATTGATAGTCGGTTATTAACTATCAAATAACATTCACAAACAATCATCAAGCCATGATAATTTCTCCTAAAATAATTATTTTTAAATATTTTCGCAAGATATTTTCCTACATTTCTATCCCTTGAAAAATAGTTTTCAAATCACTTTTCTCTCTCTCGTGGAAAATAAATTTCCACCCAATTGTTTTATTTCCACTGAAAACCGCCAAGTCCTAAATACTTAAGATTTTAAAAATAATTTAAATCATTATATTCTAAAAAATACTTTAAAACATTTAAATTAAAATTACTTAAACACTTTTTTCAAAATATATATACTTTAAAAATATTTAAAATAAAACTACTTTATAAAATATAAAAACTAATTTTAACATAAAAGTTGAGCCAAACTAAATATAAAATAAGAGCTACGAAATTATATACAAGTTTTCGAATAAAACTTTAACCAAACTATCTTTAAAATAAAATTATTTTATAAAATATAAATATTAATAATTATCTTTTTTTAAACATAATACCAATTATCCTTTAAATAATTACAACTAAATAAATTTGAAAAACATTTGCTTAAAAATTTAAAACATTTAAAAATAATAAATTTTCTAAAACATTCATTTAAAACAAATTTTTAAAGCCTTTAACTTATACATAAAAAGTCTTCTTTTAAAATATACTTGACATTCCAGGGAAATACACTTCTCATTCCATACCTTTTAAAAATAAACCACTATTTATTTTTAAAATCAAATTAACCATTCCTTTATGAATTCCTACCGTGAATTTACTCCTGAATATCCACCGATATCCATTTCACTTTATAAACCCAGTTTATAAATTTCATAATCTCATCTTCCTTTAAAATTTCCAATTTCGAACACTTAAATCAATTTTCAAATTGATTTTCAAAATTCACTCCTTTTAAAATAAATTTCTTTACTCACCCAATTTCATTTCAAAACTCACTAATTTCAGATTTAGCTTCTTTATTATGATTCAAAATCTTATTTAAGATGAAATACAAATTTCATACTTATCCCAAATTTCTTCTTTATCTTTTCCAAATTTAAATCTTAAATTTGAAAATAATTTCTTTATTCCTTTAAATAAAATCATTAAGTCTAAAAATTTATTTATTCCTCTTTATTCAAAATATACTTCCCACACCCGAAATTTATTTATTTAAAATTTAAAAATCAACTTTTATTCTTCCAAAACATTTAATTAACCAAATTCCTTATAATTATTTTATCTAAAATTACCTTTTTATTTACTTTAAAAATCCAAACTTCATATATATATATATACACACACATATATCAATTCTCAAAATTCAATATATATATATATATATATATATATATATATATATATTTAACCAAGCTAGAGTATTCAATAAATTCCAGTTCCCAATATGATCAACATAATTCATCATAGATCATCACATAATCATATCGCTGAATATATAAAATAAATTCAAACGTTTTGAGGAATCCGGTTTGATCCCTCCAACCTGTTTTTTCCCTGCATCCACAGATGTTAGCACAATATAATAATACTGATTCCACTTCGAGGTGGAATATCGTGGTACATGGGATCATATTATCTCATCGGCTATTATGCGGTGCATAATGTCTCATCCGCTATATAATGCGGGAAATCAAACACTCCAACATATATACTGCGACATATAATATACCACACCCAATCAATTCAATCATTCAACCAAAATTTAGATCTAACTATTTAAATTTAAATAAACCCGGATGAGTGAGATTAACCCACCTTTGATTTTTGTGTTCGCAATCCATTTCCAAATTAGCTTGCTTTCTTCACGAATTTGGACCTTGTACAAACATCATACGGTTTATTAATATTGAACTAATCGAATGATCAATTGCCATTTAAAATTTTATTTCATTTTTTATTTTTTTATTTTGTAACAAATACTTTAGTTTAAACTAATAACTTTCCTTTTAAATAAATAATTCCTTTAGTAACTGAAATAAATAAATAAGTTAACTGAATAAATTTATCAACTTAATAAATTAATTTTAGCGTAACTTAATAAATCAACAAATATATATGTATATACATGCATATTTATTTTCTTTAGTACGACATATATATTTGTAAAATGATCCACATAGGTCTCACAAAATCTACTTTGATATACTCTCAAATATCCTTTACTGTATGCAAATATACATTTGACTTTTAAAAAATGGCATATATGCCTTCCTGTTATTATTTTTTTCTCTTCTCTGTACATACCAAAACACAATTCCTTTACTGTGAAAAAATATCTTTAAATTGGAAAATGTAAAAATAAATTGCCTACCTATCTTACTGCTAAATGCCATAATAACCAACACATAAATTTTAAAATCTAAACTAGCTTAACAATAAATTTAAATGTTTAAATATTTTATTTACCTGAAAATGTACAGGAACCCAAAATCGCGAGCTCAGTCTCACGAGATCTGCCTATGTTCGCCAAGCTCCTCACCATCGCCACCGCTTAAATCAAGAGGCCCATCGACATGCAATACCACACTGTGTGCGACTGCATCCCATCCTCGACCTCGTCTCAGCGTATACAAAACACAACTTGAACTGAGACTAGCTAACATCAATCGCCAGCAGTCGAATTCCCAAGTCGAATCACCTCTTGATCGCGCGCACACAGATTGCTTGCCTATTACATCACTACCTACCGTCTTAACGCATGGTGCTTCACGCATGCAGCCTCACCAGAAAACAAACCAAGCTCGAGCAGATCGAAAATGAAGAAGAACCGCGAATGAAATCTCGCGATTCGATTGAAAAGGAGGATCGAAAATTGTTTGAGAATTGGAAATTTATAGGTCTTGGCCCCTTTCTGATTTGATTCGTGGAAAAGAAGAAATTTGTGGGTTAAACCAGAAGCGGCCATGAATAATTTCGAAGGAGAATCGATTTATTAAAATACTCGGCATTATATTTTTTTCCAAGCTTTATTTTCTCCCTTGAATAAATAAAAAGAAGGGAACACCTGTACGCGATAGAGAAGAGTAAGTGCCACGTTTCAGAAGACATTGTAGAGTAGCTTGGGAAAAAAGAAGGTAAGGATGTAGATATGAATTTTGTTCAAATATTTTGTTCAAACTCAAATTTCGATGACAATTCAGTGCGTTTACTTACCGTATGTCCAAACGATAACTCTAGACTTTTCCAAAACTGAAATCCGATAATAATACAATATTACAGATCCAATGGAACTGGTTTCGTCGAATTCCAAGACTGTGCCTCGGAAGGCTATTTTCAAATATCAATTTAAACAATATTTTTTTTAAACTGAACAAATTACTTCCAAATTCAGTTTTAACGCATCTGTTATCTCTAGTACCATTATTATAAATTTTATAAGTTTTCAATTTACCTTTAACAAGTTTGAAATTCCAAATTCAACAATTTTCCCACCTTCCAGTAATTCAATATTTAAATTATTCAATAAATAATGATATTTGAAATTCAAGTTAGAAACTAGCTTTTAAATATATAAAATCAATTAAATATCCAATTTCAAATATCCAAAAAATTTAGGTCGTCACAAACTCATCCTGCCTACCTACCTGGAACTTGTCGTAACCTCCACTTCAAAAAGAAACGACCTTGAACAACATACCTGGAATGAACCGAACCATCGATCGCCTTGCCTTACCAATTGCGTCAATCCCACGCCACTATAACATTCATCACTACCACGACGAGACCCCCACACTCTCCACCTTCTCCATGCCAACCCCACCCTAGCTCGATCCACTGAGCACCTCAAAAACTCATCACGTTCTGACCCTGGCCGAGCCCCTTCTTAAACCCTAAAACCCACACCTACCCCTTAACCGAACCCTTAATCAACATTCCGCCATGGCCGAAGCCTTCCCCTAGACCATACAGTCATCCCAAACCAAATGGAACATCACCTCGACGATGAGATCGTCAGAAATAAATTTTTATATGAAACGCGATCATTTCTAAAAATTTCGAAACTTAGGCTATAAAATATGTAATTCCTTCACTAAAATTCATGCTTCCATCCTACGATCACAATTGTGTAAGTGAATCGATGTTTTATAGATACTGAAATTAGACCAAAAGGTTGTTTCCTACTATAAACTCATCATTTCATCCAAAACATAAATTAAACAGGCTTACAATTATTTTTAGCATGATATATACACAAAAATAAACATTTCATTAGTTTATACTATCTACAAATTTGGATTAGAATTCGAGATGTAGATTTTAGAAGGTTGGGCAAGAATAAATATGTTACTGTTGAATGAAACAGAGAAGGATGTTTTATGTTTCCAAGTTAAATTTAGAGTTTCTCACCCTAAACATGTTTGAACTTTGGAAATCTACTAGTTGAAACTTGAAATCTTTAATCTGAAATTTTGAAAGGCTTTTTTCTCTCCACTTTTTGATTTTTACCAGAGAAATAGTTTCCTCCTCCCCTTCTGTTTTACAGTCTTTAGTTACAGAGTTATATTTTTTTTCTTTGTTTACAGGCTTGAACTAACACCAAACCACACATATATATATACCTATATATACATGCTCATGTGTATACGTACCATATTTTAGATATGGATTGAAGTGATCTCTTTGGTGTCTAAGGTTGATGTTTGCTTTTGGGATGAAAAGAAATTGAAATGAACTTGAATCAGTGTTTTGGTTTTTGCCATTTTAGATCAGGCAAGCTACCGTAATATGTTTATATCAGCTTTTACTTATTTGCCTTCTTTTTATATTTTATACTTCGTACTAGCTTTGTTGATATATATACATGCATCAAGCTTTACATACCCCTTTTGACCAAACAATGTTTATTTTACTTGTTTTTTTGCTGTTTTATCCTTTTAATTCACCCTTTCACTTGATTTTTGAATGTGAACAATTCAAAATGTATGTGTATATACATGATGTTGGACAGCCTAGTATTGTTACTTTTGACAAGATTAATGTTTACATTTTTATATCCAAATACCTATATACGATTTAAGGTTAAAAAAGGGAAACTTTGTTATTTAAGTTTTAAGGATATAAAATAACACTCTTACAAAACATTTCTTTATTAACATGTCTTCATATTTGTGTATTCTAAAACAAGGACTATTAAGTGGTTTTAAAAATATTTCAAGCCATTATGTTTACATTTCCTTATATATATATATATAAACTTCTCCTTGCATATGTACTTCTTTTATTATTGACATATAGAAATGTATTTCTTTTTACTAGACTAAATTTATTTGGTATATATACATATGATTTTCGTACCATTAGTTATATGGTTTTTTTATATACCATTTTAGTTTATAGCATAAGGTGTTTATTTATTTATAAATAGTATAAATCCTACCTTTTGAACCTATATCTACATATATACCTTCTTCGTATCCAATGTGTATATATTTATTTTAAAAAGGTTAAATTTTAAACTCCTTTATTTAAATTATACTATATTGCTCCTAAGCTCAAAAACATTCTAATTTAAATTATTTTTCTTTTGCATCTATATTTATTATATAAATTCTATTGTTCTTATATGTAGAGATGCATATATAAGAAATTTTCAATTAATCAATTTTGTGTTCCTTCCCAAATATACATATATATTATTTTTGTTGTCCTGAATATATTCATACATATATATACATATATATTTAAGCAATTCCTATTTAACCAATCTCCTGTTTTACGATTAAAAATCTAGAAATTCAAAATTTGTATTGGTTTAAAAACTGTATATTATTATCAGATGTTGTTTAATGGGGTTTTTTGTTGATTAAAGTATCGTATTATTGAATATTAAAATTAATATTCACAACTCGGGACGTCAAAAATCCTGGGTCGTTACATTCCACCCCCTTAAAAGAATTTCGTCCCCGAAATTTCCACAACTAGGTTAGTGAAAATAACCAAATTTTTATTTATTAATGGTTTAGTAAACACCCATATTGCACCAGTCAATGCATATAATTTTATATATATGTCAAATATCTGTCATATCTAGTACCAGCCCAAATACTCCTATAAGTGCCACCATCATTTACCCAGACACACACATTTATATATATATATATATATATATATATATATATCGTCCTACCAAACACTTACTAAGATGCTTTATGGAATTACAATTTAACAAACATGACGTTCAGGGTACACTAACACATACTAATAGGCATACACTACCTAGGGACGCAAACCAACACTCATTATGGACTCTCTCCATTCGAGTCCTCCACCTCGCGTCCCTTCAATTCCATAGACTCCACAACGCTGTTTAGAACCCAAAGATTCACCTAAATCCTCCTAACCAAGTCATAATCGCCACCCCTCCTAGCCTTAGAGCCCTTCGATTGATAATACAGGTTCTCTACAATCAATTACCAAAAACAAAGTGAGATCCTAAGGTTTTCAGAATTCCTATATGCTCAAAAGTACATATATGGGTTCATACTTCAAATATCTTTCCTTTATACATTTCTATTATTCAAAACTTTACAAAGACATTTTTTCCCACAATTTTTTCAAAACACTTTTCCAAAGCCACTAGAGGTTTGTAAATCCTCAAAAATCCCTTTTATATAAATCAGTTATTATGAAATTTAGCTTTCTCTGTGAAAAATCTCCCTAAAAATTTTATTTAAATTTTTTTCCAAATTCCTTTAGTAAATCAAATTTAGGAAAAATCCACATTTCCAAAGTTCTTATCCTACAGGACTCAAATCACTAAAGGAATACTCAAACCAAAGGGACTGGCAAATGGAAGATACTAAAGGTTGACGGCTATGACCGCTCAGAATCTGGATGATAAATTACTATCATCGCTTATAAAAAACACTTCAAACTATTATATATTTGAAAATCTTGTCTGTTATATAAAAATTGTTCTCGGGTAAAATTACTTCATCTACCCCTTTATAACAATATTGTGTACGTTGGCCTTGTTCAAGTATTTAGAAACCCCTATCAATAACATTAGCTACTCGTATTGACCAGACTCCATATACAACTCAACCCATCAATTACCAAAATATATAAAAATCATTTTTATATAACTAACAAATACGCACTCTCGTTTGTATATACACTTTAGACTCATTCAAGAGTACTACACACCCTATTTCTAATGGGTAACCCCACCAAAGCCTAGGTATTCGCTCGACCTACACAACAATGTCACGACCCACTTTTCCATATGGATTTAAACTGACTTGAAACCCCACTTGTCGTCCAAATCGCAGGGGAAGGTGGATAGTGAAGGAAAGAAAGTTGATAGAAGATGGAAAGAATACAGAGTCTCAAAGCAGAACAAATAATCTATAATATAAAAAAACTCTTTATATAAAACAAAACTTTAGCTTAAAAGAATATACAGACTTCAATCAGAGTATACAACCATTCAGCATGGACAGTTATGACAATCTGCCTTACAATTGCTGATAAATACAACCAAATGCAATGGAATATGATCATCTGTGTGGATACGTCTCTGGCTCCCAGCTCCTCTGCTGAAGCTTCCATTCTCCAAGCTAAACCTGGAAATATGCTCGGTCTAACCCGAGCATATAGAAAAAACCACGCTCGGTTCAGTCTGGTAAAACCAACATGAGAAACACACTAAATTTGAATTATTAAAGTTTCCAAAATCCTTTGAAAATAAAAGTTATCTCTATGACCACACCACAAATAAACATGCTGGATTTTTACCTTATGATAACCAAAACATTTTATATCAAAATCCTTTGATATTATAATAGTGTCTAAGTACAAATACTTATTGAAATAACTGAAATGCTTACATCTCCCGTTCTAACATAGTTGGGCACAATCAAAACTTACGGGCACTTATTGGAGATTGGATTCCATACAATGGCAGGGCTACTAGAGTACCGTCCGTCATAGCACCTGGTCTAGATCAGAGTATCGAGGACCAATCCCGATCCCCTACAATACAAGACTGGCCTACCCCTAACTTGGATAGACCGAATAAGATCACCCCGCGGTTAAGATCAGCAACTGCTACACAGCTGAGATCAAGGGACTCTAGACAGGGATAACCTTACCCTAATTGGGTGCTACCCACTTAGCCTTGCTGCACCTACCATGTTTTAGCCATTTTCGGTTGATGAAGCGTGAGGCTATGCTTTATCTTTTTAGAACACATTCACTTAGAATGCTCACTGTCCTCCAATGATGATGATCTGATAGCATTCATCCATATAAGTCCGTTTTCGATCCGAACGGAATCACAGGCACTACTCGTACTACATCCATTTTGGAATCATCCCCGGGATTAGTAGCGATTAGCCCTTGCACTTTACTGCTCCATCTTCGACTCCAAGCTCTTATCTTCATCACGAAAACGTACCCATTGGATCGAAGTAGTTTTCAGATAACTTATCCGATCAAGATCTCTTTGAAATAGCGTTTGCTATTTTCGGTAAACTGAACCCTGGTTCTTTAGGAAATATACCGATGAAAATAAGATCAGAGATCACCTCCTAACCATTGGTGGACGGATTTCCTTATAATCGTCCTAGATAACGAACGAGTTTATACGTATAGTATAACACCTCAACGGTAACTATACCATATAATTCCTGAGTTTTCTCTAAATATTTTCAAAGTTATATTGGGTCCATATTTGATAGTCGGTTATTTAACTATCATATGTACAATCAATTCAACCAAAGTTTCATTTCTCATTGCAATCATTAAGCCTTATTTAATTTAAAATCCCAATAAATTAAAATTACTTAATCAAACAGCATATGCTTATCTCACCGGATAAGTATATTCACAAAACCATTCTTTCCAAAATATTTGAAAGAAACCCTTCCAAAATATAAATCTGGAAAGCACTACTGCGGTATTTAACCATGGATCATAGCTTAATAGTATACCATTACCTCCTGTGATCTTTATTTAATAACTTTCCAAGATAATACTTACATAAAATTTTCCGAGTTCTAATTTAAGTAAAATACTCTATTTATAAAAGTTTACTATATGGTATATTATCTTAAAGCATCATTAATATTTAATAGATTTATCTTGAAATAAATGTACTTTAACACTAATTACACTAGAGTAAAAATTAACTTTTAAATAATTACTAATGAAAGTGACTACTGTGTAGCTAGTTATCATTTAGGATCGTGTAATATGGAATATATTATAATCTAATTACGGAAACAGATAATAATAATAAAGTAAATAAGAATAAGCACACCAGGAGTTTTTATACTGGTCGGAACTTCCCGTTCTACGTCCAGTCCCAAACTTCCCTCTGGAATTTCTCGCAATAACCCCTCTCTTAACCCGGAGGAATAGGTATACAACACCCGAGCAACCGATCAGGATTTTTCCACCTCAACAGCTGAAGAGGACTTTTACCGCCTGAACAACAGAACAGGACTTTACCGCCTGAGCAACAGAACAGGACTTTACCGCCTGAGCAACCGAACAGGACTTTGATTACAAAGTAGATTGTCTTGACCTTGTGTGTTCTAATAACACAGATTTGTCACTTGTAGTACACCCTTCCTATAATCTTTTCCTCAAGTATGATGTGTATAGTTGTGTGTATATGAAGATTAGGAAGTTTCAAATTGCTTTAGAAATATAGAATTGTGATTATAAGCAATGAATGTATGAATTCAAGAGAGTAGTTGATTCAGAAAATATGATTCATGTATAAGCAAGTAAGTGTAGTTATTCAAGTGATTTGATCTTGAAATTCATGCGTATATATAGTAGTTAAGGAGTTGCAACTGCTGGTCAAGAGATCTCTGCGAATAGCAATGGTTGCAACCCTTGGGAAGAAGAAGGCTGTTCAAAAAATGAAGTGTCTTTTCAAAAAAAATGACTGCTGCAGAATTCAGTCGACCGGGGAAAAACGGTCAGTCGACTGAATATTCAAAGATAGTAAAAACAATGCATATCTGTGTACAATAGGCTGTTTTATAGATATTCAGTCGACTGGTCAATTTTTTTCAGTCGACTGAATTCTGTTGATAATCAAAAATCACCAAAGCTTATTTGTTAGAGCACTTGCCTTCTAAACTAGTGACCCGGGTTCGAGCCGTGCTCCATGCATTTTTTGAAAACTTGATTTTGATTAAAATATGCATGCAAGTTTATTTGAATGTGAATGATGATTCTTGAGGAAAGATTTTAATAAAGCACTAACTAGACTTTATATACATATTTGATGGCCCTTGTTAAAATATATAACTATACAAACTATATATTGAGCCGATGAGTCTGGATGTTATCATAGTCGTAGATTCGTGAACTATTGTGCCTTGTCAGCAATCAAAACCTATGATCCAACATTCTCACCCTTTTCGATGATGACAACTTCATTTGCTACGAACGAATCTTTGACAAGCTTCGCTGATCTTATCTCTCTCACTGAATATCTTCCTGTAGTTGTGCTATAGATTTCTCCCCCTGAATGTATGCTACATATTCCTGTAAATAATTAATCTTTTCTCCCCCTTAATATGTGCTTGCATCGTTTATTCCTGCAAATAGCGTTAGAGAAAAATATTTCTCCCCCTTTGTTATCGACAAAAAGGAGAGTATATATGATGACATAAATTATATTCCACATAAGTGTTTAACATAGAATAATACAAAATAAAATAACACTGCTTATAACGTAAGGTATCGAAAAAATTAACATTTAAAGCATGCGATGCCCAAGGTTCTTATGATTTCCTAATTTTTAGGAGACCATACGCATTTGGGTGTGGTTGAACCTATATAAATATAATTTTCATAAATAACTACCATATAAAAATAATCATCAATGTATTTTTCTCTATTTTTCCAATTAACAGGAACCCAAATACTTAGATAATTTTTTATTCATATTTCCCGTCATTGATTTTGTACTTCTAGAGAAATTATAAACATTATTGATCATAATAGTATTTGAATTTCTATAAAAATTGGATTTAGACTTTACTCAAAATTTAGTATTAGCACTAACATTTTTACTACACATGAAAGTGTATCCAGTGCTATTTCTACAATTAGTTTTATTATATCCTAAACCACTTTTATCGTGTAAAAGTCTAGAACTAGATAAAATCATGTTTAAATCATTTTGACCTTTATTAAAATTCGTGACTTCAGTGTTAAGTTTATCAAATTTAGCTGTAAAGTCACAATTATTATTTTCAAAAGAAATATTACTGTTTTTCAAAATATCAATTTGCTTGTTTAATTCAGAATTCTCCCTTTTTAACGTACAGTTCTCATTTTCGAGAAGAAAAATTCGAGATTCTGAATTATCTAAAGATGATTGTAATAAATCATGTTGTCTTTTCAAATCCGTAATTTCTTTTGAAAAATTTTCTTTTTATTTTTCAAACATAGTATTTTGTTCGTCTAGAAAATCTTTAAGAGCCTCAAAATTATTTTTCAAAACACCATGTTGATTTTCTATATCTAATTTCTCGTTTTCAAGTTTGATTGATTTCATCTTTTCTAAAATAAGAAAATTAAGCTTTGAGATCTTGTCGCTTACACTAATTTATTCATTATTCTCATTTACTGAAATTTGTAAATCAGAAAGTATCTTTTTACAGTCCTTATTGGTCGTTGCTTTGACAGTTTCAGGCTTTTTGCTTGTTGTACTTCGACCGCATCTTTTTCTGGCCATTATTCTATGATGTTGTGATGATGATAGAATACGAGGCTCTGATACCAAATGAAAGTGACTACTGTGTAGCCAGTTATCACTTAGGATCGTGTAATATGGAATATATTATAATCTAAATGCGGAAATAGATAATAATAAGAATAATAATAATAATAATAATAATAATAATAATAATAATAATAATAATAAAGTAAATAAGAATAAGCACACCAGGAGTTTTTATACTGGTTCGAACTTCCCGTTCTACGTCCAGTCTCATACTTCCCTCTGGAATTTCTCGCAATAACCCCTCTCTTAACCCGGAGGAATAGGTATACAACACCTGAGCAACCGATCAGGATTTTTCCGCCTCAACAGCGGAAGAGGACTTTTACCGCCTGAACAACAGAACAGGACTTTACCGTCTGAGCAACAAAACAGGACTTTACCGCCTAAGCAACCGAACAGGACTTTGATTACAAAGTAGATTGTCTTGACCTTGTGTGTTCTAATAACATAGATTTGTCACTTGTAGTACACCCTTCCTATAATCTTTTCCTCAAGTATGATGTGTATAGTTGTGTGTATATGAAGATTATGAAGTTTCAAATTGCTTTACAAATATAGAATTGTGATTGTAAGCAATGAATGTATGAATTCAAGAGAGTGGTTGATTCAGAAAATATGGTTCAAGTATAAGCAAGTAAGTGTAGTTAGTCAAGTGATTTGATCTTGAAATTCATGCGTATATATAGTAGTTAAGGAGTTACAACTGCTGGTGAAGAGATCTCTGCGAATAGCGATAGTTGCAACCCTTGGGGAGGAAGAAGGCTGTTCAAAAAAGGAAGTGTCTTTTCACAAAAAATGACTGTTGCAGAATTCAGTCGACTGGGGATAAACGGTCAGTCGACTGAATATTCAAAGATAGTAAAAACAATGCATATTGTGTACAATAGGGTGTTTTATAGATATTCAGTCGACTAGTTGATTTTTTTCAGTCGGCTGAATTCTGTTGATAATCAGAAATCACCAAAGCTCATTTGGTTAGAGCACTTGCCTTCTAAACTAGTGACCCGGGTTTGAGCCCCGCTCTATGCATTTTTTGAAAACTTGATTTTGATTAAAATATGTATGCAAGTTTATTTGAATGTGAATGATGATTCTTGAGGAAAGATTTTAACAAAGCACTAAAATAGACTCTATATACATATTTGATGGCCCTTGTTAAAGTATATAACTATACAAACTATATATTGAGCCGATGAGTCTGGATGTGATCGTAGTCGTAGATTCATAAACTGTTGTGTCTTGTCAGCAATCAAAACCTATGATCCAACAACTAAAACAACTTTTTAATTAATAGTTTTATACCAAAATAACTTTAAATAGAAAACTAATACTTTTTATAAAGATTTTTAAGAGAAATAAATTAACTACTTTAAATCATTAACAAAATATTTATCAGTTAACTTTAAAACATCATTGAATAATAATAATCTTCTTTAAAACAAATCCTGGTTCAAAGTCAACCCAAATCGGAAAAGAAGGCTTAACAATCCCAATGGTACTCAATCAAGCTACCATTCAATTTCCATCACAATCCAGAATAACAGATACAGATATTCATATTAATCAGTTTTTAACAATTAATTTATCATCTTAGCTTCTAATAAAATAAATAGATGTCTATACAATATAATAATAGAACAGGGTTCTTTACTTCTGTTAGTAAATGTCCAAAACAGATATATTCAGTAATAATGGCAAAACGGTGATTTATTCTATCATCAGAGGTTCAATGAAAAATAATTAGTGGAATGGTGTTTTATTCCGCTAACCAGATGTTAAAATATCATCATTAAGAAAAATAACTCATCGTTATACTTGCCAGGCAAAACATGTCAATATACGAGTCATATAAGTCCCCACATCGATATTCTTTTAAATTTATCATTTAAAATCCGGTTCGTTAAATTAGTGGTAAATTCCACTTATATAAATTGAGCAACAATTCGTCCGACGTCTTAACACTCGTCGATACTGAACCTTTCCAAGTAATTTGCGTTGAACGGTTTGAGTATGCATTTACTATGCCATTTCAAAATCGACTATTGATAAATATTAAAGCATTTTTAATTTTGAGTGCCCCTTTTTTTCTAAATTTATTTTGGCCAAAGCCCAACCTGGTTAAAAAAACAACAATCAAACAGCATCCCAAATCCCTCTCTTCTCCTTTCCTATTGCTTCCCCATTCAAATTCCAGATGTCTAACGGAAACATGGCCACGGACCCATCTAGATCCTCCGAGCACCTATGCCACACTACCGATAACCACCACTGGCACCACGCGATCCGAGACCCAAGCCCAATGACTACAGAAACTTCCACACCTTCCCATGATCGATCCCCTTGATTGCCGAAGTTATTCCCTGTATATACGTGCACATGTTCACGATCCTCGAGCGCCCAACCCCGCCGTAGACCAACCCCGCCAACTTTCCTTGATCAACTCTTCCTGCCTACCCTCCTGAAACGCATCGTAGCCTCCGCTTCAAAAAGAAACGACCTCTAACTACCTACCTGGACCAAACCGAACCATCGATCGCCTTGCCTTGCCAACCACGTCCATCCCACACCACTATAACACTCATCACTACCACGACGATGTCACGACTCTATTTTTCGATGCCCGAAAAACCGAACCATAAGGGTTAAAGAAGAAGAGGTAGAAGAAGAAAGTAGAAAACAATATCAGAATCTAACCATCGCAGCGGAATAAAATATAATAGATAATAACAGATCTTTACACAAAAGAAAACTATATCTGTTTATTTCATACATCATCAGAATACATCATTAGAGTTCATCAACATCAATAACATATAACTGGACAGTCATATAAACTCGTCCTCAAACTGGACACACAGTGGAATAATAATCAAGTATGGAAGTACGTATCGCCAACCAGCTCGTCTCCTGCTCCACAGCATCCTTTCCTATATTCTATAATACTCGGTCTGACCCAAGCATTATAGTTAAATAACACCCGAGTCAGTAACATAATCCTTTGAAAACAAAAACATCTCGTAAGACCACGCCACAAACAAACACGTCGGGTTATTACCTTACGATAGCTAAAACACTTTTTACTAAAATCCTCTGATATTATAATAGGGTCTATTTACAAATACTTATTAAAATAGCCGAAATTGTTACATCTATTAAATTCCAGCTACTAGCCACAAAGTGGGTAATACAAACAAAAATCGTAAAGGCACGTAGGGAGAATGGATTTCCAACTAATGACTAGGCACTGTTGTACCACCTGTCACGGTACCTGGTCTAGATCAGCATACCGAGGATCACTCCCGACCTCCTGCAACACAAGACCGGGACTACCCCTTACTGGATAATCCCGAGTAAGATCACCCCACGGTTGTGATCAACAACTGCACCACTAAGCCAAAATAAAAGGGAAACCTAGACAGGGATGACCTCACCCTGAAATGGGTGCTACCCACCTAGCCTTGCTGCATAACCCCAGATTTTCAGTCATTCCCGGTTGATGAGGCTTGAGGCTAAGCGTTACCTTTTTAGAACGTTTCACTTAGAATGCTCATCGTCCACCTGACGATGTTCTGAAAGCATTCATCCATACAAGTCCGTCCCGGGTTTGAATGGAACCGAAGGCACTATTCCCACTACATCCATTTTGGAATTATCCTCAGGATTAGTAGCGACTAGCCCTTGCACTTCATTGCTCCATCTTCGACTTCGAACTCGTTTTTCCCACGAAAACGTACAAACCGGATCGAAGTGGTTTTCGAGAAATTAATCCCGATCCCGGTCTCTTCGAAACGATCAGCGCATTGGCCAATATTGATAGTCGGTTATTTAACTATCAATTAACATCCATCAAACATAAATAATTTCACCAAATTATTTATTAATCTCAAAATATCTTCACAAGATATATTTCCATTTTCAACCCTTTTGAAAATAGTTTTCAACCCACACTCTTCTTATGGAATAAATTCCCAAATATTTATTTCCACTGAAAATACCAAGTACAAAGCTTTAGATTTTTGAAATAACTTTAAAACACTTTATTATAAAATATATTTTAACATTTAGATTGAAAACTATTTCAATACTTTATTAAAAATATATATATTAGGAATAGTTAAAATGAGGCTACTTTATAAAATATAAAACTAGATTTTCTCTTTAAAAACAAATACCAAGTCACTTTTAAATAATTACTGCTATAATAGATTAAAAGAAAATATTTACTTTAGAATTTAAATTTTTAGAAATAATAAATTTTCTAAACATGATTTTCAAAACGACATTAAAACTTTTAAAAATTTACTTTGAAAGGTACTTGGCTATTTAAGGAAATATACTTCTCTTCACCCGCTTTTAAAAAAATAAATCACTATTTATTTTTAAACAAAATATCTCATTCCTTAAATAACTTCCATTGCGGATTTATTCCTCCAAATATTTACTGATTTATTACTTTACTTTTATAAACGCAGTTTATAAATTTCAAAGTCCGATTCTCCTTTAAATTTTCAATTTCAAACACTTAAATCAATTTCCAATTGATTCCCAATTTACCCCATTTGAAATAAACTCTTTACTTACTCAACTCATTTCAAAATCCATTAATTATAGACTTTATTTTTTCGTTTTGATTTTAAATCTTTTAACTGAAACATACCAATTTCAGATTTTCAAAATTTCTTCTTTGTTCTTTTCAATAATTTAAATGTTAAATTTAAAATAAATGTTGTATTCTTTTAAATAATAACACTGAAGTTTAAAATTCATTATCTTCCTGTTTATTCAAAATCCCCGTTTCATATACGAATTCATTTATTAGATTTTAAAACCACCATTATTCTTATCCAGTTCATTCTTGATATTTCTAAATTCTCTATAATTATTTCACTTACAAATTCTCTTCCTTTTATTTTCTTTTCAAAAATCCAATTCTATATATTTTGATAACTCGGTGTACCGAAATATATTCAAGTAAACCATAGCATTCAATATTCCAATTATCAATAATATTCATCACAGAATATCGAATATTCATAACAGAGAATATTAAAAAATATAAATAATTTTGAGGAATTCAGTTGGATCCCTCCAACCTGTTTCCCTGCATCCACAGACGTTAGCACAACATAAAATACCAATTCCACTTTGAGGTGGAATATTGTGGTATATGGGTTTTAAATATAAAATCATCCGCTATTATGCGGCGCATAGGGTCTCATCCGCTACATAATGCGGGAAATCAATCACCCAATATATACTATATACTACAATATATAATTTAGCACATCAAATCAATTCAATCATTCAACCAATTATTTAAATTTAACCATTTAAATTTAACTTAAAACCAGATGAGTGAGATTAACTCACCTTTGATCTTTGTTTGCAAATTCAATCCATCTCGACTTGTTCCTCCATAATTTTAGACCTTGAATTAATATTTATACAGCTTATCAATATCCAAAATAATCAAACAAATTAAATTCTCATTTGATAAATTTAATTAACCCTTGATTTTTAATTTTTTTACTAATAGTTTTAGTTTAAACTAATTCCCTATTTTTTTTAAAAATGTTTTTGGCAACTAAGATTATTAAACAAGTTTATAAAACAAATTTATCCCTATAATGCTTTATTTTTGTTGTGTAAAATAATTAAATGAACCGGTTAAAAAAAATTAATTTCCTTAATATTTGTTTTAAAATAAATTAGCAAAATTAAAAATGGATGTATATATATATTTGTTCCACTTTTGAAACTACATGTACCAAAAAAAAATATTTATCTAGATTCAAAGTTTATTTTATATAATTTCCTATATAAACTTTTTTTCTACATATACATATTTTATTAAATCAAGCTAAATCGAAAAAAAAACAAATTCAAATACCTCACAGCATCCACTGCCTCACGAACCCTACGCCGAACTCCTACGTGAACCTATA
Organism: Allium cepa; assembly: GCA_030765085.1. Taxonomy (NCBI): domain Eukaryota; kingdom Viridiplantae; phylum Streptophyta; class Magnoliopsida; order Asparagales; family Amaryllidaceae; genus Allium; species Allium cepa. The sequence goes on along the minus strand of CM060940.1, from coordinate 117,977,666 downwards.
CCCATCCTCCATCACATCACGTCGCCAATCGAACGCGACTCTCTCCAACCCTAACTGCAATGCGAAGCCGCCGCCACCACTCCTTGCTCGTGCGCCTTGTCCCCACGTCACCCCTCCACAACCGCCTACGTTCGCGCATCCACCCTTTTTCCCTTGCGCGACCAAACCCAAATCGTGACTAAACCATATCTGCCGTCTGCATGACGTTTCCCTCCAACGCCGCCTTGCTTTTGTTGAGCAAAGGCATCGCGCGTGACTTCATGAAATCACAATCGATTCGATCACGCGATAGTTTTTTTTTTATTATTATCTGGGTTTCGATTTTGAAATTGAAGAAGGAAGGGGAATCGAACTGAAGGTCGAATGAGAGAGGGGAGAAGGGGAAATGAAGGGCTCGGCTTCGATCTAAAAATGGATGAGAGCGGCCATTTTTTTCTCGTTAGTGTTTGATTTGAATTACTGGGGAAGATACGGGAAGAAAGGAATAAGATATTGGCGTTTAACGAAATGAGATGGCTTCGGTTATACGCTAGGCTAAGGTTGACTTGACCCGTTATAATATTATTTAGTTTCAAATATCAAATATCCCATATTTAACAATAAAAATTCTGACCTCCAATCGAGGCATACCGCTAGGCGTTGATAATGTTATACACCTATTCTGAACACAATGGAAAAGGTTTCGAGTCCTAATTCGATTGTATGGAGAAGATAGCGTTTTGAACCCAGTTATTATATTGAATTTTCGATATAAATTTCAGCGCGTTTACTTACCATACGATCACTCAACAACTCCAAACACTACAAAATTTGAAATCCGATAATAATACAATATTACAGATTCAATGGAACTGGTTTCGTCGAAATCCGAGACTGTGCCTCGGAAGGCTATGGTTAAATATCGATTTAAACGATATATTTTCAAAACTGAACAAATCACCTTTAAATTCAATTTTAACACTTTTACAATCTCAGGTATTATCAATATAAATTTTACAAGTCATCAAATTATTTTTAACAGGCTTAAAACTGAAGATTCAATAATTTATCCATTTTCAGTTTATTAAATCCAATAACTGAATTGCTAAATAATAATAATATTTGAATTCAAGTTAAAAATTAACTTTTAAACATTTAAAATCAATTAAATATTCCAATTTCAAACGCTCAAAAATTCCGGATCGTCGCATTCCTCCGCCCTTAAAAGAATTTCGTTCCCGAAATTACTAGTTGGGAAGAATGGTCCAATACCCGTTTATTATTTTTCCCTAAAACCATTCAGTTTCAAACACTTCCCGAAACAATCTTTCTATTAAAGACACATTATCATTCTTACTAACTTCCCAAACTTTCCCATAGTTTCCTACAACATTATTTACTTTATCTATTCAAATTTAAATTTATATCCAAATTTAAATTATCAAAACTTTCTCAAAAATGTTCTAACTCTCTAAATTTTCGAAAAATTTCACCAGCGTCTCCTTTGCGCGGCTAGATCGGTACAACTACAAAATGCCTTTACGGGCTCCTAAATTTCAAAAGAAAATAAAAAAGCCAAGTGGCTAGATCAAAAACCCAATCAAATTTCATACAAAAATTTAAACACATACCTTTGTGATCGGGCAATTCAAATTTATCTTCTGAAATCAAAACCAATCTTCCTTCCCCTTTATAATACCTGCATATCCTACTTAGCAATAATATCCAATCATAGCTTTTGAAATCATTTTACACATCTTCTTACAGAAGTTTTCATATTTACTTCTATTCAATTTAGTTTTCCCATTTCCATATGAATTTAATTTATCTTCAACTCTAAGTTTTGAATTTTATCTTCTATTTATAATCGATTCATATCATTATTTTAAATTAGTTTCATCCACTAATTTGTTTCAATTTCCAATTTGAAATCGTTTTGTCGCTAACAAATATTTTCCCAAAAAATTTCAAAAATTTTCTAACTCCCAAAATTTTCGTAAAATTTTGGCAGAGTCTCCTTTGTACAGAGGAGCTTTTGCAATTTGACAAGAGATATAAATATATATACATCGACCCACCTGGCCGGAAAAATCAAAAACAGTTCATATTTCTTATTTTTATTGCGTAGGCGTTCCTTTATTTAGCATTTTTAAGTAAGCGGCTTATTTAGCATTTTGCATGATCAAATCCAGCCCAACGACTTACCTGAACCTGTACTTACTCAACTAAAACATGTAAGTGTCATATATATGAAGTTTAACAATATTTCACTTATGTGCAATAGTTAAACACAAGAATTCTAAAAGTAATGCACACTAAACACTTTCCGCGAGCAATTTATATAGTTTTAATACTAATTCAACTGTTTTCAATTAATTCACATACCATTTTCATTCAATTTGAATTGTTTACAATCCACTTCTTACATTCAATTCATTTTTAATCTTAAACAAACCCATAATATTCCAATTGATTAAAAATTCAATTCTATTCACCTCTGTTAATACATCTTTCATTTACGATAAAATGACTAATTTTCTATACAAATTTGATGTTATTCATGCAAATAACAATTAATTAAGCTTATAATCATTTTAAATTGATTCCAACTCAATTTATTATTTAATTCCTTCTATTTTAATTCATTCACAACCATTTTATTTAGCTCGACACATTCTATTTCAATTTTATTCCTTTTCAATTTTTGTTCACGATCCATTCATTTACGTTTCATTCCATATTTGCCTTCATTTCATTTGAGACCATTTTATTAGCTGAAACCATTCCATGCTTATATATTGATAACCATTCCCCAATTTAAATTTACCCAAGCTAAAATTCTTATGGCATGGTGATCCTTTTTCAAGGAAGCTTATTCCAATTTCTTTTCATAAACTGTTTGATCCTAAGAAGCATGGAGGTCTTGGAATAACAAATATTTTTCAGTGGAATAAAGCTGCAATTTCAGTTTATTTCAATAAATTTTTTACAACAAATAAGAATCTTTGGTCGCAATGGGTTAATCACAATCTTATTGGTAGGAGGAATTTTTGGACTATGTTAATTCCTCAAAGTTGTAGTTGGAGTTGGAGGTGTATTCTTAAACTTAGGGAATCATTTATACCTTTAATTCAGTGTAATCATGTTCTGATTAAAGATTTGTCTTTCTGGCATTCTCCATGGGCTAAACAAGGTTTAATTCTAAGTTCTATTGTTGATTATAATTTGAGAAGAAATTCTGGCATATCAGAAGAGGCTAAAGTTGATGATTTTATTCATGATGGCAGTGTAGTTTTGCCATATTCCAGTTCCTTCCATTTAAGAAACTTATGGAATCTCATTTCAAATAACCCTATTATGATGTCTGATAATGTACTAGTCTGGTCTGGGAAGGAGTTTTCTATTAAGCTTGTTTATAAGGCTCTCTGTGAAAATGGTTCACTATTTCCCTGGCATACTAGAATTTGGAAAATTGGTGGTAGTGCAAAGGAGAATTTGTTGTTATAGAAAGTGATGGATAATGCTTTAAACACCAAGGATAAGCTCTGTAAAATTGGTGTTATCTCAGAGGATCTATGTGTATTTTGTAAGACTGGTATTGAATGTAATACTCGTTTATTTTTTGAGTGCCCTTTTGTTTTTCAAATCTCGTACAGATTATTATCCAATGGAGGTTTTTATAAGCCTTCTTCTGTGAGTGCTATTGAGTGGTTTAATATCTTCAAAGAAACTAGATGGAAGTCACGTAATACTAGGCTTTTGTTAAAGATGCTTAAGAGATTGATTTATGAGATATGGCAAGAGAGGAATAACAGAATTTTTGGTATTGGTATGAAGAATTCTTCTCAGTTGTTTAGTTAGATTCATAGGAATATTCTCATGTTTTTGAAAAATGATACATGTTAATGTTGATGTTTCATCTTATTACTATGTATTTCTCAGAAATCTGATAGCTTGATTCACTCAGAATGTTTCTGGAAATTGCTTGCACTTTAAAGTGTGATATTTTCCTCTGTTTATATGTATTTCTGGAAATCAGTTTTATTTTGAGGATTGATACACAAATCTTGCCAAGCTTGCTTTCATGTTGGTTTTTGCTGAGGATCAATTTATGGAGAGATGGTGTAATTGCTGCTGGTCATGTTTGGTATAGTAAGCTGATGGAGATATCATGCATTGCCTTATTTTCCTTTCTTCACTGGTCAAACTGATATCAATGCTATTGGCATGTATCTCTTTTATTCATTTTGTCTTTATTTTTGGTTGTATTGTTGCTGTGTGATGTAAGTGGTAATTTTATTGTCATTTGTTGCAGTCAGGTTTTTATGGTTTAGTGGTCTTTTGTAGTTTTGTAAATGTGTTTGTATTTGGTTGTAAGTCAAGTACTATGTTTGTAATGATTCATTAGTTAATAAAGTGAGCTTATTGCTCTTGCCTTTCAAAAAAAAAATTACCCAAGCTTTTATTTAATGGACGTTTACCCTTACTCGAAGCCAAGCTTCCACTAATTTTAAACTTAAATTAATTTATTTCAAATTATTCAAATTTCATACTTAAGCTCATTTTCATTTTACAAATAAATTTTTCTTTTCAATTTAACTTGATTCTATTTCAATCAAATCCCATTTCAATCTACAAATTTATTTGATTAGTTCATCTGTTTTGTATAAATTTTAAATTTCCAGATTCAATTCATTCTCAATTAATTTAACTAATTATAGGGCCATTTTCAATTTCATTTTCTTTACTAACGATTCAAGTCTAATTTGATTTATAACTCGAGTTATATTTCCAAACTTCATTATTAACTCACAAATTCAGCTTCTATTTAACTACATTAGGTTCCATTTACATATTTCATTAACTAATTTATTATCCAATTAGTTCTCCCCCTATTTATAATTCAATACTTGATTTTTAATCTCAAAAAATCACTTCATTTAATTTTCTTAAGTTCGATTTATTTTATAATTCAAGTTTGGATTTTTGTTTCATTTTTCAAAACATCAAACAATATTTATTTTGGGTTTTCTATTCCACTTCTCAATTTTATAAGTCATAACTTATTATTTTACACATTTCCATTCATCCTAGGCTTAAATATATTCATCTTTTATTTTTAACTCAAGATTTACGCTTATTTATAATCTAAGCATATTTTTATTCCATGTGTTTTTATTTTTTTATAAGTTATTCTAATTCATTTATACTAATGCGATTCTTATCCAACTTATTTCTTATCCAACTTATTTCTTATCCAACTTATTTCCATAATTTAAGTAAGGATCTAATTCCATTCAATATCACCTATAACTCAACTGAATTTTATTCCAATTCAATTCTATTTTAACTTAGATTTTTTTAATTCAATTCGATTCAATTTTCTTCCTCAATCCAAGTTAATTTCATTTTTAACTTTTCACTTTAAATTTAAATTCCAACATTCAAAGCTCATATTTCCTTATTTAAAAATCATCTCAATTTATAAGCTTATAACCTATCTCATCAGGATTTTCAAATACCCGGCTTTTGGTTTCAAATCATTTTGAAATCACCATTATCTCAAAATCACACTTCTCAAAATTTTAAACCATTTCTGGTTTTTATCCCCAACAAATTTCCTTTGAAATTTCAAAAACAAACTAGTTCTTCTGAAAAAATCAATTCAGCAGCAATCCGTCACTTAGAAACTCGCAAATAAACATCGATGATGCTGCAGTCATCACCGAAGTTATTTTCCAGCGACTGAAGTGAGTTCAATGCTATATCCCTTCTCAGAATTTTATTTGAAACAATTTCCTTTCAGAAATACTTTTTAAAATAATAAAGCTATTATTTGTCTTCAAAACACTTTGAAAAGCACTTCCAAAATCTCTGGGATTTTAAATTTTCAAATTCTGACTCAAATCAAATTTTAACTATAGTTTATTTGTATAATTTACACACATACAATTTTTTCCTTTGATTTTGCAAGTCATTCCAATTTTTATAACCTTATTTGTTTAAAATATTATCACCCAAACATCTAAGTTATATAACAATTTAAGGAAATACTTCTTTTATATCAAAATATATTTGGGTAAAATTATTTCATTCATCCACCTTTAAAACAATACTGTGTTAATTTATCGTGTCAGGTGTTTATAAGCTCTTCTCGAATAGCAGCCAACTTACCCGGTCAGAATTCATATTCCACTCAACCAATAAGTCAACACAATATTAAAACAATTTATATTCACTAACAAATACGCGCTCATATCTATTAATACGCTCAAACTCATTCTAGAGTACTACGGACTCTATTTTCAATGAGTAATCCACACCAGAGCCAAGGTTATCACCAACCTAAGCTCTGATACCACAATGTCACGACTAGATTTTCCGATGCCCGAAAAACCGAACCATGAGGGTTAAAGAAGAAAAGGTAGAAGAAGAAAATAGAAAACAACATCAGAATCTAACCATCGCAGCGGAATAAAATATAATAGATAATAACAGATCTTTACACAAAAGAAAACTATATCTGTTTATTTCATACATCATCAGAATACATCATTAGAGTTCATCAACATCAATAACATACAACTGGACAGTCATATAAACTCGTCCTCAACTGGACACACAGCGGAATAATAATCAAGTATGGAAGTACGTATCGCCAACCAGCTCGTCTCCTGCTCCACAACATCCTTTCCTATATTCTATAATACTCGGTCTGACCAGAGCATTACAGTTAAATAACACCCGAGTCAGTCTAGAATACCAAAGTGAGAAATCACACTCAAATTGATTATTAAAGTTTCAAAATCCTTTGAAAACAAAAACATTTCGTAAGACCACGCCACAAACAAACACGTCGGGTTTTTACCTTACGATAGCTAAAACACTTTTTATTAGAATCCTCTGATATTATAATAGGGTATATATACAAATACTTATTAAAATAGCCGAAATTTTTACATCTATTAAATTTCAGCTACTAGCCACAAAGTGGGTAATACAAACAAAAATCGTAAAGGCACGTAGGGAGAATGGATTTCCAACTAATGACTAGGCACTGTTGTACCACCTGTCACGGTACCTGGTCTAGATCAGCATACCGAGGATCACTCCCGACCTCCTGCAACACAAGACCGGGACTACCCCTTAATGGATAATCCCGAGTAAGATCACCCCACGGTTGTGATCAACAACTGCACCACTAAGCCAAAATAAAAGGGAAACCTAGACAGGGATGACCTCACCCTGAAATGGGTGCTACCCACCTAGCCTTGCTGCATAACCCCAGATTTTCAGTCATTCCCGGTTGATGAGGCTTGAGGCTAAGCGTTACCTTTTTAGAACGTTTCACTTAGAATGCTCATCGTCCACCTGACGATGTTCTGAAAGCATTCATCCATACAAGTCCGTCCCGGGTTTGAATGGAACCGAAGGCACTATTCCCACTACATCCATTTTGGAATTATCCTCAGGATTAGTAGCGACTAGCCCTTGCACTTCATTGCTCCATCTTCGACTTCGAACTCGTTTTTCCCACGAAAACGTACAAACCGGATCGAAGTGGTTTTCGAGAAATTAATCCTGATCCCGGTCTCTTCGAAACGATCAACGCATTGGCCAATATTGATAGTCGGTTATTTAACTATCAATTAACATTCATAAACATCCGTCAAACATAAATAATTTCACCAAATTATTTATTAATCTCAAAATATCTTCACAAGATATATTTCCATTTTCAACCCTTTTGAAAACAGTTTTCAACCCACACTCTTCTTATGGAATAAATTCCCAAATATTTATTTCCACTGAAAATACCAAGTACAAAGCTTTAGATTTTTGAAATAACTTTAAAACACTTTATTATAAAATATATTTTAACATTTAGATTGAAAACTATTTCAATACTTTATTAAAAATATATATTAGGAATATTTAAAATAAGGCTACTTTATAAAATATAAAACTAGATTTTCTCTTTAAAAACAAATACCAAGTCACTTTTAAATAATTACTGCTATAATAGATTAAAAGAAAATACTTACTTTAGAATTTAAATTTTTAGAAATAATAAATTTTCTAAACATGCTTTTCAAAACGACATTAAAACTGTTAAAATTTTACTTTGAAACCTAGCATTGCTATTCAGGGAGATATACTTCTTTTCACATCCTTTTAAAAAAATAAATCACTATTTATTTTTAAAAAAAATTCTCATTCCTTAAATAACATCCATTGTGGATTTATTCCTCCAAATATTCACTGATTTATTACTTTACTTTTATAAACCCAGTTTATAAATTTCAAAGTCCTATTCTCCTTTAAATTTCCAATTTCAAACACTTAAATAAATTTCCAATTGATTTCCAATTTACCCCTTTTGAAATAAATTTCCAATTTACTCAATTCATTTCAAAATCCCTTAATTATAAACTTTATTTTTTTCGTTTTGATTTTAAATCTTTTAACTGAAACATACCAATTTTAGATTTTTCAAATTTCTTCTTTATTCTTTTCAATAATTTAAATCTTAAATTTAAAATAAATGTTTTGTTCTTTTAAATAATAACACTGAAGTTTAAAATTATCTTCCTGTTTATTCAAAATCCCCTTTTCATATACGGAATTTATTTATTAGAATTTTAAAACCACTATTATTGTTATCCTGTTCATTCTTGATTTATTTAAATTCTCTATAATTATTTCACTTACAAATTCTCTTCCTTTTATTTTCTTTTCAAAAATCCAATTCTATATATTTTGATAACTCAATGTACCGAAATATATTCAAGTAAACCATAATATTCAATATTCCAATTATTAATAATATTCATCACAGAATATCGAATATTCATAACAGAGAATATTAAACAATATAAATAATTTTGAGGAATCTAATTGGATCCCTCCAACCTATTTCTCTGCATCCACAGACGTTAGCACAACATAAAATACCAATTCCACTTCGAGGTGGAATTTCGCGGTATATGGGTTTTAAATATAAAATCATCCGCTATTATGTGGCGCGTAGGGTCTCATCCGCTATATAATACGGGAAATCAATCACCCAATATATACTATATACTACTATATATAATGTAGCACATCAAATCAATTCAATCATTCAACCAATTATTTAAATTATCCATTTAAATTTAACTTAAAACCAGATGAGTGAGATTAACTCACCTTTGATCTTTGTTTGCAAATTCAATCCATCTCGACTTGTTCCTCCACAATTTTAGACCTTAAATTAATATGTATACAGCTTATCAATATCCAAAATAATTGAACAAATTAAATTCTCATTCGATAAATTTAATTAACCCTTGATTTTTATTTTTTTTACTAATAGTTTGAGTTTAAACTAATTCCCTTTTTTTTAAAAGTTTTTGGCAACTAAGATAATTAAACAAGTTTGTAAAACAAATTTATCCCTATAATGCTTTATTTTTGGTGTTTAAAATAATTAAATGAACCACTTAAAAAAATTAATTTCCTTAATATTTGTTTTAAAATAAATTAGCAAAATTAAAAATGGATGTACATATATATTTGTTCCACTTTTGAAACTACATGTACCAAAAAAAATTATTTATCTAGATTCAAAGTTTATTTTATATAATTTCCTATATAAACTTTTTTTCTGCATATACATATTTTATTAAATCAAGCTAAATCAAAAAAAACAAATTCAAATACCTCACAGCCTCTACTGCCTCACGAACCCTACGCCGAACTCCTACGTGAACCAATACCCATCCTCAATCACATCACGTCGCCAATCAAACGCGACTCTCTCCAACCCTAACTGCAACGCGAAGCCACTACCAACACTCCTTGCTCGTGCGCCTTGTCCCTACGTCACCCCTCCACAACCGCCTACGTTCGTGCATCCACCCTTTTCCCTTGCGCGACCAAACCCAAATCGTGACTAAACCCTATCTGTCGTCTGTGTGACGTTTCCCTCCAGCCCCGCCTTGCTTTTGTCGAGCAAAGGCATCATGCGTGACTTCATGAAATCGCAGTCGATTCGATCGCGTGATATTTTTTTTATTATCTGGGTTTCGATTTCGAAATTGAAGAAGGAAGAGGAATCGAACTAAAGGTCGAATGAGAGAGGGGAGAAGGGGAAATGAAGGGCTCGACTTCGATCAGAAAATGGATGAGTGCGGCCATTTTTTTTCTCATTAGTGTTTGATTCGAATTACTGGGGAAGATACGGGAAGAAATGGATAAGATATTGGCGTTTAACGAAATGAGATGGCTTCGGTTATACGCTAGGCTAAGGTTGACTTTACCCGTTATAATATTATTTAGTTTTAAATATCAAATATCCCATATTTAACAATAAAAATTCCGACCTCCAATCGAGGCATACCGCTAGGCGTTTATAATGTTATACACCTATTTCGAATACAATGGAAAAGGTTTCGAGTCCTAATTCGATCATATGGAGAAGATGGCTTTTTGAACCCAGTTATTATATTGAATTTTCGATACAAATTTCAGCGCGTTTACTTACCATACGATCACTCAACAACTCCAAACACTACAAAATTTGAAATCCGATAATAATACAATATTACGGATCCAATGGAACTGGTTTCTTCGAAATCTGAGACTGTGCCTCGGAAGGATATTTTTAAATATCGATTTAAACGATATATTTTCAAAAATGAACAAATCATCTTTAAATTCAATTTTAACACTTTTACTATCTCCAGTATTATCAATATAAATTTTACAAGTCTTCAAATTATTTTTAACAGGCTTAAAACTGAAGATTCAATAGTTTATCCATTTTCAGTTTATTAAATCCAATAACTGAATTGCTAAATAATAATAATAATTGAATTCAAGTAAAAAATTAACTTTTAAACATTTAAAATCAATTAAATATTCCAATTTCAAATGCTCAAAAATTCTGGATCGTCACAGACGAGACCCCCACGCTCCCTACCTTCTCCATGCCAACCCTACCTCAGCTCGATCCACCGAGCACCTTAAAAACTCATCACAATTTGACCCTGGCCGAGCCCCTCCTTAAACCCTAAAACCTACACCTACCCCCCAACCAAACCCTTAATCAACATTCCGACAAGGTCGAAGCCTTCCCCTCGACCACACGGTCATCCCAAACCAAATGGACCACCGCCTCGACGACGAGGTCGTTAGAAATAAATTTTTATATGAAAAACGATCCATTCTAAAAAAATTGAAACATAGGCTACTAAAAAATGTAATTCCTTTACTAAAATTCATGCTTCCACCCTACGGTCACGATTACATAAGTGAAACGGTGTTTTATAGATACTGAAATTTGACCAAAAAGTTGTTTCCTACTGTAAACTCATCATTTCACCGAAAACATAAAATAAACAGGCTTACAATTATTTTTAGCACGATATATACACGAAAATAAATATTTCATTAGTTTACACTATCTAAAATTTGGATTAGAATTCGAGATGTAGATTTTAGAAGGTTGGGCAAGAATAAATATGTTACTGTTGAATAAAACAGAGTAGCATGTTTATGTCACCAGGTTGAATTTAGAGTTTCTCACCCTAAACATGTTTTGAACTATGGATTGAAACTTGAAATCTTCAATCTGAAATTTTAAAAGGCTTGTTTTGCTTTACTTTTTGATTTTTACCAGAGAAATAGTTTCCTCCTCCCCTTTTGTTTTACAGTCTTTAGTTGCAGAGTTATATATATTTTTTCTTTGTTTACAGGCTTGAACTAAAACCACACATACATACACACTTATATATACATGCTCATGTGTATATGTACCATATTTTAGAGATGGAATGAAGTGATCTCTTTGGCGGCTGAGATTGATGTTTGCTTTAGGGATGAAAAAAAATTGAAATGAACCTGAATCGGTGTTTTGGTTTTTGCCATTTTAGATCAGGCAAGCTACTATAATATGTTTGTATCAGCTTTTTCTTATTTGCCTTCTTTTTATATTTTATACTTCTTACTAGCTTTATTGACATATATACATGCATCAGCCTTTACATACCCCTTTTGGCCAAAAATGTTTATTTACTTGTTTCTTCTGCTATTTTATCCTTTTAATTCACCCTTTCACTTGATTTTTGAATGTGAAAAATTCAAAGTGTATGTGTATATACATGATGTTGGACAGCCAAATATTGTTGCTTTTGACAAGATTAATGTTTACATTTTTATATCCACATACCTTTACACGATTTAAGGTAAAAAAAGGGAAACTTTGTTATTTAAATTTTAAGGATATAAAATGACACTCTTACAAAACATTTCTTTGTTAAAATGTCTTTATATATGTTTACTTTAAAACAAGACTATAAAGTGGTTTTAAAAACACTTCAAGCCTTCATGTTTGTATTTCCTTAAACACACACACTCTTCTCCTTGCATACGTACTTCTTTTATTATTGACATATAGAAATATATACTTTTTACTAGACTAAATTTATCTGGTATATATATATATATGATTTTCCTACCATTACTTATATGGTTTTTTTTATATACCATTTTAGTTTATAGCATAAGGTGTTTATTTATTTGTAAATGCTATAAATCCTTCCTTTTGAACCTATATCTACATATATGCCTTCTTCCTATCCAATGTGTATATATTTATTTTAGAAAAGTTAAATTTTAAACTCCTTTAGTTAAAATATACTATATTGCTCCTAAGCTCAAAATCATTCTATTTTAAAGTATTTTTCTTTTGCTTTTTCATCTATACTTATTTGCTATGGATTTCTTTCCAATATATTTACACATACGTACATATAAATTATATTCTTCTTATATGTAAAGTTGTATACATTAAAAAATTTCAATTAATCCCTATTCCTTCCCAAAAATACATATATATTATTTTTGTTGTCCTGAATATATTCATACATATATATACACATATATATGAGCAATTCCTATTTAATCAATCTCCTGTTTTATAATTAAAATCTAGAAATTCAAAATTTATATTGATTTGAAAAATTGTATATTATTATCAGATGTTGTTATACAGGGATTTTTGCTGATTAAAATATCGTATTATTGAATACTAAAATTAATATTCATAACTCGGGACGTTAAAAATCCCGGATCATTACAATTTGGGTGTTGGTGTCATTTTTTGCATCAATAATAACCATGATGCAAGAGGCATACCAAACCATCATGTAAATACAACTTATTCCAAACCATTTACTTTCTCCTTTGGTTCCACGTGTAAACTTATACACACACACAAAAAAGCACGAATGTATGTATGTATGTATACAATACAGATAAAGGGAAAAGGTGCCAATTATATTTGGAATGCACCTAACCCCATACACTCCATCCTATGACTCGAGAGTTATTGGATGGGAGAAGATTATATGTGCCCCATTTGAGGGCTTAAGCTATATACTTTCGTTTTCATCTCTTCTCCTGCATCCAAATACTTATTAGTACGTAAGAACCATAACATCCATGCAATCATTTCAACCAATGCAAATAGTATAAGAAAAAAACAATTTTCCTACTTATCCTCATAATAAATATTCATATGGGGAATTAACGATAATAACACATTTAGCCAGTGAACAACACATACATTTGACAACACTCAATGTCAATCATGATCATTAAATAAGAAAATAAAAACAAAAATATACTTACATATATGCTAATCATCCGCTATAGTAATACATCACCAATATAAGTATAGATCATTAATTATGTACCAGTTACCCCATAATAGTAACATCAATTGTCAAATGTGCACTAATTGACTTAATATTAGTAACACAGTATCAATCATCAAATATATGCTAGTCCACTCCATAATTAGTAACACAACGCCAATCATCAAATAACGTAATCAATTACCCATCAACTGCTAGTAAAAGTGATAAAAAATCACATCCACGTCTTAATCTGATTCCATTGTTATATAATAAACAAATGTGATAATTCAAATGAAAAATTAACTACATACTCATCCAAAACATTATTTTTACGAACATTGTTTTTCTCTTAATTATTTATTATTATTTATTATAAAATCAACTTTATTTATAAATATATCAAAATAATGATAATATTTCCAAAACTGATAATATACTTCAAAAACCATTTGTATACTTCTATTTCTTTAAATAGTTCTAAACATCGTACTTTATATCGAAAATAGTAATATTCATTGAATTGCTTTCCAAAACAATAACATTATTATTTTACCTCAAAATAACAATATTCTATTTAAATATCAAAGAATTTTCTTGTTGATATTATCGTTAAGTAATATTCCAAAAATAAAAATAATCTATTTAAATATTAAACACCTTTCTTGTTTATATTTGTCTACAAATTCCAAAACATTAATAATTTAACTTTAAAATACTTTTGAAAACATAATTTTTACTATTAGTATTATTAGAAAATGCCCTCTATTTTAGTTTTCAAATAGCAGTAATAATAACATTTCCAACTATAAATGCCATAATATAAATTATCCTTTCATTTACACGAAACAACATTGTTTTCAATGAAATTCATATTGTTATTGCATAAAATTCTCATTCTATTTTGCAAATAATAAACTTTCCATATATCAATCAAACAAAATAATTTTAGTTCTTATGTATGAATCTTTTTAGAAGTTCATAAATAGTAACCATACTAAAATCTGCCCTTTAATTTTAGTAAAGTCTGTTAAATCTTCATTATTTATAGAAATCATCCAAAATTCGTAAATAGCCTTATTGTAACATCCCCCTGCTTGGAGGCCCAAAACTAATGGCTATGAATGTTGTAGTCATCCATAGTTATTAATCCTCGACGACCAATTATGGGGGTATTAGATACATTGATACATAGAAACACAAAAATATGGAAAAAAAATTAAACAGCAAACAAATTCCACATTCCATTTTAAAATAGTCCAAATTGATTACATAATCCCATTTCACAGACCACGTTCAGATAACATATAATTATTACAAAATATGCCAAGAGCGACATATGAAGATACCCCCTTGCTTGATCAGAATATATAATAAGGCACTAAAAAATCTGCCTTTACAATCAAACACACAGAGGAAATAAAAGAACTCCAAATATAAGCGTGCCTCCTACACGTCTTCGGAAGCTTTATTTGTCTAAAAGAACACCTAGAAACATTAACTCTCAACCAACTCAAAATCAATTGAGTACCCAAAGTTTAAGGGGAAAATGAAAACCTCAAGTCAGACATAAAGCCTGATATGAATAATAATTTACCGTCTCAGGCCGCTTGGATATCTAGTGAGACCACGCCGCTTATCGAGACGGTTTTCCCTTCACTGATATCCCAAAACATTTATAAAAAAATATACTATGCTCTAGCATCCACAATAGTTAAAAGCATAGTATTTTAAAATAATATGATGATATGCAAAACAATTCTGGATTACCCATCCCCACTCATTCTGACTATCTATCTCAATTATAGTTTTAAGGCTCACTATCAACTTATTAAATATTTATGGACTATCTTTTCGGTTTCATAGTTTTCATGCAATCACTTAGAACCTATTGGTAAATCCAATATAATTTTTTATATCCTTGTTTCACGGGTTAACTAGGAACCTAATGACTATCTATTAATATCTTAATCCGGATATAATTTTCATGGGTAACTATAAATCTGTTGGCCCCGGCCAACACCAATCATAGTTATCATGGGCTGACCATGAACCTATTGGCCCCTGCCAATATCGTTTGTTATACACAATTTTCATGGGCTTACTGCAAACAAATTGGCCCCTTCTAGTATCTTTAACTATTTTTAACATTTCTTAAGTTGCATTCACTACTGGGTCAACCTAACTAGTTGTTTTGCCCTTTCCCAAAATATAGCTATGAGTTAATAACAATGTGAATAAGTATAAGAAGTAAACATAGCAACAAAACAATACCAACACCTATGATTTATTATCCTTGAAATCACCTTTATACACACACACACACACATATAATATACACACACACACACACACACACACACATATATATATACACCTGGTTAAACCCTTTAATCTTTGTAATCAAGGAAAACCTCTTCGTTTCAAAACCCTTAGTTTATTTATGCTATGGTTATTCCTTTAAATTGATATTGAGTTTATGTTTTGAAATCTTAATACATCTCTTCAGAAACCTCTGGATAACCTTCTTCGAAAGCAAAGAAAATCTCATTTCAAAACACAACAAAAATGCCTTTTGAAACCTTAATAAGTAATTTCCTTTGAAACCAACTATACCTTTCGATGGTATCAAAATGTTCTTTAAAACATAGCTTCGAAACAAATGAAAGTACCACTTTCGAAAGCATTGGGTTTGCTCTTTAAAACATCACTTGGGTCAAAATGGTTATATACAAAAGTATCTCTTTTGAAACCCTTATAAAATTGTTTTTAAGAAAAAATTGATGGTGTCAAAACCATCTATTCGAACGCACCAACCCTAATAAAAACTTCAAACGATAGTGTCGAAACCCCCTTTCGACACCATTTCGTTTGGAACCCTCTACCCCATTCAAAAGCATATAGGAAGTGGCTTAGTCTAAGTACAATAAGATAACCTTTTGAAAGCATCGGTGACTTCAATACCGTCGGAAAAAAATTTGCGACTAGGTTTCGGCTTGGTTGAAACCAATCCTTTCAAAAGTGCTTATTTAAAGAAAAAGGTACCCTTTCGAAAGCTAACACCTTTTCATAGTATGTCAACCTTCTTCGAAAACTATTTATAAAACCCTTTCAAAAGCATGTGCTTCGACTATGTAGAAAGCTTTAAGTAAACAAAGAAAATACTTAACTTTTGAAAACCAAACAGGGTTTCTACCCCATCGGAAGCATTCCTTTCGACACCATAGCTTCCACCTTCCTTCCAATCTACTACGTACAATCTAAGTGATATCTTGCGTATTGGTTTCAACTATGTGGGTTTTGACTGGGATGGTTTCGACTGAGATGGAGTGGAGTCAATAGAGTCGAAAGGCGCTACTATTTGAGGCGTAACCTACTTTTCCGAGTTAAAGGCTGAAATTTAGCTTCTTTTAATAATTGTTTTATAACAACTTACCTATTTGTAAACCTTTGGTTGGCTGCCACAAAAACTTTTCAAATACTTTATATTTATAACTGCCACATTTATATCAGATCTATATCACAGAAAGATAATGTGCCTTCCTTATAACAAAACCAACATTTCAGAATAGACCTTTTTTAAAAATAATTTATTTTCCTTAGTAAATCAATTGGGAAAAAAATCTCCAAAATCACGGAAATTCAATTTATGTAATCGAACATATTAAAAATTTAGACCTAATTTCTTTCTGAAATACTCAAAATAAATTTTAAACCAAATTATATCATATTTTCCTTTAGAGAGTCATGATAAATTTTCCATTGCTTGGAAAATTCTGAAAACTGAAGCCCATCTCCAAAATCATGTTTTACTTACCATAAAAAAATTCATGGCGTTCTAAAATTATAAACTTTTGGTTATACAACAAAACCATGTAAATCCATATGTAAATGAATTAAAATAAATCAAATATTATATACTTCAAGCATATCATCATTCATGTCATCATAAAGACGAATTTAATCACAAATCCGAAAACATATAGTCATAGAAAAATATAGAGATGGCAGGAAAATATTATTCACCTTAAATATGATAAGGAATTTGAGATTTATTGTTGATTAATCCTTCCCACCTTTGATTCTTAGCTTTAGGATGAATTTTCCTCTTTCCCTCCTTATTAATGGCCGGCTATATTTTAGTTTTTCATTTGCATATGTGAAAGTGAGAAATGAAACGTGAATGGGCAAGGGTAAGAAATGTATAGCCGTGTGTAGTAAGGAGGCTATTTCAATAATATGCACATGTGTAATTTAATTAGTTTAATAATCCAACTAAAGCTCGTTTACTTTATTAATAAATATGGCCCTATATACGGTTTATTCAAATCTCAATCCTCTTATCGTCATTATTCTATTTAATATATCTAATTAAATTTCCTGACTAATGTTATCAAAAATTAAAGATGTTACACTTATTTATCATTTATTTATTTAATTTTCTCGTTATTATCCAATTTATTTCGATAAATTATTTTCCAATTCAAATCAGATACTTATTTTAATTAAGACCCTAAAAATACTACTATCAACAATAATTACTCAATCAAGGCATAACCATACAATCATCCATAGAACATAACAGATACCAATAAATATGACTTCTCATCAATAGATATGTATTACATATTTTTTAATCTAATTTAATTAAATTACCATACCAATTTGCTTTTGCAAATAGCCTTCAAATTAGCAAACCCTATGCTAAATCATATGGAATTACACCATGAGTCTAGTAGAAGAAACAACATATGAATCGAACTTCGTATGTGAAAGATATGGATGTTGGAATACTTAGGGCTTAATATACAATTAAAAAGTTTAAGGAAATAAATTTAAAATTTTCATCGCCTTCTACAACACCTCGTATTCCATTCACACATGCATTTACTCCACGTTTTCGCTATCATACATCACTGATGAATGATTCAACACCAGAGCTCGCCTCACCATCTTCGGTCATGCCTAATTATAGCACCTCGACCCCGCCTCAAGGGGCATCGCCAATGAGAAGCCCTATGCCATTGGGTCTTTCAAGGTCGATTATAGCGATTTTTTGGCCAATCTCATCGCTCTAACCATATGGATCGATTCTCCTTAAGGTTCTCCATGCTCTAGTACCCCCCAATCATACAATAATTGTTGTTTCACTGCTGAATCAAAAAGCTAGGTTCGATGGTCGAGAATCGTTCATTGATTTCTAATTGACTCGAGCACATTTTCAACAAATGGACACTTTTTGCCTCTTCTATTAATCAAGAGTTGCAAAATGATATATTATTCAATAAGATTTGGACAATTTGAATTTGTATTAATTTATAATTAGCGAAAATCATATGCCATTAAAATGTGGCTAAGAGGAATTTTTGGATTAGGTAAGAGAGATTGATGTGATAGCTGCTCTATATGGTTTCTAAGCATCATATATATAGAGACAATGAGGTGGGTTCAATTATGTGCAACCTTTGGCCTAAAAGTGGTTGCATGCCCTATTTAAATACCATAACACCTCTATTTTGCAAACCATAACTCCAAACCCATCAAATTTATATGCTAAGGCCTTAGCAATGCTTATAAATACGACAACTAATTCAACATTTTATTAAAAATTCATTTTTTTGTTAATTTAAATTAACTGTATCGGATTTGCAGGTCGTTACATCCTTCCCCTTTAAACGAATTGCTCCCTTGAAATTCCCCTAAATACGAATTTCGATCTAAATTAATAAATCATCTTTTTGGTTGAATCACAAAATTTGGAAAAATACATCAACTATAAGTTAACTGCTTATAAAGTAGTATATAATGACCATGTAACATTAACCATGATACAATCAAATTCATCCACAATTGAATTGAATTTTTTTACACACTATTACACTACCTTAATCACATAATCCAAACTATAGTATGCAAAGTAACACTTCATTAATAAGGGTGAAAAAATATCAACTATGGATTAATTCATATCATGCATCTCAATAATTCAATTATAATTGACCTTAAAAAAGGAAGACAAATATTAGACTGATCGACAAGCACCATTGTCCAAGTGGTTAATTGATTCGGCTTTGGTGCAAGAGGTCACAAGTTCGAAACTTGCTTTCGAACGTTTATTGACATGGGATATGTTGTCTAATAATTTGTTGTATATAAAGTACCATTTCAAAAAAAAAATATTAGACTGATCAAGACATGCATGTACAAGTAAATGAATATACATAAATCAACAGTCAGCATAGTCCATCAAAAATAAAGCATGTGCACATCCCTTAAATCATAGCAATTATCACATCACCATATAGGTGTACTACAAGTTCACATCACCATATAGGTGTACTACAAGTTAAGTATTATGTCGGTTGTCGGTTATTGGGTATCCAAGTAAACAATATCTAAGTCATGTGACAACCTTGGAGTGATAAAAAAACATGTAATCACAACATGCATAAAAAGTCCCATATCACTCATGTGCTTTGGATATATGCTAACTCATATAGTCATTCCTTTGGTAGAGATTAATGAAAAATTATCAGTATCTATGTGCTTGAATCCTTGCCACTTTGATGGTAGAAAACTAGATCCCTTCCTCGATCCATGCTATATGTATCCCTTCCTCGATCTGGGGTACAGGTCCTAATACCCAAATAAGCATCCTCACATACCCCTACTTTACGAGCACACTTTCAACGTTTCGAGAATTGACGATCCCTTGCATGTGTCTTCAATTCCTTCTTTGCTATATTCGTTTCCATCTTCCATAGTATAACTTCCTCGTTCCATTTTCCATAGAATAACCCTTCCTCGTTTTATTTTCCGTAATAGAACCCTTCCTCATTATACCCACAAGTTCCACCCTGATCGAACTTGTCACCATGGATCATTATCACGACTCTATCAACATCGATCCGTCGTCATCATCACGACTCCACCAATATTAAGCCTTCATTATCATTAAAGTATAGCTTCACTGACATCGAGTTATCATCGTCTAAAGGAACTGGCCAACCAGCGGTGGAAGAAATAAGTGAATTTCAAAAAATTTACCATTTTTGGATCATTAATGGACCTATGAAGTTTAAATGTACTTAGATATTGTCTAAATGTATTTTAAATAAAATCGTTATTTTATTACCATATTTTTTTATTAATTTGATTCTATAAGAATAAAGAATGGGATTAAAAAAATAAGGTTTGAATATATTAAATATATTCATTCCTCAATTGTGTGACAGAATAGTTAAATATAAGGCAAATATGATCAATTGGTAACATGATGTATATGAATAAATAAGATTAAGTTTAAAGGAAATCACACAAGGGACAAAAAGGAAAGAAATAAAAGATGACAAAGATGAATGATTCATCTTCCTCTTTTTGACAAACTTGATTTATGCAGCATTCAATTAGCAATCAATGAATCATTTGGACATAAGATTAGGAATAGCCAACAATAATTCATATGCATAAACTACTGCCTCATTTAAAATTATTTGATATTAATAAATAATTTAAACCATACAATTTGGAATATAAACATTATATTTTAATGTACATATATATAAGATTAACCCAAAACTTCTTAATTAATTCAAAATAAACAATATAACATTTAAATTTTGTGATGTATTTATGAATTTATATAAACTTAAATTATTAACAAAATATATATGTATACAATTAAATTAAGAGATTCAACTTATTATGAATTTTTTTTACAAAAGTAAAACATACTAAACTGAGCAATATATTAACAATCATTTGTGTATTAGTCATGTCAAGTAGGGTAACAAATTTATAAGTTTATTGTAATCAATTTATTATTAAAACATCCTTTAATCATGTGTGGATTTCAGTTACAATGAAATGCGGATAATAAGAACAAATAAACTTTCAATTCTAAAGAGATTCAACCTATTCGAATAATTTCTTTTAGGCAAAAGTGAAACATACTAAACTGAGCGATATATTAACAATCCTTTGAATACTTATAGAAAGATATTAGTTATGTCAAATAGGGTAAAAAAAATTACAAATTTATTGTAATCAATTTATTATCCAGACATCCTTTAATCATGTATGGGTTTCAATTACAATAAGAACTGATAAACTTTCAAATCTAAGGAGATTCAACCTATATGAATAAGTAATTATAAAACAAAAGGTGATACATACTGAACTAAGCAATATGTTAAAATCTTTTGAATAGTTAAAGAATGATAATTGTGATGTCAAATATGGTAACAAAATTAGAAATTAATTTTAATCAATTCATTATCAAAACATCATCTAATCATATGTAAGTTTCTGTTACAATAAAAATGCAAACAATAAGAACATATAAACATTCAAATCAAAAAGTTATGTTTTGATTTAGATGTTCAAACATAGATCTAAACTTGAAATATTGTCTAATCATATAAAAGTTTTAGTTTTGATTTATCTAAATATAAAAAATCCAATCAATTCATATAATAAACAATTTAAAATACATAAACCATTTTCAAATCAAATGAGACAATATTATACACACATAAATTAAGATATTCAATTTTGTTCATTAAATCATTATATCAAAATTATTAGAATAAAAAGATAGTACCTTAACTCCAAAGCCTTGAAGTACACCTTGAAACATTAAATTTTTCCTTTAGATGTAGCCAATGAATCGTACCCTGAATGATGAATCAAATCTCCTAGATTCTGAAATCAGCCTCCAAACATTACAAGGATCAAGAGGAATAAACCACTTTTCATAACTGATTTTATTTGTATTTGATTTTAGGAATAATTGAAGCCATGGAAGATCTCATATTTTCAACCATTAGAGAAGGAGAGAACCAGAAAGGTTACAGAAAGAAGAATAAAAAATGAGAAACTCAATTTGTACGTACAAAATGAATTAAAGAATATGTTTTATTTGAAAGAAGGAAACCTTTTTTCATTCTTAATTGAAACTTCTCTAATTAATTCTCTTGATTAACTTTCTCTTTTCATTCCTATTTCTTTATATAGTGTGGCTGAAAATTACATGCCATCAGATGACATAAGATCCGTAAATTAGCGCATGTAATTATCTTTTATTTAGTTACAATGATATCATATACCAATGTGCACAAATATAACTTTTATAAATGCATTCAAATAATTACAAATAACTCCCAAACATTAAATAAAATAAACAATAATTAATATTTCTCAAATACTAATTAATTTAATTAATTTACAACTTTTTAAATTATTTAAATCATGTGTTTTTCGGAGAATTCACCATTACGATTGTGCGACTCAAAGGTGTAAATTCAGCCAGTGGTTAAGATTGAATATTTTAAATATTAACGTTCATATATCACTTAGCAAATGGTGTGACATTTTGGCTGAATTCATCGCTTACACATCTTTTGATAAAATCCAATTTTACTTATTATAAGTGGTATCCAATAGTGACAATTATTCACACAAATTCTCTTCATCAAAACTATCACTTTGGATTTATGGAACTTGGTAATGGTCAAAATTCAAATATCATCCATACTCAACTTTATAGTCCAAACACAAAGTCTTTGGTTTAATAATAACAATTATTATTAACCTAAATGCTATGACCAGAGACTTTGACTTTCATTTGACTTAAGTTGACTGTGATATCAACCTCTAACTGAGGATACGAATCCTTTCTTAAATAGTGTTCCACTTCCAATGCTTCTACTCAACCCAACTATGGTCGTTTGGTGGATACTATGGCATGATTTAACTATAATCAATGCGGAGCTTGCACGTTGAAGATCAGCAGTATTCTTAAGTCGAGAGAACTGTGTAAATTAGTCACATCGATATTCTCTGCTTGACCTTAGTTATATTAACCAACAAAAAACTATTTGATGAGTCATTCCATAGTTATTCAATAACTATCAGAACGCAATCCCTTAGTGCCCCCAACAGTCATATGTAATACACCGCCCAATATTTGGAGAGTGTTACATACTCTAGTCTTAACGAATACAACGATATCCATTCTTGATGCATCTTGACTAAGAACGTTTAAAATGGTATATTTGTTTCATCGTAATAAATTACTCACGGTTACAACACTTTGTAACTACTATCAAAAAACATACCATTTGTAGATTTTCTATTAAATATATTTTTAATTAAATTGACTAATTAATATAACCACATTATATCAAGTACATAATATAAAGAAAATACATTTTTCGAATAAGATTGGTCAATGAGCCAGATATAGGTAAAAAATTACATAATTGCCCCTAGGGCATACCTTTAACTCTATCATCGTCTAAATACAACTCCAACTTCATTGATTTGTCATCGACTAAACACAAACCCATCCTTATCGAATTACCACCTTAGGAACATCCCTACACATCCACGTAAAGTCATTTTCATTCCAATCTTTAGTTCACTTCGAATAAAAACCAGATTCAAAAATTCTTTTATAATGATTTTTTTTATTTAATGACAGGGACGACTCGCCCAAAATACTAAAGAAGAACCTACTAATGTTGAGAGTTCCAATATCAAAATATTTTTATATTCAAATCAAAATTTCCATCTTCCATTAAAACAGAAACATTTTCATTTGAAAATGCCATCATTATTTTATAAAACAATTTATCAAAATATTTCTCATCATGTTAAATCAATTCAAAATAATTTTGGAAAAACATTCTTCTATAAAAAAAACTATAAAATTTATTCGAAATATAAACACGTTTTATAATATTTATGAAATTCAATGGTTGCTTATATAAAGATAGGTTTCGAAATACATATTTTAAAACTCTATATAATGAACCTCCCACCTATCCTTGATTCCTCGATGATATCCATTAGGTTTTTAGTCATCAAAATCCTCCAATCATTATTACTCATCTTCTAGGGACATCTTTATATTTATTAGTCAATCCCAATGTCCAATCTACCTCGGCTTAGGAAACTATATCATTCCATCATGACTAAACTAATATGTCACTTAATATCTTGCCAGTCTCCCCAACGTACATCCCTTAAAAGAAAATATTGGATAGTTACCTCATCATACAATTATCAATGCATAATAATCAATTTAACTTAGCTCATAGTATAAACAATTACAATATGTCAAATAACAAGCAACCGAGTGAACAAGTAAATACAAAATAAACAACAATCAATCAAAGTAGACAAGCAAACAAATAAATGGTTAAATTAACCATAGTGAAACAAACAACCAACTACATTATGCAATTAAGAGAAAATAATTAAAAAAAAGCATGACATAAAGTAATTAAACAATAGTGAAACGGTGTATCCAAACAAGGGATCAAGCATACTTGACAAAAATATGTTAATGTAAACAATTCAATAAAAGTAAACGAATACAGTCAAAGAGGTTACTATCCCAAACATAGAAATGGAAAGTCCCTTCTTTATATCCCAATTTTCTCCATTGAAGATAGGAGCTATACGTCCATATAGCCAATTAGGGAAAATCGTACGCAATAGCCATAAAAGTAACATTGTTATAATCGATGTCAGACAAACTCAAAACTCTTCTTATCCAGTCATCTTACATCGTATGTTACAAAGTCTAGTTTTACAATTCTTGGATAAAATTCCCAAATAAAATGCCTTTTTGGTAAAATGGAATTAACTTAAAGGAAAAACAGAAGACCACTTTTAGTTTGAAAGACAAAAACTTTAAAAATTGGTATGAAAGACAACATAATAATATATTAATACATCATTACACATATATAATGATATAATTATATAGCATTGCATATAGCTATAGCCATATGAATATATCTTTCTTATGGCTGCTGGTCTTGACATTATACTCTAAAAGTGGCTAAACAAAAGGCACGTGTCATAGAAATAGAAAATTTTCTTATTAAAATAGCATACATGTTCTTTTAAGTGGATAGCTTAACTGTTTTAGAAAACGTATAAATAATTTTACGTGGATAAATGTGTCTTTTTGTTTAAGCCTACAAGTCTGCAAGGCATAGACTTAAAAACATTTTGAGAGAAGGTTTAAGGAATTGATATGTTACTAAAAGATAAATTAAATGAGCCGATACATAGAAAAAATAAGTTCATTTAATCTCATATATTTGATTTGAAATCAAATGGCTAGAATTGACAAGGTAAATCTAGTTTTTATGAGAGGGGAACAAATTCCTATCCTTTTAGTGCATGAAATCCTAATGCTTAATGAATATAATTTACACACTAACATTAGTTGCAGCAAATGATTACTACATTAGATTTATCTGCATATACAACATTTTAAGTGGCAGAAGCATACTTGGGCGGGAAAGGGATTTTGCTCCCACTGATTATCTGTACTTTCATTAACGCATAGAGATATGTGGGTATTTTCATTTAGTGGCGATATCATTCACCCAATATACTTATATGCACATATTTTATTTTTAACTTCTCCAACATGCTCTTTTGAAGAACAAATCATTGATATGACCTGTAAGAATAGGAAGGTTTTGATTTTCATCGTACTCATACATCATTTCAACCACCTTTTGTAGTATTTTGGGACACTGTCATTAGATTAGGACGGAAATGGTTTCTGGAGAAGCGTTCTTTATTTAATTTTCACATGCTTTTGTAATCATTACATGTGTGAAATGCAATATTGATATTGCATCATATACATGTAATATTATATGAAAATATCATTCTTTTATTTTTCAGACTAAATTTTAAAATTTGTCCTTCAAACTAAAATTGTTCTTAGATTTTTCCTACAGACTAATTTCCTCATAATAAAATATTATAAATATTAAATTTTGTACACATAATAATATTTATCATTTATTTATAGCAGCATACTATATTTAAAATAATGTTTATCTTATAGATATATATATATATATATTAAAACATTTATGGCTAAAAATTATGTTAGTGAAAATATAAACTTGATTATTTGATGTATATATATCTCTTGACATTGTCATTGATATATGTTATCACCTTGACATTTATTAACCGTAAGTCTGAACGATTAGTTTACACATATTCTCGTACTACCCCTACGTTAGATTACTTCTTTTAATATGGTTATGATTTTTGTATCCTGGATACAAATATCTCAAAATATAAAACATTAATAAATTTTAAATTAATAATGTAATGTTATTATTAAAACATTAACAAACAAATAATTATTTTAAATAAATTAAAATATTTATCAAACTCATTTTGTTAATAAATATTAAATTATTTCAGTATAAATAAATATTTGTTCACATAAACACATAATAGATCTTGTGAAATTAATAAAATGATTTTTTTTTAATTCACTATTTAAACCGCATTGTCCCTATTTAAACCCCATTGCAATGCACCTAATCCAACATCAACATCATAATATATCGTGCTTATGGTACATCAAACTTCATATACAATGTGTCTCAAAATGAATATGGTCAACATGTCAATATCCAAAAATAATGTATAGATATAATAATAGCAATAGATAGTTATGCCTCTATAATTCACTTCTATCTAGCCTCCCTAAGTCAACCTACTAAAAAATTGATAACAAAATAGAAAACAAAGTGAGGGACGAACATAAAGTTTGATGAAAAGGAAATATCATATCTGCATGATTACCAATATGCTACTATATCATGTACAATGGTGATATATGAGGTAAATCTCAACTTGTGTCTTCACCTGCATCCAATAAGTTAGCACATTTCTATATAGTGCTATATAATAGTTGATAAGTCTATTATATATTATTAAACTAATCATCATAGCACCCAATAAGCAAGCACATTTCTATCTATTATATATTATTAATCTAATCATCATAGCACCCAATAAGCTAGCACGTTCCTATTATATATTATTATCACATTTCTATTGTAGGCTAGTGGGCTT
The DNA here is from genome assembly GCA_030765085.1 of Allium cepa. Classification (NCBI taxonomy): domain Eukaryota; kingdom Viridiplantae; phylum Streptophyta; class Magnoliopsida; order Asparagales; family Amaryllidaceae; genus Allium; species Allium cepa. The sequence continues at coordinate 117,950,097 of CM060940.1, read as the reverse complement.
CGAGTTTCTTGATAAGAACAAGATCAGTTAAGTATGATCATCAATGTAACACCATACTATACAACGTTTTACTGCATTGTCCACCACCTACAATCGTATTGAAACTGTATCGATAAACCGTTTGTTCAACAAGAGAACTTAGGACAAGTAACTCGCGACCATAACCCAGGTTTATACCTTGACTACCTAGATAGAATGTACTTTATCTTCGAACCGGTGTCGCCTAACACGCACAACCAAGACAAAACCAAGACAACCGAGAGCCTTATTCTACAAATGGTCTATAAATATTAAATACCTCGCATACGCTAATGGGATGCACCGCTACTACAACTAAAAGCACCACCTCCATTCCCACCGTTAGATTTTGCATAAAAACTCGTATATAATGGTACCATTCTTGCCTACATTATATGCATCTACGAAACTCCTAACTTTGTGGCAGTTGACCAAAACTCTAATTCCGATCAATGATTGCCGGTAACGAGATTCTGACCATGAATCAGTACCAATCAACTCATACCAAACCACATCCATTGACACCTTTCAGTCGTCATTTATTGAATTTTCAGTTTTTTATAGTTCCAAAAAAAAAATTACCTGTAGTGGATATGTGAAAATGAGCGAGATGTACAAAATGGGCTTTGGAAAGAAATGGCGTTTAGATGACTTTCACTATAATTTATTTTATTTCAACATCATACATTGTGTTGTGCGGTCAAATTGACCTATTGTACTCAAATAAATGATATAGATTATTTACTAGATATTAAAGCTTTATTTATTTTTTATTTATTTTTTGTTTTGGTTAGTTTCACTATACCATGCATTTCTAAAATGCAAGTTATTGTATTCATTGAATGCATCATCAGTTATGTTTTATGGAGAAATGATATAAACCATCAAATGTTCAAATTTATGTCTAATTGAGCAACTTTGATGACTTTCTTTTTTCCTAGCACTGTTTGCTATTCATCTCAAATTATCTAATCCATAGCGAGCTAGCTATAGAATCATAGATGTGCAGTAATCAGATGTGAACAATTTGTGTGTAAAAAACTGAAAATAATCTGGCTATAACCAATACCAATTTGAGTGTAAACAAATAAACGGTTGTCAAACTACCAGAATCAAACAGCATGTTACTGGGTAACATATAACCGTAAGTCACAAACAACATCTGAAAACATAACCGAGCAGCTAATAGAAACAAAATCATAAAATTACCAGCCAAATCAACCCACCCAGCAAAGCCTGTAGGCAAAGAACAAGCCTATACCAGATAATATATAAGTATATTATTACTGGTGCCTCAATGTCATTTTTCACAGATTCGAACACCAGTTATCAGTTACACTGGCTATGTTTAAAACTGTTCTAGGAAGCATTTTGAGCTGTGACTCAACAATACAACGAAACAACACACTTATTACATGCACAAGAATAAACTTATACAACTTACTGTAATCATAAAAAATAAAAAAAAGAATAGGCATTGGACATAACCTTACCGCCAAAAAGTTTCTCACCTTCACGCCTAATCTGGATCTTCGAGAAATGATGCAAACAAGCATCAAATATGAAGTATACAAGTCAAAGCAAATAAATATACTTCATTCAGTTTCCACACCATTTTCTTTTTCTAATAGGCCTCTCCTTAACTTCAGTGGTTTGAGGATCTGAACTATTTTCAGCAGCCACTGAGACATTTACTTGAGGATTCAAATTCTTTACCGGTTCTTGTTTAGAAGGAGCAATTGGTTCTTTAAACCGCTCCTTGCGTTTCTCCATTTTCTTAAGAGTCTCGAGAATACGGCTATTGTTGTATATACCCACAACCTTGACGCTCTGTGAAGAATCTTTGGGTTGAATATCTTCATTCTTTGTACCTATCTTTGTATTTTTCTTCTGGGAACCTTCTACCAACTCTCCCTCTTCAACCTCAAGGTCCTCAGATTTGCTGTTGCATTTTCCTTTCGAAATGAAAGGCACTTCCTGCTTTGGTATTTTTCTGATTTGCACCAAATTTTTTGGTATGACCTCTTTTTTGCTTTCAGTTGCAACTCCACATTTTGTGGTCAACTGCAGATAATACCATTGTAAGAAACAAATATTAGTTGAAGAGAACTGAGATATTTCATGTCTTCATTGGCATTTTAGCATGATTATCCAATATAATTTGTCACAGGCATTACTTCTAATTTAAAGCAATAGCTCAACGTATCACAACAAATCTATGCCCTTAAATCTTAGTGGTTAGTTATTGAAAACTTACAACAATAATGAACTTGTCACGAAAATTCTAGCCACGAAAAGGTAAAACTCCTTATTGAAATGCTGACAACTCGTACAATTAGCAGTACAAAAAACCTCCCAGTCACTTTCCTACTCCTATAAATCAGCTTGGTTAGAACTATCCACTGCTATCAATGATTTTTTTTACCAATTACACCCTTCGTGTTATTAGACAACTCTTTAAGATGTACTATTAACCAGAGCCTTGAACACTCCTAATTGACACAAAGCTCGTTAGACATGCTCAATCACTGATCTAATTTCCTATGCACGCTCTTGCGAAATGTCTCAAAACTGGTCTAAGGTCAGATGCTTAGGAATATGTGCGCATGTGCATGTTACAAATGGGTTCTAATAAATTTCCCCAACATGTGCGTGCGCGCACGTTAGAAATAAAGGTTCAAGGTGATATAATCAGCATTACAGGATAAGGGCAACCAAGATGGCACGACAAACACATTAATTTCTACTTGTAACCAACTTATACCAATTAAATAATGATAGCTGAACCATTCCCCGATCTTGAAAAATTGGAGGTAATTATCAAAATATGGTATTGATAGCTAGAATCATTGGTGTGCAATATCTAAGCTGTGCATAGCTACTGCATTATAAGAAGTGGCAGGCAAGACAGCAAAGAAATATAATATGAATAGAGCAAAACAAGAGAATTACTCGATATAGAGATTACCAAGGAAACTAGCAGATATAACCTCGAAGATTAATAACTAGAACATCCAATTTCGGTGGCGCCATGAAATTACTTCAATACCGTTACAGATCTCCACTATTAATGAAGGGAACTGACTGTGTAGGGTTCATTGGTGATGTTCGTCGTTGTAACACATAGGAGGCTCTAGTACCAAGAATGTTGGATCAAGTATATTACCCGGTAGGGTGGAATGGTCAGGTTCAAAAAAAAACAATCATTTCATTATGTTGCACAAAATCATATTGTGTGATTACAAATAATTAATCAACGCGATTGTTGTCTAAGTCAAGTATGTCTAAGACAGAGGATTGCTTACTTAAGGAACGTTACTGATATGATTTATATGGTCTAAATTCAAAAAATGTGCCCGTAGGGCGCAGAATAGCTAAATATTGTTTCAAATTCATATTCCATCGTGTCTATACACATGCATGTGCACATCGTGTGTCATATGCTAGTCTCTACTATTAATAACCAGAATGCATAATTCTAATTGCGACTCTATCTGAGGGAAACGTCGTGGAGCCTGTGAACTACACAAGCTAATTAAATGTGTGAGGGCAGAGGGCACGTAGTCTCTGCTATTAATAACTAGAACCGGTGAACTATGCAAGCTGGTTAGATGCAAGGGGCAGAAACCGAGACTGCAGCCGAAACCGAGATCTCAAACCAATATCACTTGAAACATATACTTCTCGGGTTAATTAAGAATCAAAAACCAATTTAAACCATAAACAACGTCCAATTTTTTTTACCACAACGTCTCAATTTCTACGATTAATAAAGAAAAATGTTAAACATAACACAAAAGTGGTTTAAATTGCTCCAAATGTTTTGGAATTGGTCACTGATTGTTCCAGGATAACATTCAAAGTTCCCTAGCTTCACCAATATCATTTGAAACATATATTTCTCGTGGTAATTAAGAATCAAAAACCAATTTAAACCATAAACAACGTCCTAATTTGTTACCATTACGTCTCAGTTTCTACAGTTAAAGGTGGAACCCAGTGCACGAATCTCCCACACGATAGCGGGCTCTGCGGAGGTCGATAACGTACGCAGTCTTTTTCTCGCATTACGAAGACGTTTCCGGACTCGAACCTGGACGCCCAGATCACCATACGGGTGACCTAACCGTTGCGCCAAGGCTCCACCGCGTCTCAATTTCTACAGTTAATAAAGAAAAATGTTAAACATACCACAAAAGTGATTTCAATCGTTCGAAGTCTTTTGATACCGGCTATTGATTGTTCACTCTTCTTTTGTGATTGGTGCATTTGAAGCTTGTAATGAACTGCAACTCTTTTTGTGGTATACAACATTACTCTTTTTATGGTGAGCAATCTTTGGTTCAAAGTAGTCAAGGCACAAGGCTTGCGGCTTGAGCTTTTTTGCGCGTTTTTTATACAAGTGAGTTTTTTTAATAGAAAAAATACAGCACTACGAATTACTACTAAAAATGATAAATTTAGTGCCTAGTTTTTGTAAATAAAAAAGTATGGATCAGTAGGTACGAAGTCAAAAACAGTAATTCGAAACCAAAACGATATTAACTAAAAATTTAATTTTTTAAACCAAAACAATATTAAACTATTTTACTAGTTAAAATTTAAATTTAGCTATTTCATTACCTAAATTTTCAATTTATTAAATCATGTTTTATAAATTAAAATTAAAAGATACTTTATAAACTAAATTCAAATTTAACTATTTTATTAACTACAATTTACCATATTTTATCATTTATTCAAATATTTTATTTAAATATTTTATTAACTAAAAACTAAGTTATCATATTTTATAATTTATTTAACTATTTAAATATTTTATTTAACCACTTTAGTCAAATTTAACCATTTCATCAACTAAAAAGTTTAAAATCCAATATCTAACTATTTAATTAACAAAAATTTAAATTTTAAACCACGTTTATAATTTATTTAATATAACTATTTATATTTTAAACTAAATTAATCGAATTAACTTTAAAGTTTAAATTAATTAAGTTAACTTTTAAATGTTTAAACTAATTAAAATCGACTTTAAAACTTTAAACTAATTTAAATAACTATTATTTAAGTTAAAAAAAGAAATACATCTCAAACTGTCAGATCTGATCCGATGAGTGGAGGGAGTCGCGACGACAGTGGCTAGGTGGCAGCAGACAGCAATAGCGACGACAACAGTGGTGGGGCATGTCGAGTTGTCGACAATGGATGGCAGCAGTTTTTTTCTGTTTGAACTGCAAAAACCCTAAAAAAGAACGTCGAATGGATGACCTGCAAAAAATGTCGACTATTCAAGGTGCAACTAACTGCGCTTCGACGCCTCGAAAAAGTCGTGCGCATTTGCGCTTTTCGTGCCCCTCCAGTAGTAGAGGTGCCTCGACGTCGAGAAAGGCGCAGCAGCTGCGCCAGCGCCTAGGCTCGTGCCTTGACAACTACGCTTTGGTTAAACTAGCCAAACCAGTTTATTTCGGTCGGCTTAGTTTCGTTTTGAAACTAGATTGATTTATAACTGGTCTATACAAAAATTTGCTTTGGTTAGCGGTTTAAGCAAATCAAACAAAGTTTTATTAGATTGTCAAAATAAATTTTATTTATCATATATATGTCATAATTTCTATTAAAAAACATAGATACTTCAATCATAAATTTATGTTTTATTTTAAAGCAAAATGAATATCCCAAACATAAAATGTGACGTTTTTAGTTCAGAACCAGATAACCAACCGAACCAACCAAACTTAATTTGGTTGATTTGATTTGATTTTCATTTTATTGGTTTTAGTTCGGTTAAACAATTTTCATCATTGGATCCACCGAACGAACCAAAACGCTTGCTCATACTTATAGTGACAAAAATATGCCGTTAGAGACTCAAACAAGTATAGGAGTAAAACAAAACACCAACTCAAAAACATTTGTACAATGGCTCCAACATTGGGAAAAATACACCAATTAATAATTGATGTATACGTAATTTCAATACTACCATGCATAATTCAGCTTAACAACCTAATTTCCAAGGAAAAGTCTATAGCATTAGTTATTGTGATATATTACTTCATGGCGCATCACCATCACCATCATAATAAAAAAGGAAAGGCAAAAATAGAACTAAATTATCAATCCAAATAATACATCGACCTAGATATGTCACACGAAAATTATCAACTGCTCCATTTAGAGGGTCTAAGGATATATACAGTTAGAAGCGGCTTCCGTGCTAACCAAAAATATATGTGTATACATGTGTACATACACATACGCGCGCGCACGAGCAAATATATGTGTGGGTTAAATCAAGAAATTGGCTGGCTAGAATAACTTTTGAGAAATATACTTTAATCCAATTAATACATGACCAGCGGTTATTCCAACCGTGTCAATAAGGGTGAGCAATCTTTGATTAAACCAAACAAACCAACTAAACCGGTTTATTTTGATCAAATTAGTTTAATGCTAAAACAAGATTGGTTTCTAATCGGCCACGTAAAAAATTGGGTTGGTTATCAATTTAACCAAATTAACCAGAACTTCTATTATATTATCAAAATGACTAATGTTATAATAATTTTTTTAAATTAGTTTAGTCATCTAAATAAATTTATTCATCATACATGCGTCAAGATTACTATTGAAAAGCATAAGAGTACTAAATAAGAAAACTTTGATCATATATTTAGTTTTAATTTAAAGTACAATGACTTTTCCATATAAAATGTGAAGTTTAGTTAAATCGGGCGATCAGCCGAACCAATCGAATTTAATTCGGATGGTTTGGTTTGATTTTCAATTTTATTGATTTTAGTTCGATTTAACCATTATCATCATCCAACTAAGCAAACTAACCAAACGCTCATCCTACATGTCAATTTGAAGTAATAATGACGATGAACAAGTAATGAACATTGTTAGGGACTCCAAAATTTGGTAAGAGTAATCCAACCTATTAAAAATGTTAATGGAGAAACATAACATGGGAAGATTCAGTTCAAGCAATTTACCATTTTAACCCTTCAAGGTAAATTATATGGCATTTCATCGAAATTTGAAAAGAAAAACGACAGTGATACGCTAAAAATTCTACATAAAAATGACATGGTATTGCCGAAATAGTAATACGGCAAGGATCCATTGAAAAATTCATAAAAATACAATAGAGACCTGCCATTTTAATCTGAAATGCAAGAGATAATTGCGTTTAATCTTTTTATGAGGGGGTTGAATTTGTGTACTCATAGCAATTGAAACCCCTCCTCCCCTGCAACAACTTTAGGAATCCTTTTAAAAAATGCCCGTAATAATAAATTAGTTTGTCGTTGTAATGTTATTAACAACTCCAATAAACATCAGATATCTTTTAAAGAAATAAAAACTACGAACTAAATAAATTATGGGCAAAATGGCAAAATGGGATATACATATAACCATTGCTTATTAATGAGCCTTTGAAAACGGCATCTAGCAGCAAAATACATCAGTTATCATACCGTGCAAACTGAAAGTACTCAACTAATCATGCATACCTGTCAAGGAGAGTAATCAGATAAACTCCTACACACAAAATGATCCATCACATTTTTCAAACATACATCGTTCTAAAGACAAGGAAAATAAGTGCACAAGATCTAGACCAGTATTTCAGAACTGCCTTATTTCAACGTGAATTTCAAGACATCTTTTTGAACAAGCGCTAGTTCTATCTTGAATGGAATGTAGGACATTTAATTTAGTACTTCAGTTTAGCTGAAATAAACCACATTACTTATAAAGGACTTCTTCACCGAATGATTTAAGTTCTGCTTCCTTTAAAAAACTTGAGCGGTCAAATATGATGTGCTTCCTTCACATAAAACATGGTAGACAATTCTCTCAAAAAGACAAGTAGATGTTTAGAGCTCCTAAATTGTTCATTATTATGCCAATTCACAGAGGGCTGACTATTGCTACAAGCAGGCAAAGCTTGGACTTTGAGCAAAAATAGACAAAATATATAAATAAAATAAAGGCACCACGTTTTTCTCAAAGAAACCCTAACAAAGTGGGTGGGTAAGTGTAGTTCTACAACTTTTTATCGACTTCGATAAAAGAACGTTGGATAAAGTTTTAATCTGATTAAATACGAGAGAGAAAGCATAAAGGCATATTATGGATAAAAGATTAGTTGGTATTCTATACACTGGTTTAAATGACCTACACTAGGAGCAGCATCAGATGTTCTCAGTGTGGAGTTGGTGGATGAAACAAGTGTGTGGGTGACTGATTTACCTCCCAATCACCACCCACAGGCTATGCTCTTGCAGTGAAATTCAAGTATAGCTTGGTCTTTGGTGGTTGAAACACCTCACTCGTAACCAAATGGTAGTAATCTGAACGCTTGAGGTTCTTAGTTATGTTAGATCATTTTTTAAATTTTCTAGTTGTTCTTTTTTTCAGGTGTTACATTTAAAAGTCGCTTTTAGGTACCTACAGAGCTAGATCTGTCCCCAAGTGCACATCAACCATAACTTCTGAGCTAAGATTAAGAAAAATTAGAAGTAAAAAAATTGTGAATAATCAACTTTGAAAAGACAAACAGATATGCTTGCTAAAATCCACAATTACCTCTTTTCGCTGCACCCAATTTCAGTCAATCCATGCAGTATGACAACTGATTAGTTACCCAGCAAATGTAAGCAGGTTCATTAAATGATAGACGTAAATAGGTGCAACTGAAAGTGAACTGACATTATATACCTCGTGAAGCAAAACAAAAGCAGAAAAGATAGAAGAATGAAAAGAAAAAAAAGAAAAAAACCCTAGGAATGACAACTGTATAATACACTGGTAATCTTGTATCAATTACAAAATGTCAAGAATGACTTGAGAGCATAAGATAAATGGTTCAGACCAGAACATGTTGTACGCTGGTTAAGAAAAAATAATAATTTCATGCTAAATCTTGTAAGTACATCAATCTCAACATGATGGTTGAAGCTTGATCAGCATGACAGTCGCAGACAAGGATGCAAACACACGTACATGAAAAAAGAGAGAAAAATTTAAAAATATATGGTGTTGATAAATACTGAAATAAGAATACATGCTTTCACAGATATAACACACACACACATACACGGAAAAAATAATTATAACACTTGGTGTACGTACACAGTTCTCCAAGAGAACCACTTAATCCTAAACATCAACTTATACATGACAACCAAAGTAAGAAAATAGAGTTGACACAAGAAACGTGCACTGCGCTTTCAACAAAGCCAGCACCATGAAAAACATTCCATTTCCCAAGTTTAAGTTGCAATTTTACATATGGTGTACCTTCTATTTTAAACTTCAAAGGTTGAATAAATGTGAAACCAACTGCTCCTTAATTACAGATAGTCCTAGCAGATGTAGATGAAATGTTAAAATAGAATTTTGGATAGTTAGGCATGTTAATACGTAAGCAATTTGAAATAATGGTCACAATAGAGCAAGATAATGTACAACTGAGCATCTTATGAATTGCGAAATTTACTGAAAAGAGAAAGTATCCATAACTAATATGACATGCATAGTCCGAATGAGCACAGAAATGAAACCAATTTGTACAAGTAAAAATGTATAATCAATATTACGCTGCACTCTTCAACCACCTGGTCATACCATTCCTTCACTTATACAGAAACTTGTTTCACCACGAGTATATAAACATTTCAGCGCAAGGTGGTGAAGAAAGGTGTGGGTTAAAGCACAAAAGTTATAAACTGAAGGTGGGGACTACCTGGGTATTTCTTAACTATCAATGGCATGCAGACATGCCTCCAGGTTTACCGAACAGAACTCAGTTTCATGGGATTCGTAAGATTAACAGTAATGATGATGATGCATTGAGATGACAAATTATATTATCATGTATAGTAGGGTAAACAAAGGTTATTGGCTATACCTAAAATTAAAACAGAAAAACATACGAAGTCAAAATATGGTATAAAATTGGCTGTCTGTTAAAAATAAATAAATATATTAATAAAAAAGAAGCACGGAATCACATGTGGGTAGCTGGGTGGTACTTATGATGGTAGCTGGGTGGCACCCATCATAAGTACCACCCAGCTACCCAGATACACACACATACATACATACATATAGCTAGTAGGTAGGTATTTAAACAGTATACAAATTTAATTTTTTGCTTTATAAAACAACTGAAGGAAATTCCATTTGTATTCAAAACAAATTCCATTTTGGATGCAAAAGGACTGCAGATGATGTGCAAATTAAAACAACATTATGAACACCTGAAGGAAAATTCATTTTGGATGTAAGGAGTTGCTATTATAAAAACCTATGTGCCAAGTTTGAAGTTAGATTTGCATAATTTGAAGATAGATATTATCAATTATTAATACTTGAAATTTGAGTTGCGGATGTTGTATATTCTTCTCCAAAAGAGAAAATCAATATGAAGTATGAACATGTTTGCCAAGTAAAAAGGTAAATTTTATCAACACTATCAAAGTACAATAGTACAAAACATCAGATAAATTCCCCAAAATTACCTTTCCTTTAAAACCATTCAAATGATTGTTAACTGCCACCGAATGTTTGCCCCTACGTGGATCAACATTAACTGGATTCCGAGCCTCAACTTTAATTGTTTTAACACTGTTTAATTTGTGACCAAAATTTAATCTCTGCCTTAAGCTTAAGGGCTTTTTAACTTGAAGGTCACTATGTTCCAAACTCTTCTGTGATACAAATCTTTCATTGGAAGGCAGAACACTTTGTTCAGGGTGAAGACTTGGCTTTGAGAGATGATCTAATCTTCTCATGCGAATACGTGAAATGATACTTTCATCATACGTATTTTCTTCAGGGAAATCTCCATCTACATCGGATTCTAATTTATCTCCATAAGGCAAATGACGGTGATGATTGATATTTTGAACAATAAACTCATTTCTTATCTCTTTGACATGGATATCTCTGATATCATAATGATCTCCGTGATTCACGTGTCTTCTATTTGACCTCCACGGGAAACGTACATGGACATGATCTCTAGATGGACTACAACAATGCATTCTTTCATCATTGTATCTGTGAGAATCAAACATATAATTCGCATTTGCGTTATCAATTAGTTCAAATCTATTTCCAAATTTTATTCTTTCATCAAATCTACTTATTCTGGGACTCATCTCTCTTTGTGAGCGATAATCTAGTCTATTGCACCTGATATCGAAGTCTTCCACTTCCTTGCAATGCATTCGTCTTCTATGCAGGGCCTGAATATCCCTGTCACCAAATCTAGCATGGTTTGCAATCTCTCCACATTCAGTGTCCATTCTAACCCAACCTTCTTTTGAATCTAACATATGCAAAGATACATCCTTCTCTTGAAACGAGTCATTTTTAAAATTCAATCGCTCAGGGTACTTGTAACATAAGCTTCTTCCGTCTCTTTCTTCATACCTTCTTTCAGAATAATCAGTTTTAATATTGTTTGAATAACCTTTGTCCCACTTTTCAAAGCGTAGCCTTTCAGACATGTCCAGTTCTCTTTGATATAAACTATTTTCTTCACCCCTAATTGTATGATACTGTCTTTCCCAATTTTGATGTTGATGTCTTTCAGGAAAGTCATGTTCTGTGTTCCATTTTCTTTCATCCCAAATCGCTTGATGTCTTTCAAAGAACTCACTCTCTCTGTGTTCTGAACAATCATCTGCAAATCGATTTCTGTGACGTCTTTCAGTTAATTCATGCTCTTTTTGTTTAAAACAATCTTTATCATCCAAATTTCTACGATGATTGTGCTTTTGTAATCGTATACTGCTAGACTTTTGTCTATGACTATGATTTTGTAGTTGATCGATGCAGTACTTCTCTCTGTGATGCTTCACGGCGTGTTTTCTACTCCTATGATTAGGTTCAAATTCATGGTTGGAATATCTATTATCACAGTTAATGGTGTTTTCTTTTCTTTTCTTTCTGTCCAATGAGTCAAACTCATCTTTTGCTATATTAATTTCTGCCACACTTTTAAGTCGTCTCCCATTGGAAAGACTATGATTGTGTGAAGAGAAGTCATGCTCATCAGAATTGTTTTTGCCATCTCGTTGCTCAGAATCAGCAGAATCACTCACTATATTTTCTGACGTACTGTAGTCAGAATTAACATTGGCTCGTACTTTCTTAACTGATGTAACTTTCACAATCTTATCTTTTTCCTTTGTGCACAGAATCTCCTTAGAATCATCAGAGTGGCTCTCAGTATTAGACTTGTTGGAACTGCAAGGAACTCTAGCTTGGTAACCAGATATTCCTTCTATCATGAACGAAACCTTTTCTGGATGATCCTCCTCACCTTTTGTGCAAGTAACAGTTGACGTAAATTTATCAGAAATTGACCTCGAAAGAATTTTAGACTGTTCTGGAGAGCAGTGTTCAACAGAGTCGGTAAAATTCCTTTGAGTTTGACAGTCAGAATGTGGAGATGGTGCCCTGCAGCACAAAAGTTGGAAGAGAATTTCAGGCAAAGCTTATTGCCAATGTGCATATGTTCATTTATACATGAGGTAAAGATAAAAATATCAAGCGGGTGTTTGGCTAGCATTTATTAATATTTTAGCTTTTGGGTATGGTATTTATAAAATAAAATCCCCAGCTTCACAGAAAGGCATCATCAACAAGCCAAACATATACTAATTACTAATAAAGAAAATTCGTTGAACTAATTTACTCGGTGTCTTTTTGAAATTCCAAAAATGCCCTTGCTTTCCGTTTACATATTTGCCCTCAAACAAAATATCAACGTATACAATAACACAATCAACCCGTGTGCGAAGCACAGATCCATACTAGTACTAATAAGCCAAATCACCTACTAAGGAGTAAGCTACTAGTCAAACATGCTTGCTGCATCTCTAAACTAAAAAAGAAAAAAGAAAGAAAGAAAAAAGGGCTAAGGTGAAATGAGCTTTATGGAATTCAAAATAGTGTTCAACATATTAAATGATTGTGTCAAACTTAAATGAGCATTTCTATTTTTCTTATATAAACTTAACGTATGAGAAAATAAATATTGATAGAACTACAGAACGGACTAAGTAAAAAATCACAAGAATCACTAACCTCTCATTTGAGTAGATTTTTGAAGTTGATGGTGAACTATTATATGAAGCCGACTTGTCGTCCTCTGAAGTCTCCATAATGATCTATATATAAGCATACTTATTATCTGACAAAAGATACTGTTCATACAAATGAGGGATGTGCAAAAATAATGAAGTAACAAATCAAGATGTACCTACCGGGATCACGACGTCTGGATCTTGGGACCTCATTGGACGCCACATATCAATTGATGGTACTCGTTCACCGAAGCCACACCTTACTTCAATCGCTCTACCCTTCGGCTGCACAGTTATTCAGTATACTGAGTATACACAAATTATTTTATCAACATTAAAACTCAAGACACTAAGAGTGCAGGATAAATAAACGTCATTACTCCTTGGGATTTTTGGTTTTGGGGGGGGGGGGGGGGGGGATAAATTTATAATAATTATGCAACTCCCATGTTTAGTACAGCATCGCATCTCCACCCAAACCGCAAAGGCGCAAATAACTAGTATTATCTAATTGGTATTTTACTACCAAATTTTCCAGGGTATGACCTTCATTATAATAGTATAGAAATTACGACAACATATGTAGCAAAGCTTACAACTGCTAAGATAAGTATCAGTGAAATGATCTTCAACAATCAATGGTTACAGTAGTATGTTAATGGTTAAATTAACTTTAAGGCATATAAATTATCAGTAGAAGGATCCGTGTAGTGGTGGCGAACATACCAAATGATCCATATCAGACCTCCTCCCTTCTGTCTCAGAACTTTCTTTAGAAGAGGACTTACTTCCCCACTGCAAAGTAAATAGATGCATTTATCTTAAAACTATAGTTTCAAATGAAATATCTGTTGGTTTGAATATTCTCTGCAAAAGATACAGGATTAATTTGTAAGTTCATAGTATGATCATTATCTTTCTTACCTCATTCGTCAAAGATGTTTGGTAAAAAGACTGTCTGTTAGACATACAGGCTTGATTTTTTTGACGGTTCTGATAAATTAATCAAAATTAGATAATTACATTTCTACAAGCAAATAATGTCTCCAGAACGATGCACAATGTTAATACAAGCTCTAAAAACAAATACCACTAATTCCCAGTAGCTTTTCCAACTATTTTCATCCATGCCATAGTTAAAATAGTCGGTAACATCTGCCCCATGATGAGACCACGGTCTATGATTAAATACTTCAATGTTTATGTCAAATATATTCCTGCAGGTACAAGCAAGATTACATTATACAAGCCTCTTCCTTGATTAAATGGTGTGTTGGTTAAATTATAATTTATACTGTGGAGACATAATTGGAAGAGCTCTATGGAAACAACAAAAACTTTCTGCAAGTACCTCTAGTTTTAATGTGTATCCACAAAAGATAGTCATCTACAGGCTATAAATTATTAATTTACAAATATTCAGAGAAATAGAGACCATAAAACTGGTAGTGCTAATGCATGTCTACATAATCATATACATAAATTATTTTATGCAAATCTTCAGGGAGGGAGCTGACAGTACTGGACACAAAAATGTGGTCAACAGAGTCATACACAATATACAAATTGATTTTTGGAAAAATGCATGTCAACATTGTACACATGTATGAATTATTTACCAACATGAAGACTTAAATGTACAGGTGAAACGCTATAAGCATTTTACAATACAGAAGCATAAATGATAACAAAATTTATTTGTGCATATTATATCATTTCTAGGGGTAGATATATACCTATGTCGTGGCAGGCGGAAATTATCTCCATTTTGATCTGAAGTGGCATCTCTTTCAATTGCTATTGCTCTACAGTTAACTGGGTATCCTTCTAAATTAGATCCTGCACGCTGGTGAGCATACGTGCATCTAATGTTAGTTCAGAATTAATTCACAATCAGCATATGCCTTCTTGCGATGCATGTTCAGCCATGCCGGAGGATACAGGAATAATAAAAGGATTTAAATAACAAATATGTCATTTTATTAAACTAGCGAGAGCATGCATTGGTGAAGCAGATATCTTAGAAAGTATAATATAGATGTGGAACTGTGCTGCCAGTTTAAACTAGGCAAACTGAACAGATAAAGACTGGAAAATTTTAATCATCTAGCCAAGACGGGATAATCAATTTTTTCAAACAGATCAATATCTTAGTTCACAGATGGAAAATAAAAACTGCATTCAAGGCATTGAGTAATGAGTAACTTAACATATAGCAAAGACCTAGATGCAACCATTGCACACTATTACAGCATTTTGGCAAGACATACAAAACAGAAAATCGAGTGTGCGTTCCGAATTCAATTAAGTCAATAGCATACATATCATTTCATACAACTAGTAGCAAAGGCTGAAAAATATGCATTTAAGCAAGTGAACTAGATTTGTGTTGTAAATAACATTCTCGATTTTTTAACATACAATCATTTGTTAGAAGCACAGAACAATTTGAGAGTGTCTGGAATCAAAATGCAATATAAACTTAAGTTCAAACAAGGTTCAAGATTTCGATGTTCGTATTCATCTCGTTACGAGATTTTTGAAATTTCTATCGATTTTGAAAACTATGGAATTTAAGAAGTTTTACTGTGTCTATTTTCGTTCAGCATTCTGCCCTAGCTTTGAAAAAAAAGAATTGAAGTTGTTTTTTTACCGTGCCGATTTTTGTTTTCTGCCCCAGGTTAGAAACACGAAGTCGACAAAGATATAAAAAGGTAAAAAAGAAATTACGTGGGTTGTTTTATTAATTTCTTTAATTGATTGTGACTTAAGTTGGGCTAGATTCAATACGTTTCTAATTAATGTTTTGTTCAAATTAATCTGGGTTTTATGTAATTCAAATATGATTTTGAACTGTTTAATTCAATTAATTATGAATTAATTATTTAGTTTACTTTAGCGTAACCAAGTTCAATTTAGTACATTTCATTAAAAAAATACCAATATTTGAAACCGAGAAAACCGAAATTTCCAAAATTGACTGAAACTAAGAAAATGTCGAATGACCGAAATCGAGACCGAGTTCTCAAACCTTGAATTTTTTAATATCTTGCCTAATTTGTTATCTTTTTATTCCTTTATATGATATTTTAATTTCTATATTTTGTTGTAATTTTTTAACCAACATTTTAATACTGGCCGATAACAGAATTCAGATTGGAATCCGTCTATATCATCACCAAAATTGAATAAGGATGACCATAATTCTGGAAATCCTAATCCATGGTTCAAACCAATAAACCATATTAACCACTTAAAAACTATGTTACTGACTACACAATTGAACATGTTCAACATTCCAAACCAAAATGAATGTTTCAGACAAAAGCAATAAATCATTGTTATATATGGCGCATGATGCACGAAGATGCAGAACCCTCGTGGAGCTTTGGTGCACAACAAGACAAACGGCACACGTTATTTAATCACTACGCATGTATTGACAAATTATACGTTTATTATACATCATAATTAATCAAGCAAGACCGATGCAATTTACATTTAACTTACCAAATTCTAAAAGATATCCAATATTTTTTTATCATTTCACAAGAAATATCGTTAAACATAATGTTGTAAACATAGAATTTGAAGCACAAAAATATTTCTAAGAACCAAAATCTAACTACGTGTACAATTATGTTATCTCATTAAATGTTCAACCATTTGTTTAGAGTTAATTTTCGAAGTAAAAGCTTATAATTGTAGTTTAGAGGTGAATTTTAAGTTACACTTTTATAGCTATTTCGACAATGTTAAGTGAAAAATAAAATTTCATTCGTATGACGATGTTATTTTTGTATATCTTATTTTATATTATTTTGATTTTGATTACTTGTACTAGATGTCTGTTTTTGTTTTAATAGTTATTTAGTACATTTTCATCCATTGAACTATAAAAATCTATCATTTAAATTTACATCAAATTGTCTAGACGTAAATGTGTTTAAATGAGAAAGTTATACCATTGAATAAATATATAAAAGTATGCAAACATCGATATTATTTTGCTCATACATGATCAAAGCTATATTATAAGATAAAACAATAAAATACATAGACTTGCTTTGAGAATATTATATGAAAATTTATTTTTTTATATCCAGTACTACATATGTTTGTCTTTAAGCGAAAGATCTAGTAAAAAAAGTTTAAGTAGTTTTGGGCCGTGGAAAGAAAAATGAAAACAAAAATTTAGAAAATGTAGACAAAAAAGTAAAAGGTGCACTGGTGTTGTCTTGTTCGGCTTGTGCACCATTTGATACGCCTTCTCTGTGTGTCGCACTCGCACTATAGATAAGCAGAAGAAGCAATTGGCATGCCACTATATGTGCTATTGTGTGCCTCTCATAACTATGCATCAATCATCATATAATTAACATGTAAACTATAGTCATGTCCATTTAGTTGATTTAATCCAAAATAAGGCCAATAAAGAAAGCTTATAGCATGTCGTTGTTAAACAAAGTTCAAACAAGTGTCAAGACCCTTCGCTCTTCTTTACAAATCAGAAAACAAATGAAATGAAAAGATCATCACTAGGGTAAACAAATGGACAAATTATACAGGAGCAAAATCAGCATTGTTTTCCATATCGCATTAAAGAGTTGAATAGGGCATTTGGATGACTATTTATCGACAAAGACGGACAAATTGAACATGGGATAGTCTGTAGCCATGTTGGTACTCTTTTTTCTTTCATCCTTTGCACCTTTGGAGCTCTCATGACGACTGCTACAAAAAATCCAATCTTCTACTCAAAAATACATCAGTTTAGAAAACAAATGCATTGGTATAATATTTTGCTCTTCTTTACTCTAATTAAACTTTACAATCTAACTTTTGTTCTTCTTTGCATGTTTTTTGCTTTGGTTTCCGGATTTGAATTGCAATTTTTTAGTGTAGGAGTTCTTCGGCATTTACCAATTTATTTGTTGATTTGTTGATTATTGGGTTTTGATATGTAGTTTAAGAGTTTGGAAGTTCACCATTTACTTTAATTGTAGCGATTATGCACCAGATATGAAAGAGGCTGTCACTAATGGTGGAAAACAAATTGCTGCTTCACCGAAATGAATGTAAATTCAAGCATCTTTTTTGCAAAGAAGCAAAATTATCGGGTAAAGAAAATTTCCATTTAATTATTATAAATAATAATTAATCTCAATAAGTACTAGTATTGGTGCAAATGCTATAATTCATATATTTGTCGGTTTTAATTCAAAATGTTATATCGCTTTAAACATTATTCAATATAAGTATTAAAACTAGGTAGTCGGATATTAAAATCTACATTGTCAAAAGGAACAGCCTACCACCCCTAAAAAAAAACCAAATTATTTTGGTGATGTGCCTACCCTAATTCATTTTTCTAGAGCCCCCACTGTTCCTGAAGTTCTAACTCACATGATCCCCTCTCTTTGCAGGGATATATAATAGTTTCGAAAAATTACTGATTCTACCATGCTGTCACAGCTATCAATAATTGATCCTTATTTATCTAACATGATCATATATATCAATAGGGGAACAGAGCAAAAAGTTCAACTAAATTAAAATCAGTAAAATAGTATACCGCAGTGGCTTGACCACTTCCAATATTAATCCCATCGTTCTCATTCTTCAACATAGTCTTGTTATCACCAAACCCGCCCTTTCTACTGGTATCCAAAAGAATCCGAAAATCATCGTCTTCGTCACTTTCGGGGTAATCGATCACTTTCTCGTCCTCTAAGTCAACCCTCTCGTTCCCAAATGTTTCAAACTCACCTATCTTCGCTTCAATCCCATTAGAGTGAGTTTTCATATCGCAGTTGAGGTCGCCATACAGATCGTCGAAGTCGTCGTCTACGTCTACCATAGCGGTTGAATGTCTTCTACTGGTGAGATTGGGTTGAAACGCCTAGATTTTGATTGGGGTTTTAGGAGAATAAGACATTGCTGGTATTTCGAGCATAAACCCTATTTGTGGTAGCGATGATGATGAGTGCCATGAAGATTTGGGGGCCGAAATCTTCTTAGAATGACATCGGGTTCGGGTTTTTTGCCTATGAATGGGCTTGTGTAAAGTAAAACAGGACTAGTTATAACATAAAGTAAAAGTGAGTAAAATATGGTCTTCGTAACCAGGTCGATCCAAGGAAAGGCCAGCAAGACAATCGAGGGCAACAGTCAGTATTTAGTAATTTTATTTAGATAATGACTTACGAGAGTCACGACACGTGATTCGCGTATGAATTATTTTCCTTATAAATTGTATATGTTTAACTTGGTAAAAGAAATAATTTTTTATTTTCAAGTAATATTAAGATTTGTGTATTTATAAAGAAGTATTCTACATTTATAAAGAAAGTTTAATTTTAGATTCTATTTTTAAAAGTATTTTAAATTCATAAAGCATTTTTAATCGTTAAATCCTACTTTTAGATACGTTTGAATTTGTAAAAGAGATTTAATATTAGATCCTATTTTTAAGGGGTTAAGATTTGATAATATATAGATAGGCCTTTTTGGTAGTTCACGTTGATAACAAAAAAGTGTGATACCAAAGCTATTATAACTATTATTAAAGTGATTTTTTTTATTTTCAAGTGATATTAAAATTTATATATTTGTAGAGAAATTTTTTGAATTTGTAAAGGAAGTTTAATTATAGATTCTATTTTTAGAAGCGTTTTGAATATTTTGAAGCATGTTTAATTGTTAGATCCTATTTTTAAGGACGTTTGAAATTGTAAAAGAAGTTCAATTTTAGATTCTATTTTTAGTGATTAAGATTTGATAATATATAGAGGAGCGTTTTTGGTAGTTCACGTTGATACCAAAAAAGCATGACACCAAAGTTATTACAACTATTATTAAAGATTTAGATTCTATTTTTAGAAGCGTTTTGAATTTGTAAAGCGTGTTGATTGTTAGATCCTATTTTTAAGAACGTTTGAATTTGTAAAAGAAGTTTAATATTAGATCCTGCTTTTAAGCGATTAAGATTTGATAATATATAGTGGGGCGTTTTTGGCAGTTCACGTTAGTACCAAAAAAGTGTGACACCAAAACTATTACAACTATCATTAAACGAGTGTCCCGGCACGCGCTTCGCGCGTGAATTATTTTTCTTATAAATTGTATATGTTTAAATCGGTAAAAAAATGATTTTTTATTTTCAAGTGATATTAAGACTTGTGTATTTGTAAAGAAGTATTTAAAGTTTAATTCTAGATCCTGTTTTTAGAAGTGTTTTGAATTTATAAAGCATTTTTAATCGTTAGATCCTACTTTTAGAGACATTTGAATTTGTAAAAGAAGTTTAATATTGTTAGCACCAAAATTGGTCACTAACACCCTTGAGTAGAGTTATGTAGAGAGATTAATGAAGAGAGTAAATTAGGACTGAAAAATAGTGTAATTCAATGAAAAAGAATAACAAAAACGAGAACACCAAATTTATAGTGGTTCGGCGTACTGCCTACATCCACTTTGAGTTTAATCTTTATTGCTTTCTCAATTACTTGAATACAGATACAATCCGTAAATCAATCACTTGGATACAAGTTTGAATTAAAAAGAGGAGAGTATAAGGAATGGTAGAGTCTCCCCAGTATTCCCGGAAAAATGTCCATTTCACTGTGCCCCTGCCCCTCTATTTATAGACGAAGATGAGTTGGGCTTCCCTGGTGGGCCTGGTAGCTGAATAACTCGGTCCAAACGGGGTAAGCCCCGTGTGTCGACCCAAATAGGCCGAATGACCAAACGCCGAACCTTCGTCTTTATGCCGAACGAAGTGAGGCCGGATGCTCTGCATGCAGTACTAGATTTGTGCCGAACGGTGCAAGGTGTTGAGTGAGGGGTGTAGGCCGAACGAAGCTGGTAATGCCGAACAGTCCAGGAATGCCGAGTGAAGCATGAATGCCGAGCGCTCTAGAAGTCAAACGCTCTTAAATACCATTTGACCCATACGTGCCGAACGTATCTTGTATGCCGAACGTTCATGGATGCCGAACGTCCCTTGTATGTCGAACGTTCATGGATGCCGAACGTTCCTTGTATGCCGAACTTTCATGGATGCCGAACGTTCCTTGTATGCCGAACGTTCATGGATGCCGAACATTCTTTAGGTGCCGTTCGATATTCAATACCGAACGTCCCTTTATGCCGAGCATTCCATAATTGCCGAACGATATACAATATCGAACGATTCTTAATGCCGAGCGTCCTTCTAACGTCGAACGCTCTTGATTGCCAAAACATGTCGACTGCATCAAACCCATATATCCTCAGGCCCTTCTTGGTCAGAATCTTGTCTAATGCTAATGATAATTTCTTCAACTGTCGTCTTGTAACCGGACCAAGGTGCCGGTTAACACTTGCCCCCCAAAGTGTGTCGTGTGAAGCAACGCGACATGCTTTGAATCAGCGAGTATTCCTTGTCTCTAGAAAGAAATCCATCGTGTTCCTGGAACAATCATTATCCTTTAATTTTATCCTCCCAAGGTGTCGTATCCTTCTTTGGTCGTCATGATGCTTGGTCGATTTCCAGTGTTATGAATTCAAGGTTGTAGTTCATCAGTGGCCATCCGTGCCTGATTCTACAGAGCTAGTAAGCTTCGACTATCTGATCTAGTCTTTTCTTAATAACCCTTAGTGAGAATTCAATTTCTGTTGATTTCAAGAAGTCGGACTTGTTCGGATGTACACATGCACGTTTGGGTACATGTTCTTTCCATTGGCTCTCGAATGCGTTTTATATGCTCATAAGTCGTCGCCAACTCTGTCCAGTTTAATTGCAATTCAATTGTGATTCCTTGATTGTATTTTCTGTGAAATAAGGGTTGCAATCAGCCACTTGAGGAGTTTTCCGAACCCTTCTTCAGTAAAAACTCTATGATTTTGTTCACAACTTCAACCTATCCATTTGCAGGTATAACGGTTCATGGAAGGTCATAAGGACAGATGACGTTATGGATAAAGAAGTTGATTATTTTCTTCATCTAGGTCGTGGTTAAGAGTTCTTTATCTGCCCATTCGGTGAAGTAATCAATTACTATGATGGTGCATTTCGTTCTACCTTTAGGATTGGTAAGAAGAGGACGTCAATGCCCCCAAGTGGGAAACGGCTGTGGACTAGCCATTTGAGTAATTTCCATCGGTGAGGTTCCTGGATTTTTGCAAACATCTTGCACTTTTCGCATTGTCCAGCATGATCGACCGTATCTAGATTGATAGTTGGCCAATAATACCTGTAGCAGAGTATCTTCTTTATCAAGGTTTTCCCCCTGATGCTATTACCGCATTCTTCTTCATAGAATTTGCTCAAGATATCATCATGGGCGATGCGCCGAAGCATGGGGATGGATGGACAAACTCCTTTTGACACACGACTTATTCTTAGATGATTTGGCATGAAGATTTGAGGAGGATCTGTCGTTTTCCATTCCTCCGTTCAGTAAGAATTCCTCATTGTAGATAGTCTTCGACAGGAATCAACCATGACACCTTTTCATTTTGTTCGCTGAGTACATGTGTAATGACGTAATACGTGAAGTCGGTTAGTGGCTCTTGGGCTTGGCCGAGATAAGGAGCAAGACAATGCCCCCTAGCAAGATCAGCTTCCTTAAATTTGTATACAACCAATCAAGAATCACAAAAGATATGTAAAGTTTTCACTTCAAATCCTCTAGCAAGCTTGAGGCTGGCAGTCAAGGCTTCATACTAAGCAGCATTGTTTGTTATAAGTAAATCGAGTTTCAGGACGTAGCAGATTGATCGTTCCTCAAGGGTCATTATCATGACTCCTATGCCATAATACTGATAATTAGATGCTCCATCCGCGTACATTTTCCATCTTACAGTTGGTTCTCTACTACTCTTCAAGTAGTCATCCGAGGTAGTGAATTTGGGTGTGAGGTCTGCTAATTTTCGTCCTTGGATAGCCCTTCGAGGGAAATAAGTGATATCGAATTAGCTTAGTTCAATATTCTATTTAAGTAGTCTTTCAGACGTCTCAGGTCATTGTATGCCCTGTCGCAACGGCTGGTAAGCATAGATGCTGACGGAGTGAGCCCAAAAGTAAGAGTGGAACTTTCATGATGAAATCAATAGATATTGTGCTAGCTTTTGTAGCTTCGGGTTGATATCCAATGCATGGCTCACGATTGTTAATGAAATCACATATGCATGCCAGAATGGGTCCAAGGGAGCATATCATCATTTATTCAGAAAAATCCAACTAATTCTTCTATCATCACTACACTGAGCTGTGATCCGATATTTAGGACCCGGGATGGGGTCACCATGGCTGGCTGTAATGTCGACCGTCAGCTTAGCAGGTGCCATCCCAGATTCTTTGAGTACAGATGTAACTATTTTGCATAACATTCAATGTGAAATATGGTTGGGACGGCCAATGTTGACGGTTACTCTAGTCGAATCCTAGATTCTTGTCATGAGTTATTAAGTCTAATAGTGAAGGACTCTGAATGCTCTAATAGATTATCAGCGAATGGCCAAAGATCGGGCTTAAAAGCGCATTGAAGGAAATGTCGGTGGGGGTCAGCCTTGAGTGGCGTGCAACTGTATAGCTGGATCTTGCTATGAGTTTGAATTTGCTTGTATATTCGAGTAATGCACTTTCTATTCAATGCATTCATGATCCTTTACCCGTCCTTCAGGTTAGAGTGAAAGTCAATTGCTCATGAGCTAAGGTGTCAATTCAATGATTCAATCTCTAGGCATCCTTTCGGTCGTCTCCTTGAGCAACTGCAAGCACTATATATAAGTTTTAATACTGAGCTATCGTAGCCAGTTTTAGGATGACCATGCGTCTTCTCCCAGTCTCGGGTTGATAAATATACTGCATGGACGGTTAAGTCTCGTCCTAGCTATGTATATGTTCTCACCTAAATTCCAAAGACATAGAGGTGATCGGTGAATAGTCGGTTCACATTCATCCTGCTTCTCGCTCGTGCCCCCAGGTCTGGGCATACATCGATAAGTAGGAAGGCCAGCCATGCCTACTTTAGCTTTACTCTCTTTCCCGCTGAATCGTGGGATCATGTCAGTCGATGGGAGACTAGGTCTCGCCTATCTTGGTATCTATCGTGTTTTTTCATTCCAAGGGGAATACTTCGATGTCACGTCGGTTTTAGGGCGTAATTTGGACAGTGGACGATCATTTACATCCACTTTGGTTCATGCTCTGTAATCAGGTCTCGGGGTAAAGTTGGCTACAAATGCAGTCAAGTTATGCTCATCCAGTTTCATACTCCTCCTGACGAATCGAATGAGGGTGCTGGAGAATTTTTGACCTAGTATTCGTGGTTTACCCTCCTTTCCACACTCTGGGGGTCATAGTCTTCCAAGAAACATCTGAATCACATTCATATATGCTTGGTGCGGATCGGTGTTGACCCTCGATCTGAGGTATGATATAGTCGATTGCTCGTAGCTTTGGATTCCATTTCGATTGGTTCTGTATTGAGGCTTCCCTGCAGTCATTGCTTCAAGTTATAAAGAACGCCACGCTAGAGCTATAGTAAGCTGTCGTATTCAGCTTTTTAGTGATTTGTACCCATGCTCCCAGCATTGATTTGGCCAGGCCACTAGTTGGATGGTCGAACTCCATCCTTAGCGGGTTAATAATCCTTCGGTCGATTCCATGCCGAAGTTTGCGTAATAGAGAATGGTCGGAATCCACTCGTCTATTCATCGATGTTTATACACCACTCTGCATTCTGGTGACTTAGTGTTATTCTCCCCCCGGTTGATTCGCGCCCAATTTGTACTCATGCTTCGGTCCATGCTCCGGGGACTTAGAGATTTGTCGAACGGTTTATGCTTTAGTCCATAGTTCGAGACGCAGGGATTTTTGTCAACTCGTTTATACTCCAGTCCGCATTCTGGGATTTTAGAGTAATCTAGTCCGCTTCTGGGATTTGGAGATTCTTCTCAAGTCTTCTATAATCTAGTCCGTGCTCTGGGGACTGAGAGTACCGTAGTCCGCACTCTGGGGATGTAGAGGTTTTTTAAGCCGTTTATACTCTAGTCCGCACTCAGGGGACTTAGAGCACTCTAGTCCGCACTCTGAGGATGTAGAGGTTCTTAGGTCGTTTATACTCTAGTTTGCACTCAGGGGACTAGGAGCACTTTAGTCCGCACTCTGGGGACATAGAGGTTTCTGAGTCGTTTATACTCGAGTCCGCACTCTGGGGACTTAGAGTACTCCAGTCCGCACTCTGGGGACTTGGAGGTTTAAGTCGTTCATATTCTAGTCCGCACTCTGGGGACTTAGCGTACTACAGTCTGCACTCTGGGGACTTGGAGGTTTAAGTCGTTTATACTCTAGTCCGCACTCTGGAGAATTAGAGTACTCCCGTCCGTGCTCCAGGGATATAGAGGTTCTTAGGTCGTTTATACTCTAGTCCGCACTTAGGGGACTTAGAGTACTCCCGTCCGCACTCAGGTGATTGGAGCGCTTGATGAAGACAAGTCCGGAACCTCCTCCTATACCGACGGGGGTTATGAAGTAGAAATTACAGGCACCTCTAATCACACATTCGAATTGAGCATGAAGGAGCGGCTCGAGAAAGAGAAGGTCAGGGTCAAGGTCGAGCCCCGAGTTGTGGACTTGGACGATCCTTTGAACAAGCCGTTGAAGGTCATCCTTCCTGGCGGGTCCAAGCCTATGGAAGTTCTCCGTACTTCTTCAGTTGCTACCCCTCTATCAAAGAAGAGTACCAAGGGTAAATTCTATGGAGAGGAGCCGTCCGGAAAGGAGTTGAAGAAGTACAAGAAGTGATTACTATCCTCGTTCAACCAGAGTTAGTTTAAGTCATGTAATTATTTTCATCTATTTCCTTAGTCCTTGTAAATAGAATGTCGACTCCGAGCTTTGGAGGGGTTGTAATAGGAACTCATTTCTCATTAAAGTTTAGTTCCTTTTTCCGTCTTACAAAAGACTCTTATTGTTCAGTTTTCTTTGTGATTGTGATGTTGATCCAAGCAGTTGTGAGTAACATAGACTTCTCAGTCCATCTTCATATAACTCGAAAACACTTCGGGAGTTGTTGAACTTCCATTCTGTGCTTCGAGCACTTAGAATACATTCTAGTCCATATGTCAGGGATTTGACAAATTCAAGTCGTCTGTGTCATAGTTCATATTCAGGGAACTAGGAGATCCGAATTGCTTATATTCGAGTCCGCACTCTGGGGACTTAGAGTACTCCAGTCCGCACTCTGGGGACTTGGAAGTTCAAGTCATTCATACTCTAGTCCACGCTCTGGGGACTTAGAGTACTCCAGGCCGCGCTCTTGGGACTTGGAGGTTTAAGTCATTTATACTCCAGTCCGTGCTCTGGGGACTTAGAGTACTCCAGTCCGCACTCTGGGGACCTGGAGGTTTAAGTCATTTATACTCTAGTCCGCACTCTGGGGACTTAGAGATTTGAGTCGTTTATACTCTAGTCCGCGCTCTGGGGACTTAGAGTACTCCAGTCCGCACTCTGGGGACTTGGAGGTTTAAGTCGTTTATACTCTAGTCCGCGCTCTGGGGACTTAGAGTACTCCAGTCCGCGCTCTGGGGACTTAGAGTACTCCAGTCCACGCTCTGGGGACTTGGAGGTTTAAGTCGTTTATACTCTAGTCCGCGCTCTGGGGACTTGGAGGTTTAAGTCGTTTATCCTCTAGTCCGCGCTCTGGGGACTTAGAGTACTCCAGTCCACGCTCTGGGGACTTGGAGGTTTAAGTCGTTTATACTCTAGTCCGCGCTCTGGGGACTTAGAGTACTCCAGTCCACACTCTGGGGACTTGGAGGTTTAAGTCATGTATACTCTTGTCCGCGCTCTGGGGACTTAAAGTACTCCAATCCGCGCTCTGGGGACTTGGAGGTTTAAGTTGATAGTAGTCGTATTTCCACTCTTTAATTTGTATTCATCTACCGTATCGAGGCTAATGTTGTCGAATGAACAGTCGAACCACGTTTGCTCATGGAATGGGATCTTGCCCCCAGCTCAAGGGACGAAATTTGAAAAATGGACGATCGATTCTCGTCCGCTTGGTAATTATAGCTCTTCCAATCGAGTCAAGGAAGGAGGTATATGACAGATGGTTGGATCACATCCGTGTTGGGTTAGATAGCAGAATCTCTTACAATTTGCTCCGTATCTCCTTCTTTTGTGTTGAAGGCAGGATTTGGTGTGTAGATGATCAAATCACGTCCACTCTAGACAGATCTTGGCGTCACTGAGCTTCAAAAGAGGCCTCTGTATTTTGTCAAACTTTGTTCTATGACTTGATTTGAGTGGGCGATCAGGCCATACTAATTCCAAGCCTTGTTCAGGTCTCCGAGTCAAACGTGGAGGTCAATGAATAGATGGTCAGTCATGTCGACTTTATATTTGGGCTCTAATCGTAATGAGCTTTTCAATCTCTAGTTCTTGGCCCTAAATTAAAGGCACATGATTGATGATGAGCGATTGAATTATTCTCATCTAGATGTACTCCACACGTCTGATCATGGTCTGCGTGGATTGGTTGGTGACCAAATCTGAGTATCCAATCTCCTGCATTGTTTTGAAAGTAGTTTAGTTAAAGTTAGTCGTAGTTCATAGAACATTTAAAATAGAAATAGAAATGGAAATAATTTAAAGAAGATTATGATTAATCTCATTGATAAGTGAAGCAGCGTCGTGTTCTCGCTATTCGACTTTGCCCCTGGCTCCTTTCAAAGAGATGTCAGCCGTCAGCAGTCCAATTGATAATCATAGCCCTTTATTAATAGGCATCGGATGTTTGCTGCCCGCCATTCTGCAGGACTTGTACATACTATTAAAGCTTTCCTTTCCAGATCAGCTTTTCGATCACACCTCGGAGGTGTTTGTAATCGCCCGTGTTAGGATCAGTGAGCATCTTGGAATATACAACATTCCCCCTATTTTCTTTAGACTTTTGGTGTAATCTCTCGAGGTTGGTTTCCAGTACCACTCCAAGTCGTGAGTCTTCAAGTACAGGTTGTCAATTGAATCTTTCAAAGAGCATATGATCCGAATTTTGAGGTCTTGTTTCGGCTAATAGGATCCACATCCTTAGTCAATGGGCCTTCATTGTTATTTTCCTTAGTCTGTTCCGCTCCTCCACACTTTGATTTAGATTCAGTATTGTCATAGAGACGATGCATGGTCGTTGGAGGCTCTCTAGCCAACCGGCTGCTAAAATATATATGGAGGTCGATTATCCTCAAGTGATCAATATGATATCCCTTTGAGAGTATCGTTCGAGTAGCAGTTGTTTGTCTGCTCCCTTGTTGTCGTTCAGAAGCTGTCGCTAGATCCTCTATGCCCCGGTCGATCAGGGGATGTAAGGGAAGTAGATAGAATGTTCCTTTATTAAGTTGAGTTTTGAATTCACTATAGGGGTCGTATAAGAGACCGGTGTAACTTAAGTTTGGAACGGTCTGGATGCCGCTCGGCATATACAATACCGTTCGGCATTATAGAGGTGTTCGGCATAGAGGTTTGTTCGGCCTGGAAAAGCGTTCAGCCTAGAGGTTTGGATCGGCCTGGAGGAGTGTTCGGCCTAGAGGTATGGTCGGCCTGGAGGAGCGTTCGGCCTAGAGGTGTGGATCGGCCTGGAGGAGCGTTCCGCCTAGAGGATCGGCCAGGAGTGTTCGGCCAAGATGGATCGGCCACGAGTGTTCGGCCAAGATGGATTGGCCAGGAGTGTTCGGCCAAGTGTAGCTCGGCATACACCTTTTCTGCAACGATCGGCATAGACTTTTTCTGTGGCGATCGGTTGAATTGCCTTTAGAGGAGGGTCGGCCTTCATTCAACTTGAGTGCAAACTTTAACATCAAATCGCCAAATCTTGCGTACATCAATGAATCCAATCTACGGCTATCAGCTTCCTTTAGATTTCTTTCAAATCTGAGTAGAATAGGAAGTTTTCTATTAGACAACTGGATCTATCTCGCGAATATGGAAATCCAATAGTAGATGATGAGATCCAATCAAGCTGAGAATTTAATTCTCAGTGAAAGCACCAAAATGTTAGCACCAAAATTGGTCACTAACACCCTTGAGTAGAGTTATGTAGAGAGATTAATGAAGAGAGTAAATTAGGACTGAAAAATAGTGTAATTCAATGGAAAAGAATAACAAAAACGAGAACACCAGATTTATAGTGGTTCGGCGTAACTGCCTACATCCACTTTGAGTTTAATCTTTATTGCTTTCTCAATTACTTGAATACAGATACAATCCGTAAATCAATCACTTGGATACAAGTTTGAATTAAAAAGAGGAGAGTATAAGGAATGGCAGAGTCTCCCCAGTATTCCCGAAAAAAAGGTCCATTTCACTGTGCCCCTGCCCCTCTATTTATAGACGAAGATGGGTTGGGCTTCCCTGGTGGGCCTGGTAGCTGAATAACTCGGTCCAAACGGGGTAAGCCCCGTATGTCGACCCAAATAGGCCGAATGACCAAACGCTGAACCTTCATCTTTATGCCGAACGAAGTGAGGCCGGATGCTCTGCATGCAACACGAGATTTGTGCTGAACGGTGCAAGGTGTTGAGTGAGGGGTGTAGGCCGAACGAGGCTGGTAATGCCGAACAGTCCAGGAATGCCGAGTGAAGCATGAATGCCGAGTGCTCTAGAAGTCAAACGCTCTTAAATACCATTTGACCCATACGTGCCGAACGTATCTTGTATGCCGAACGTTCATGGATGTCGAACGTTCCTTGTATGTCGAACGATCATGGATGCCGAACGTTCCTTGTATGCCGAACGTTCATGGATGCCGAACGTTCCTTGTATGCCGAACGTTCATGGATGCCGAACATTCTTTAGGTGCCGTTCGATATTCAATACCGAACGGCCCTTTATGCTGAGCATTCCATAATTGCCGAACGATATACAATATCGAACGATTCTCAATGCCGAGCGTCCTTCTAACGTCGAACGCTCTTGATTGCCAAAACATGTCGACTGCATCAAACCCATATATCCTCAGGCCCTTCTTGGTCAGAATCTTGTCTAATGCTAATGATAATTTCTTCAACTGTCGTCTTGTAACCGGACCAAGGTGCCGGTTAATAAATATTATATCTTATTTTTAAGTGGTTAAGATTTGATAATATATAGATGGGTGTTTTTGGTAGTTCACGTCGATACCAAAAAAGTGTGACACCAAAGTTATTACAACTATTATTAAAGATATAATTACAGCGTTAATTAAATGTGGTGCAGTAGTAACTTTGTTGTAGGTTAAATATCACAACCGGTTCAAATCTTGGCAAGTGAATTACTTTTGGACAACCGATGGAGAATTAATTGGGGCAACGGTATAGGCTGGTCGGGCTTATTTGTAATGTTTTGTTTTTATTACAACATTCGTATTACATTAGCCTTATTTTCTTATTCATTTGTCCTTTTATGTTGTATTACTGTAAAATTTCCAAGGTAACTATATCATTTTCAATGGTAAAAATTTGGTAATATTCAAAATCGTTTCGAAAAATATATAGAACCTTTAAAATCGTATATCATGTTGATTGACTGTTGAACTTATTTCTTTGAATCTATAATTTCTATGGTTTAATCTTTTCTTTTTTATAAACTGTAAATTTTTAGGGTTTATCATTACTAATGCAGTAGGTACCAATTTATTGGTATATTAATCTTCAATACACCAACAGAACGATAACGATACGTATTACTAACAAAAACGATATGGTAGTAATATTTGCAAAAAGATAATGATA
Organism: Allium cepa; assembly: GCA_030765085.1. Lineage (NCBI taxonomy): Eukaryota > Viridiplantae > Streptophyta > Magnoliopsida > Asparagales > Amaryllidaceae > Allium > Allium cepa. The sequence goes on along the minus strand of CM060940.1, from coordinate 117,919,210 downwards.
ACCGTTACCATAACAACTTCATATTCATTGTATAAAATATCACAATAAGGGTGGTAACTAGACTCATTGGCCCAAATCTGGATTTGGCCCAGTAAGACTTGGATTTGGTTAGTAGGATCCAAACTGTACATAACGCACGAGGCTTAGATCAAACCGAATTGAACCCTCTCGGGTCTGGTTGGGTGTAACGTAATGAAACATATGTTTTTATGTTTTAGTTGGACCTTTAGGTTCGGTTAACCACTTTGGATTGGATCAGGTCTTTATGATACTTTTGGTTATCCTAAGAGAGTTATGGGTATGCATTAAGAACATTTATGTAATTTGTTACGTAATCTTAACCATGTAATAAATCTCATTTGAAATAAAAGTAGGCTTTTAGGTTTTGTTTTCTATTATTTGTGTGTTATATATGACATAAATAGTAAATATGTGTATTAGATATGTATAAGTTGAAAAATCCCAAGTATGGTATGATATCGATTGTAACTACGAATCGATCATAACCATGATTATTGAATTAATCCAGTAATAATATTTAACTTTAAATGTTCCCGATGAAGATGCATCGAGAATGAGATGTTGATACATTCAGTTAGACTAATGTATGTTACGCTCTTTAAATATTAGACACTTAATTATTTATGATCCTTGGGCACCAAAAGTTTATGTGCTTGTGACCATTGGATGGTTGCAGAACAACTAAACCGAGAGTCCTATGTATGTTAAATATATCTAATTCAAAACATAGGATCTCAACGTGGCGATATATGGTAGTCTTTAGACTTGAAAATATAATGCAACTTATATGAGGAGTCTATGCTTTGATTTTAGTCAACCCATGACATCACAACCATGTTGCGGCTCCTTTTGGGTACATTCCAGCGAAACACTATTCAGTAGAGGATTCATCTCATCCGATAAAGGGGATTAGTATCGCTATAATTGAAAGTCAACTCAAAGTGAAAAATATATGACCTTGGTACTTTTGGTTATTCGATAATTATTACTATGTGAAACAAGAACTTTGAAGTTGGCATTCACAATTGACTACGGAAGTTTTTGACTGTCAACCAAACTCAATCTAAGCGATATAGAGATGATGAAAAAAACCATGCATTAACATCTTGCTTGAAGGTGTATGCCTAATTAGAATAAAATATGTTTTCCTACGCTATTTATAACACATGTTTTTAACACACACTGCTATGAGCAATTTAATCTGTTAAATAATAAATAATATTGTAAAGGAAAGAAACAAGTATGGAAAAGTGTAAAATTATAAATTTCAAAATTATTTTTAAAATTAAGAGGGTAATGATATTTAACTCAATGGAAAATAAATAAGATTTTAATTATCTAGAGTGGGGTTTAGGAAAGGGAAAACCTAAGGCCCAACCCACTTAAGATCACCTAGCTCCCCATCTTTCTTTCTTATGTTTCATTCATTTTTCACCACCTAAGCAAAAGAAAGAATATAAATAAACCCCCTTTGGAAACTCTCATTTATTAAAGATGATGGAGAATTTAAAAGGCTTGAAAAGAAGTTAATGGCACATTTCTCTCAATTCTTATGTAAACTAGTGAACAATATTACCATCCTTTTTGTTGTTGTTTTCATTTTTGGATTTGCATAAAAAATGGATAATTTATGAAGATAAAAACATGGACGTGATATGTATATGAGAATTTAAATGCTTTTACGAGTTTATATGTGAAGTTTTGAAGTTAAAAAAGAAGGGTTTTTGAATTTAAAACCATGGCTAATGACATATTAATGATATAGAATCTAGATAGCTCTGATATCATTAATTATTTTAGAATTTTCTGAATTGAAATGATTTTCTAAGTTGGAAAATGGTGTAGTTTCGAGTTTTAATTATTTAAAATATGAAAAATAATTATTTTTCCAAAATAGTATGTATGGTCGAAAATGAAGATTTAGAACCGAGAATTTAATGGGATTTCCATAAAATTACTATGAAGAAGGATGAAAAATGGGAAAATAACGTCTATTAATTAACTAATCAAGGAATTAATTAATTTGATTAATTAGAGGAGAAATATTGTCCATAAATTTTCTACAAAGAATTCAGTAAGGGAGGTGATTAACAAATAAGAATTTAACATATGACATTATTTGGTCACAAGTAATTGCTTTAAAATTAAATAAAACAGTATTAAAGTTAATTACAAGTTTGTCACCCTATCTCTAAAGCATAACTTTAGTAGCATGTTAAAGTATAATTCCAGTAGCAAAGTATGCCATAGTTCTTTCAGCATATTATAGCATAGCTCCGATAAAATATTATGCCATAATTCTTTCAGCAAAGTATGACATAGCTCCGTTAGCATTATGCCATAACTCTGATATCATGTAATATGTCATAACTCTGTTAACTTGTAACCCTTATAGCATGTTAATTTATAATTCTGATAGTATGTTAAGTTATAATTCTAGTAGCATGTTAAACCTTACCTTCGATAACGTGACTTAGAATATTTTTGTTATTGAATTATAACTTGGTTTTGGATGATATTATTTTATATTTAATTTCCATTAGCTAATGTGTTAGGCTTTTAGTAATACTAAAGTATGGATTTTGATAGCCTTATGTAACGACCCAACGCATCCGCACATATCGGACTTGAATTGCTCAAAATATCATATTGTTAATTTATATTTGGAAAAACTCAGCATATACAGTAAATAAAATAATCACAGACATGGAGTAATATAATAATAAGCAGCGAAAACAAAAAGAATAGTAGTTCGTGAAGCTACTATATAAATATATAACAGAGTTAAACAAGATACAATAGAAGTCTAATATACATAGAAATCTCCATACAATAGTCAAATACAAGATCAGAATATATCACAAAGTCAACTGAATAACTGCAAGCTGAATAGAGTGATGGATCTCCAAGCAAAGCTCCAACTCCAAAGGTGCGTCTCGGATGCTGTGACGTCCAGTCTGACCCGAGCGTAAAGTAAAAACACAAAACACTCGAGTCAGGATTAACATTCTTATATCAATAAATCCAACTCAAGTGATAACAACCAAAATACAAGTAACTCAAAGGATGTTTGGGATAACCATCCTTTAAGGATCTGTTAAACTATCTACCATGTAGTAATATATGCTATTATAATAATGTCTATAGTAAAGTAAACTATTAAAATAGCGTTATGGCATTACCCATATCCCCCTTAACAGATTTTGTGACGCCCCACCTCTATACTAACGCTAGCCAATAATACTATGGAGTAATGCCGTCAACTAGCACGAAGAATATGGCTGTTGAGGAGCCACCCTCCGTGTAATTGCTTTGTGTGAGCACCGACATGTCAGATAGTATAACATGCATTTCATTTCAAGAGGAAATCCGACATGCCGATACAAACTCAAAGCTACTACGCAGTGGCTATGTGGTCTTCGGAAACAAATATAGAAATAAAAATAACATAAATCAGTCATAGATATCCATATGACAAAGGCGGAAATAAATATGAATATAACACATAGAAGTGTACATCAGAGTAGTGGTCAAACAAAATCCACAATATCACAAAAGAATAAATACAAGTGCTAAACAAAAGAATATGTATACATCAAGGAGTCTCCATCTCAAATGTATAACAACAAAACCACCAACCTAATGTAGATAGACAAAAGTCAGATGATGATCCCTAATAAGGAGTCAAGCAGAAGCACCTGTAACATCTCGATCTGATCCGAGTATTATTTAATAAGAAAATAATAAACAGACCAGTCTATCTATAAATATGAGATAAAATGAGATAGAATAAGAGATATGATGAAAATGTATGATAACAATAATGTCATACTATGAAAAGTATACATTTAACAACAACAAAAATCATACAGTATCTCAAAAATCTCATAACATCAAAAAGATTGTCGTATTCTTTACCATATTCATCAAACCACAAATATTGGCTAACATATCAATGTCAATCATAAAAATTGGTGAAACATAAATTCTAGAAATCATCAATTAGAAATCCAGAAAGCACAAAAAATGGGAGGCCTATCACAAACGGGAGCATGAAAACTCATCACACGTGTATCGCAAATGGAACGCTATTACATGGTCGCTAATCATAAAGCCGGAACATCGACGCAGTACAATAACGGTATGTCCCATGAACCGAAACTCAAATAATTCGGAATATCGACGCAGTACAATAATGGTACGTCCAACGAACCGAAACTCCAATAATTCGGAACATTGACGCGGTACAATTACGGTACGTCCAATGAACCGAAAAGTCGGGACATCGATGTAGTACAATAACGGTACATTCGATGAACCAAACACCATAAAAGAACATGGGTCGCTAGCCCATAAGAATTGAGTCGAAACTTCAAAGAACTAATAGGTCATTAGCCTATAAAAGAAATGAGACGAAGCTCAATAAAACGAGGTACCGTCCCCTACGTGGACAAAGAGACATCGCACACTGCTAGTCTAAACCATAAAAATGATCATCAATGATCAGTGAAAAGTGTGAATTACACTAAGCTAGCAAATAAATGAGTTTAGCTTCATGTTTCATAACCACTGGCTTAACTTAAATATTTACGAAAAAATTGTAGATCTCCACTCATAGATTATCACAAGAGTTTCAATCGAACAAGTCCAAAAATTAACCGACGAAGTAAACACAAGCATTTCATACCACTAGTTATACTAAGCCGTTTAATTGGATTTCTCAAACGAATGAGGTAAAGGTTTGTGTATACTAATAGATTGGAAAACGGATTTATAAACAAGCTTTGTATTAAAAATAGAGTTGAAATCATCTTTGAGAAAGAGTTTGATATTTACTACTAGTATGGAAACCTTTGTATTAAAAAGTGACAAGTCATAGAAATGATTGTAGAAACAATCAATCGCTAAAAATTCACATACGAAGACGTGAATCAAATCCATAGAAATCGATTCCGAATCCATCGCAATGGATATTATCAAAAATCCCAAAAAAGAAGTCATCAAAGTCGATAATAAATGATAACAACAAATCGGATCAAATCGAATCGATAAAAATTGGAATCTCAAGCAAAATAAACAAGTTGGGCTGAAGCAAGTAGGTCAGTCGACTGGACACTGAGTTCAGTCGATTGGCCCAATGCCTGGAAAATTCTCGGGTTCCTGATCAGTCGACTGAACTCAGAGAGCCAGTCGACTGGAACCTGTTTCCCAGCATTTCCATCCTCTCACAATGAAGGGCAAACTCTCAATAATCTGTGATCGGACGAGCAATGGGCGCTAGGAGTTTATGCCAATCGACAACCCAGCCCTATTGGCTCTTCGATACACCACCAAAAGCATTCATACGTCGAAGCTAGGATTTTTAAAGTTTTTGACTTCAAAACACCAAAAATTGAAATGTTCACCAAATCAATTTAAATCAAAAGCAAATGAATATGAATAGATGTTAGGAATTCATATCTAACAATAATGATAGTTATAGACATGGATGTGAGATAGAAATCTCACCTTTTCTCAAAAACAATGAAGGAGAAGCTTGAAAACAAAAGGAAGATCAACCACTCTTCAACTTTATCTCTAGAAACTCCAATCTAAGATTATAAACAAATATTTCCTAAGTTAGGTTATAGGGAATTTCTGAAATTGGAGAGAGATTGAGATGAAGAAGAAGAAGGTGATACTTACCTAAGTTTCTCATGGATTTTGGAGTTAGAACTTGAATTTGCAAAGGAGCTAGGGCTTAGGAATTTTAATTTCCAATCTCTTCCCCCATTGTTCCTAAAGCTTGAAGTGTTAGGAAATAGAAATGAAATGGATGAAGAGGGGTGGGGGTGGAGCTAGGGTATTAAGTTTGGGTAAATGGGCTGAAACCCAAACTCAAAGCCCTAAGTGAAAAGGTCGAAATTCTAGCTAACTCTAAAAATATTAATGTTTATACTAAAAAAGATCGCTAATGTCATTTTGAACTCAATGGAAGTGGTCTCGAGTCCTAATTTGACTGTTTGCAAAAAGCAGCATTTCGGACTATAATCCGACTAATCATGCCATATTTAAATAAAATATTTAAATACACAATCTTAAAATATGCGGGTTGTTACATACTCCCCTCCTTAAAGAAATTGCGTCCTCGCAATATTTAAGAAGAAAATAATAAGTAACAGCCATAGAAGCATATCAACACAAAAGAAATTTGAAATAAGAAGTTCACCACAAAGGGCATGAGAAAGTAAGTCCGGATGTGTTCGCTCGATGAATTCTCTAGATTCCCAAGAACAATCCTTAGGATTTGAGGACCATTGAACTTTCACAAGAAGGACATCTTTATTTCGAAGGCATTTTACATCCGATGCAATGATACGAATAGGATGCTGCTCATAAGTCAAATTAGGCAAAACTTCAATTTCTTCAACAACACCGGGCTCAAGGATAGAATCAGAATCTCGAAGGCATTCCGTAGTTGGGAGACATGAAAAACATCATGAATAGTAGAAAGTCGAGCCGGTTCAACGACGTAGTTCGATAACGGTATGCCTAAATAATTCGAAACAACGACGTAGTATAATAACAGTACGTCCGATGTACCCGGAACTCAAATAAATTAGGCAATGACGTAGTACAATAACGATGCGCCCGTTGATCCTGTCAAGAAGATCATTCCATTTGTACATTAGCAAAGAAGCAACCATTTATTGTTTACGACTAAGGGTATCGACAAAACGATCTCCCTTTCCAAAGTATAGAGAATATCAAGATCATAAAATGCAAGGAACTCGAGCCAAGAATGTTGACACAAATTAAGTTCCTTATGAGAGAATAGATACTCCAAAGATTTATGATCGGTGTAGAGAACAAATCTCTCTCCCAAAATAATGATGCCAAATTTCTAAAAGCGAAAACAATAGCCGCGAACATCAGATCACGAGTGGCATACCTAGTCTCGATAGGCTTTAATTGTATAGAAGAATAAATGATAGAACATTCTCTTCACAAGAGAACAGCACCCAAACCAATACAACTAGCATTGGTACAAACAATAAAGTCTTGGTTCCCTTCGGGAATCACAAGAATAGAAGCATCGAAAAAAGAGTTCTTTTAATTGATCCTCTTTCCCGAAAAGCTAAAACTTTCAAAATCACAATTAACTTTATGTAGTCATCTTTCTAGAAAAATTTACTTATTCCAAGTCAATTTACCGTGTCAGATTTGTCTCATCAAAGCGTTTTAGGAGATTCCTATCGATAACTTTGATCAGGCGCATCAATCAGAATTCGTAAAGCACTCAATGGGCAAAACAACACAAAATCATCTTCTATATGATAAAAATATCTCTTAAAATTTTACGAATACTCTTTGCTCGTTTTAAGAACAAAATCCAATTATACTTAGAAATAAATCTTATGAAAAAGATTTGCAAATTTTAAACTGTGGTTTTCATCTATATTTAATAAATTCAAAAAAATGGACTCATCGAGATATTCGCTGAATTCTCGATTAATAAGATGGATGAAATAAGCTGGGCAACTCGAATGACATCACGTGTCATTCATAAGAATCATAATGAGTGCGGAATGCGGTTAGTGGAATGCTTTCGTCTGCAACTCATAGCTAATGAAAATTGGTGGTAAATTCAAACTAAAAAGACTTTAGCACCACTCAAAAGATTGCTTAGGTGTTAACCCTAAGACAAGCTCAAAGATACCGGAAAATTTCACAACTACTTGAATGAGAGAAATAACATTTTCTACAACAAGTGGGTCTAGAAAATAAAATGATGTCACCAAATTGGAATCAAAATCATTTTAGAAAAATAGAAATCTGCTTAATAGATTGAAAATGTCGAAGATGGATAGTCCTATCGGGACATAGGACATGGCTTCATAATGGTTAAGCCAATCCTTTCACAAAATCAATTCTGAAGCCTAAGTAACGCATAACATGCAAATCATCCTGGAAAGAATAATCACATAAAATAATTTCGACATCTTTTCAAAATAAACTGAGCGTTGCGAATCCACTATCCGGATAGCAATTCTCAGCGAAGTCATCAAGCCCAAAATATTTAAAGAGAAGAAATCAACAAGTTCTTTCGATATAAAAATAATGAGATCAACCCATATCAACAAGAACTCGAATAGGATAATGACAAAACAAATGTCATCAAGGACCGAATGAGAAATACCTTGACCAAGAGAAGTGCTACTAGGCGCTTGCACAACATTCAACTTTCTCTCTCTCTTGCTTGGAAGTTTGGGACATGAAGATAAAAGATGACCCGAATTTTTGCAATAACAACAAAAGAGAGGTTTCGGACGTCTATTAGCATAATGGTCCGTGGAACCACAATTGTCGCATTGTCCACGACTAGAGGTAGGAGTCTTTGCTACCGGAGTTTCTTGTTTCCCTTTTTTGTTAGGATTGAGGCCTTTGAATTTAATAGGCCTCTTCATGTTATTGTTAAAGTTCTGTTTGGCACCCATAACTTCAACATCACTTCCATTATCGGCCTCTTCAAGTTGAAGAGCGATATCGATAAGCTGATCAAAAGAAACTTCTAGTTTTAGAAGTAATGGCTTCTTGAGGTTCTTATTCAACCCATAGACAAACCTTTGATTTTTCTTCAATGGGTATTAATATACTCGACCCCATATTAGAGAGAGATTCAAAAGATGCGACATAGTCTGTCACGAAAGATTCGCCTTGAGCAAGGTCAATAAAGCGCCAAGCTAAAGTTACTTTTTCAGCCTCCGGCACAAATTTCAACTCGAACCTTCCCCGGAATTGCTCCCAAGTAAGATCCGCTTTGATAATCTCAGAAAGCTCATACCAATCTTATGCTCTTTCTTGGAGCATGCTAGAAGCCACTTGGACTCAATGGAGATCAACGAGATTCATGCGGGAAAAGATGCGGTCGCATGATCTAAGCCAAGCTTGGATTTCTATAACACTTTCGGATCCCCTGAATGGCCTTTCACCAAATCGGTATAGTCTCTGCACAAGCGTGCAAATCCAGATCTAGGATGAGTAGGCTCAGGAATGGGTCCGACAACTTGAGCATTCTTTACAAGATCTAGAAGCTGCTAGGCAAACATAAATACTCCCTCCTGAGGAGTAGCACTGTATTGACCAGCATTGGGTCGGTTAAATCTAACCATTTCTCTTCTACAAGAAAGAAAGAAAGAAAGAAGGTTAATCTCATAATGAATATCAAACAATATTGATTGATAAAACAAGGCATCACAAAGAAAATAAGATAGAACGGGTCCAATGACTCGAATAAACCCTAAGGCACGACTCCTAAGATGGACTTAGGACGATGATCCTTGTTAAATTATTCTACATTGTTTCGAAGTTTGGCTCTGATACCAAGCTGTGACGTCCCACCTCTATACTCACGTTAGACAATAACACTACGGAGTAATGCCGTCAACTAGCACGAAGAATAAGGCTATTGAGGAGCGACCCTCCGTGTAATTGCTTTTTGCGAGCACCGACATGTCAGATAGTATAACATGCATTTCATTTCAAGAGGAAATTCGACATGCCGATACAAACTCAAGCTACTACACAGTGGCTATGTGGTCTTTGAAAAAAAATATAGAAATAAACATAACATAAATCGGTCACGGATATCCATATCACAAAGGCGGAAATAGATATGAATATAACACATAGAAGTGTACATCAGAGTAGTGGTCAAACAAGATCCATAATATCATAAAAGAATAGATACGAGTGCTAGATAAAGGAATATGTATACATCAAGGAGTCTCTATCTCAAATGTATAACAACAAAACTACCAATCTAATGTACTTAGACAAAAGTCAGATGATGATCCCCGATAAGGAATCAAGCAGAAGCACCTATAACATCTTGGTCTGACCCAAGTATTATTTAATAAGAAAATAATAAACGGATCAGTCTAGCTATAAATATCAGATGAAATGAGATAGAATAAGAGATATAACAAAAACATATGATAACAGTAATGCCATACTATGAAAAGAATACATTTAACAACAACAAAAATCATACAATATCTCAAAAATCTCATAACACCAAAAAGATTGTCATATTCTTTACCATATTCACCAAACCACAAATATTGGCTAACATATCAATGCCAATCATAAAAATTGGTGAAATACAAATTCTAGAAATCATCAATTAGAAATCCAGAAATCACAAAAAGGGGAGACCTATCACAAACGGGAGCATGAAAACTCACCACACGTGTGTCGCAAATGGAACACTATTCCATGGTCGCTAACCATAAAGCTGGAACATCGACGCAGTACAATAATGATACATCCCATGAACCGAAAGTCAAATAATTCGAAACATCGACGCAGTACAATAACGGTACGTCCAACGAACCGAAACTCCAATAATTCAGAACATTGACGCAGTACAATAACGGTACGTCCAATGAATCGAAAAGTCGGGACATCGATGTAGTACAATAACCGTACATCCGATGAACCAAACACCATAAAAGAACATGGGTCGCTAGCCCTTAAGAATTGACTCGAAACTCCAAAGAACTAATGGGTCGTTAACCTATAGGAGAAATGAGACAAAGCTCAATAAAACGAGGTACCGTCCCCTACGTGGACAAAGAGACATTGCACATTGATAATCTAAACCATAAAAACGACCATCAGTGATCAGTGAAAAATGTGAGTCACAGTAAGCTAGCAAATAAATGAGTTTAGCTTCATGTCCCATAACCACTGGCTTAACTTAAATATTTACGAGCAAATTATAGATCTCCACTCATAAATTGTCACAAGAGTTTCAATCAAACAAGTCCAAAAATTAACCGACAAAGTAAACGCAAGAGTTTCATACCACTAGTTTTACTAAGCCGTTTAATTAGATTTCTCAAACGAATGAGGTAAAGGTTTGTGTATACTAATAGATTGGAAAACGAATTTATAAACAAGCTTTGTATTAAAAATAGAGTTGAAATCATCTTTGAGAAAGAGTTTGAATATTTACTGCTAGTATTAGAAACCTTTGTATTTAAAAGTGACAAGTCACGGAAATGATTGTAGAAACAATCAATCGCCAAAAATTCGCATACGAAGACGTGAATTAAATCCATAGAAATCGATTTCGAATCCATCGAAATGGATATTCTCAAAAATCCTGAAAAAGAAGTCATCAAAGTCGATAATAAATGATAACAACGAATCGAATCAACTCGAATCGATAAAAATTGGAATCTCAAGCAAAATAGGCAAGTTGGGCTAAAGCAAGCAGGTCGGTCAACTGAACACTGAGTTCAGTCGACTGGTCCAATGCCTGGAAAACTCTCGGGTTCCAGGTCAGTCGACTGAACTTAGAGAGCCAGTCGACTGGAACTTGTTTCCCAGTATTTCCAGCCTATCACAATAAAGGGCAAACTCTCAACAATTTGGCGATCGGACGAGCAATGGGCACTAAGGGTTTATGCCAATCGACAACCCAACCCTATAGGCTCCTCGATACACCACCAAAAGCATATTCATACATCAAAGCTAGGATTTTTAAAGTTTTTGACTTCAAAACACCAAAAATTGAAATGTTCACCAAATCAATTTAAATCAAAAGCAAATGAACATGAATAGATGTTAGGAATTCATACCTAACAATAATGACAGTTATAGATATGGATGTGAGATAGAAATCTCACCTTTTCTCAAAAATAATGAAGGAGAAGCTTGAAAACAAAAGGAAGATCAACCACTCTTCAACTTTATCTCTAGAAACTCCAATCTAAGATTATAAAAAAAACATTTCCTAAGTTAGGTTATAGGGAATTTCTGAAATTGGAGAGAGATTGAGATGGAGAAGAAGAAGGTGATACTTACCTAAGCTTCTCATGGATTTTGGAGTTAGAATTTGAATTTGCAAAGGAGCTAGGGATTAGGAATTTTAATTTTCAATCTCTTCCCCCATTGTTCCTAAAGCTTGAAGTGTTAGAAAATAGAAATGAAATGGATGAAGAGGAGTGGGAGTGGAGCTAGGTCTTTAAGTTGGGGTAAATGGGCTGAAACCCAAACCCGAAGCCATAAGTGAAAAGGTCGAAATTCTAGCTAACTCCAAACATATCAATGTTTATACTCAAAAAGATCATAAATGTCATTTTGAGCTCAATGGAAGTGGTCTCGGGTCCTAATCTGACTGTTTACAAAAAGTAGCATTTCGGACTATAATCCGACTAACGATGCTTTATTTAAATAAAATATTTAAATATACAATCGTAAAATATGCGGGTTGTTACACATTTTATACTGCCATAGTCTATACAATACCATGATACTTCGTAAACTGGAGCTATCAAAGGGAACTCCATAGGTACGACACAAAACAAACTCGTAGTGGTTTCGATAGGGTAGGTGACACGACACAACTAGGCAATGCCAGGGTAGATATACCAATTACACTTCCGGGCTGGTGGTAACGCAGAGCCGTAGGCAATCGCCCACCTCGAGCCACATTCCCGAATTAAAATGCGCAACAAATCAATCACAAAGTAATAGAATGGCATAGGATGGAGTGTGTCCGATCGGAGGAGCTACCTCACTTGGTCCGTCAATTGCTCCTGTTTTAGCCACCTTATGCCGACTCACGGAAGTCGGGTCCACGTATATACCTCACATAGGATCGCCGCCACCATCCTACTTCATTTTGCAATGTCCACCACGTATACGGTTGTTAAAGTGATTTTAGTATTAGTAGAGAGTATAACAATATACGATCCCGGTCTTTTTAACAACCAAATGTTATTATAACACCGCGATCATTTTGAAATAGTTTATACTTCAAAACCAAAATATCATTGCCATTTCAAAACCATATCGATACGATATCATTTCACTTCAAATGTTTTCATTTCCAAAATCATAGCACTTTCAAAGTTATAACACTTTCGCAACCAAAACACTTGAAATTATAACACCTTTGAAATCGTACACTTTGAAATCATAATACTTTGAAAATCATAACATTTTGGAGATAAAAATTTAGAAATCACAATACTTTGGAAATCATAACATTTTGGAAATCATAATTTAGAAATCACAATACTTGGAAATCATAACATTTTGGAATCATAACATTTTGGAATCATAACATTTTGGAAATCAAAATTTAGAAATCATAATACTTTGAAAATCATAATATTTTCCACTTAACCGGTTTAGATATTAAAATGGTGTATAAAATAAAATCGTTTATAAAATAAAATAGTTTATAAAATAAAATAGTTTATATAAGTAGTTATAGGTTAAAATAGTTTATAATAAAATAGTTAATATATTAAAATAGTTTATATTAAAAATAGTTTATATTAAAATGATTTATATATTAAAATAGTTTATATTAAAAATAGTTTATATTAAAATGATTTATATTAAAATAGTTTATATGAAAATAATTTATAAAGTAAAATATATAAGTAGTTTTAAATATAATTTAAAAATACTTTATATAGTAAAATAACTTCCTCAAATTTCACAAATCGATTCCATATCAACTCGAATTCCAAAATTTAAATTTAATCCAATCTCAAATCATCAACTTCAATTTATTTCAGTTTCTCAATAAACCATTTCAAGTTATATCGATTTAAAAAAACAAATTTGAACCACAAAATAAACCATTTCAATTTCAATATATTTCAAAGCTTTAAATATTCAAACATTTCAAAACTAGATTTGATAATTTCATATATATATATATATATATATATCAAATTCACTTTACTATTATTTATTTTGAAATGTTTACTTAATCATTCAAATAACATTTAAATAAACTTCAAATTTCATATTTAAATAAAACTAAATATACCTTTTCAATTTATGTAAATTTGAAATATTCATTTAAATCATTTTTAATCATAATCAAGTTATAAAATCATATATTTAAAATCCCAAATCTAGTAAAATAACTTATTTGAGTATAATTCTTAAATAAATTCAATTTCAAACCAATTTATATTTCTCTATCCAACCTGAATTTTATTAAAATCATCATAAAATCTATATTTGAAAATATAAATTTTAAATAAATAATACTTAAACATATTATATTTTAATTAAATCAACTTTATTAAATCAACATTAATAAATCAAATCTTATTATTAAACTTATTTTATATATTTTAAAATAGTAAAATTGTAAGTAAAATCTTAAAATTTATAACTCCAAAACTAACTTATAATTTTAAAAATTACAAATCCTATAATTTTAAAAATCAAAATTTAAAACCTTTATAAAAATAACACACACATATATATATATATTAAAATCAATATTTATTAAAACAGAAATATTCATTTCAAAACCTTGGAAATCATTTAAAATATATATATTGACCAACGATGTTTATATATAATTTTCTATCCTATGGTAAAATGATACAGATATTTATTGTTTCAATCTACAATTTGAATATATACGGGTATATATCATTTCAACTCGCAATCTCAAATTCAGTTCAATGAAAATCGCTTGGGTTTATCATTTCAACCCATAACGATTTTCTCCTATTTTACAGATCGTTCGAGTATGTATCATTTCAACCCATAGGGAACTCTATACTGACAGGGAATCTGTAGAGTGATAACAGATATGATAATATTATAATAGGCATATATCATCAATATAATAACAGATAATGGTGCTAAATGTCATAGGTGAATAGATATAGATAATAGCATACATATAACAATGTAAATAGCTAACAACAACATATTTCAATTGTCGTTTCAATCGAAATCAAATTTAATAAATATAAGAATGTTAGTCGTGAGTGATTGCTCATCTCCCGAGGCTAGAGAGGATAGACAATGAAGTTGAGTTACGAAATGCAAGCACGGCTTACAAAGTAAAGCTAGATTGGCACTAATTTGACAATAAAGCCGATAAATAGGAATTGATGAGAACGAATCAGAATCATCTAGATATAACTGAACAAAATATATTAATATTATTTCTCTGAAACCAATATTTAAAACACATATATTAAAATCATATATATATATATAATTAAAATCATTTTTTTAAATTAAAATATATATTTTAGAATCAACCATATAATTAAAATAATACATATAATTATTTATTTTCAAATCAATGTTATTATAAACTTATATACATATATACTGTAAGCAACAGATTATGTACAATTTATATGAATTCGTACTTACATATGCTGACACTATATGTATAAGCAACTAGATATACATGTGTAGACTAACCTATATGCAGGCTACTCACCACCCATATGCAGATAGAACAACCATATGCGTAGACGATATACTCACAAACCAACATATAATATAACTAATATATACTTATACTCAAATAAATGTAAGTACATAAAAATATATGCAGACTGTTCATATACAATAAAATATGCAGACTGCCTTTAATATGTGGATGCTTCAACATAATATGCAGACTCATATATAAGTATATGCATAAACCAACATATATAAATAACCTTTTTTATACTACAATATATTCATTATACTGTATTATATAAATATGAAAACTGCAAACATTATATGCTCAAACAGTACTACATTTATGATAAGTATATAACTTTATGTATTACATGCTAACTGTGAGAGAGAGAGAGAGAAAAAAATCAAAACCCATATATATATATATATATTTATATAAGCTAACAAAGTCAAGTATGCAGACTCAATACTCATAACACCATATGCATGCCTATATATACTTTTAGAATTAGTATGACTTATAAAATCCATATAAACATATATTTTACATAAGTTTATATATATGAAGTTTAAATCTCAACTCAGAAAATACAAAACTTGTAATATGTGAAACCTGTAATATACGAAACCTATATATGCATTATATATAACATATTACAAATTCCCAGGCAACAACTATATAATATATTATAGATATAATACCCTATATAGAATATATACATATAAAAATAATATAAACTAATATATATATAATATAAACATATATATATATATATATACCTTTACACGCTATTTCCAATGAAGAGGGAAAAACAGGCTGACCGACAACTAAGGGGTCTTGGCTTGGCTGCACGAAGCAGGATTCGATGGTGGTGATGGCCGTGGCTAGGGTGAGTAGAGGTGTTGATGCGGGCCCAAACTGGATTCAGGCTATCATTACACATGAAACCTAGTTGATATGCCCTCAACTATGGCTGGCTTGCGAGTCGACTTGGAACCACTCGGCCTAGACTAGACCAGGCCACGTTAAGATACCTTGATTAGTCCGCCTTCTTACTTATGAAAAACATTAAGTAATATTTTACCCCCTAAGTTGATACCCGTGAGTGGATGTGGGCTTGTAAAATCATGAATACCCCGTCGGTTGATGATTATGCTATGCAATTAATGCCCTTCTTACGTGCATCGCATCGTTGGCTGTAGCGGTTTTTCTTCTTGAAACTTTGCATGGACGTGTCATTTCACCCATGCGTGTAGTGTGACACAGCACTTACACTCTTAAATGATTGAGATCCTTTTCCCCCTTAATCATAACGACTGTAAGTTAAATGAGAGGTGTATACATAACCCCTCCTCTTCTTCTCTTTTGAACCCATAGGGTAGCAAACTAGAACTTTTCATGGTTTCTATTAATAAAACATATTACTTTGCCTTCCTCTTCCTCTTATATTGCTCTTGAGCATGTGGTTTTTTATCAAATTTGGTTGGTATTAAAAGGAATGGGGTAGCTCTTTAGGGGACAAACTATGTTTGTCGATATCAGATCGGACCGCTCACTTGGATTTCTGCTTTTTGAGACGGATCTTATCTTTGGCTTGGACTTGTCTTGTGATTTATAGCCATCTCCCCGATGGTGATTGCTCATCAGTCTTGGACTAATGATCCAGGTGAAACTAGGGAGCTTCCTTACCTCGATGCTTTGACATTTCCGACCTTGGGTCGGCATGGATGCTTTAATATCTTGTTGGAAGGAGTAGTAGCTGTCTCCTTTGCTGCTTCTTCCATGGGCGAAGCCTCGGTCTGCTCCTTGGTGAGGTTGTTTGGATGCTTTTAATGGTTTTTATAACAAGGTTTAATGCGTAAGGCTTCGAAGGTAGCAATACCCTCGGTTTTATTCAGTAAGTTCTTGCTCTTTTGGTCATTGGTGCAGTAGAGCATGGTCTGAATGGTGATAAGAGTTCGGGATATCTGGCCTCTGAAGAGCGCTATTAATGTACTTCTTCTCCCTTTTCTCTTTTACTTTTTTTAAACTAACTAAGGATTGAAAATATTTTTAAGCCTGCCAAGGCAAGTGTTATGACTCCACATTCTTTTGAACTAAATAAGAATAGACCTTTTGTTGAAAACTTATTGTCTATGAAGCTAGTTGTCTCTGATTGTTTTCCTACCACTAGTAGGGAAGCTATCTTGGATTGCTAGCAATGTCCCTTGCACTAGGTTGACCAATATGTTTTGACTGATAAGCTGGTCGGTTAATCGGGTTGAAAGCATGTAATGACCGAGCAACCTGTTCGTTTGTTAGGTTCTAAGGCTGGCAAATGGTAGTTAAGCTTCAATGTGCTGCTCTGTTGATAGGTGGTCCCGGCATGCATTTGAGTGCTGAGTGGGTCGAATTCCTCATAGGTGACATGCAATTGGAAGGAGTTCCTACATTATTTGTAGAAAAAATTCCATGTTTAAGGCATGCTAAGAGTAATACTGCAATGCGACAAGCGGAACCTAAGCATTAATAAGAACCAAGTATTGGGCAAGTACCAATTGGAGGGTGGCATTGGCATTGCATGAGCACATGTCAGCACATGGGTTCGCCTGGGTGATAAACGATCATGTGTAGAGTAGCAGACGGGCCCATCTCGAACCCGAGCGCATGGAGGCTCGAGGGTTCTATTAGGTGATACGTCATCGTCGTTAGGTGACCGTTAGTCCTAGCTTGAACCGTGGTGCATGGCTGGCTTGAATACTCATGCATAAAGGTCTGGTATAACGGTGAGACGAGTGATAAGCGTCGTCGCTCGCAAGAATTTAGCAGATAAAAATGGTAAAGAGTGAACTCATCTCTACATCGCTCTACTGTTGGGCGGTCCTAGCACAAACCTAAGAGATGAGGGACTTAAGAGTTCACCAAGGTGACACACTATAATAAGGAGCTGCAAGCAGACCTGACTCGAACATAAGCGCTGAGGGGCTTGAAGGTTCTCCTAGGTGACATGCTACAATAAGGAGCAATGGCTGGGCCAAGCTCGAACCTAAGCGTTATGGGGCTTGAAGGTTCTTTAGGGTGATACCTTGCAATAACTAGCTATAGGAAGGCCGGCTAGGATCTAAGCATTGAGAGGCTTGAAGGTTCTCCAAGGTGATGTGCTTTAATAAGGAGCTACATGTGAGTCTAGCTCGAACTTAAGCACTAAGGGGTCCGAAGGTTCTTTAGGGTAACACACTATAGTAAGGAGCTACAGGTAGGCCCGGCTCGAACCTAAGCACCAAGGAGCTTGAAGGTCCTCTAAGGTGACGTGTTGTAATCATAAGCTACAGGCTGGCCCTACTCGAACCTAAGTGCTGATGGACTTGAAGGATCTTTAGGGTGACATGTTGCAGTAAGGAGGTACAGGAAAGCTCCGCTCAAACCTGAGCATTGAGGACCTTGAAGATTCTCCACGATGACACACTGCAATAAGGAGTTGGAGGCGATCCTACATAGGTGGATTCGGCTTAAACCTAAGCTCTAAGGATCTCGATGGTTCTCAAGAGTGACACACATCAATAAGGTGCTACAGGCTGGCCTGACTCGAACCTAAGCACCGAGGGCTCGAAAGTTCTCAAGGGTGATAAGCTGTTATACGGAACTACAGGCAAGCTTAGCTTGAACCTAAATGCCAAAGGGTTGAAGGTTCTATAGGGTAACATGTTGTAATAAGGTGTAGGAGGTGGGACTGGTTCGAGCCTACACTCTGAAGGGCTTGAAGGTTCTTTAGGTGACACGCTATAATAAGGTCTAGGCCCAACTTATTTCTATGCAGACATCCTACAGATGCCAGACTTCAATGTCACTTGGGGTAACAACATCAGACTAGAAAATAGTGTCCCGTCTTTCACGCAGGATGGGCGGCATCACGAGTGAGGGCTATGAACCATTGTGAACGTGTACCCAATTGTCGATGCGCCTCTCCATCAAGGGGAGATACATCTCACCTAAACTCACGATGCAGTAGGCAGTCCCCAAGCAAGGAATTGAATGAATAAAGATTCTATTTTGTTGGATAGCCCGTCAGTCCCCAATAAAGAAATGCATTCTCAACAATCCACAGTCGTGGATATGCAGCCAAACAAAAAGGGAGCGAGAACTCCCATAGTCCTAGGCAACAAAGTTCAGCAGTCCCCAAATAAGGTGCATATGGTAGCTCGAACATGTTGGATTGCATTAGTGAAGGAGTTGAATGGTCTAGGCTCTACGATCGTTGACGAATTCTTCACAAGAGGTTAAGGGCTTGGAAGCGAGCTTGAGAAAGATATTGGCGGTGGAGTCTGGACATCTTAAGACATGCGAGTGTGCAGCTTCTGGATACAGTTAGGGTGAAGGCGAATATATGACTATTTGGCGACCTGCTGGGGGGCTACTCCTGGCATTAAGAGGAGTGTTGGATTTCTAGGATCTTTGCACGAGGGTGCTTGGTAAGCTATCAAGATTTTGTAGAAGGGCAATGCTGCTCCTGGGGTTTGCCATTGAAGGGAGTTGACCGAGATGGTCGAAATCTTGAGGTAGACATCTGAGCGGATGGGCATGGTCCTCACATTGGGTGCACATATGGTTGCCATAATTTGGTTGATAGTAGCAATAGTGTGAGGAGATGAGCGAGTGCGCACAAAAATTGCACACGACATGAAACCAAACCGAGGTAGTTGAAGAATCTTCTTGATGAATGGAGGAGACCATGGAGCACCATCCATAGTTACCACCATTGATGCTGGATGTGAGGTACTAAGCAACGAAAGAGCTTACATAAGAAATCGCTAACTATAAGACCGAAGGTTGCCCTTCTAGCACCAAAATATGGACCATATTATTCGTCAACCTTAGAGTTATAATAATATGTTATGAAGAGAAAATGTTACTTGGTAATCACTAGGCTTAATGATTGAAAATGAAAGGAAAAGATCTTTTAGAGCAAATGACATAGGGTGTGAAGTGGTTCTGTCAAGCTGTCTACATCCACTGTGAAGTTCTCGTATTACATGGATCTCTTACAATTACAAGGAATTATAACAGAATAACAAGAAAAGATAAATCGTCTAAGACTAATGAAGCTGCTAACCTTAGAGAGCTATTGATCTCAGGGAGCTTTAGTGGCGGATCATGGGTTCCAAACCTCTAGGGTTCCCTCCATCGACGGCCCAACCAACTGGGTGACTCCTCCACCAGGGACAAACCAACTGGGGGTCCTCTACACTGGAGGTCCAACCTTTTTGAAGTGGTCATACATAGGTTTCTTATAGCGGTTGAATTGATGCTTGGACAGTTAAGATCGTGCCGCAAAATAGGCATAAGCACACTTGGATATTGATCTGGCTGAATGGACTTCTTGAGAGATAGTTGGCAAAAGAAAAGAATGTGTGGCTAAGATGAAGGCCAACAGAACTGTACCCGGAGCATGCTCTACCATACTTTGCATTAAATGCACTTGTACTTGCAGTATGCTTGTATCCAATGGGATATGCTTCTTATCAGAAGTAGGTATGCCTGGTTGTACCTCTTGTCTCTTTGCTCCCATATGCCGAAGTAGCAGAACGGGCCAAGCTTGTTTGCTAAGTCCATAAGGGCGATGGGGACATAGTGAAAGCCGAGGGTCCAAGCCGAGTAAAACGAGATGGAGTGTAGGTCGCAAGTGGTGGTATGTAGCCCGTGACGGGCTACCCTCAAGACACTCTTAAACTATGTCGATTGAGAGATAGTCGAGAAAGAGATGTTTGAGCAAGCGAACTGGCATGTTACCAAGTTGCAAGTGGGCTCGAGAGATGGAGTCGATCAGCCAATGAGAGATGGGTTAAACCAAGCTTACACCTTGCTTTGACGGGCAAACTAGTTGATGGGGCTGCTACACGAGTAGGTTTCGCCGGTAAAAGGCTTGACATGCAACTAAAGAAAGGAGCCAATGCGGTCTAGACTAGATTCGAGCTATCATCAAACATAGGAAAACTGGTCGATCTACCCCCAATCATGGTTGGTTTGTGGGCTGACTTGGGCCTAGTCGGCTTGAACAAAACCAGGCCTGGCTAAGATACCTTGATTAGTCTACCTTCTCACTTACAAAAAAGATAGTAACAATATGATGAAAAATAATCAAAATAGAATCAAACTATAAATGCAACGACCCATATTTCGAAAGGTTTTAACCGACAATAATCCACACATGTCCGACTTAAACAATCTAGAATATATATAATCAATGGGGTTAATTAAGAAAAATAAGAAAAGAAGAAGAAAACAAACACAGAACCTTGCAGCGAAACGATAAAACATAATAATCAAATAAACAGTTCATGAAGCTTTTTACTATACATTAGATTATAATTTATACAACATTTATCAGAGTTATACATATACAACAGAATAAAATGTAATGTAGCAACAATATGATGCAGGAATAATTATAGCGATAATATACCAAGTCTTCGTCTTCGCCCTCCAAAATGAATCTTTAATAAGTTGAAAACTCAGGGCTGACCCGAGCGTAATGAAAAGACAAAACACTCGAGTCAGGACTACGATATTGCTATGTGAGTCAAATCGATATAACATATAACACGAGTGCCATTGCGTCAGAGTTGTTTATGAGTTTTCACATCTTCTATCTAGTGTAAAACGTGCGTGCAATAACTCAAGCGATGTTATGGAATTTTTCATCTCTTAAGGATCAGTAAAAATATTTATACGGAGTGGAATAAGCTATATATATAATGTCTAACCAGTAAAATAAATATCAAAATAGTGTTAAGGCTTTATATTGATTCCCGTTAACGCGTTTTTAAGCATTGTCGTACAGTTTGCATATAAAACACCAGTAAACTGCCAACGGATAGGGATGAGCCATGATATGACAACACTAAACCAAAGTCGTAGGGTCTCATATATGGATAAAAGTACGACAAGATAGTGATGCAATGCCCAAGGTAGGATACTACCAGTTTACCCTTCCCGGCTGGTGGCAACGCATCATAGCCATGATTGCCCACCACGTCCAACACTCCCGTAATCCAAGGGTGCATGCCAATCAATCACAATGTAAATGATGGTAATTCGAAGAAGTGTGTCCACTCGGGGTAGCTAGCCCACTTGGCCGGTATGACTCCTGTTTTAGTGATTTTAATTTGGCACAAATGTTAGGCTAATCCATCATCGTTCTCTTTATTCAAATCCAGCAAACGACGCCAAATCCAACCATTTTGTTTTGGATCATCACTCCACATACTCAGTTGTTAAAGTGGTTCCAATATTGACAGAGAGTATGCCAAGAAGAGGCCCTGGTCTCTTTAACAACCAAACATCATTTTACACACCGGTTGGTACTTTTACATTTCGAAAACAATTCGTATTTGATATCAAAATATCATATTCGCTTCAAAATCAAATTCATTTCGAAATTATCATATTTGCTCAAAATATACCATTTCATATCAAGATCATTTTCGCTTTAATATCTCGATTTCAGTTCCAATTCAACATTGCTTTGAATTTCCAATTGGGTTATAATCTCAATTTAACACAATTCGTTTTTTTAAATTCATGATTTAAATATAAACCTTCTAGCCTTCGACCAATTTGAATTCTAAAAAAATAGTTTGAAAAATTAAATTGTTTAAAAATAGTTTAAATAATTAAAATAGTTTGATATAAAATGATTTAAGTTTTTAAAATGTTTTATAAGGTAAAATGGTTCGAAAATCAAAATAATTTGAATATTTCAAAAGATAGATTTTTAAGTATTTTATATTAAAATAATTCATTTGAAATAGTTTCAAAGTCAAATTGATTCAATTTTAATCCCAATAAATCCAATTTCGATTTCGAATTAATTCAATTTCACTTTCAATTCCAATTGATTTCAATTCCAACTTGAATATATTTCAATTCAATTCTCAAATTTAAACCATCTCGATTTATATCAATTCAAATTTCATTTTCAAAATGTCGATTTAAATCAGTTAAATTAAATTTAACTTCAGTACTCGACTTAAGATTCAAATCTTCAAAATAATTCAATTCCGAGCTTAATTATTGAAATACCTATTTAAATTACTTTTTATTTAGCAATATTTCGAAGTTCAAATAAAAGTCCAAACCTTTGAAATAACCCAATTTCTGAAATTAAAATCATATTTCAATCGTCACTTCAAAATCTTAACTTCGATTATTCAAAACCATTTCTGTTAACAGATTTAAATTTCAACATTTCGAGCTCACGTTCAAAAATAATTAAATTTTCTATAAATTTGATTTTTTTTTATTTCTTTGAATCAAAATCATTTAAAATAAATTTCAAATCAATTTTTTTTTAAATCCTTTAATTTAACTAGTCTAATGTCCGTGCATAATTTTCTATCAATTTTCTATCCTATGGCCAAGTGATCAGTTATTTAAATTTAATTTCAGGGATGGATATATATCATTTCAATCCAAAATAAATGTCACAGGTATATATAATTTCAACCTATTTCTTAGTTTATTTGGAAAATTCAGTTTACAGTTCTATATATTATAGATAATTTACTAGGTGATAGCAAAATATATAAAACAATAAATAAACATCCAAATCATCCATTACAATCAATCATCCAAACAGTCGAAATAATTCACAACAATTTCATAATTATTAATATCGGGTATTTTACTAGCACTTATGTACCAATTTAAAACTCAACTGTCAATTTCAATTTTATCAGTTAATTCATACGAAAATTTAGATGATAGTTAAATTTATCAAACAATGATCAATAAATTTATATCACTCCATAATTTCAAATTTAACTAGCTTAAGAATATTCTAGTACTTGTAAGCATTGTAAAACACTCACTTTTTATTTTCTATTGTCACTTTTGCATTTCGAATCCAACTGAAAATCCTACAACCTCTGAATCCAACCAATCCAATTTTCATTACGTACATCTCGTTAATACGAGTACGATGCAACTTGTTTCGTTAAATTCTGACATCATATGAAGATGTTATGATTTTTAAAAAGTTATTCGAATTAATTAATAATAAAATAAATTGTTTCTCCTTAATTACCAAAATGCCATTACCTAATCTTCTTCCCCAAATCAAAATTTTCCGCCTACTTACTCAGACCAGACCCATCCAAACTGTGCACGACATCAATTAACACGGAGCTAAGGGCCTCTATACGATATTCTGACGACGCCATCGTGTTCTTCTCGACGAAACACACCTACTTGTCACCATTTCCACGCGTCCGGTCTCCTATTTCAAGTCACGACACCCAGGCAGCAACCACCCACCACCACGTCGCATGCTACCAAACACAACATGGAGGTGCTCTTCCCTTCCACAACCTCAAATACAACACTGCCATGAACCATTTTGCCTTAGATCGATCGAAAAGCTAAGCCATAGCTCGCCTAGAACCTATGTCGAACAGTCGACCTCCCTCTAATCTCGCTGTCGCAGTAACAATTAGACAAAGAACACGAAATTCGACCCTATGCGAGCTCAACAAGTGCATTTTTAGGAATTTAGTTGGCCTATATCATTTTAATCTCAAATTTAAAAGTCACGGCCATTGTTCTTTGGTTGACTGGAAATGAGAAGAAGGAATGGAAGGGAAATAAAAGTAGGAAATGTAGTTAACTGATTTCATTTTATAGCCAAAAAAATGAAATGATTATGTTTCTTTCTTTTTAAAAATTCGTTTCCTAGTTCAATTAGTGCTTATAAAAGAAGGAGATGATGAAAGATAACGTAAATAGGATAGGGTGGCTATCTAGGGTGGTAATAGAGATAGAAAAATGGCTGTGAAAGAAATATATTATTTAAAATCCAAAATATCTAGATATTTATTTCAAACCCCTATCTACGCGTGCTGCCAGGCGTTTTTAATGTTATACGCCTATTCTTAACGCAATGAAGCAAGTCTCGAGACCTAATTCGATCGTATGGAGAAGATAGCCTTTTGAACCCAGTTATAATAATAAATTTCCGATGTTAATTTCAATGTGTTTCTATCCCGCATGACCAAATGATAACTCCAAATTCTACGAAATTTGAAATCCAATAATAATACACTATTACGGATCTAGTGGATCTAGTTTCGTCGAAACCAAGACTATGGACAAAATGGCTATTTTTACTCGTTAATTAAAATATAAAATTCCTAATTTCTATTTATTCTCTTTTAAATTTAATTTTAAATGTTAACAGTCTTCCTTTTTGTTTAAATAAAATTTAAATCAACTTCCAATATCGTTTTTAATCATAATAAATTCATAATTTAATTATTCAAATAATTTCCAATATTAAATTTAAACAATTTAATTATCATATAAATAAATATAAATAAATCATTAGGTTCTAAATAAATTTTAGTTATTAACATCATTTTATTTCTATCTAAATAATTCACAATTATTATTAAACTTCAGCTATTGACTATATACCCAGTTAATATATAGAATTTCATTTCAATACTCATTATCGCCAAATCTTCGAAATTAGTTTGTTTCGAAATTTTATTCAAGTTTATATCCAATAAGTTACATTCAAAATCATTAAATTTTTAGTGTTAACCAATTTATTCAATAATTATATCAAATTCCATAATTTAAAATAGTTAAAATGCAGGTCATTGCATTCTCCCCCATTCAAAACTTTTCATTGTCGAAAAGGGACTAAGTACGGAATTTAACACTTGATATATTTAAAGAAAAATTCAACTTATAAAACATAAAATTAAATAGAATTTTTTTACTATGCCTCCGCCATGCCACTTCGATCGGCTTACGGAAATTACAATTTATTTAAGAAAATAGTTTATATTTTTTTAAAAAAAACTTCAAAAAATTTCGTTTACGGAAAATTTCGGCAGAGTCTCCTTTGCGCGGCTCGATCGGATATTTTTTTACAATTCAGTATATAACTCAAATGTATACCAAATATATCAAATATACATCTCATCTCATTGATGAGGCATCCTGTAGGGAAAATATAAAAGCGCGGTATGTAATCCAAGATATGTACCTTATTATTATTAATACGAGCGAGTTCGCTCGTATTAAGCAAGCAAAAGCATATAAAACCCACGTATACGTCCAAACTTTCTTCGTATGTACCTATCTCAACTTAAATTATTAGTTGCATATAATGATATAGAAAGCATGTGTGAGTTTTATAGAAGCATATAGCATGAAATTTTAATCCAAACCATAACATAAGCATTTTTGTACAACAAACAATAATCATATATAATCGAAAACAGTCAAAACGACGATTTATAGCAAAAAAAACCATTCAATTATTAGTATTTATCCAATTAGTTCGTAAGGATATGAATTTACATCATCCAATGCCAATGTTTAATTTATACACTTTATTTCTTACAAACATTCAATCTTTGTTTATATTTAATTGGTTTGCTTCAAATTTATTGACATTGGATTGATTTACTTTCAACTTATTCACATCTATTTTATTTACGTTCACTTGATTTTCTTTCAATTGATTAATATTTATTTTAATGACATTCATTTTATTTATCATCCAATGAATTTTTCATTCCATTCATTTAACTTATATTATGCTTACATTCTCTTCCATTTATTTCCAATTGATTCACATTCACTTATTTACATTCGTTGAAATCAAATTTCTGTTACATTCAATGATTAAAGTTGTTACATTCAATTTTACTTTGCAACTTAAGTTCATTTCCATTTGGAATCAAATTCTATTTTTTGACTCATTTTGTTAATTTTTTCCCTTTGTGGATTTTGTTTATTCATTTCCATTAACTTCCTGTAAGTCAAATCAAATTTCATATCTCATTTTAGATTTCCTTTTCATATCTTCGATGTTTGCTAATTTTGTTTACTTATATTTATCAAAACTGTGAGTTACAAGGCATGCATGTTTTCACAAACTCTTCAATTGTAACATCCATGTTTTTCCATTATGTTTACCGTTATAAATTTTCATTCAATACTAAATTCATTCATGAATCATTTCATTTATCATTTCCTTAGTTTATAACTATTTTATAAAGGTTCGTTTCTTTTTTATCCCAATTTTTTCAAGTTTATTTTTCTCAAAAGTTACAACTTAATTTACAAGATTCTTCGTAGATTGACATTTAATTCTATAAACAACTTACAAGACATTGTTTCATTCATTGGTTTACCTTTTTAGGTTCCATTTACTTGTTCACTTTAGTCATTAATCATTTCGTAATACACTAATTAAGTAAATAGCAATTATTTTAACAACTTAAACTCATTTATAAACATTTTAATTGCTTAAGTATTGATTTACTTGTGTAATATTCCATTACCTGTTCTTATAAACATTTTAACTTCTTAAACATTTATGATAAGTTATTTGATGCTTTGGAATGTAATTGAGTATTATACAAGTTAATCTTACTCATTTCATTTAAGCTTTCATGAGTTAAAATATATTTATTTACTTCATTTCACTAACTTAATTAACTTAACATTTATTAAGTTAATTTTTTTTTCATTTTTCGAATTCAAACTTCTTTTATTTGCTTAATCAAAGTATTCAACAATTTTTTTAAAATTTAATTTTTACCTTTCTGTTCCAATCTATAAGTTATAAACCTATTTTTATCTATACTATTTCAGTTCATAAGCTCAAAATATTTTTATATATTTATTAAATCATACTTGAAATATCTTTCACAACAACACTTGTTTTAGTTGGAAATATATTCCTTTTGGTAGCAACTCCCACTCAGAAACTCGAAAATGAATACTGGTGATGCTGCAGTCATCTCCAGAACTATTTCCCAACGACCAAACAAGTTCAATGCTTTTATTTATTTCAAAAATCTTTTCAAAATATTTTTTAGTCAAAACTCTTTCAAATAATATTATTATCAATTTTGAAGGCTTTGAAAACAAATTTTGAAAGCAACGGGTTTTAAATTAAAAAATTCTCGACTTTTAAATTCTTTTTATTAATAAACCATATTACAAATATACCTATACAAATTCCATTATCCTATCACCAAAAAATTTCATTAATTCTCAACTTTGTAATTTTAAACAATTCTTATTAATTATATTTCAACTCAATTCAACTATCGAACACTTCGTAAAATAAAATTCATAAAGTATTTGTTTAATTTTAATTCAACCAATAATCGATGATAACTAAATATTATCATCTCCTAACAACGATTCATTAATAATCATTGTGTATATATAATATAATTTAGGTAAAATTATTTCATTTACCCCATTTTAAAACAATATCATGTCGACTTGGTCGTTAAGTGTTTAGAAGCCCCTGTCGATAACACGGTGTCCCACGCATCGACCAGAATTCATGAACAACTCAACGGATAAGTAAGCACAGTATAAACATTTTATGACACTAACAAGTACGCTCTCTCATTTATATACACTTTAGCAAACTCATTCTAGGATATTACTACCCTATTTGTAATGGGTTAACCCCTACAAAGCTAAGGTTATTGCTAAACCAAAGCTTTGATACCAGCTATGGCGACCCATATGTAACAACCTAGTATTTCGAACCATTCAAATCAACAACCATCCACTCATGTCAGACTTGAATTGCTCAAAATAACATATTGTTAATTTATATTTGACAAAACTCAGCAAGTACAATAAATAAATCAATCACAAAATCACAGACACAAAGTAATATAACAATAAACAACGGAATAGATAAATAATAGTTCATAAATCTACTATAGAACATCAAAGTTTAATACAAAATACAACAGAAATCTCAAACACAGAGTAGTCTCAAATACAAAAATAACCGACGGGACTGAACAGAAATAACTAGAAATAACTGAAGATGGATAGATAAAGGCAGATCTTCGAGCAAATCTTTAAGCTCCAAAGATGAGTCTCAAATGCTGCGACACTCAGTCTGACCCGAGCATAAAGCAAAACACAAAACACTCGAGTCAAGATTAACATTCTTATACCAGTAAATTCAACTCAAGTGAAACGTCAACTAAAATACAAAATAACTTAAAGGATGTTTGGGATTCCCATCCTTTAAGGATCCGTTAAACTATCTACATGCATAGTACAATACGCTACATATATAATGCCTAGAGTAAAGTAAACTATTAAATAGTGTGTTAAGGTGTTAACTATATCCCCCTTAACACATTTTTATATATTCCCGTAGTCTATACAGATACTGTAAGCCCCACCAAACTGATGGGATACTCAGGGAGCACTTCATAGGTACGGTACAAAACAAACTCGTAGAGGGCATGATAAGGCATGTGACAAGGCACGCGAGGCAATTCGCAGGGTAGGATACTACCGTTTTGCAGATCCGAACTGGTAATAACGCATTATAGCTACTGCCGCCCACCTCCATACACACTTTCAAATCAAAGTTGCAACCAATGAAATCGCAAAGTAAAAGAATGGCATCAATGAAATATGCCCGACAAGAGGAGCGACCTCACTTGGCTCGGCATGGCTCCTATTTTGGCCACATTAAGCTGACTCGTGGGAGTCAAGTTTGCATTACTACCTCATACAGAATCATTGCCAAGCCATTCTACTTCATTCTGGAATGTCTGTGAGAAATGCGGGTGGATCTTAAGGCTAGAATTAACACTAGAGGGAGGGGGGTGAATAGTGTTTAAAGGAATTACTAATTCCTTTTGTATTTATATTAATTTGAACACAAATGTATACAATATTCAAACAAAGATATGATTACAGAATCAAACACAGATGCAAATATAAAGTAAAAGCATTAAAGGAAAGAATACGCCGAATTTTATACTGGTTCGGAGTTACCCTACATGCAGTCCCGCAACACAAGTACGAATTTCCTTTCAAAAAAATTCTTACAATTACACCCTCGATTTCAAGGCCACGAGGTACACCGCTCCAGATTCACAATCCTCTAGGTAGAGATACTTGATTTTACAGGCAACAAGTTCACCCGATTGATTTTCCAGGCTACAATCACACCTTTTCTCGCTTGATTGATTTTCCAGGCTACAATCACACCTTTTCTCGCTCGATTGATTACAAAGTAGTCTATAACTCTGAATAGCACTGGGATCTTGTTGAGATAGTGATAGAGAATCAGACTAGAGATGATCCAGTTAGATTCAATGGTGATTTCGGCAGAGTAATGGTAAAAATGTATATAAAGAAGTGTGGTAGAAGAAGAGGAGTGAAATCTGGGAATCTATGAATATAAATTCGTTTGAAACAACCCCTATTTATAGTAGAACAACAGCCATGTCCATTTGTGAAAGGATATGATGAATAGACACTTCTTTGAAATTCAAACTTTTGAAAAAAAATGTCACCTTCTCGACAAGTGTTCCTTGGGGTTGTCGACAGGCCTAAGTTACTTTTGGTAATTTGTTTTTCTTTAGAAATAACTTCTATCTTGTATTAAAACTATTTTAAACTTTATAAATATACCTAACTATAGTTAAAATACATAAATAAGTATAGAGAATAATATTTTGGTATATATAAAATTGTACTATAATTTTATATTTAAATCTAAGTATAAATATTAAAAGTTAAATATATTATAATTAAAAGACAGTTTAAAACCAAGGATAATTTGAAAAATAAAGATTATTTTGAGGCTAAAAGTATTTTAAAACCAGGACAGATGTTTTTAATTTTAAAAAAGAAGATTTTGAAATCATTTTGAAAACAAGATATAATTTTGTAAAACATTTGAATAATAATTAGTGGATACAAAACATTGTTCCACTAGATTTTTCGTAGGTTCCATCTTATTTAGGGTTCCATCCCTTTAACGGGCTCGAAGTGGATTCTATTCCATGAATAAAATGGATTTTAAGATGTCAGTGCTTTTCTAGGAGTTTTAACAAAATTCCTAAATAAATTACTTATATTGAAATCTTGAACTCTTGATAGTCTTGATACTCATGAATCTTGAATCTTGATATCTTCGATCTTGAGTTTATCAAGTCTTGAATCTCTATACTGTACAGTATTCATTCTTTGGTACCTGTATATATATCTTGCATATACTTATATATCTAAACAATAATGTTAGTATTTATATTTTATAATCTTATTCTAAGGTTGTTGTTGTCAAAACCAACTTCCTAACAATCTCCCCCTTTTGATGATGATAACCTTTGTTTATAAAATATTACTTCTATCCTAATAACTCCCCCTAAAACTAATAACTCCCCCTTAATCTATGCCTAACTATCCTATTTTATACTTCTCCCCTTTTGTCATCAACAAAAAAAGAGTTTAAATCTATACAACTCCCCCTTAATCTAATACTATATGACATGTGATTATATTGATAGTGTTATCATAAATAACCAACACTTAATTCTGAAACTAAAACTTAGCAGATTATGTTTTAGATTCTTAACTAGCAAATAGTAATAATAGGAGTTTCAGAGTTACCGACATTGCCAATGCTAATCACACATCCTTTGAGTTATCTCCACAGTTAACCAGTCCTCCATCTTTGTATATTATATCATTCAGCATATCCGGATTACCAGTCATGTGTCTAGAGTATCCACCATCGAGTATCCATTTATTCTTTTTGATCTGTACAATTTGTCCATTGTGGATTGGTTCCTCAACACCCATAAAACATATTTCCCGCACATCATACAATTTTGGTAGACAACTTGAATTTGAATATCGATTATATGCAGACTCATGAGACAATGATGATCTGAATATTTCTAAACTAGTATTAACAAGTTTTTTTTAAACATAGTCATTTTAAAAGATTTCTCAAAATTCATATTACGAAATTTTGAAAACCTTACTCTGATACCAAATGTGAGAAATGCGGATTACGGATCTTAAGGCTAGAATTAACACTAGAGGGGGGATAGTGTTTAAAGGAATTACTAATTCTTTTTGTGTTTATATAAATTTGAACACAAATGTATGCAATATTCAGACACAGATATGATTACATAATCAAACACAAAAGAAGATATAAAGTAAAAGCAATAAAGGAAAGAACACACCGAATTTTATACCGGTTCGGAGTTACCCTACATCCAGTCCCGCAACACAAGTACAGATTTCCTTTCAAAATCAATCTTACAATTACACCCTCGATTTCAAGGCCACGAGGTACACTGCTCCAGATTCACAATCCTCTGGTTAGAGATACTTGACTTTATGGGCAACAAGTTCTCCTGATTGATTTTCCAGGCTACAATCACACCTTTTCTCGCTTGATTGATTTTCCAGGCTACAATCATACCTTTTCTCACTCGATTGATTACAAAAAAGTCTATAACTCTGAATAGCACCAAGATCTTGTTGAGATAGTGATAGAGAATCAAACCAGAGATGATCTAGTTAGATTCAATGGTGATTTCGACAATGGTAAAAATGTATATAAAGAAGAGTGGAAGAAGAAGAGGAGTGAAATCAGAGAATCTATGAATATAAATTTGTTTAAAACAGCCCCAATTTATAGTAGAACAACAGCCATGTCCATTCGTGAAAGGATATAACGAATAGACACTTACTTTGAAATTCAAAATTTTGAAATAAACTATCACCTTGTCGACAAGGGTTCCTTGGGGTTGTCGACAGGCCTAAGTTATTTTTGGTAATTTGTTTTTTTTTGAAAATAACTTCTATCTTGTATTGAAACTATTTTAAACTTTATAAATATACTTAACTATAGTTAAAATACATAAATAAGTATAAAGAATAATATTTTGGTATATATAAAATTTTACTATAATTTTATCTTTAAATCTAAGTATAAATATTAAAAGTTAAATATATTATAATTAAAAGATAGTTTAAAACCAAGGATATTTTGATTTTGAAATAAAGATTATTTTGAGGCCAAAAGTATTTTAAACCAGGATGGATGTTTTTGATTTTAGAAAAAAAGATTTTGAAATCATTTTGAAAACTAGATATGATTTTTAAAACATTTGAATAAAAGTTAGTGGATACAGAACATTGTTCCACTAGATTTTTCATAGGTTCCATCCTACTTAGGGTTCCATCCCTTTAACGGGCTCGAAGTGGATTCCATTCCATGAATAAAATGGATTTTATGATGTTGGTGCTTTTCTACGAGTTTTAACAAAATTCCTAACTAAATTACTTATATTGAAATCTTGAACTCTTGATGATCTTGATACTCATGAGTCTTGAATCTTGATATCTTCGATCTTGAGTTTATCAATTCTTGAATCTCTATACTGTACAGTCTTCATTCTTTGGTACCTGTATATATATCCTGCATACACATATATATCTAAACAATAATGTTAGTATTTATGTTTTATAATCTTATTTAAGGTTGTTGTCATCAAAACCAACTTCCTAACAATGTCCACCACATACATAGTTGTTAAAGTGGTTTTCAATATTGGCAGAGAGTATGACAATATCCGATCCCGGTCTCTTTAACAACCAAACGCTTATTTCACACCGTGGCCATTATCATTTTAAATAATTCATGTTTCATATCAAATATCATAGTCATTAAAATCATTTCGCTTTCAAAATCATATCTTACTTTCGAAATCATTATTTCCCTTTCAAAATAGTTCAAACATCATATCAAAATATTCGCATTTAAATCCATTAATTCTA
This sequence comes from Allium cepa, assembly GCA_030765085.1. Lineage (NCBI taxonomy): Eukaryota > Viridiplantae > Streptophyta > Magnoliopsida > Asparagales > Amaryllidaceae > Allium > Allium cepa. The sequence continues at coordinate 117,885,318 of CM060940.1, read as the reverse complement.
AATCATAACATTTCCAACTCAAATAGTTTAACTATATATATTGAAATAGTTATAATTTAAAATTATTTTATATATTTAAAAATAGGTTATAGATTAAAATAGTATCTATACTAAAATAGCTTATGTATCAAAAATAGTTTATAATTAGAATTGTTTCTTCCAATTTCACAACCAATTCAAATTCTCATTAAACCATTTTTAATTTATATCAAATTTAAACCCTAGTTTGAACTTCAAATTTAAACCACTTCCAATTTATTTGGTTTCAAAGTTTAAATAATTCAAACAATTCACAATAATTCAATATGAAAATTTCGTTTATGTTTCAAAATTCAACTTTAATTTTGTTTATATTTGAAAATATTCATTTTATCATTTTCATAAGCATTTACATAAAATCCCAGATTTACAAATTTAAATCAAAATTAAAATACTAAAATATCTAACTTTAATTTATTTAATTTCGAAATATTCACTTAATCGCCTTCTATTAACATTTAAATAAAATCTCAAATTCGAACTTAAATCAAATTTAAATATTCAATTTCAATTTTTTTAATTTGAATACATTCAATAAATCACCTTACTCAAAAATAAAATTATAAAATGGTGTTATTAAAATCTCAAAACCAATAAGTTCAAATCAATTTTTATTTATATCTAATTCTTTAAGAAATAATATTTCAAATCAATTTCAATTTATCTTTCCAACCATACTTTATTAACGTTATTACAAAAATCTATTTTTAAAATATTACTATAATTTTATACAAATACTTAAACATATTATATGTATGCATACTAATTAAATTAAATCTTATTAAATTAAATCTTATTATTAAATTTTATTTTATATATTTAAAAATAATAAAATTATAAGTAAAATCTTAATTTATATTTTCAAAACTAACTTATAAATTTAAAATTTCCATATATATAATTTTAAAAATATAAATTCAACACATATATTAGAATTAAAATCTTTATATTATATTTTAAAATCAATGTTTATTAAAACCAATATATCTCCTTTCAAACTTTGTAAATCATTTCAAAAATAGATCAATGGTGTCCATATATAATTTTCTATCTATGGTCAAGTGATACAGATATTTATCAATTCAATCCGCAATTTAAATTTAATATTTACGGATATATATATATCATTTCAACCCGCAATCCTAAAAATTTAAATCAATAAAATCGCTTTGGTTTATCATTTCAACATATAAAGATTTTACCTAATCTAAAAAACATCGTTTGGGTTTATATCAGTTCAATGCATAGGGAATTCTAGTCTAATAGGAAATTTGTATAGTGAGAACAAATATGATAAAATATAACATATCAACAACATGCATATATCATCAGTAACATATTTAAATATATTATATACAGTATGTTATGGTGTCATATGTCATAGGTAAACAATTGTAGATAATGGCATATCATATTTAACAATTAAATAACTTAACAATTCAAATTTAACAACATATTTTAATCGTCATTTTATGTGAATTATATTTACTAAATATAAGAATGTTAATGGTGAGTGATTGCTCACCTTTCGAGGCTAGAGAAATTTGACAACGAACTGAGCTACGAATCCAAGCAACAAATTCCAAAGCAAAGTACGATAAACAAGCATTCGAGGATCAAAGTAAAGCTGTTAGTTTGGAATCGATGGAAAAGCAAATCAAAACTAGCTTGATATGAATGGAAATAAAATTTATATTATATTTTTCTTCTTCTTAAAATCAGTATTAAATAAAAACACATATTTAAAATAGAATATCCATATTATTTTTTGAAATCAATATTTATTAAAATCAATATTTTCCTAAAATCAACATATTTATTTAAACATAATATATATATATATATTAAAGTTATTTCAAAAATCTAATTAAAGATATTTAAATAAATATTTTTAAACATAATACACACACACTTTTTTTTTCTTAAACAAAGAGATATAGACAACACAAATAAAATTAATTATTATTCTCAAGATCAATACTTTTAAATTATATACCAATATATATACCAAAACCCAATGTATGTACCAATATATGTAAAATAGATATATACCTCATTTTTTGAACCAAAGAATAGTGCTGCTGCTTCAAGCTGAACGCCAATACACACACATACACATACATATAAATATATACCAAAACAATTTCAAAAGCTGTTGCTATATCCATCAAAGCAGGCAAGAACTTCAGTTGTTCCATATAAGATTTGAAGCATTAAGATCATCAACAGAGCTTAAGTACACCGAACTACCGATAGGCATCATAGCTCTAAAAATATGTCAAAAACAACATCAAAACCAAACGAAAATGAGAGAAAAAAACGAGCTAATCCAATTCTAAGGCCGATGATTGTTATTACTGTCATTTGCACTCTGAACAGCAACATGCAAACATAATTTCGACCAAGCAAACTTCAAAATTTCATAAAACTCAAAATATGAAACTTGTACTACATGATCTAAGCTTTTTAGAACATCTAATTATTGAATTTGGTTAAGAAATGAAAGAGTTTTGGTTAATTCCGTTTTAGATTCAAATACAGAGCAAATGTTAGTTTTGCTCTCCGAATAGCAATAGAAACACTCAATTTTGACCCAAATAACTTCAAAACTCTGCAAAACTCAAAACATGAAACTCGTAGCTTACTTTCTAAAACGTCTAAAATTATTGAAATTGGTAAAGAAACGATTGAGTTATAATCAAAACAATTCTCAGGCATGTGATTGTTGTTGCTGTCGATTTGCTCTCGGGACAGCAACAAACAAGCATGATTTTGATTAAACAAACATCAAAATTCCAGAAAATACAAAACATGAAACTTGTGGCTCTATGTCTATGCTTTTTGAAACATAAAAAATTATTGAATTTGGATAAGAAACGAAAAAGTTACGGCCAAAACAATTCTCAGGCTTATGATTGTTGTTGCTATCGATTTGCTCTCGGGACAGCAACAAACAAGCACGATTTGATCAACCAAACCTCAAAGTTTCAGAAAACACAAAATTATGAAACTTATAGCTCTATATCTAAGCTTTTCAGAACATCCAAAACTATTGAATTTGGATAAGAAATGAAAAGGATATTGTAAAATTCGTTTCAGCTTAAATCTCAAACAAATTAGTCACAAGATTATCATTTTCAGCCAGCAATTTGTGAGCTTATGTTAGACAATCCAATCTAAGGTTTCAATGACAACAACTATACAATGGAAATCAAATATACATATGTATTTATATATATAGGTACTTGCTAGAACAACATCACTAGAAAGACAAGGACAAGGCTCAAAGGACACTACAAGAGACTACAAGTCGATAGATGCAAAGAAGCAAAAGAAAAGATGCACAAAAACAGACATGCACCAATATTAGACGTCTGGGTGCACAAGCCAGATGTCTGTAAAAGTTCTCTGGAACAACAAACAGGCAAAACTAGACGTTTGGTAATAGCAATCAGACGTATGAAAATCTACTATGTTAAAAAAAATATAGTATCAGACGTCTGAAACAAATACCAGACGTCTGACTTCAAACTCGAACCAGAAAAGAACTGCATTTTCCACATGTGAATGGACATCTTTGCTTCTCTTCGCCACAACTCTTCACCATCAATAGAAGCGACTTTAGAGCGTTCGTTAGTGGATGCAACTACTCAAGATACATATCTACAACTATATATAGCATCAAGAATCAAGAGAACAAAACTTACCTTACTTACTTACGCTTTCTAATTCCATACTCTTCCTATATTCTTGATCTCTACACTCTAGCAATATTTACTTGTATTCACTCGTCCATATACTCAGTTCCTCGTATACAATATTCTTTAGATATATTTTGGAAGCAATTTACTGATTAGTCAACATCCATGTTACACTAGAACACAATTTGACAAAAACAACTTATTGTAACCAAGCCTATTCCTCTGGGAGAAGCGAGGGTTTTTGATAGTGGAATTCCAAATGGGAGCTTCGGCACTGGACATAGGATGGGAGATTCAGACCAGTATAAAATTCCAATGTGATTATTCTATATTTACTTAGATTAATATTATTTTAGTTGCATTATATATTTTGTCACATATACTTGCATGTACACTACACGATCCACCCTGTAAACTGTCATCTCGCACTCACCTTAACGATTTAGCAAAGATTTTGATAGCAAGAAACAAACTTTGGAGGAGAATTGGAGCTTCAAAGACCTATAAAAGCTAAAATAAACATATGCACATCAAAAGAAATCGGTTGCAGATAATTCATACCTAATTCTAAATTTTTTGAGGGAATCTTTGAGTATTGGTGGAGATAACCTTTTCTAATCTCTCTACTTGCTTGATTTAATTCTTGAATGCAGAGATTTTGAGTGGAAATTGATTTATATGAAGGAAGCCATTTATTCTTTTTTTTTCTATGTTCTGTATCTGGATGTTTCGAGAAGGAAGAAGAAATTAACATACTGTTAATTTCCACTTACCAGAAATCTCTAAATAATGGGTTTTGGGTTCTAAATACTTACCCATTTAGCCCAAGACTAGAATGCTTAGTGAAAATATAAAGCTATGAACATATTTATCCAATTTTAACACTATATATATAAATCACTTTTCACATTTTGAAGTCAAATGAAAATCTATACAGCAGATGTATGTTACTAAAATTGTCATTATAACAAAATAAAGTTTATTTCAACAATAAAAAGTTATTTTATAAACAAAACCTTATTTTTGACAATATTTACAAATTACACTTTTTTAGTGTAAAAGCACTATTTTTAATGCAATAACTTAAACAAAATTTCTTTCATGCCAAATAAATTACAATAAATCATTCTAACACTTTTTAATCATCAAAATATTATTTTCAAGCAATATTTCATCTTTTATTTTAATAAAATGCATAATTTCTTCAAATTTCCTTTTTTTAAAAATCAATAAAAGGTTAATATACAATGTTTTCCAATATTGTTGTATTTACCCAAATAAAGTTGCATTTTGATTATTTTTTACTCAAATTCTCGAAATAAAGTTTTTAAAACTTTATTTTCATTACTTTAGATATGTTTCAACAATTTAACGTTGAAATATGTCACCTAATTAATTTATTAGCTCTAAATTAATAAATACCCAATATTTCAATTTATTTAAACCAAATACTTATCTAATCCCATATTTATACCCAAATAAACGAAAATAAAGTTCCAAACTTTATGTTTCTCATTTTATTTACAAAATTCATTGTTTATTCCAAATAAAAATTTAAAATTTTCAATTATGTTTTAATTTACAATATTAAATTATAACTTTCGTTATAATTTAATATATATAGGTAATCTCCAAATCAGGGTTGTTACAGACTCCCTGCTTAACAAGATTGCGTCCTCGCAATTTCTAGAGAAGAGTTTGTATTCAACATATTAATCTCATCAACCAAAGGAAGGATAAACAAGCTCGAGATCAAAATTCCCCACTCTCTACTCAAGACAAAAAAAGACCAAGATAAAATTGCTCGGTAAATTCAATGATTTTTCTAAGTATAACTACTAGGATTTGTCGACTATTGAATTTCTTTAAGCAATACATCATGATTTTGAAAGTATCTCACTTTCGAAACAAAACACAACAAGGCACTACTCAAAAATCTGTCGTAGGAGATTGATTTCATAAAGTTTCTCGAATACAGTTGGGATTTAGCATTGCTTTTTCCGAACTCCAACAACAAACTGATAATTTTCGTATGTCACTATGGAAGGAGACATACTGATACTAAGATAACAACCATTGAGGGAAGAATACTCGATGAGAGATGGTTACTTCAAAGACCACCCTACTCAAACGACCGCAAAATGCTAGTCGTTTGTCCATTGTACCAAGGCAAGACAATCACGAGGAACATAATAAATATAAATTTTAATTTACAATCGAAATTTATTAGAGTTCGACATTCATTATCTTCAAACCCATAATCCAAATTTTTGTTTAACTTCTTAAAGTTCCAAAACTCATTACCTTTAAATTCAAAATCTCAATTTTCAACACTTGGAAAATTTCCAAACTCCTTCCTCTGGTTCTTATAAAATGACAAATAATTTCAAACTCGTATTCCCTTTCATTCCAAAATTAAATTTTCAAAAGAATTTTATAATTTCATTTGAACAATCCTTTAGGTAAAATTTTATAATTTACTACTCTTTAATGTCAAATACCCAAATGCTCATAAAAAACTCCATCTTTAACATGTATAACTTATTTCAGAATAATCAATAAACATTTGTACTTTAAACAAAGTATTATCTCATTATTTCAACAATAAAACATAACTATATTCAAACTCATACATTTCAATTATCATAATAGCATTGCCTCGCCATTAATTTATAATAAATAACCCCATCGATTGGCTGCAGCTTTGACCAAATGATCAAAACCACCTCGCCACTCATCCAATCCTACTATGGTTCAATGCTTGCAAATGTCATCCAGAATAAAATTTAATTCACAAATCTTTTTAATTTGGTAATAAATTTAGTCTCATTAAAACTCAATTTATCGTGTCTGATTGTCTCATCGCAGCGTTTGGGAAATTCCTATCAATAACGTTGATCAGGCGTATCGACCAGAATTTTTAAAGCACTTGATGGACAACCCAACACAAAAATAATCTTCTATAAAAGAAGTATATCATCTTTAGTTCTCAAAATGTTCTTTATTATCCTAAAAACAAATTTCAATTTTTCTTAGAAATATATCTTCAATTTTTGGAAAAATTTGAAAACATAATTCTTTACATGTACCCAAAATAAAAAAATACAAAAAGAGACACATCAAGATGTTCCATGAATATACTCGATTCACAAGGTTGAGGGAATAAATTTGAGAGTTAGTCATTCCTAATGGTATAACGAACTACTCAGAAACCCACAACGAGTGCGGAATGCGGTAAAAGAACACTATCCTCCGTAGCTTGAAGCTAATGAGAATCGGTGTAGGGTCAAGCTGAAGAAAGACCTTAGCATCACCAATAGATAGAATAAGAAATCAACGAGAGACAAGGGTAAGTGTAAAATATCTTCTCGGATGAGAAGAAGAACACAACCAGCAAATCATTACTTCAGGTGAAGTAATATTACCAAACCTGTACATGAGTATCCAAAAAGGTTTTCATAAAAGAGGTAAGAATGGCAATATACATTAAATTCCAAGGATCACCTCATTTCCTTAGTGGGAATCCTCGTGGAAGGATGTCTGAAAGGCTAAGAACCGGGAATGAGATCAATACAATATTCGATTGCTCAATTGGGTGTCATACCCAAGCGGACTTATAGAAATCAACAGAATCACGGTGGCAGGAATTGAGATATATCATCAACATCTCGAAACTCAAGAGTGAATAAAAATACTTCAGAATCATCATTAATATTCCAAAGAGCAAGAAACAACAAATCGGTCAAAATTAGGATATCTAAATATAGGATCCTTCGGATCACTAAATGCAACTTGAAAATACCTATGCTACCCCATCTTAAATCATTCCAAACTCTAGATAGGAAAAGACATGGTAATTCACACGAAAATATAAGTTATAAGGAAAATCTCAAAATCCTCAAACATCATACCAAATATTGCGGATTCCCTCAATTGGATTTGCAATCCTCAAAGAAATCACAAGGTAAGAACATCAAAGATCATCAACAAGCTTCTTCGATACGGATAGTTGTCAAGCACCCATATTGAAGAGGACTCGAATAAAACAATCACGATTAGGATTACTCCAAAGATAAGATGTCATTAATTAAATTTGGGAATATTACAAAATAAAATATATTCCTAGACATATCCCAAATTATCTACTCCAAAAGACACGATAAGGTAAAGGATACGATGATTAAGAGATTCATAACACTTGTATTACACTTAGATGTACCATAATATATGTTTCTATTCCGTGTTTATCATACTTTGTTATATATATGAAGGATATATACCTTTGATGTATTGTTATATTGACGACCACTTCTAAGAAGATGTTGAATCATTTGGAGTCATTATCCGTATTCCTTTATACCGCCGATGCTATGAGGCAAAAGCGATGTTTATCGAGTCTTATCTTTAAAACTTTGCTCGTTGATGTTCCATTCGCTTAAGTGTCAGTTATGCCACTTAAGTATGACTTCATTATCATTATCACTTCTACTTGCCAAGAAAAGATGTTGTCCTTTCTTATGATGTTGAAATCCTATTTAGGGCATGGCATCCTTTAACAAAAAGGATACCATATCTTTCACCTACCTATCCTTATCGATCCATTTGAGTTGAAATTGGTCGTCCTTAGCCAATCCTATTCTCCCCATTAGCAGCCAGAATTACTGTGTGATTCTCTTTGTTAATGTGGATCTCGGGGTGGGGGGTTATATTTGACGCCCCACCCGAGACCTACATTAATAAAGAGAATTACTGGGTAATTCTGTCTGCTAATGCGTAGAATAGGGCTGGTTAGGAGCAATCATCTATAATTTTGTCTTAAACATCTATTGAATATGTTGATAAATGCTCTATGTTTTCTTTCAATCACCCATTGATCAACATATCCAATAAATACTTAATACAAAACTATAGGTTGCTAATGGATCTATCAGAACAAAATACAATAACAGAATGCATATCACATCACAGAATAGTAATCGTACATACATACATACATACATACATACATACATACATACATACATATATATATATGTGTGTGTGTACACACATATACATTGATAAATCCCAGTATAATCTAAACTGATACACAAAAGTGGTACCGAGTCCATACTATGTACATCTAATCAAATACATATCAGAGTCAAGTGGAAGGAGATATAAACTACACAAAAGTGCTTGGATTCATACCCTTATTGAAGTGGGCTCAAATAGAATAATCCCAATGGATTACTCTTAAGATAAGATATCATAAATAGTTATGGAATACTACAGAATAAAATATATTCCTAGACATATCCTAAATTATCTACTCCAAAGAACTAAGAGAAGGCTAAGGACACAGAGTAAGGGACACGTAACACTTGTATTACACTTAGATGTACCGTAATATGTGTTTCTGTTTTGTGTTTATCACACTTTATTCTCAACTCGGCTCTGATACCAAGCCATGACGCCCATCCCGAGACCCGCATTAACAAAGAGTGTTATTGGGTAATACTATTTGCTATTGTAGAGAATAGGGCTGGATAGGAGCGACCATCTATAGCCTTGTCTTAAGTTTCTATTGAATACGTCGATAAATGCCATATCTTTTTTTATGGTTCCTTGTGTTTATCTTGCCTTAGTGGAATGGTCTAACGACTTGCAGTTATGCGGTCGTTCGAGTTTGGTGGCATTTGATGAACCACCTCTCATCAAATTTTCTTATCTCTATTCTCGTCAATCTAAAATCGATGTGGCTCTTTCCGAGTGACACATGGAAATTCATGTCGATAATTATCTTGTCGATTGGAGTCTGGGATAAGGTGATGCTAAAATCGCGACTATATTCGAGAAGCTTCTGAGAAATTAATCTTGCTCGATTGATCTTTTGTGTAGCATTCGGTTTGTGTTCTTGTTTCGAAGGTGAGACATTATTGAAATCATGATGTATTGCACGTAGAAATTCAACGGTCCACTAATCCCAGTAATTACACTGGGGAAATCATTAAATTTATCAAGCAATTTTATCTTGGTTTTCTATCATCATAAGTTCAGGGTGAGAAACTTTTTAAAAACTCGAGCTTGTCTATCTTTCTCTTTGCTTGATGAAATTAAATCATGTTGTTTATAGCTCTTCTTTAGAAATTGCGAGGACATAATTTTTATAAGGGGGAGTCTGTAATAACCCTAGTTTTGATGATTACTTATAATATTAAATCATAACGGTGTTTATAATTTAATATTAGAAAATAAAAATAAATTAGCACAACTTTGTATCAGAGTTGAATTCAAAACAAAATAGGATAAACACAGAACATAAGCATATATTACGATATATCCAAGTATAGTACAAATGTTACAAATCCCTTAATCATCATGTCCTTTATCTTATCGTGTTCTTTGAGATTGAAGTTTGGGATATGTCTAGAAATATTTTATTCCGTAGTATTCCAAAAATAGAATTGATGATATCTTATTTTAGGAATAATCCTAATCGTGATTGTTTTATTTGAGTCTCCTTTAATACCGGTACTTGACACCCATCCATATCGGACGAGTTAGTTGATGCTTTTGGATATTCTTGTCTTATTCTTTTGTGAGGATTGCAAATCCTATTGAGTGGATTCACAATATTTAGCAGGGTATGAGGATTTAGGATTGTTTTTTATAGTTTATCTTTTCGTTCGAATTAGCATGCCTTTTTCTATCTAGAGTTTGGAGCATTGAGATGAAGTGGCTTGCTTATTATCAAGCCACGTTCTGTGATTCGAAGAATCCTATATTGAATATCCTAGTTTGGCAGATTCGTTGTTTCTTGTCCATAGGAATGTTAACGATGATTCCAAAGTCTTTGTACTTAACCTTGAGTTTCGAGATGTTGATGATATATCTTGAATCCCAGTCATTGTGACTCTGTCGATTTCCGTGAGTCCATTTGGGCATGACATCCAATCGAGCAATCGAAAATTGTATTGACTTCATTTTCGATTATTAGCCTTTCGATCATCCTCCCACGAGGATGTCCACTAGGGAATGAGGTGATTCTTTGAATTTATTTGATATTTCTCTTCTTACCCATTTTTGAGATATCCTCTTTGGATACTCAATTATTGATATACTTTGTCATATTACTTCACTCGAATAATAATTTATTGTCAATGTTACTTCTCCTCATTTGAGAAGATATTTACCCTTGCTTTTATATCTCAATGATTTATTTTAATAACTTGAGTAGTGCTAGGGTCATTCCTTAGCTTGACTTTACATCGATTTTTCATGAGCTACGTGTTTGCGCCAAAACTGGTCACAAACCCCAAGTGTTGTGAAAGCACCAGTGTATGAATATAAATCAGCAATATCCAAACACAAATCACAGATCTAAGCAAGCAACACGCAGCAAAATAGAAATTATGAACAAGAACACACGATTTATAGTGGTTCAGCTATCTCCGGCCTACGTCCACTTCCAAGGTTTGCACTTTTATTGAGGTTCTTATCTGATTACAGTTGATTACAACGAATTACAATGGATTATAGCTCTGAAATTAGAGTACAACGGTAGTTATGGAGTGCAAAGTAGAATCTAGTAGAGTCTTGGCGCTCCAGAATCCAGATCCAGTAAGAGAGAGATCCATCCCCCTTTCTGAATGACCTGAGGCTCTATTTATAGGCGTAGGAGGCTGATATTTCTCCTAAAAGTCCGGTAGACCGCTTCAGGCACGTGAGGGGGCCCACACGGCCGAAACCTGGAGATCCTGGCCCATATTGGGATCGATTCGACCCTTGGTTCGAATCGATCAAGAAATTGTCCAATCGTGATGAAACTTGGCGTGGACATTCTTCAACACGTAGGAAAACTCCTGTAAAAATTTCATGGCATTTGGATCAAGGGATTGAGAGATATGATCGATTCGAAGTGGAGATTTTCGTTTGGCTGTTTGGGTCGAATCGATCCCTTCGAACCCACTCCCTTCGAATCCATCAGCGCACGCGGTTTTGTGATGAGGTAGCGCGCGTCCTTCGAGTCGATCCGACCTTCTCTCCGGGTTGAACGCTTCATCTCCGTGGATCTCGCCGACTTCGCATCGTGGAGTGACACGTCATCCAAGTTAGTTTACTCGGTGGATACTGGCGAGTGAATGTTTCCTGGATTCGAACGCGACCGATTCGAACTGAGGTACCCCAATGGGTTCGAACTCGATCGGTTCGAACAAGTTTGGTTCGAAGTAACCAACTCTCGATGGATTCGAACCTGGTGGGTTTGCATGGAGCGAGGTGTTGATGGATGCGAACTATATGGAGTCGAGTTGAGACGTGTGGATGGATTCGAAGGTAGGCCATCGTGATGGGTTCGAAGGATTTCATCATGTTGGGTTCGAACAGGGCAGGTGCGGATGGATTCGAAGCATGGCTATCTGGGGGCTTGCTTGATGGATTCGAGGTAGATGGAGTCGAACCGATGGACGCGAAGTCCATCGATTCGAACTAGGGGGCATCCTATCGATTCGAACCGAACAAGGTTCGTTTCCCTCAAATTGAATCTATCATAACTTGAGCATACGAATTCGGATTGACTTGAAATTTGAATCACTGGCTTCTATGATCTTTCTGGTCATGTCCTATCAATTGTAGATCAATCTGGACTCGGAAAAAATTCATCGATATCCATGGTTATCCTGCAGTACATAGTTGATACTCAAGAATAATAATCATTGATTCTTAGTAAATTTTGGATATCTTAACTATGCCAAAAGTTGGGATAAAACTTTGCCCCCCAAAACATTCCTTTTGGTAAAAGGTATGTTTTGAACGGTCTTAAATCGAATGTAGTAAATTCACGTTTCATTCATAGCTACAGTATTATCAATCAAGTTTATGGCTATTCGAAGCCGAATCAACATTCATTCTTTCCGTAGAAGTTGAGAATGAAGTTCCGTAGTCTCTCCGGACTATTAATGGCTACTCTAAACCCTTACTAAGTCCATTCTAGACTTAGTAATTGAATAGAAAGATCCTATTGCACTCTGGCATTGCCTTCTATCCCTTGCACTCTGGTCCTGGTTAGGATGTATAGCGATGTCATGGTCGTTCTTGACCGATCATAGCCTCTCCGGGCTCTTGCTGGATCCCATCCTGTCACTCTCCGGTGAAGGGGAAACAACACTTAAGTGAGTTGATCCTGTCGCTCTCCGGCGAAGCAACTCACTTCTTGCACTCCGGTTCAGTGCATCTGAACATTAAGCGATGTCTTGGTCGTTCGAGACCGATCATAGCCTCTCCGGGCTCTTGCTGGATCTCATCCTGTCACTCTCCGGTGAAGGGGAAACAGCGCTTAAGTGAGTTGATTATGTCGCTCTCCGACGAAGCAACTCACTTCTTGCACTCCGGACCCCGCCTCTCCGGGTAGGGTCATAAAGCGATCATTTTTATATTGGTATTTAATGTTCATCTTCTGACTCTCTGGTCTAAAGGTTTATTGCAAGAGATTCTAATTTATTTATTAAAATTCGAGTTCTAGATGTTCAATCTCGAACATCAGAAAAAGCTAAACATTGCCTCTCCGGGCATATCGGTTTATCTCCATCTCAGAGCATGCCTAGGGATCTCTCCGGTTCCCGTACATGTGTAAGTGGAGTAACCGTTTATTCTGAAAACAAATCTAAATAGAATTATTCGACCGAAGTCCAAATCCTGGACTTGGCCCTTGCCATCTTTAATCAGTGGATGACGAGTCATGATCCCGATCCAGGATCGTTCCTGTTAGGTGGAGGCGGTAGTTGTTCAGGCCTTACCGCCGCTGTCCGTTCTCTGACAAATTGCGACAATCTACCACCCCTGGCTTGTTCTTCCACCTCATCCTTTAGGTGGCAGCATTCATCTGTGGTGTGCCCATCCCGCTCGTGGAATAGGCAGTATTTTCCAGTCCTGCGCTCCCGCTCAGTGGGATCCCTTATAGGTGGCTTTCGATAGGGGAGTTTCCCCCGAGTTTCAGTGTAAATTCTTTCTAGGCCTGCAGTCAGATCTGTGTATTGCCTGAATCTTGGTTCTCGGAATCTCTTCTGTTTGTCAGGACCATCATATCTGTCATCCTGTTTCCTCTTTCCCTTGTCCTCTCCGGACTGTTCTCTGGAGGTTCCAACGCTTTGCGTGGCATTTATTTCCTTCTCCTCAGCTCGTGATTCTTCTAATCGGATGAACTTTTCAGCTTTATGAAAGAACTCTCCAAGATCTTGTGGTGGATCTTTAGTCAGAGAATCTTTAAATTTGGTGCCTTCCGCGACTCCTGCCACTGCCGCCATTAAAATCATTGATGGATCCGGGCAATCTACAGAAGTTACTGTTACATTGAATCTTAGTAGAAAATCTTTTATGGACTCTCCGGCCCTTTGCTTGATCGAAGCTAAAGTCATTACGCTCTTGGGTCGCGTCACATGGACCCTAAACTGTCTCATGAAGCAGTCTACAAGCTCGCTCCATGTTCTGATTGATCCAGTCTCTAGTTGCCTGAACCAAAGCGCAGCCAAATCTAACAAATATAGAGGGAAGCATCGTGCCATCACTTCCTTGGATGCCCCCAGCACTTCCGTGTGCCTAATATATCTGGTAATATTCATGGTTGGGTCTGACCTCCCGTCATAAGATTCTAGCGTTGGTAGTTTGAATTTTGGAGGGTTCCTTGCGTTCCGGATGTTCGGAGTGAACGGACTCCGACTGACTTCTTCCAGCCCTCCATTAGGCAATCCTCCTCTCATGATTCGTCGCATTAGACCAATCATTCTCTCATCTCCGTCCAGGGGTTGACCCTTTGTCAAGTTTCCATCCTGCCCCCCGAGCCTTGAAGGGAATTTTGGTACGTATTCTTCTGGTGGCTCGTTAGCATAAGCATTGGCTCCGGCTTGTTGAGCTCCATCTATTGGCCTTCCAGTATCGGATCCTGAGGGTCTGCCCCCAAGCCCTTGTCGGTCACCTTCAGTTCCTGCGTTCTGGTCGTGAACCTGACCTTCGTTAGCTTCTGTAATCCTGATTCCTTGTCCCGCACTTGCAGTTGTTGTAGTTGGTCCAAGGTTCTGCATATTCGCCGCCCTCATTTGTTCGAGAAAATTCTGCAGCATCTCCGGTTGGGTCTTCATCATGCTTTCGCGTATTGAATTAGCCATAGCCTCCATCTCGTCTCTAGTGATGTAGACGGAAGCTTGTCCTTCTCCTGCTCCTGAGGATGCTTCTTGGCTTCCTCCTTGTTGGCTCCAATCAACTCTTTGTCTTATTTTTCGAGTCATTGTCTCTGAATCAGAATTCTTCAAACTCTTAAATCTGAATTCTGAATCTGATGTAGCAGGTGCTGGTTCTTCTCAGTGAAAGCACCAAAGTGTTTGCGCCAAAATTGGTCACAAACCCCAAGTGTTGTGAAAGCACCAGTGTATGAATATAAATCAGCAATATCCAAACACAAATCACAGATCTAAGCAAGCAACACGCAGCAAAACAGAAATTATGAACAAGAACACACGATTTATAGTGGTTCGGCTATCTCCGGCCTATGTCCACTTCCAAGATTTTCACTTTTATTGAGTTCTTATCTGATTACAGTTGATTACAGCGAATTACAATGGATTATAGCTCTGAAATTCGAGTACAACAGTAGTTATGGAGTGCAAAGTAGAATCTAGTACAGTCTTGGCGCTTCAGAATCCAGATCCAGTAAGAGAGAGATCCATCCCCCTTTCTGAATGACCTGGGGCTCTATTTATAGGCGTAGGAGGCTGATATTTCTCCTAAAAGTTCGATAGACCGCTTCAGGCACGTGAGGGGGTCCCACACGGCCGAAACCTGGAGATCCGGGCCCACATTGGGATCGATTCGACCCTTGGTTCGAATCGATCAAGAAATTGTCCAATTGTGATGAAACTTGGCATGGACATTCTTCAACACGTAGGCAAACTCCTATAAAAATTTCATGGCATTTGGATCAAGGGATTGAGAGATATGATCGATTCGAAGTGGAGATTTTCGTTTGGCTGTTTGGATCGAATCGATCCCTTCGAACCCACTCCCTTCGAATCCATCAGCGCATGCGGTTTTGTGATGAGGTGGCGCGCGTCCTTCATGTCGATCCGACCTTCTCTCCGGGTTGAACGCTTCGTCTCCGTGGATCTCGCCGACTTCGCATCGTGGAGTGACATGTCATCCAAGTTAGTTTACTCGGTGGATACGGGCGAGTGAATGTTTCCTGGATTCGAACGCGACCGATTCGAACTGAGGTACCCCAATGGGTTCGAACTCGATCGATTCGAACAAGTTCGGTTCAACGTAACCAACTCTCGATGGATTCAAACCTGGTGGGTTTGCATGGAGCGAGGTGTTGATGGATGCCAACTATATGGAGTCGAGTTGAGACATGTGGATGGATTCGAAGGTAGGCCATCGTGATGGGTTCGAAGGATTTCATCATGTTAGGTTCGAACAGGGCAGGTGCGGATGGATTCGAAGCATGGCTATCTGGGGGCTTGCTTCATGGATTTGAGGTAGATGGAGTCGAACCGATGGACGCGAAGTCCATCGATTCGAACTAGGGGGCATCCTATCGATTCGAACCGAACAAGGTTCGTTTCCCTCAAATTGAATCCATCATAACTTGAGCATACGAAATCGGATTGACTTGAAATTTGAATCACTGGCTTCTATGATCTTTCTGGTCATGTCCTATCAATTGTAGCTCAATCTGGACTCAGACAAAATTCATCGATATCCATGGTTATCCTGCAGTACATAGTTGATACTCAAGAATAATAATCATTGATTCTCAGTAAATTTTGGATATCTTAACTTTGCCAAAAGTTGGGATAACACTACGAGTCATGGAGGATAACGTTACATTTACCGCATTTCGCACTCGTTATGAGTCTTGTGAGTGGTTCGTTATACTGTTTGGAATAATGGACACTCCGGTCTATTCCATCAATCTTGAGGATCAAGTATTTTGGGAATATCTCGTGAGTTCTTCTTTTGTTTTTTAATTTTGAGAATAAGTAATAAGTTATGTTTTCAAATTTTGAAAAAAAAATGAAGATATATTCCTAAGAGGAATTGGATTTTTTTGGGAAAAACAAAGAATATTTTGAGTATTATATTTGAGGTATTTCTTTTTAAAGAAAATGAATTTTTGTGTTGGGTTGTCCGTCTAGTGCTTTAAGAATTCTGGTCGATTCGTTTAGCCAGCGTTATCGATAGGAGTTTCCTGAACGCTGGTATGAGACAGTGTCTTAATTAGAAGAAAATATCATTTGATGTTTTGATTAATAAAATGATGTATTTAAGGTAAAAGAATACTTTGGTTTGAAAATAAAATATTAACTGAATATTTTAGTACAAGTTATTAATGTTGACTATAAATATTTATTTTGATGGATAATCAATAATCATCTCTTGATAATGGAAGAAATTAGTTATCTCTTCCAAAATGAGTTTTCATAGTTAATTGTTTTTAAAGCTAGATTTTGGCAAGTAATGAAAATATTTCACTTAATAAAATGGTATGTGATGATTACATAAGGTTGATCATAATTTTATATGTCTTAGCTTTCTAAGGAAAAAGAGGATCATGTAATAAATGATTAGCAAAAAGTTTGTTTGAAATTGTAGTTTGAAATTAAAATGGTTTGAGAGAATTACAAAGTTCAAATTGATTTTAAAAGCTGAAATTTCATTTAGAAAAGAATTGTGCTAAAATAGCAATAACTAAAGATTTATAACTCCAAATGAGCTCAATCTTTTTGCAAATGAAAGAGCTTTCAGTAAGCTACAAAGTTTCTTTTTACCACTTTTAAAGATTTTTCTTTTACTAAGTCTAAAATGGGTTTGAATATGGATAGGAAGTTCTGCCCTATTACAAAATTATCTAAGATTAAGTTGAAAGTAAATTTGACATAACTTTCAAACCGTAAATACGATTTTGATAATCTTTATATAGCTGGAAAGCAAGGACTGAGCAGAACAACTTTCATTTTATAAAGTTTTCAGATTTGTTGTTTGCTGGGTCAAAACAGGTCTTCTTTACAACAGGTCTGAAATAAATTTGTTCTATTTCCCTCAATAGTTAAGTGTAGCATTTCTTATTTATGATCACGAACTAATATCATCTATTTGAGTTAAGTGCAGGTGAAAAGAGAATCGTTGAAATATATTTTGAGCAAAAAGAATATATGTAAGTTTGCGCAAACTCGCTTTAAAATGCTAAAAAAGGTTTTTTTTTTGAATCAATTTTTAAGTGTTTAGTGATGATATATATTGCATTTTCGACCTAATGGTCGATGTATGTTACGTAAATCATTTTGTAATATTGTTTACCGCGTTCCGTACAAAGGAGGCTTCGTTGATTTTTCGAAAAATTTCTAGCACTTAGAAAATTTGTTAAACACGTGTGAATATATATATATATATATATATATATATATATATATATATGTTGCTAACTAGAGAATACCTACGAAAGAAATAGAGAGTAAACAACTTAAAATTTATTTACTCTAACAAGGCGTAATGAATTTGAATTCAAAATCTAAGTAAGAAATTTTGAAAAATTTCATTTGTTGAAAATTGAGAATTTTAAATCTTGAAGATAATAGGTTGGAAAGCTTTAAGAATATTTGATTAGTAAGAGAGAGTTTAAAAAGCCATTCCTTAAGTCTTATTTTGCCTTTGCGCAATAATTTTATGACTTGCAATTGTGCAATCGTATGAGTCTGATGTTTTGGAGGAAAACCACTTGCCTCTTATTAGGTTTACTTTCCGTAATAGTGGTCAAATCTGGTATCGGTATGACTCCCTACGTAGTGTTATATCGAAAGTCGTATCGATTATCATTTTGTGAATTGGAATTCGAGATAAAGTTGTGACTGACTCCCGATTTTGTTTGTGAAGCTTCTTAGGAATCGATCTCACCCAATTTATCTATTGCGTAACATCCTATCCGTGTTTGCTTCGAAGGTGAAACGCCTTCGAAATAGGGATGTATTGCTTGTAGAAATTCAATGGTTCGCAAATCCCAGTATTTTCACTTAGGAAACCACAGAATTAATCGAGCAATCTTATCTTGGTTTTCTATCATCTTGTGTTGAGGATGAGAATTTTTTAAAATCGAGCTCATCTATCTTCCATTGATTGATGAAATAATTTTTTTGAATACAAACTCTTCTCTAGAAATAACGAGGACGCAATTTTGTTAAGAGGGAGTCTGGAACAACCCTAGTTTTTGAGATTACCTATTAATATTAAATTATAACGGCAGTTATAATTTAATAGTGTGAATTAATAATAAATGAGGAATTTAAATTGTTTATTGGGAATAAACAATATATTTGAGAATAAAAATGAGAAAATGGAGTTTTGGAAACTTTATTCGGATGGTTTGAGATAATAAAATGAGAAAAATGTGTTTTATTTAGAGTTAATGCAATAATTTTGTTAATTATTGCTATTTACTTCTTTTAATGATTTTTAAAAGAAGTAATTAATTTTAAGATGAGATATATTTAAAATAATGATGGAATTGAGTTTAAAAATACAGTTTAAGTGTAAAATTATATTTGAAATGGTTTATAAAATTTGATTATACAAAAATGTGATTTTTGTGTAATTTATAATGTTAATTATAATGAGATTTGTAATTAAAGATGTAAATTTGTTATTTACTTTAAAATAGAGAAATATGTTAATAAAATGTTTTAAAAATATAAATAATCTTTTATTTTGTGTGTAAAACATTTTATTATCATGAATGTAAAGTTTTATAATTTTTAGAGACGAAATGTAGCTTTAATTCATAATTTGATTTGTGAGGAAACATTGTTAATACGTAATTAGTGGCTAAATTACGAAGTTAGGCTAATTTTCTTTTAATTTGGACCTTAGCCCATTACCTAAACCTAACTTAACCTGCTAACCTAAGAGGCATGAATGAGAAAATAGAACTTGTACGCACATTTTTTTTCCACTTTCTTCCTCAAGTTTGCAGAATACAGAATAATGGCCGAAATATTTTCCTCTTCAAATCTAATGAAAAATCCATCAAAGTAAAAGAAAAATTGATAATTTAAAATGAGATTCTAAACTCCAAACTCAGGTAATCGATTTCTAAAACCCCTCTCCATATTAAAATCTGATTTATAGTGATAATTGTTAATTTTCTTCTCTGTTTGGTTTGCATGTTTCCTTCTAAGTTCTGTCAGATTATAGAAGCAACATGAAAGAAGCTATGCGGTAGGATCGTACAACATGGAATAGTGGATGGTATAGGTAAATAACAATAAGCAGTAAGTAAAGTAGACACCAGGATTTTATACTGGTTCGGACCTCTAGTCTTACGTCCAGTCCTTAAACTTCACTTAAGAATTCTACTAACTAAAACCCTCTCTTAACCCGGAGGAATAGGTTTACAACTTACCCGAACAACCGAACGAGATTTCTTGCCTCAATTACCGAAGAGGACTTCAACTCAATTACTAAAAACAATTATTCAATTTGTTGTGTTCTTGTCAACATTAATGTGTCAAATGTAGTACAATATTCCTATAGTCTTATCCTCGAGAGTATGCAATGTGTTTGTGAAGATTTAGAAAATGTGAATTGCTATGAATCAAAAGAATGTTATAAACAAAGCAGAGATTCAAGAAATAGATTGGTGATTGCTTTGAAAACTTTTAGAGAATATAAAATATGTTCAAGAAAGTAGCGAGATTAAAGCATAAGAAAATTGGTTAATTGAAGATGTTAGAACCATGCATATATAGGTGTAGAAGAGATGCATTTGTTGGCTAGAGATGCAGACAAGAGATGCTTCCATTCCATTGGAGCATGGTTGCAACTCTTGGTAGGAAGAAGGTGTCCATTCAGAGAAAATTCGCAGGTTTAAATTCAGTCGACTGAGCATGGATTTCAGTCGACTGGAAATGTAAAGAATTTTTTTTCAGGAATAGATTCAGTCGACTGAGCAGGTTGTTTCAATCGACAGGAACTGTGCATGTTTGTATATGTGTAACAGGTTCAGTCGACTGGTCTTACCTGTTCAGTCGACTGAACTATTGGTTTTTGCACAGTGAATGTTTATCTAGAAAATGAAGTTTATAAAATGTGTTCTAGTGTTTTTACAAGCCTCTTGAGGATAGATTTTAATAATAAATCTAAACTAAGACCTATATTTAAATTACACTCATGCTATCCTCGGTCTTTATCGTTCTTCCTTTAGCTTTGCACATATCTCTTCCTTTTTGTTGAAGCACATTGTCATTGATCAAAATATAGCGTATCAACATTCTCCCCCTTTTTGATTGATGACAATACTGAAACGTGTAGAGATGTAATTATTTCCTCCCCCTGAATATATGCACTGTCTTTCCTACAAAACAAGGTTAGTAACATAGATTTCTCCCCCTTTGTCATCGACAAAAAGGAAGTAATAACTGCAGAAGTATATTATCAAAACAATCACTGATATGCATAACTATAGTTTCAAAAATGTAGAATGTAGCATAAATAAATGAAACATAGAAGGCTATTTATACAAGCCTTTTGAATAGTGTTTTTTTTAAAATAAAAAATCAAACCATAAGAGAGCTATTCATCTTTATCCCAATCATATGAGCCTTATCTCTCTCCCTCTGGTTCGCGAATAATGGGTCCACCGGTGGGTGATCTATAAGCTCTTCCACCTTGACCACCGCTATTCCCACTTGTGCTGCTGCTTGGATTTTCTTCGGATGACGTCCGTGTGAAAGTTGGTGCCGGACGCTTGCCACGGGAGGTTGAAGCAGTAGTGGAGCTCGTGCATGAGTTGACATCCCATAATTTGTTGAAGAACCCTTTAATTCTATCAAGTTTATGATCTACCTTCTTGAGGCGATTATCAATAATTTGTTGATTTCTTGATAGAATTCCTAACGATTGATTGGTAGTAAAACTTGGCTCAACGATACGAATTTCATCATCTTGATCAAAAGGTTCTTCATATTGGGCTTGAGGAGGTTGTTGCGGTTCTTGATGTCTAGCTTCCCATTCGGCAAGAGATATGATGCGAGAAGGTCTAGCCGGAAGTTGCTTAAGGCTTGTAGTCCGATGGTTAATTTGATGAACCATTGTATTTTCGGACTCTGGTAATGGCGTATCAACATTGAGGAGTAGTCGCCTGATATACTCGCCAAAATATATTGTTCGCATTTTTCCATTATTGAAAGTAAGAAATTCATCAAGAATTAGTTTGACCCAATTAACTTGAATATTGCCCCAAACAGCATATAGTGCTCTATAATTGTTTGGGTATACAATTTCATATGAGCCCGTTCGAGGAGTGATGGTTCGCATAAGAGCTTTGTGGAGAAACCTTACTCTTGGTCGTAAGGAAGTTGATTTAATATCCCGGATGTTGATGTTATCATCCAAAAATTGATGATTTATGTTGTCTCGAATATGTGGATTAAATTCGATTTCTTCAAGCTTCCTTCCCATATTAGGAGATCCTAAAATGTGTGCAATTTGGTCTAGGGAAAATCATACCTTTTTGTCGCACACCATACTCCAAACACTATCGTTTGGATTTCTTGGAGTTTGGTGTCCAAGGTTAAGGTTTGCATAGAACAATTTGACCATAATATGATTGATTGCATGGTAATTTCATTTTATGTCTAAGAGAGATGTTAAACCTGCTTGATCCGTCAAAGCTTGTATGTTGTACGCTTGGAGACTCTGAAAATCAACGAAGGAGTGTTCAAAGATCTGAGAATTCTTTATTTTGTTCCACCTTGTGACCGCCACTCCATCATAAAGCCATTGAGAAATTTGAGCATCAATTGGCTCGGAGGATGTTGAAGTTGAAGCCCTTGATCTTTTTGGAGCCATTGTTGTGAGAGTTTTGAGAGGGATTTGAAAAAAATGAAGATTGGGGGCTAGGGGTTTGAAGAATAATGGTGAAGTAGGAGCTTTTGGAATGATAAAAATAAATAGTAAAGGTAGAAATTGGTGGTAAAAAGGGAAAAAGTAGCCTGGGAAACGATGTTCAGTCGACTGAATAGTCTGTTCAGTCGACTGAATTGATTGCCGAAAATTTTCTGTGTTAAATTCAGTCGACTGAACAGTGTTTTTAGTCGACTGAACTATTGTTCGAAAGTTTCTGTGGTAAATTTAGTTGACTGCGTAGAGCAATTAGTCGACTGAGCTATTGGAAATTGTTTTCTGCCTTATGTTCAGTCGACTGAGCAGTAAGGTTCAGTCGACTGAACCTTGTGTTTTTGGTGTTCTAAATTTTTAAAGCAAAAGATTTTGATTGAAAGAAACGATTACAATTGTATAGACATATTACAATATAACAACATGATTTGACCAAAAATAAAAAATAATCATTTCTTTGGAGATGGACTATTTTTCTTTTGCGGTTTATTTCCTTCATTCGCCATATAGTTTTTGTCCCATGAATTTGGACTATATTGAGGAGTTTTTGGCGACATCCACGGATTCAATGGATCGGCTGGTGTACGGTATGACGAAGATGGATCATACGAACTAACTGGTCGAGGTAGGGGCTCAGTCACATCGTTTTTCTTCGAGCTACAAAAACGTAAACCGATTTGCTCTAGAAAGCTTAATCGTCTAGCCGTTACTTTTTGTTCAAAATATAATTTACGTTGAATGTCAATTTGTTGCTGTTGAAAATGATGAATTTCATCAATCTTTCTTTTCGTATCAGGAGAGATAAAAAGTCCATGTTTTGCCTTCTTCGAATCCGGTGTGTAGCCAGTTCGATAGTTTTCCCATTTATAAACTAGCTCATGCTTTGGTGTAGGCGTAGGAAGTTGTGGTGATGTAGTTGAGTTATCGACTGAGGAGGTAATGTTGATTGGAGAGTATGAATTGTTGGAAGACATTTTTATATTGGATTTTCAAACTTTGTAATTTTTTGAAAATAACATATGTATAAATGTATATATATAGTATGAAAGTTCCAAAAAGAATGTGGTGTTAAATCATTAAGAATTTATAACCAGAAATTAAATTAATGGTTAATATTTTCTTTGAAAATGGAGGGTTGTGTAATATTAGCTAATGGATGGTTAATATTTTCTTTGAAAATGGCTAATATAGGTTTAGTGTCTAAAATATTAGCTACTTCAAAATATCTTTGAAAGATATTATTCCTAATTCTCGTCGTAATTTTATGAATAAGTTTTCTAGTAATGGTTTAGTAAATATATCGGCAATTTGATTTTTGGTACAAAATATATTCTAAATTTATGATTCCTTTTTCGATATTGTCACGTAGAAAATGGTGACGAATATCAATATGTTTTATATGCGAATGATTTACCGGATTTTAGATAAATTTATTGTACTTGTATTATCACAATATATTGTAGAATTTGTTAAATTTATATTAAAATCTTTAAGTGTTTGGTGCATATAGATGACTTGAGTACAAGCTAAAGCAGCTGATATATATTCCACTTCGCACATGGAAAGCGAAACACAATTTTGTTTCTTACTAAACCAAGATACAAGTGAATTTCCAATGAAATGGCACGTCCACTTGTACTTTTTCTATCTGTTCGAGATCCACCAAAATCAACATCACTAAACGATACTAACTCGAATTGACACTCTTTTGGATAGAAAAGACCAAAATCTTTAGTATAGTTAAGATATCGCATAATTCGTTTTACAGCTCTTAAATGTGATTCTTTAGGATTAGATTGAAAACGTGCACATAGACATACACTCATCATTATGTCTGGTCTACTAGCGGTTAAGTAAAGTAAGGAGCCTATCATACTTCTAAACAATATTTGGTCTACACTTTTGCCATTTTCGTCTCGATCAGGATGAGTAGTGGTACTTATAGGAGTAGGTTTAGCAGAAATGTTTTCCATTCCAAAACATTTAATTAGGTTATCACAATATTTTTCCTGGTTTATGAAAATTCCATTTGTTAATTGTTTAATTTGAAGTCCGAGAAAATAGGATAACTCTCCCATATGTGACATTTCGAACTCCTTAGTCATTATTGAAAATTCTTTACATAAGTTTTCATTCGTCGAACCGAATATAATATCATCTGCATATATTTGAATTATTAGAATATCTTTAGTAGTATTTTTAATGAAAAGAGTTTGATCTACTTTTCCAATTTGAAATCCTAAATTTAGTAGATAGCTCTTAAGTCTCTCATACCAAGCACGAGGTGCTTGTTTAAGACCATATAAGGCTTTCTTTAATTTATATACATGATCCGGATATTTTTCATGAGAGAATAAAAGGGGTTGTTCTACATATACATTTTCTTTTATATAACCATTTAAAAATGCACTTTTAACATCCATTTGATAAAGTTTAAAATTGTGAAAACAAGCGAAGGCTAATAGAATACGTATTGCTTCAAGTCTTGCAACGGGTGCAAAAGTTTCTTCAGAATCAATACCTTCTTCTTGATTATATCCTTGTGCTACTAACCTAGATTTATTCCTAGTTATATTACCTTGTTCGTATACTTTATTTTTGTAGACCCATTTTGTTCCTATAACTGATTGATTATTAGGACGGGGAACTAACTCCCAAACATCGTTCCGTTCAAATTGATTTAATTCTTCTTGCATAGAAACAATCCAGTAATCGTCTGTAGATGCTTCTTTAGGATTTTTAGGTTTTATTGTTGAAATGAAAGCAACATGTCCCATTTGATTTAGTTGACTTCTTGTTTTAACTTGAGAATTCATTTCACCTATTATATTTTGTGCTGGGTGATCTCGTAATATTCTTGGTGGAGATCTTAGTTCATTATTACAATTTTCAAGGTTTGTATTTTCTATATTTATAAATTCTTCATCGTCCTTTATACTCAAATTTTTATTAAAATTTTCATCAAAAGATATATGTAAAGTTTCTTCAATTATGTTTGTTTGTTTATTAAATACTCGATACGCCTTACTTCGTTCTGAGTATCCTACAAAAATTTCTTCGTCGGCTTTTGGATCAAATTTTCCAAGTTGATATTTTGTATTTAAAATAAAACATTTTGATCCAAATATTTTAAAATAAGATATATTTGGCCTTTTGTTATTAAATAGTTCATATGAAGTATTTTAAGTTAATGGTCTAGTTGATATACGATTTAATACATAACATGCAGTAGCTGCGGCTTCTGCCCAAAAATGTTTTGGTAGAAAACTTCCATTTAATAATGTTCTTGCACATTCTTGTAATGTTCTATTCTTTTTTTCTACAACTCCATTTTGTTGAGAAGTTCTAGGAAATGAAAATTATGATTTATTCCTTTCTTATTACAGAAAGATTCAAAATCTTGATTTTCGAATTCACCTCCATGATCGCTTCGTATATTTTTAATCTTTAAATCTTTAGTGTTTTGAATTCTTTTGACAAATGTTTTAAAATGCTCAAAAGTATCACTTTTATTTTTCATAAAAATAGTCCATGTATATCTTGAGAAATCATCAGCTATTACAAATACATATTAATTATGATTAATGGATTGAACCTGTGTTGGTCCGAATAGATCCATATGAAGTAATTCTAGTGGTTGTAAAGTAGAAATATTTTTCTTAGATTTGAAAGACGACTTTTTTAATTTTCCTTTTTGACAATCATCACAAAGATTTTTTATTTTAGAGTTTATCTTGGGTAAACCTCTTACTAATTCATTTTTAGAAAGTTTTCTGATAGTTTTTAAATTAATATGACAAAATCTTTTGTGCCATAACTAAGGATCATTATCTTTGGCTAGTAAACACATATTTGTATTATGATTAATTTTCATATTTAGAACATAAATATTCCTATCTCTATTTCCCTGAAAAACAAGATTTTGGTTTTGATCAAAAATACTACATTTATTTTCCGAAAAAGTTATTTTAAAACCCTTGTCACAAAGTTGACTTATGCTTAGTAGATTATGTTTTAGATTTTCAACTAATGAAAGATTTGTTATAAAAGGTAAATTCGATGTACCGTAATTGCTCACATCTCCTTTGCCAATGATATAACCTTTTGAATTGTCACTGAAGGTAACCGAGCCACCATCAAAGTATGTGATGTTTTTAAGCATATCTTTGTCGCCGGTCATGTGTTTTGAGCAACCACTGTTTAGTATCCATTTCTACTTTTTGAGTGGGACCTGAAAATAAATATGAAATTATTGGTACCCGCTTTTTAATAGGGTCCTAAAAGTTAGAGCTTAGAAAACCAAACCCAATTTGGTTCAGTATCCTTTTTATAAATATAATTTTTATTATTATGAACACTATCCATAAATGTTTTAATATGTTTATTCCTAATTAAAATATTGTTAGTTTTTGGAACCCAAATTTTGACTATCTTGGTTTCGACTTTTGTTTTAATAGGTTCTCTTAATAACATTTGTTGTTTCGAATCAATATTCCTCTTCAAATTTGTATTTTTTTTGGAATTTTTGACTCCTTTTTATATCCTAATCCATGTTTATTTCAAGAGAATCGAGAATTTTCTAAAATCTTAGATAAATTTTCTCTTCCTTTGTTAAAGTTAGAAACATTTTTAGTGATGTTATCTAATCTAGCTTGAAGACTATTATTTTCTAACTCAACTTGTTTAATCTTAGTTTTTAACTCATGATTTTTAGAAACAATTATATCATTCTTTGTCTTTTGAGTTTCAATTTCTTGACTTAAAAGTGATAATTGAGTTTTCGTATTTGAATGAGATTCTTGAACTTTTTCATGTTCTTCTTCTTGAATTTTCTTTTCATCTTTTAACATATCCCTTTCAAATTCAGCTTTGTTTTGATTTTCACGAGTTTCCTTGAGTTTCTTTTTAAGAGTTTTTATTGTGCTCAAAAGTTCAGTGTTTACTTCAATTAAATCATCGAAATTTAAATTACCAGCCTCAGATTCTTGAGCCATAAAGCATACATTCGCCTGTTCATTGTCGCTATCATTTTCACTTTCAGATAAAGAAGAATCTGAGTCGTCCCATGTTACAGAGAATGCCTTCTTTTTGAATTTCTCTCTCTTGTTTTTATTATTGAGAGATTTCTGATTCTTCTTCTTTTGCTCTGGACAATCCTTGTGCATGTGACCGTTCTTGTGACAGTTGAAACATTCTATATTCGAGGATGTAGGTTTGTTCAAGAAATTCTTATTGAATCCGTTTTTATTTCCTTTTCTATATCTTAAGAATTTCTTGAAATTTTTGGCTATAAATTCTAAATCCTTATCTTTAGACTCTGATTCTTCCTTTTCCGCATGAAAAGCTACATTCTTTCTTTCTTGAGCTTGATCTTTCTTAGCTTGCATATTTACTTCATACGATATAATATTTCCAATTAATTCCTTTGGTTTCATTGTAGATAGATCATTTGCTTCCTCGATTGCTAGTACTTTTCCCTCCCATTCATCAGCGAGTGAATTTGGTACTTTAGACACAATGTCAAAGTCCGTGTATTTTTCTCCTAGTCCTATTAAGGCATGATGAATGTCTTGAAATCTCGAGTACATGTCATTGATGGATTCATTTTGTCGCATTCTAAAGTTTTGGAATTGGTTCTTCAGCATGGATATCTTTGTTTGTTTGACCTTGTCTGTGCCTTCATGTATGACTCTAAGTGTTTTCCATATCTGATATGCAGTAGTACATATGCTAGCACGATTGAATTCATTTCTATCCAGGGTGTAAAATAGCATATTCATAGCTTTGGCATTTGCACTAGCTTCATTCTTCTGAGTTTGTGTCCATGTAGGATAATCGGTCGTGAGTACAATGAACTCTGCTTGAGTGGCATTCCAGGCTTCGAAACTTGTTGCTTGCATATAAACCCTCATTCTTGTAGCCCAATAGTTATAGTTTAGTCCATTGAATAGGGGGGTCTTTGGGTAGATTGTCCTTCCGCAAATGTAGAACTATAGGAAGATGTTGTGCTTGTACTTGCGTTATTTTCCACAATATCAATATGTCTAATAATGGTGTTATGGTTATAGGACGGCCTTGCTCTGATACCAAATGAAAGAAGCTATGCGGTAGGATCGTATAATATGGAATAGTGGATGGTATAGGTAAATAACAATAAGCAATAAGTAAAGTAGACACCAGGATTTAATACTGGTTCGGACCTCTAGTCCTACGTCCAGTCCTTAAGCTTCACTTAGGAATTCTACTAACTAAAACCCTCTATTAACCCGGAGGAATAGGTTTACAACTTACCCAAACAACCGAACGGGATTTCTCGCCTCAACTATCGAAGAGGACTTCAACTCAATTACTAAAAACAATTATTCGACTTGTTGTGTTCTTGTCAACACTAATGAGTTTAATGTAGTACAATATTCCTATAATCTTATCCTCGAGAGTATGCAATGTGTTTGTGAAGATTTAGGAAATGTGAATTGCTATGAATCAAAAGAATGTTATAAACAAAGCAGAGACTCAAGCAATAGATTGGTGATTGCTTTGAAAACTTCTAGAGAATATAAAATATGTTCAAGAAAGTAGCGAGATTAAAGCATAAGAAAATTGGTCAATAGAAGATGTTAGAACCATGTATATATAGGTGTAGAAGAGATGTATTTGTTGGCTAGAGATGCAGACAAGAGATGCTTCCATTTCCATTGGAGAATGGTTGCAACTCTTGGGAGGAAGAAGGTGTCCATTTAAAGAAAATTCGCAGGTTTAAATTCAGTCGACAGAGAATGGATTTCAGTCGACTGGAAATGTAATGAATTTTTTTTCAGGAATAGATTCAGTCGACTGAGCAGGTTGTTTCAGTCGACTGGAACTGTGCATGTTTGTATATGTGTAACAGGTTCAGTCGACTGGTCTTACCTGTTCAGTCGACTGAACTATTGGTTTTTGCACAGTGAATGTTTATCTAGAAAATGAAGTCTATAAAACGTATTCTAGTATTTTTACAAGCCTCTTGAGGATAGATTTTAATAATAAATCTAAACTAAGACCTATATTTAAATTATACTCATGCTATCCTCGGTCTTCCTTTAGCTTTGCACATATCTCTTCCTTTTTGTTGACGCACATTGTCATTGATCAAAATATAGCGTATCAACACAGCATTCTTGGCAGAAAATTGCAATCTTTGGCTCCAATTCAAAGTTTGGTTAATCTTTGCAGTAATGTGAGTATCAGAACTCACATTTTCTAGCTTAGATTGAGATTTCAATATGGAAATCTCAATTTTGGTTTGTTGCATATTTGTTTGTGAATCACCGCCAATAAATTAGGCATGTCTCTCTCATTTTAAAGCGGAATTTGATTTTCTTTGTAGTTCTGGAAAGCATGAAAAGAGTATGATAACTTTCATGTTAAAAACTTTTGAGAATTTTTAGCATAGAGGGTCAAAAATTCGAATTCAAACTCGCTGCCCTATCACTATAAAACTGTTACTTTTGTGCTAAATGTTGTTGGTATTTTGAGCATATGTCTTTCGTTTGTTGTTCGAATTTGATGATTCTTTATGTTTTAGAAAACATAAATTATCATTTACAACTTTAATGTTTTGGGTTTTGTTAAATTTTGATGTCTACTTGGTCGAAAGTTCATTCTAGTATCGCTGTCCCGAAACTAAAACGACAGTTGTAGTGAACTTCAGATCTATAATTTGTTTTAGCCATATCTTTCTAATTTCTTATCCAAATTTAATAATTTTAGATGTTCTGGAAAGCATGTATATAGTGTTATAGGTTCCATGTTTTGAATTTTTTGGAATTTTGAAGTTATCTGGGTCAAAATTGAGTGTTTCTATTGCTATCCCGAGAGCAAAACTAAAATTTGCTCTGTGTTTGAATTTAAAATGTAATTAACCATAACTCTTTCGTTTCTTAACCGAATTCGATAAATTTAGATGTTCTGGAAAGCGTAGATCATGTACTAAAAGTTTCATATTTTGAGTTTTCTAAAATTTTAAAGTTTGCTTGGGCGAAATTATGTTTCTATGTTGCTGTCATGAGTGCAAAATGACTGCAATAACAATCATTGACCTTAGTATCGTATTAGCTCGTTTTTGCTTTCATTCTCATTCGGTTTTGACATTGTTTTTGAGATATTTTGAGAGCTATGATGCTTGTCGATATGTTAGCTATATTTGAAGAATTTGAAATTCAGACTTAAATAGAATTTGAATTGATTTTGGATTAAATTTGAATTGAATTCAAGATATCGGTCTTGAGTTATCTTTCTCATTTTTCATTGTTTTCGAGCACCGTTTTCAATAAACCATTTTTGAAGTGATTTTTGAAATAAACGGAAATTCCAAATTATTATTATGTAGTATTTTAAATTTTTTTTTTCTAATGTAAAATTATTTATTCCTATAATAAAAGAATTTCAAATATTGGTTTTATTAATCTTTTCGGAAAAAAGTTTTAGAAGCTTGTTTTCTCTAGTAAACTATTTTATATATAAAACATACACTTTAACACTATTAGAATGTATGAGAAAGAGAATTAAATGATTTAGTAAAACACGTGGTATGGGACATGTGCATTTACTATTTTGGTTAATTCCGGACTTGTATGATCAAAGCTATTTGAGATTATTGATTCTGAGATGTTTTGCCATTTTATGGCGTATTTTGAGTTTTCTAATTCCTATTTATTGGAATTATTTAAGATGGCCAATATTTGGCAAGTATTATGGTTTGAGATCTCCTATATAGGAGTATGGTCGATGAGAACCCTTACAATGTTTTATTTACTTGCCAATGATATAAGGCAAGTCTTGAGTATATGATTTCATATTTCGAGATTTATGGTTTGTGAGGAACCATCAAGATGTTTTCACTTGTCGATGAGATAAGACAAGTTACGATGCCATTTAATACCTGTCGATGAGATAAGATGGGTATGTTGTCTCTTTATCACTCGCCAATGAGATGAGGCGAGATATGATTTTCTGAGTTTTATGATGTTCCTAGTGTGGCATTGACTAGCGGCTAGTAAACCGCTAAGTGCAAACGTGTGGTTTGGGACACACGTTAAACTTTTCGGGTTCTTATCCATGAGTTTGTGACACATTCACAATGTTTACCTAACAGAACTACTTTGAGAGGTGTCAGCAACCTTGTCATGAGGACGTACTGCTATGGGAGGTGTTAGCGACCTTGTTAGGGCTGACAAACTAGCTTGAAAAGGTGTCAGCGACCATGTCATGAGGACGAACTGCTTTGGGAGATGATAACGACCTTGTCTGAGGCTTCGGCCGTCTGAGTTTAGCACGTACAGTATTGCTTCGTTATTGTAATCGGGGTTTTGGCCAATCCGAGTTTTTTGATTTTTCTATTTTATTGTGATTTCACTATTTTAAGATGTTTTATTACATTAATAGCCTAGTGCTGTATGAGATGTTATGTATATAGTGATTTCATTTATGATGTTTTAAACTCTTATCGAGTTTCTTGGGTTATGAGTTTGGATGACTTCATAATTTTATATGATATTTTGGGTTTTTCCATTTTGGCGAATTGAGATTTAGATTTATATACATTTACACCGAGGAGATGAGGTATAATTGAATTTGAAGATTCTTCTATATTTGAGTTTTGAATCATCCTATTTGAGAATGTTTTATGTTTGCCATTTTGGCGAGATTTTGTATTGATGTTTCTCCCTTTGAGGAGATATGGTTAATGGAAACCATGTAGACATTTTGGGATGTCGCCGATAATATGAGGCGAATGTTTATATTATTTGAGTATTATTATTGAATTTACATCTTTTGAGGTCTTTGTATACTTATGTGACATTAGTTCACTTAAGTCATGGGTTGTATTCTTTCTGTTTCCTCTTCTCATTCGAAAAGAATTATCACCTTGTATCTTATGCTTCATATTTATAGTCTATCCTCATTAACTGATTGTTTTAGCTAGATTGACCCATGTATTTTGTACTCGGGTCAGATCGAGTTGTTTCAGTTTGGCAATCAGTTTTGGGACTTAGCTTAGATGCATCTTCTTAGATATTAGCCTAGCACTTTTGTGTAGTTTATATGTATTTGATTAGATGTATATAGTGTGGTCTCTATACCACTTTTGTGTACCAGTATGTATCATATTGGGATGTATCTGTGTATATGTTTTTATATATATGATTATTACAGTTCTATAAATTGATATGCATTCTGTTATTGTATTCTGTTTTGATAGATCCATTAGTCATCTATAGTTTTGTATTAAGTATCTATTGGATATGTCGATCCACTTGAAATAGAAAAAAACATAGAGCATTTATCGATGTATGCAATAGATGTTTAAGACAAAATTATAGATGGTCGCTCCTAAGCAGCCCTATTCTCCATATTAATAGACTGAAATACCCAATAATTCTCTTTGTTAATATGGGTCTCAGGGTATGGCATCACATCCCCTTCAAAATGGGAATAATAGTCCACATTGTGGGAAAACACTATGAAGTGGGTGCTTATATACCAAAGCCTTCACCTCATAACAACGTCGAGGCCTTTTGAGGAACAAAACCCCACACCTTGGCTTGGCCCATGAGGCGGAGGTGACTAAGTTGGGGATAATATCCACGTTAAGTGAGGTGTGGCCCGAGACCAATATTAGTAAAGAGAATTACTAAGTAATCATATCTACTAATGTGGAAAATATGGTTGGTTAAGGGCGACCCTCATGATAATGCATTAGCTAAGAGCTAAGTATGTCGATATTTTTTTCCATTACCTTATATATGGTCGACAAAATTAGTCCTTAACTAATACGATACCATGGTGGCTTAGGACCATTTCAGAATAAATGCAATATAAAAATATATATAAACAGTCACAGAATAGCAAACCCAGATCAGAGTATACATAAATCTCCATACGTCATACATAATACAACATACATGGGTTGCATGAACTACAAAATATACATACGCAACCATCCCACAAAATAATAGGTACAATGTCCAAGTTCGAACGAAGTGGTCCAAATAAAAGCAAGCTAACGATCCAAGAAGGAGTGAGCTAAATCCATACCAAACCTGCAACTCGGTCTGACCCGAGTAATAAATACACGGGTTAGGTAGGCTAGAGCTTATCATTAGTAAAGATAACAGTAATAGGAGGAAAAGGAGAACCATGTATCATCAAATCATCCCTAAGGTGAGACATATATGGGTTCACCATGATTTCATAAGGGAATTCAATTGCTTATCTAACTATGATTTATCTTCTATAGTTATATAAGTGAAATAGGCAAGGATTTGAATCATATAAATAATCATCATTAAACAGTCTAAAACCTCATAAATCCATCATAATAGAACTCAATGAGGGTTCAAAACATCATATTAGACATCACCATAAAACCATCAATACATGTAAGCCTTCATCTTACTCAAGGCTATAATAACATCCTTATAAAAAGGTGAAGTCAAAACATCTAAAACTTCATGGAAAACTGCACGTGCTTACATCGTGGCTTGTACTAATATTTGGTACCATAAATATCGTGATGACAGGAGTCAAGTAACATCATAACACCGTGAATAACATGATGACTAAAGTCTATAATATCGTAACGACTCTGAGTCACAAAGATCCGAGTTAATAACATCGTGATGATCGGAGTCGCAACTACATCGTGATGACTCCAATTGAATACTTGTGGTCTATGGTACTAGTAAACATCGTGAATGTGTCCCAACTTCTTGGATAGGAACCCAATAGGCGTTAACGTACGTCTCATACCATACGTTTGCACCTGATGGTTTACTAGCCATCAATTGGTGCTACACAAGTAAAACATCATAAACATCATGAAAATACACTCCACCTCATCTCATCGGCGAGTAAATACAATACCCTACTCTGTCTCATCTCATTGACGAGTACTAGTGGCATTGTGACTTGTCTTGTCTCATCGACAAGTAAAATCCATCATTATACATCTTAACATCATAAAATCATCATAAAGAAGCTTACCTCATCTCAAACGGTACATCGAAAGGGGTTCCGATCGTATAAGCCCGATATTAAGCGAGAATGCAAATCCATGTGTCCTATACCACGTGTTTTACTTTACCGTTTAATTGTCTTTCTCATATGTTCGAAATTCATAAAAATAAGTAATTTTATTTATAAAATAATTTTTTTATTAGAGAAAAACAGGAATTTAAAACAATTTTCCGAAAACAATTATTAAAACCAATATTTGAAATTTCTTTATTATAGGAAATAAATATATTTTATTTAAAAATAATAATTTTAAAATACTATATAATAATAATTTGAAATTTCCATATATTTCAAAAATGGTTTAGTGAAAATCGTTCTAAAAAATAATAAAAACTAAGAAGGATATCTCAAAATCGATAACTTGAATTCAATACGAATTCAATTCAAATTTATCCCAAAATCAATTCAAATTTCATTTAAATTTGAATTTCAAATTCTCCCAATAAATCTAGCCCACTGATAGGCATCATAGCTCTTAAAATGTCTCAAAAACAACATCAAAACCGAACGAGAATGAGAGCAAATATGAGCTAATACAATTACAAGGTCGATGAATGTTATTGCTGTTTCGAAAGAAAATTGATAGCAACAACAATCACAGATCTGAGAATTGTTTTGGTCATAAATCTTTCTTTTTTTATCCGAATTTGATAATTTTGGATGGTCTGGAAAGCTTAGACATAGAGCTACAATTTTCATGTTTTGAGTTTTCTAAAATTTTGATGTTTGCTTGACCGAAATCATGCCTGTTTATTGTTGTCCCGAGAGCAAATCGATAGTAACAACAATCACAGGCCTAAGAATTCTTTTGGCCGTATACTCACATTTTCTAGCATAGATAGAGATTTCAAGGTTAGGAATCTCAATTTTATTTTTATTCATGTTCATTCGTGAATTGCTGTCAGTAAATTTGGCACATCATTTTCATTTTAAATCGGAATTTGATTTTGTTTGAAGTTCTGGAAAGCTTGAAAAGAGTGTGATAACTTTCATATTAAACACTTTCAAAATTTTTGAGCACAAAGAGTCGAAAAACCCAATATAAACTCATTTCCATATCGTTGTAAAACTGTGACTTTCTGTGCTTAATATCGTTGGTAATTTGAGCATATCTTTCTCATTTAATGTCCAAATTTAACGATTCTTAATGTTTTGGGACTTAGCTTTGATGCATCTACTTAGATATCAGCCTAGCACTTTTGTGTAGTTCATATTTTTTTCCGCTTGACCCTGATATGTATTTGATTTGATGTATATAGTGTGGTTTCGATACCATTTTTGTGTATCAGTTTGTATCATACTGGGATGTATCTACATATATGTATTTATATATATGATTATTACTGTTCTATGATATGATATGCATCCTGTTATTGCGTTCTGTTCTGATAGATCCATTAGCCATCTATAGTTTTGTATTAAGCATTTATTGGATATGTCGATCCACTTGAACTAGAAAAAATAATATAGAACTTTTATCAACGTATGCAGTAGATATTTAAGACAAGATTATAAATGGTCACTCCTAACCAGCCCTATTCTCCGCATTAGTAGACAGAATTACCTAGTAATTCTCTTTATTAATGTGGTTCTCGGGGTGGGGCGGCAAATTATTATTATATAGTATTTTAAAATTATTTTTCTAATATAAAATCTATTTATTTCCTATAATAAAGGAGTTTCAAATATTGGTTTTATTAATTTTTTTGGGAAATATTTTTAAGAGCTTGAAAAGAGTGTGATAACTTACATGTTAAAAACTTCCAATTTTTTTTAGCATAGAGGGTCGAAAAATTGAATTCAAACTCGCCGCCCTATCATTGTAAAACTGTGACTTTCTATGCTAAATGCTGTTGGTATTTTGAGCATATTTTTTTCATTTGTTGTCCGAATTTGATGATTCATTATGTTCTAGAAAAATTAGATTATCTGCTACAACTTTCATATTTTGGGTTTTGATAAATTTTGATGTTTACATGGTTGAAAGTTCATTCTAGTATTGCTGTCTCGAAACTAAAACGACAGCTGTAGTGAACTTCAAATTTATAATATGTTTTAGCCATATCTTTCATGTTTCTTATCCAAATTTAATAATTTTGGATGTTTTGAAAATCTTGAACATAGAGTTACAAGTTTCATGTTTTGAGTTTTTCGTAATTTTGAAGTTATCCGGGTCAAAATTGAGTGTTTCTATTGCTATCCCGAGTGCAAAACAAACATTTGCTCTGTGTTTGAATATGAAACAGAATTAACTATAACTCTTTCGTTTCTTAACCGAATTCAATAATTTTAGATGTTCTGGAAATCGCAGATCATGACTATAAGTTTCATGTTTTGAGTTTTTTTGAAATTTTGAAGTTTGCTTGGTCGAAATTATGTCTGTATGTTGCTGTCCTAAGTGTAAAATGACAGCAATAACAATTATTGACCTTAGTATTGTATTAGCTCGTTTTTTCTCTGATTCTCGTTTGGTTTTGATGTTTTTTGAGATATTTTGAGGGCTACGATGCCTATCGGTAGGCTAGCTATATTTGAAGAATTTGGAATTCAAATTATAATAGAATTTGAATTGATTTTGGGTTAAATTTGAATTGAACTCTTATTGAATTCTAGATATCGGTCTTGAGTTATCTTTCTCATTTTTCATTGTTTTCGAGCACCGTTTTCACTGAAACATTTTTGAAATAAATGGTCGCTTCCAACCAGCCATGTTCTCCGCATCAGCAGAGAGAATTAATGAGTAATGGGTTTTGGGGTTGGGCGTCACAGCTTTGTATCAAGCCGTGATGCTCCACCCTGAGACCCACATTAACAAAGAGAATTACTGGGTAATTCTGTCTGCTGATGCGGAGAATATGGATGATTAGAAGCGACCATCTATAATCTTATCTTAAACATTTACCGCATACGTCGATAAATGCTTTTTATTTTTTCTATTTAAAGTGGATCGACATATCCAATAAATGCTTAATACAAAACTATAGATGACTAGTGGATCTATTAGAACAAAATACAATAATAGAATGCATATTACATCACATAACAGTAATCATCGTATATATAAATACATATACATAGATACATCCTAATATGATACAAACTGATACACAAAAGTGGTACAGAGACCACACTGTATACATCTAATCAAATAGATATCAGAGTCAAGCGGAAAGAGATATAAACTACACAAAAGTGCTAGGCTGATATCCAAGCAGATGCATTAAAACTAAGTCCCGTAATTAATTGCTAACCTAAAACAACTCGGTCTGACCCAAGTACAAAATACACGAGTCAGTCTAGCTAAAACAATAAGTTAATGAGGATAGACAATAAAATGAAGCATAAGATATAAAGTGATAATTCTTTTTGAATGAGAAGAGGCAATAAAAAGAATACAACCCGTGACTTAAGTGAACTAATGTCACTTAAGTATACTAAGACCTCAAAAGAGGTAAATTCAATAATAGTACTCAAATAATGTAAACATTCGCCTCATATCATTGGTGACATCCCAAAATGTCTACATGGTTTCCATGAACCATATCTCCTCAAAAGGAGAAACATCAATACAAACCCCCGCCAAAATGGCAAACGTAAAACATACTCACATAGGATGATCCAAAACTCAAATATAGAAGAATCTCCAAATTCAATTATACCTCATCTTATCGGTATATATGTATATAAATCTCAATCTCAACTCGCCAAAATGGAAAAACCTAGAATATCCTATAAAATCATGAAATCATCCAAACTCATAAGTCAAGGAACTCGATAAGAGTTCAAAACATCATAAATGGAATCACCATATATATAACATCTCATATACCACTAGGCTATCAATGTAATAAAACATCTTAAAATGGTGAAATTACAATAAAATAGAAAATTTAGAAAACCTGGATAGGCCAAATCCCCGATTGAATATCGAAGCAATGCTGCATGTGCTAAAATTAGATGGCCGAAGCCTCAAACAAGGTCGCTAACACCTCCTAAAGTAGTTCATCCTCATGACAAGGTCGTTGACACCTCTCCAAGCCATTTTGTTAACCTTCACAAGGTCGCTAACACCTCCTAAAGCAGTTTGTCCTCATGGCAAGGTTGTTAACACCTCTCAAAGCAGTTCTATTAGGTAAACATCATGAATGTGTCACAAATTCATGGATAGGAACCCGAAAAGAGTTTACTTGTGTCCCATACCACACGTTCGCACTTAGCAGTTTACTAACCGCTAGTCGAAGCTACACTAGAAACATCATAAAACTTAGAAAATCATATCTCGCCTCGTCTCATTGGCGAGTGATAAAGTGTAACATCCCGTAAATTTTTAATAACTAAATTTGTTAATTTAATAAGTTTTGATAATTTAATATGGAAAGAATAAAAAACTTTGTAATCTACTAATGAAAAAATGAAATGCAACAATGGTAGTTAAAACTAATAATTAACAATTTGAATGAAATTACAATTAACTGAAAGATTGTAAATTGTTATAATTGGTTATAAACTGATAAGAAAAAAATTGCAAACATTAAATTAATAAATGAAATAGTATGAAATAAATGGCCATTGAATAAAATTTGGGTATATAAGAATTGTAAGATTTGTTTGTGAATAATGAATTCTTAAGTGTGATTAAAAGTTATAGCAACGATTGTTGTACGTTACCTGTTTATTTGGTCAATTTAATTGAAATGGGAAATAAATTAAAGTTAAATGAAATTTAGTGTTACAATAATGAGATTTAGACAAAAATTGCAAATTGGGAATGTAATAGAATGAATAGGAATGTAAATTTATTCATAAGGTAATAATTGAGTAAATAAAAGAACGAAACTGTGATAAATAATTAATTGGGACTTTAAAATTTTAATTTATGTGTAAATTTGGTAAAATCCAATATAATGGAAATTTAACTGTAAATACAAATAAAATATGGGAATTGGAATATATCAGTATAATGGAATGTGAAACAAGTGCTAATTGTGTTACAGAGTAATAGTGGATTTAGTATAAAGATTGAAATCAAATAAAAACAATTTATTAGCATTAAATATTAAATAATTGGATTTAATTACAATTGAAGTTAAACACTAATTTAATTAACTTTGAATTGATGTCTAAATTTGTTTTAAATTATGGTAAATGTCCAAGTAATCTAAAATGATAGAAATTGTGACTCGAATTTTGACGAAACCAGTTTCATCGGATCCGTAACGGTGAATTATTGTAGGATTTCAAGTTTCATAATGATTGGACTTGTCATTTGAACGTACGGACTCGAAACGTCTAGAAATCAATTTAATTGAAATCAATTTGAAATAAGATGATTTTTTCATTCTTCATACGGTGGAATTAGGACTTGAAACCTATTCCATTGAGTGTAAAATATTTGGAAATATCTATTTTGATATATGGGTTGACCTATTGCCGTTCCGTAGACAGAATGGGCTTTTCGGGCCATTTATCATTCATTTTTCCAAACCACTGTAGCCCATTCTATATATTTTGTTCTGCCTATATATATATCGTTATAAACCCTAGGTTATTTCTTATTCCTCATTTCTGTACGTACAATTTCATTTGCTCCTCCTCTTTCCAATGGTAGACAAACACTAATTCCTAATTGCAATTTTAAATCAAATTCAAATCTAAAAATTAACCTCCTCAAACAATATCAAATTATATATTGAAGCTCTCGACGAGCGCAAGTCAAATATGATTCATTTTTCAATTTGTGTCTCTGTGTGGCCGGAATTGGGTAAAGAAGTCACGACCGTTCATCACTGTTCCATCATCATCGACTGGTCGTCGAATCGAGGGTCGGGTCGTGTGGAGGAGGCCGAGCGTGGCTCATCAGAGTAGTTTATTCGTCGATTTGATGGTTGGATTGCTGTAGAAATTCGCTTAGGCATTGATTTATGGGGGCGGCCGTTGTGGTTTTGAGGGCCGAGACGGGTGCATCTAGCCATGTAGGAGGCGACGTTGGGCGTATGAGGTGGCGGCGGCCTCTGGATTGGCGACGGCTTAGGCTACGACAACGATGAAGTGGTGTTTTGGTGGCGGCTTTCGGATCATGCGCAACATTAGGGTTCTGGACAAAGAGAAGGGCGGGTGACGAGGCGAGGCTTGGTTGGGTTTTTCTTTTTATATAAATTTCTGAATCCATTAATCGTTATAACTTTTGCATACGAGGTCCAATTTGCGCGCGGTTTCTTGTGTTAGAATCATATTGAAATTCCGGACATTTTGACGGTGGTTTGGA
Organism: Allium cepa; assembly: GCA_030765085.1. Lineage (NCBI taxonomy): Eukaryota > Viridiplantae > Streptophyta > Magnoliopsida > Asparagales > Amaryllidaceae > Allium > Allium cepa. The sequence continues at coordinate 117,844,338 of CM060940.1, read as the reverse complement.
CAAATTCAGAGACAATTTGAACTTTGGGCTTAAATTGGATTTAAATTCAATTTAAATTCAAAGGTGAGTGTTTTAACCTACTCACAACTTCTAAAATTTCTTATATTCGTTAAATTTAATTTATGTTTTATTTATGACTGTTTGGTGTATTTTAATCATCATCTCAGTTAATTTGAATTTATTTGAATTAAATCATTATTTAATTTATTATTAAATATAAATTACCAATTAAATACATGTTATTGATTATCAGTTCTATATTGATATTGATTGATTGATTTGGATGATGATTGTAATGGATGTTGATTGTTGATATTGGATGAGTGGATGTTGTATTTTATACCGTTATAAACTGCAAGTTCCTTATGGATTTATACTTGTTTCGGGACTGTTTTTGAAATGATATACAATCGTAAAATGTTTAAATTGTGGATTGAAGTGATAAATATCCGTATCACTTGACCCTTGGGTAGAAAATTATATACGGACACCGGATTGGTTAAATTAAATGATTTTAAAATCCTTAAATTTTTGAATATCAGTTGATGTTTTGAAATAAAATTTGATTTATGTAAATCGAAGTATTATAGAAAAATCTAGTTTTGTGTTGAAATGCGAATTGGTTTAAAAAGGAATTTCTTTAAGAAATTTAATCGAAAGTTTAAAATTAAACTTTTATGTATAAATGGAATTCTACCGAAATTGAGTCATTGAATTTTTTTGAAAATAACTTTGAAATATTTTTGAAATTGGAGTAATCCGTATTGATATTTTGAACATGGATTGAAACATACGAAATTCGATAGTTTACTGAAATTTGGTTTGTCGATTTGAAATTTTGAAATGGTCCAAATTTGCTGAAATGAAACGATTAGTTTAATTTGATATTAATTTCAAACTCATATTTTAATATAAAATGTTTTTAAAATATATTATTTTAATACATTTCTAATTATTAAAATTTTCAAATTTATTAAACTATTTAACTAATATTAACTATATGAATTATTTCAATCTATTTTAAACCAATTTAATTTATTTTAAACTAATTAGACTATTTTAATTTATTTTAAATCTAATTAATCTATTGTAAAGCTATAACCTATTTTAATTATATTTAATCTATTTTAAATCTATATTAATTATTTATAACTATTTAAACTATTTTCTTCCAAATTCCAAACCAAGTAAAATGGATGGGATTATATTCAAATTTCTTGACTTTTTTAAAGTGAATATGGTTAATGATGTCATAACCTAAGTTATGATTTAAAAATTATAACTAATTGAATATGATGATTTTGGAGTATGGATTTTTCTTATTTTGGAAGTATGATTTTTGAAAGAAATCATGATTTTGGAAACGATAATGATTTGAAAGTGGTATTGTTTTAAGAATTCGATATTTTGATATAAATTGTGAATTAGACTTTGAAAGGAAATATAATTTTCGAACTATGATTTCACAGGCGAATATGATTTTGAAAGTAAGTAATGATTATGAAAGTGATATGTTTGCATTGAATATGATATTTTGATATCAATTATGAAATGATTTTGAAAATGTAAAAGAACCATCCGGTGTGTAATAAGCTATTGGTTGTCAAAGAGATCGGGATCAGATGTTGTCATACTCTCCGCCAATACCGAAAACTACTTTGACAACTGTGTACGCGGTGGAGATTCCAGAATAAAGTAAGATGGTGGCGACGATCTTAAAGGTATATTTACATGGACCTAACTCCCGTGAGTTAGCATAAGGTGGCTAAAACATGAGCGATTCCGGGCCAAGTGAGGTAGCCCATCCAATCGGACACATTCCATCAATACTATATTCTGACTTTCGATTTATTTGGTGACCACCCTTTGATTTTTACTCGGGAGTGTGTTTCGAGTTGGGCGGTAGTTACGACTATGCGTTACCAACAGTCCGGATGCGTAATTGGTATATCTACCCTGGCATTGCCTAGTTGTGTCGTGTCACCTACCCTAGCGCGCCTTCTACGAGTTTGTTTACGTCGTACCTATGGGGTATCCTCTAGCGGCTCTAGTTTACGTGGAGTTACGGTACTATATAGACATTTAACATTATAAAAATGTGTTAAGGTGGAAAATGTAAAGCCTTAATGCTACTTTAATACCTTTGCTTTACTGTTGACATATTATAATAGCATATTGTACTACATAGTAGATAGTTTAACGGATCCTTAGGAGATGTGAATCCCAAGCATCTCTTAAGTTACTGCACTCACGATAGACACTGGATATGAGATGTCAAACCCCGTAAACATCTCTGACGCCATCACACGCATATTTACCGTTGGTTTAACTTACATAAGATCTTTAGTTATGACTTGAGTGTCTTGTCTTTTCAATTCACTCGGGTTAGCCTGAGCATTCCAGGATTTGAAGACCTTATTTCTGGAGGACGAAGACGAAGAATTTGTAATACTATTATTATATTAGTCCCACTGCATTATACTATTCCGCTGCATTGTTATTTATTTATCTTTGATATGTGTAACTCTGGTACTGTGTTGTATAGATATAATTAAATGTTTTTGTAAACAACTTCATGAACTGTTATCTGATTATTATATTTTATCATTCCGCTATGAGATTTTTTTTTTCTATTTTTTTATTTACCCCAATAACAATCTGCCCTTCTGTATGATTTGAGTTGGCACGTGTGTCTGCTTAAAGCGTCCAAAAAGGCGGGATGTTGCATAAAGAGACACCATATTCGTCTCACCTTATCGATAAGTATTAAATGGTATCGTAACTTGTATCATCTCATTGACAAGTGAAAACATCGTGATGGTTCCTCATAAACCATAAATCTCAAAATATAAAATCATATACTCAGGACTTGCCTTATATCATTGGCAAGTAATCAAAACATCGCGATGGTTTTCTCGACCATACTCCTACATAGGAGATCTCAAACCACAATACTTGCCAAATGTTAGCCATCTTAAATAATTCCATTAAATAGAAATTATAAAACTCAAAATGCGCCATACAATGGAAAAACATCTCAGAAATCAATAATATCAAATACCTTTAATCGTACAAGTCTGGAATTAACCGAAATAGTAAACGCACATGTCCCATACCATATGTTTTACTAAATCATTTAATTCTCTTTCTCATACATTAGAATAGTGTAAAAGTGTATATTCTATATTTAAAATAGTTTATTATGGGAAATAGGCTTTTAAAACTTTTTCCCGAAAAGATTAATAAAACCAATATTTGAAATTCCTTTATTATAGGAAATAAATAGATTTTATATTAGAAAAATAATTTTAAAGTACTATATAACAATAATTTGTACTGTCCATTTATTTCGAAAATCACTTCAAAAATGGTTTAGTGAAAACCGTGCTCGAAAATAATGAAAAACAAGAAAGATAACTCAAGATCGATAACTTGAATTCAACACTAATTCAATTCAAATATAACCCAAAATTAATTCAAATTCTATTTAAATTTGAATTTCAAATTCTTCAAATATAGCTAGCCTATTGATAGGCATCGTAGCTCTCAAAACATCCAAAAACAACCTCAAAATCGAACAAGAATGAGAGCAAAAATAAGCTAATATAATTCTCAGGTCAATGATTGTTATTGCTGTCATTTTGCACTCAGGATAACAACATACAAAACATAATTTCGACCAAGCAAACTTTCAAATTTCAGAAAACTCAAAACGCAAAACTTGTAGTACATGATCTATGCTTTCTAGAACATATACAATTATTGAATTTGTTTAAAAAATGAAAGAGTTATGGTTAATTTCGTTTCAGATTCAAACACAGAGCAAATGTTTGTTTTGCTCTCGAGATAGCAATAGAAACTCTCAATTTTGACCCAGATAACTTTAAAATTATAAAAAACTCAAAACAACAAACTTATAGCTCTATATCCAAGCTTTCCATAACATCCAAAATTATTAAATTTGGATAGCTAAGAGTAACTTATGGAAAAAACAATTCTCAGGCCTGCGATTGTTGCTGCTGTCGATTTGCTCTCAGGACAACAACAAACAAGAGTGGTTTTGATCAAGCAAACATCAATTTTTAGAAAACTCAAATCATGAAACTTTTAGAACAAACTCTAAGCTTTCTAAAAAATCTAAATTTATTGAATTTGGATAAGAAACATAAAAGATATGGCCAAAACAAATTACAAATCTGAAGTTCACTACAGCTGTCATTTTAGTTTCGGAATAGCGATACTAGAATGAACTTTCGACCATATAAACATCAAAATTTAACAAAACACAAAACATGAAAGTTGTAGAAGATAATATGAGCTTTATGGAACATGAAGAATTTTCAAATTTGGACAATAAAACGAAAAATTTATGCTCAAATTGCCAACAACATTTAGCACAGAAAGTCACAGTTTTACAGTGACAGGGCATCGAGTTTGAATTTGATTTTTCGATCCTCTATGCTAAAAAATTTCGAATGTATTTAACATGAAAGTTATCACACTCTTTTCAAGCTTTCAAGAACATCAAAGAAAATCAAATTCTGATTTAAAATGAGAGAGATATGCCTAATTTATCGATGGTGATTCACAAACAAACATGCAACAAACCAAAATTGAGATTTCACTATTATGATCTCAATCTAAGCTTGAAAATATGAATTTTGATACCCATCTTGCAGCAAATATTAACCAATCCTTGAATTGGAGCCAAAGATGCAAGCTTTAGCCATGAACATAGCTTCTACTACCTGACAGAACTCAAGAAGAAACATGCAAACCAAACAGAGAAGAAAAATTAACAAACACTACTAACAAATCAGATTTTGCTGTGGAAAGGAGTTATAGAAATCGATTACCTGAATTTAGCTCTTGAATTTACATTATAAAAACACCAATTTGATAAATTCTTTCTTAGATTTGAAGGAGGAAAGGTTTCATCCATTTTAGAGTTTCTGGAATTTAACAAAGAAGAGGAATGAAATAAAGTACGTACAGTGAATTACCTTTTCTCATATCTTTGTTAACATGCTAAGTAAAGTTTGTTAATGGTCTAGAGTCCAATTGTTAAGGAAAATTAGCTTAGGTTATAAATAAATCGCTTATTTACATGTTAACAGTGCACACCTTCAAATTCAATCATCTATTCAACTTTATTTCATAGCAAAAATTTATAAAACTTCATATTCATGATAATAAAATGTTATATACTCAAAATACTAGATTATTTATATTTTTAAACATTTTATCATCATATTTCTCTATTTTAAAAATAAATAACAAATTTACATCTTTAATTACAAATCCCATTGTAATTAACATTATAAATTACACAAAAATAACATTTTTGTGTAATAAAATTTTATAACCCATTTAAAATATAATTTTACACCTAATTTATATTTTTAAATTCAATTCCATCATTATTTTAAATATATCTCATCTTAAAATTAATTACTTCTTTTAAAATCATTAAAAGAAGTAAATAGCAATAATTAGCAAAATTATTGCATTAACTCTAAATAAAACACATTTTCCTTATTTTAGTATCTCAAACATCTTAATAAAGATTCCAAAACTCTATTTTCTCATTTTTATTCTCAAATATATTTTTTATTCCAAATAAACAATTTAAATTTCTCATTTATAATTAATTCACACTGTTAAATCATAACTGTCGTTATAATTTAATATTCTCAGGTGATCACTAAAACCACGGTTGTTATAGACTCACCCTTACAATAATTGCGTCCCCGCAATTTTCTATAAAAAGAGCTGTAAACAATATAAAAATTCAATCAACAAAGGTGATAGACAAACTCGAAACTCAAACCATTCATACTCTCAACATAGAATGGTAGAGGGAAATAAGGAAAAACTCCATTGGTTAATCCAATGGTCCATCATATGCTAATATAGTGATTAGCAAACCATCGAATTTTCCAAGCAACTTGAAAGAATTTCGAAGATATCCCGTCTTCAAACCAATACTCAATAAAAATCTTAACAAATAATCTATCAAATAAGATAGATTTCTCAAAACTCTACGAATAGTGTAGGGATCAAACTCATTCAAACCTGAACTTTAAGCAACAAAAAATGATTATCCACACAATTTTTCGCATAATAATATGGAAAGAACATCCTCACAACAAGGATAGCCTCAATAGACAAGATAGATAAATCATCCAAAATGGCTTCTCATGAGGCAACCAAACTTGAATAATCGTGAAAATGCACATCGTTATCAATAGCACAAGAATAGAGTGAACATAAGAACAAGAATGTAAGCTCAAATTACTTTTCAATCCAAGATATTTATAATTTTTTTAAATCTCAACATCTTTTAAATTTTAAGTCTCAATTTTCAACATTTGAAAATTTTCAAACTCTTTACTATATTACTTAGTAAGTAATTTTAAACTCAAATCAAAAGTCCAAATTTCTTCTCTTACTTCAAAATTAGTATTCAAAGAATTTTGTGAATCCATATTAATATTCCTCAAAATAAATTAAGGGTTTAAATTCTCTTTACTCTTTTTATTAAGCCACTTAAATAGTTTAAAAACAATCTTCGAATCCTCTTATAACTCTTCTCTTAAAACATCCAATGTATATAATATATTTTCCAAAATCTCATCAATAAAGTATAGCTCAAGAATATTCTCACCTATTCTCATCTTTTTATTCCCAAAATTCATTATTTATTTCAAATAAAAAATTTAAATATCCAATTGTATTTAATTCTCAATATTAAATTACAACTACTGTTATAGTTGAATTTACCAAGCAATTTTATCTTTGTATTCTTTTGTCTTGAGTAGAGAGTGAGGAATTTTGATCTTGCGCTTGTCTATCCTTCCTTTGCTTGATGAGATTAATATGTTGAATACAAACTCTTCTCCAGAAATTGCGAGGATGCAATTTTGTTAAGGAGGAGTCTGTAACAACCCTGGTCGAAGATTACCTGTATATATTAAATTATAACGGAAGTTATAATTTTATAATGTAAATTAAAATATAATTAGAAATTTTAAATTGTTTATTTGGAATAAACAATGAATTTTATAAATAAAATAAGAAAAATAAAGTTTGGAACTTTTTTTTTATTTGGGTATAAATATGGGATTAAATAATGAATGGATAAGTTTTTGGTTTAAATAAATTGAAATATTGGGTATTTATTAGTTTGGAGCTAATAAATTAATCAAGTGAGGTATTTCAATGTTAAATTGTTGAAATATATCTAAAGAAATGAAAATAAAGTTTTAAAAGCTTTATTTTGAGAATTTGAGTAGAAAATAATCAAAGTGCAACTTTATTTGGGTAAATACAACAATATTGGAAAACATTGTCAATATTAACCTTTTATTGATTTTAAAAAGAGGAAATTTGAAGAAATTATGCATTTTATTAAAATAAAAGATGAAATATTGCTTGAAAATAATATTTTGATGATTAAAAAGCGTTATAATGATTTATTGCAATTTTTTTGACACGAAAGAAATTTTTGTTTAAGTTATTGCATTAAAAAGGTGTTTTTACACTAAAATAGTTTAATTTCTAAAATATTGTCAAAAATAGGGTTTTATTTATAAAAATAACTTTTTATTGTTGAAGTAAATTTTATTTTATTATAATAACAATTTTAGTTACATACATCTGCTGTATAGATTTTTGTTTGACATCAAAATGTGAAAAGTGATATATACAATGTTAAAATAGGATAAATATGATCATAGATTTATATTTTCACTAAGTTTTGAGTCTTTGGTTAATTGGGTAAGGATTTAGAACCCAAAACCCATTATCTAGAGATTTCTGGTAAGAGGAAATTATCAGTACGTTAATTTCTTCTTCCTTCTCAAAACATCCGTATACATAATAAAAAAAATCGATGGCTTCCTTTATATAAATCAATTTCCACTCAAAATCTCTACAAATTCAAGAATTAAATCAAGAAAATAGAGAGATTAGAAAAGGTAATCTCGACCAATACTCAAAGATTTCATCAAAAATCTTAGAATTTGGTATAAATTGTCTGTAACCAATTCTTTTGATGTGCATGTCTTTGTTTTAGCTTTTACAGGTCTTTGAAGCTCCAATTCTCCTCCAAAGTTCGCTGCTTGCTATCAAAATCTTTGCAAAATCGCTGAGGTGAGTGCAAGCTCAAAAATTGCTAGTTGAAAATGATAATCTTGTGAATAATTTGTTTGAGATTTAAGATGAAACAAATTTTACCATAATTTTTTCGTTTCTTATCCAAATTTAATAATTTTGGATGTTTTGGAAAGCTTAGATATAGAGCTATAAGTTTCATGTTTTAGTTTTCTAAAATTTTGAGGTTTTTTTGATCAAAATCATGCCTTTTGTTCTGTCTCGAGGGCAAATCGGCAACAACAACAATCATAGGCTTGAGAATCGTTTTGGCTATAACTCAATCGTTTCTTTACCAACTATTAGTACTAGTCACGATTTAAGCATGTGCAGTTTCTCCTGAAGTTTCAGATGTTTTGGTTTAACCTTTTTATGGGGATGTTATTATAGTCTTGAGTAAGATGAAGGCTTACATTTATTGATGGTTATATGGTGATTTCATTTATGACGTTTTGAACTCTTATCGAGTTCCTTGAGTTATGAGTTTGGATGATTTCATGATTTTATAGGATATTCTGGGTTTTTCCATTTTGGAAAGTTGAGATTGAGACTTATATACACTTATACCGATGAGATGAGGTATAATTGAATTCAGAGTTCTTCTATATTTGAGTTTTGGATCATCCTATTTGATAATGTTTTATGTTTTCCATTTTGGCGACAGTTTGTATCGATGTTTCCCTCTTTTAAGGAGATATATTTCATGGAAACCATGTAGACATTTTGGGACGATGCCGAAGATATGAGGCGAATGTTTATATTATTTGAGTATGATTATTGAATTTATCTCTTTTGAGTTCTTTGTATACTTAAGTGATATTAGTTCACTTTAGTCTTGGGTTGTATTCTTTTTGTTGCCTCTTCTCATTTGAAAGAATTGTCACCTTGTATTTTATGCTTCATATTATCATCTATCCTCATTAACTAATTGTTTTAGTTAGACTGACCCGTGTATTTTGTACTCGGATCAGACCGAGTTGTTTTAGGTTAGCTATCAGTTACGGGATAGATTTGATGCATCTACTTGGATATCGGCCTAGCACTTTTGTGTAGTTTATATTTCTTTCCGCTTGACTCTAATATGTATGTTGATTAGATGTATATAGTGTGGTCTCTGACCACTTTTGTGTATCAACTCGTATCATACTAGGATGTATCTGTGTATATGTATCTATATATATGATGATTACTGTTTTGTGAAGTGATATGCATTCTGTTTTTGTATTTTGTTCTGTAGATCCAATAGCCACCTATAGTATTGTATTAAGTATTAAATGTATATGTCGATCCACTTGAGTAGAAAAGAAAAAAAACAAATAGCAATTGTCGATGTATTCAATAGATATTTAAGACAAGGCTATAGATTGTCGCCCCTAAGAAATCCTATTCTCCGCATTAGCAGACAGAATTACCCAGTAATTCTCTTTGTTAATATGGGTCTTGGGGTGGGGCGTTACAGCTTGGTATCAACAAAAGATGAAATATTGTTTGAAAATGATATTTTGATGATTAAAAAGCGATGTTTATCGAGTCTTATCTTTAAAACTTTGCTCGCCGATGTTCTGTTTGCTTAAGTGTCGGTTATGCCACTTAAGTTTGACTTTATTGGCATTAACTCTTCTAGTTGACAAGAAGAGATGCTGTCCTTTCTTATGATGTTAAGACCCTGTTTAAGGCATGGCATCCTTTAAGAAATAGGATACCATAGCTTTCACCTACTTATCCTTATCGATTATTCTGTTTAACTGGACCGAGTTGTTTCAGGTTAGCTATCAGTTATAGGACTTAGCTTTGATGCATCTACTTGGATATCAGCCTAGCACTTTTGTTTAGTTTATATTTCTTTCCCCTTGACTCTAATATGTATTTGATTAAATGTATATATTGTGGTCCCTATGCCACTTTTTTGTATCAGCTCGTACCATACTGGAATGTATCTGTGTATATGTATGTGTGTGTGTGTATATATATGATGATTATCGTTCTGTGATGTGATATGCATTCTGTTATTGTATTTTGTTCTGACAGATCCATTAGCCACCTATAGTTTTGTATTAAGTATTTATTTGATATGTCGATCCACTTGAGTAGAAAAGAAAAAAAATAAATAGCAATTATCGACGTATTCTATAGATATTTAAGACAAGGCTATAGATGGTCGCCCCTAACCAGCCCTATTCTTCGCATTAGCAGGCAGAATTACCCAGTAATTCTCTTTGTTAATGTGGGTCTCGAGGTGGGTGCTACAGCATGATATCATATGATCATTTTAAATTGGGAGAATAATTTTATAATATCCCAAAAATTTATTTTTATGGATAATCCATAATCATCTCTTGAAAATGAAAGCGATTAGGTACCTTTTCCAAATGAGTTTTCAAGTTAATTGTTTTAAAAGTAGGTTTTGGAAAGTAATGAAAATATTTCCACTTAATGAAATGTTTTATGATGATTAAATAAGTTGAGCATAATTTTATATGTTTTAACTTTCTGAGGGAGAAAAAGAAAATTATTTAATAAATGATGTAGCAAAAAGTTTGTACGAAACTTTAGTTTGAGCTTAAAAAATGGTTTGGGTAAATTTCAAAATTTAAAATTGATTTAAAAACCTGATTTTTTTTTGGTAAAGTGCTATAGTAAAACAGCGATAACTTGTGATTTATTACTTCAAATGAGTTCAATATTTTTGAAAATTAAAGAGATTTCAGTAAGCTATAAATTATATTTTTACCACTTTAAAATATTTTGCTTTTTACCGAGTCTAAAATAGGTTTGAACGTGGATAGGCAGTTCTGCCCTATTACAAAATTCTCTAAGATTAAGCTGAAAGTTAAATTAACATAACTTTCAAACTGTAAATCCGATTTCGACGATCTTTATAATGCTGGAAAGCTTAGATTTATTAGAACAACTTTTGTTTTATAAAATTTTTCAGATTTTGTAATTTATTGGGTCAAAATATGTCTTATTTACAGAAGGTCTGAAATGAAATTGTTCTATTTCCCTTAATAATTAAATGTTGCACTTCTTATTTATGAACATGAACTAATATCCTCGGTATGAGCTAAGTACAGGTGAAAAGAGGGTAGTTGGAATATATTTTGAGCAAAAAGATTATATATAAGTTTGTGCAAACTCACTTTGAAATGATAAAAAAGGTATATTTTCATATTAATTTTTAAAAGTGTTAAATGATGATATATATTGTATTTCCGACCTAATGGTCGATGTATATTATTTAAATCATTTTTGTAATATTGTATATGGCCCTTCGTATAAAGGAGACTTTGCCTATTTTTTCGGAAATTTCTAGCACTTGGAAAATTTGTGAAACAAATTAAAAAATAATATGTTGCAAACTAGAGTATACCTATGGAAGAATTAGAGAATAAACAACTTAAATTTTATTTACTCCAATTAAGAATAATGAAGTTAAATTATGAAAAAAATCTAAATAAGAAGCTTTTGAAATTTTCAAGTGTTGAAAAATGAGAATTTTAAATCTTGAAGATAATAGGTCCGAAAACTTTAAGAATATTTGATTAGAAAGAGAGAGTTTTAAAATTTATTCCTTGAAGTCTTAACTTGCCTGGGCAATAATTTTACAACTTGCAATTATGCAACCATATGAGTCTGGTGGTATTGGGGGAAAACCCCTACCTTTTATTGATCAAAACTATGTTTGTTTGTTGTTGTCTTGAGAGCAAAACGACAACAATAACAATCATTTACCTGAGAATTGTATTAGCATATTTTTGCTCTCATTCTTATTCGATTTGATGTTGTTTTGAGAGTTATGATGCCCATCAATAGGCTAGCTATATCTGTAGAATTTTAAATTCAAATTTAAATAGAATTTGAATTTATTTTGGGTTAAATTTGTATTGAATTCATATTGAATTCAAGTTATCGATGGTGAGTTACCTTTCTTGTTTTTCATTATTTTCGAGCACGGCTTTTACTAAATCATTTTGAAGTGATTTTTGAAATAAATGGACATTTCAAATTATTATTATATTTTAAAATTATCTTTCTAATATAAATCTATTTATTTCCTATAATAAAGGAATTTCAAATATTGGATTTATTAATCTTTTCGAAAAAAAAGTTTTAAAAGCTTGGTTTCTCTAGTAAAATATTTTAAATATAAAACACACACTTTTGCACTATTCGAATGGATGAGAAAGAGAATTAAACGATTTAGTAAAACATATGGTATGTGACATGTGTGTTTACTATTTTGGTTAATTCCAGACTTGTACGATCAAAACTATCTAGGTTATTGATTTTTGAGTTATTTAGCCAATTTATGGAGGGTTTTTGAGATTATAATTCCTATCTTTAGGAATTATCTGGGATGGCCAATAGTTGGTGAGTTTTATGATTTAGGATTTCTACTTTGAGATTTGTGGTTTATGAGGAACCATCACGATATTTTCACCTGTCGATGAGATGGGACGAGTTACGATGCCATTTAATACTTACGATGTCATTTAATACTTGTTTATGAGATAAGACGAGTATGATGTCCCTTTATCACTCGCCAATGTGACGAGGCGATATATGATTTTCTAAGTTTCATGATGTTCTAAGTGTGGCATTGACTGGCGGTTAGTAAACCGCTAAGCCTGAACGTGTTGTATGGAACACATGTTATCACTTTCGAGTTCCTACCCGTGAGTTTCTGATACATTCACATGTTTACCTAATAGAACTGCTTTGGGAGGTATTAGCGACCTAGTCATGAGGATGAACTGCTTTGGGAGGTGTTAGCGACCTTGTTAGGGCATAACAAATGGCTTGGAGAGGTGTCAGCGACCTTGTCATGAGGACGAATTGCTTTGGGATGTGTTAGCGATCTTATCAGAGGCTTCAGCCGTATGAGAATGGAACGTGGAACATTGCTTCGGCATGCAAATGGGATTTGGCCAATCCAGGGAATTTTTATGAGTTTTTGATTTCGATTTCACCAATTTTGAGATGATGAATTTACTTATAGCCTTGAGTTAAAGAAAGGCTTCTATATATCTTGTTTTATGGTGATTTCGATATTGGGATTATAAAACTCTATTGAGTTTCATGAGTTTTGATCTGGAGATTATCATCATCGATTGTTTATATTATTTGAGTGTTATAGTTGAGTTTACCACTTTTGAGGTCTTTGTATACCTAAGTGTCATTAGTTCACTTAAGTCATGGCTTATATTCTTTCTGTTGCCTCTTCGCATTCGAGAAGAATTATCACCTTGTATCTTATGTTTCATATTATCGTCTACCCTCACTAACTGATTTTTTTAGCTAGACTGACCCATGTATTTTGTACTCGGGTCAGACCGAGTTATTTCAGGTTAGCTATCAGTTACGGGGCTTTGATGCTTCTGCTTGGATATCAGCCAAGCACTTTTGTGTAGTTTATATCTCCATCCGCTTGACTCTGATATGTATTTGATTAGATGTATATAGTATGGTCTCAGTACCACTTTTGCGTACCAGTCTGTATCATACTGGGACGTATCAATGTATATGTGTATGTATATATATAGATGATTACTATTCTGTGATGTGATATGCATTTTGTTATTGTATTTTGTTCTGATAGATCCATTAGCCACCTATAGTTTTGTATTAAGCATTTATTGGATATGTTGATCCATGAGAGATTGAAAAAAAAACATAGAGCATTTATCGACATATTCAGTAGATGTTTAAGACAAGATTATAGACGGTCGTTCCTAACCAGTCCTATTCTATGCATTAGCAGACTGAATTACCTAGTAATTCTCTTTATTAATGTGGGTCTCGGGGTGGGGTGTCACAGTTCTTCTTATGTCTTTGATTTTTAGAATAAGTTATATTGAATTTTTATTTCTAAGAGAAATTGGATATTTGTTTTTTAAGGAATAACATATATTTTGAGTTATATATATGAGGTATTTCTTTTAAAGAAAATGAATTTTTATGTTGGGTGTTCCGTCTAGTGCTTTAAAAATTCTGGTCGATGCGTTTGGCCAACATTATCGATAGGAATTTCCTAAATGTTGTGATGAGACAAATTGAGTTTTAATAAGTAAAGTTTGGAAATAATTAATATGGTGGAGTATTAATTTTTTTAAAATGTTTAATGAAGCCATTAAACCATAGTGAGTGTTAGATGAGTAGCGAGGCAATACCCTTATATTATTTGAAATTCGAGGAAATAAAAAAGTGTCAGTTTAGAACTTTTATTATAAATTTGTGAGCCAGTTTTTGTTTCAAACCTAAATGGTATTAAAACTTATGGGTTTGAAATCGCAATTTTTAAAAAAATAAGTTACGCCCAACTTCAAGACCCACATTAATAAAGAGAATTACTGGGTAATTCTGTCTTCTAATGCGGAGAATATGGCTAGTTAGGGGTGACCATCTATAGCCTTGTCTTAAATATCTATTGAATACGTCGACAATTGCTATTTTTTTCTTTTCTACTCAAGTGGGTCAACATATCCAATAAATACTTAATACAAAACTATAGGTGGCTACAGGATCTATCAAAACAAAATACAATAACAAAATGCATATCACATCATAGAACATTACATATACACAAATACATCACAGTATGATACGAGCCGATACACAAAATGGTATAGAGACCACACTATATACATCTAATTAAATACATATTAGAGTCAAGTGGAAAGAAATATAAACTACATAAAAGTGCTAGGCTGATATCCAAGTAGATGCATCAAAGCTAAGTCCCGTAACTGATAGCTAACCTGAAACAACATGGTCTGACCCGAGTACAAAATATACGGGTCTGTCTAGCTAAAACAATCAGTTAATGAGGATAGGCGATAATATGAAGCATAAGATACAAGGTGATAATTCTTCTCGAATGAGAGGAGGCAACAAAAAGAATATAACCCATGACTTAAGTGAACTAATGACACTTAAGTATACAAAGACCTCAAAAGAGGTAAACTCAACTATAACACTCAAATAATATAAAAAATTGCCGATGATAATCTCCAAATCAAAACTCATGAAACACAATAGAGTTTTATAATCCCAATATTGAAATCATCATAAAACAATATATATATATATATATATATATATGCCTTTCTCTTACTCAAGGCAATGAGTAAATTCATCATCTCAAAGTTGGTGAAATTGAAGTCAAAAACTCATAAAAATTCCTTGGATTGGCCAAATTCCATTTGCATGTCGAAGCGATGTTGCACATGCCATTCTCAGATGGTCGAAGCCTCTGACAAGGTCGCTAACACCTCCCAAAGCAATTCGTCCTCGTAACAAGGTCGCTGACACCTCTCTAAGCCATTTTGTCAGCCCTAATAAGATCGCTAACACCTCCCAAAGCAGTTCATCCTCATGACTAGGTCGCTAACACCTCTAAAGCAGTTCTGTTAGGTAAACATTCTGAATGTGTCACAAACTCACGAGTAGGAACCCGAAAAGTGTTAACGTGTGTCCTATACCACACGTATGTATTTAGTGGTTTACTAACCGCCAGTCGATGCCATACTAGGAACATCATGAAACTTAGAAAATCATATCTCGCCTTATCTCATTGGCGAGTGATAAAGAGACAACATACTTGTCACATCTCATCGACAAGTATTAAATGGCTTCGTAACTCGTCTTATCTCATTGATGAGCGAAAACATCGTGATGGTTCCCCGTAAACTATAAATCTCAAAGTAGAAATCTCAAACCATAAAACTCACCAAATATTAGCCTTTCCAGATAATTCCTAAAGATAGGAATTATAATCTCAAAAACCCGCCATAAATTGGCTAAATAACTAAGAAATCAATAACCCAAATAGTTTCAATCGTACAAGTCCGGAATTAACCGAAATAGTAAACGCACATGTCCCATACCACATGTTTTATTAAATCGTTTAATTCTCTTTCTCATACATTCGAATAGTGCAAAAGTGTGTGTTTTATATTTAAAATATTTTACTAGAGAAAACAAGACTTTTAAAGCTTTTTCCCAAAAAGATTAATAAATCCAATATTTGAAATTCCTTTATTATAGGAAATAAATAGATGTTATATTAGAAAGATAATTTTAAAATATTATATAATAACTAGAATGTCCATTTATTTCAAAAATTACTCAAAATGATTTAGTGAAAACCGTGCTCGAAAACAATGGAAAACAAGAAAGATGACTCAAGAATGATAACTTGAATTCAATACGAATTCAATTCAAATTTAACACAAAATCAATTCAAATTCTATTTAAATTTGAATTTACAATTCTACAGATATAGCTTGCCTATTGATAGGCATCATAACTCTCAAAACATCTCAAAAACAACATCAAAATCGAACAAGAATGAGAGCAAAATATGCTAATACAATTCTCAGGTCAATGGTTGTTGTTGTTGTTGTCGTTTTGCTCTAGGGATAGCAACGAACAAACATAGTTTTGACAGAGTTAACTTTGAAATTTCAAAAAACTCAGAACATGTAACATTTAGCACAAAGTCTATTCTTTCCAGAACATCTAGAATTATTGAATTTGGATTAGAAATGTGAAAGATATGGTCAATACATTTCTCAGATTTTGAATTCACTGTCACTGTAGTTTATTCTTAGGGCATCAACAAAGAAATAATGTTTAGACTATCTTAGCCTCAACATTTTGCAAAACTCAAAACAATAAAGTTTTAGAAAATACTCTAAGCTTTCCAAAATTTTAAGAATTATACAAATGCGGCTAGAAACACGAAGGATACGCCAAATTTACTAACTGCACTTAGTTTAGATAATGTAGTTATCAAAGTGACAGATCTATGAGTTTATGATAGAATTTCAATCAAATTGTGCTCAAAATTAGTAAATATTTCAACATGAAAGTTTTCATATAAAAAGTAAGCTTTCTAAAACATTAAAATTGTTAACCGGCATCTTGGCCCGGTTACAAGACGACATTTGAAGAAATTATCATTAGCATTAGACAAGATTCTGACCAAGAAGGGCCTGAGGATATATGGGTTTGATGCAGTCGACATGTTTTAGGCAATCAAGAGCGTTCGACGTTAGAAGGACGCTCGGCATTGAGAATCGTTCGATACTGTATATCGTTCGGCAATTATGGAATGCTCGACATATAGGAGCACTCAGCGCCAAGAACGTTCGGCGTACAAGGCACGTTCGGCTTCCAATCATTCGGCACTCGCATCGACCAGGCAACTAGAACGTTCGGCATGCCGGGTCGTACTCGGCACAAATGAGCACTCGACACGTTTGAACGTTCGGCAGTCAAGGGTTGTACTCGGCATTGAAGAACGTACGTCCACCCAGGTTTGCACTCGGCACGAGACCTTCAGCATTTCACTCGGCACTCCCTCCACTCGGCCTGCTCTTCACTCGGCATACCCTTTGTTCGGCATATCCTTTGCTCGGCATGTCCTGTGTTCGGCATTCCCTCTACTCGGCGTATCCTTTCACTCGGCATCCCAGCATCGTTCGGCCCGCTTCCTCCATTCAATAGAGAGATCCATCGACTTGGAAAGGAGGGCTCGGCATGCCGATCGTTTGGCATGTTCCACTCAGCACACAGGGCTTATTCCATTTGGACCGAGATATTCAGCCGCCAGGCCCACCAGGGAAGTCCAACCCATCTTCGTCTACAAATAGAAGGGCAGGGGCACACTGAAAAGGGACCTTTTCTGGGAATACTGGGGAGACTCTGCCATTTCTTATACTCTCCTCTTTTTAACTCAAACTGGTATCCAAGTGATTGATTTACGGATTGTATCTGTATTCAAGTAATTGAGAAAGCAATAAAGATTAAACTTAAAGTGGATGTAGGCAGTTACGCCGAACCACTATAAATCTGGTGTTCTCGTTTTTGTTATTCTTTTTCATTGAATTGCACTATTTTTCAGTCCTAATTTACTCTCTTCATTAATCTCTCTACATAACTCTACTCAAGGGTGTTAGTGACCAATTTTGGTGCTAACAAAAATTATCAAATTCCAATAAAGAATGGAAAAGTTAGGACCAAAACAATTTTCAGATTTGAAGTTCACCTCTGCTATCGTTTTATTCTCGGGACAGTGTCACTAGAAGGAATTTTCAGCTATTTATACCTCAAAATTTAACAAAACCCAAAATATAAAAGTTTTAGCAGACAATCTAAGCTTTCTGGAATATTAAGTATCGTTTAATTTGGACATAAAATGAGAAAGATATGCACAAATTACCAACAATATTAAGCATAGAAAGTCACAGTTTTACAATGACAGGGCGGTGAGTTTGTATTGGATTTTTCCATCTTCTATGCTTAAAATATTCAAAAGTATTTAACATGAAAGTTATTACAATCTTTTCAGATTTCCAGAACTTCAAACAAAATCTAATTCTGATTTGAAATGAAAGAGATATGCCAAATTTACTAACAGCGATTCACAAATAAATATGCAACAAAAATAAAATTGAGATTTCTAACCTTGAAATCTCCATCTATGCTAGAACATGTGAGTTTTCAACTCACCTTGAATTAGAGATGAACAAACCTTAGATTTTTGCTGAAAGAAGCTAGTTTTGAGGAGAAGAAAGCTTCCAATAACCTATAGAACTCAAAAATAGTACATGCAAAAAGGAAAAACACAGTAAATTAGAAAACATACTTTTAAATTTTGGAATTTAATGAAATTGTAGGGTTTGGAGATTGATTACCTTTTAATTTTACTCTAATTTGCAAAAGATTTCAGTTTGCATTGAGGAAATTGAGTTTAAAGCCTAGGGTTGGAGAAAATGGAGTTGTGTTTTACTGTATTTCTATTTTTGCAGAAAGAGGAAGAAGGAAGAGTAAAATGAACATACTGTCATCTTTTTCTCACCATCTCAAACCAGATTAAGTGCTAATGGGCTTAATGGACCCATTAAACAAAAGAAAGTATGATGACCTAAATTAATTAATTCACCACTTAAACAAAATATAAACATATGTTACTTAATAAAACAACATTTTCCACCAAGTTTTAACACAATAAATAACGTAAACATATCTACAAGTTAAATATGTTATTTTACACTTAATAAAAATATAATTTATGTTATAAAACATTTTTATTGGTAAAAACTTGTATTTTTCATAAATAACACATTTTACACAAATAAATACATAAAACCTTAGTTTTAACTTCAAAAATTTCAACAAAAATCATTTTCTCACTTAGAAAATATTTCCAACCATATCCAAATTTCTTTATAACCAAAACACATTTTTAAATCAATTTCCATCTTTTTACTTAAGTAAACACCCTTTAAAAATCGAATACTTCATTTAAAAATTATTAAAAGAAGTAATTGGCTATAATTTATAAAATTATTTCATTTTCTCTAATAAAGATCATTTTCCATCATTATTAACCAAATAAATAAAATAAAGTTTCAAAATTTATTCTTCTCATTTTAGTTTTTTCAAAATTCACTTATTTATTCCAAATAATAAATAAAATTTCCAGTTTTATTTTAATTTACAATATTAAATTATAATTACCGTTATAGTTTAATATTAACAGGTTATCTCCAAAACCAAGGTTGCTACAGACTCCCCCCTTAACAAAATTGCATCCTCGCAATTTCTAGAGAAGAGTTTGTGTTTCACATAATTATAAACACAGAACAGAAACACATATTATAGTACATCTAAATGTAATACAAGTGTTACGAATCTCTTAATCATTGTGTCCTTTACCTTATCGTGTCTTTTGGAGTAGATAATTTGGGATATGTTTAGGAATATATTTTATTCGTAATATTTCCAAATTTAATTGATGACATCTTATCTTTGAAGTAATCCTAATCATGATTGTTTTATTCGAGTCCTCTTCAATATGGGTGCTTGACGCTTATCCGTATCGAAGGAGCTTGTTGATGATCTTTGATGTTCTTATCTTGTGATTTCTTTGAGGATTGCGAATCCTATTGAGGGGATTCGCAATATTTGGTATGATGTTTGAGGATTTTGGCATTTTCCTTATAGATATCTTTTCGTACGAATTAGCATGTTTTTTCTTGTCTAGAGTTTGGAATGTTTTGAGATGGGGTAGCTTGGGTATTTTCAAGCTGCATTTTATAATCCAGAGAATCCTATATTTAAGGATCCTAATTTTAACTGATTTGTTGTTTCTTGCTCTTTGGATTGTTAATGATGATTCCAATGTATCTGTATTCACTCTTGAGTTTCGAGATGTTGATGATATATCTCGAATTCCTGTCATTGTGACTCTGTTGATTTCTATAAGTCCGTTTGAGTATGACACCCAATCGGGCAATCGAATATTATATTGATCTCATTCCCAGTTCTTAGCCTTTCAGTCATCCTTCCACAAGGATGCCCACTAAGGAAATGAGGTGATCCTTGCAATTTAATTGATATTGCCATTCTTACCTCTTTTATGATAACCTTTTTGGATACTCATTTATAGTAATATTACTTCACCCGAAGTAATGAATTGCTGGTTGTGTTCTTCTTCTCATCCGAGAAGATATTGTACCCTTACCCTTATCTCTCACTGATTTCTTATTCGATCTATTGGTGGTGCTAGGGTCTTTCTTCAGCTTGACCCTACACCGATTCTCATTAGCTATGGGCTACGGAGGATAGTGTTCTTTCACCGCATTCCGCACTCGTTACGGGTTTCTGAGTAGTTCGTTATACCGTTAGGAATGACTAACTCTCCAATCTATTCCCTCAATCTTGTGAATCGAGTATATTCAAGGAACATCTCGATGAGTCTATTTTTGTGTTTTTGATTTTAGGTATATGTAAAGAATTATGTTTCCAAATTTTTCCAAAAATTGAAGATATGTTTCTAAGAAAAATTGGAATTGGTTTTTGGGATAAATATAGAACATATTGAGAAATAAACATGAGATACATCTTTTATAGAAGATGATTTTTTGTTGGGTTGTCCATCAAGTGCTTTAAGAATTCTCGTCGATACGCTTGATCAATGTTATCGATAAGAATTTTCTAAATGCTACGATGAGACAATCAGGCATGATAAATTGAGTTTTAATGAGACTAAATTTGGTAATAAATTAAAAGATTTGTGAATTAAATTTTATTCTGATGACATTTGAAACCATTGAACCATAGTGGGAATGGATGAGTGGTGAGGTGGTTTTGATCATTTGGTCAAAGTTATAGCCAATCGATAGGGTTATTTATTATAAATCAATGGCGAGGCAATGGCATTATGATAATTGAAATGCATGAGTTTGAATATAGTTATGTTTTATTGTTGAAATAATAAGATTATACTTTATTTAAAGTATAAATGTTTTTTGATTATTCTAAAATAAGTAATACATGTTAAAGATGGAGTTTATTATGAGAATTTGGGTATTTGAAAGTACAGAGCAGTAAATTTTAATTTTACCTTAAGGATTGTTCAAATGAAATTATAAGATTATTTTGAAAAATTAATTTTGGAATGAAAGGGAATACGAGTTTGAAATTATTTGTCATTTTATAAGAACCAGAGAAAGGAATATGGAGAATTTCTAAGGGTAGAAATTGAGATTTTGAATTTAAAGGTGATGAGTTTTGGAACTTTATATATGGAAATTTACCATAAAATTACCATGGACACAACGGTGCAACTCCCGTGGCTTGATTATGATAATTTCACAAAGTTAGTTTATCATTTCGTTAATTAACAAACTAATTATTATAGCTTAACTTCCAAGTTGTTACATTGTCCCCTCCTTAAGGAGTTTCATCCCTAAAATCTCAAAGGATAAAAGATTGAACTAAATGTTTTCATCCAAGTTCTATAACCAACTACTCAATCATCACCCATTCATCCATTGTCCTTAAGTTTTTCTAACACGATATATGATACTTACACAATTAGTGTAGTGTCGATGTCACTAATCAATGCGAAAGATTAGACCGTCCACTGATTCCGTTGACCTCCTTTTATGCAATCATGTCTGTGCCATGTATCCAAATGAATGCAAAAATTCCCTAATGATAACTGATAGTTCTATATGCGTGCTACAATCATCATTCAAATGCAAAAACCATATGATAATCATCCAGTTATAGCAACCATGGAAAATAAAATAAAAATGCACACACATCCATATGCTCTAGTGTCCTAGTTAGGCCGATCCCTAAGATATAATAGTGCCTAGTGTAAGTGTATGCGTCCATAGCATCCACTAGCAAACACTTGCAATCACTAGCATACATCATACATAACATGTTCTAATGACATGCTTATATCAAACACTACCATCCATATGTTGAATCCTAAGTCCTACCCTCCTAAAGGATAATAAAGGAAAGAACCTATTCAAAACTAAAGATGGAAATAGAAAATTCTAAAACTTATTATTGGAAAGATGAGGATATGAGATACAAATTTTCTTATAATCAAACCAATCTTCTCCGAGGTCTTTCTACTCATGTTGGGACCAAGTAGCAATCTCTCTATAGACTCTAAGCAACACGAAGGTGACTTGTGCAGTTTTCCATAAAGAGCTTTGAAAGGTGCCACTCCAATGCTAGCTTGAAAGCTACTATCATATAGGAATTCCACTAAAGAAAGATGTTTCTCCCAAGTTCTTCCAAAATCAAGGATACTCATTTCCAACCGTGCATGACTTACTATTCTTCTTTAGTCTTCTCACATGAATCAACATTCCTAGGTCCTCACTAGGGTCCTTTATACTTTATGGAAACTCCATTATTACTTCCAAAAGTAATTATTGTTGTCCTTTACATAGCCTTACCCTTTCTCCATCACACCTAGGAAATGATTCCTATATACTCCACATTTTAAAGTTTGGTTTGGCATTTATCATTTTATTTCAAAAACCAGGGCGTCTAAATTTTAAAACAACAAATCTCCAAATCTTTATCATTAAAAGGATTATCTTTAAGTTTCTATTAAATTCAAAAATACTTGGTTGCTTAACATTTTATTTTTCTAGACTTGTATCTCTATAGCCTTTTGAATTTACATTATTCCCCAAATCTAGGTGGGAAAAACTTACAAATTCTAAGTTCAAAACTTATTACTCTTTTACTTTTAAAGATCTTTACTGCTTTCTATAAAAAATGAGATTTTTAAATTTAACTGTTACTAAGTTTTTCTTTTTCAAAAACTTATTTACTTTTTCACCAAACCATTTCCTTTTAAAATATCTTTAAAATATCCTTATATGTTTTCAAAACATCTTCTTATTACACCCAACAGTCTCATACCTTAATGTATTGGAACTACTTTCTCCTATGAAAAATTATTAACGCTAAAATCTTCTATGAATCTTTTAAAATAGGACTTCATGTTTATGTGAAATTACGAGGAACTTATTTTCTATTTTTCGAAATAGGCTAAACGAAGTATGGTGTTTTCCATACCTTGTATATCTCTTTCACATATTCCTTATAGCTTCACAAAACATTTTTATTGGTTCCTTAGAAAATTATACCAGTGTTCTTTTCATTCCAATAGATTAAATTATGTTTAAATTATTTTTCATACGATAGACATCTTCTAATATCTAAAATTTTCTTTTCAGAAAAACTCATCTTCAAAACTGTTTTAGTATATCCATAACCAAAAACATTTTCTTATACCTATTTAATTAATAGGTGTATTCACAAGTCACTTTTATTTCTATTCTTAGAAATTATTTTTTAAAATACATTTTTATTTGGGTTTAAAACAGACGTTGCATAAACATTGTTACTACAACCCAAAACCAATAGCGTATGGATTCAATTAAAATAAATACTAATAAACCTCATATACCATGTAAAAACATTTCCTTTGGAAGTCACATACCATAACAATATTGCTATAGTCTATGCTCCCTTTACTTTGCACGAAAACATCTATTACAACAATAAATGTTGTAACCTACGTTTTCGATACTTAATACTTTTTTTAGGTTTTTATATTTAAAATTTTTGTTTTCTTTCAAAGAAACTAGTGATCTATATAAGCTCTATAATTCTTCAATTTTTTTTTGCCTTTTTAAGAAAATTTACATCATATTAAAACCAATTTATATTTCTTATCATATTTCCAAAAACTCGGTATTTACTTTTAAAAATACTGATAATTCTTATTTTCAATTCTAATAATTTCATTTTATTAGGTTAGACATAAAATGGATTTTCCTACTTACTACCCTAGGAGTATCCTTTCTAAATCTTGAAAATCTCATTTCCTTACTTAATGCTTTTTGTTCCTATACTAATATTATTTTAAGGTGCTACCGTTAAATCCACTTATATGAAACAATTATAGTTTCTTCAATTATCTACACATGGGCTTTCTTCTTTTCTTATTAATTGAATCTATTGTATATATCGAATCTTTGCTTACCACTTTTTGGATTTTCACAATTCGAACCTAAATGTATAAAATCGTTTCTCAAACTCTTTCCATGCGTAGACCTTCTCTATTCCCCAAAAAAACATGCTTCCTTATGCCAAAAGTGATACTTCAGGAACTTTGCTTTCAACTGAAGAATGCGAAGTCTACAAAGAACCTTCTCTAGATGGATAGCATGCTCCACCTTACTTCTTGGAAAACATTAATGTCGTCCACGAATACCACCACAACTTATTTCGGACGCCTCTAAAAATATGGCTAATCAAATCGATAAAATAGGCTGGGGCATTCGTTAGCCTAACAATCACTCAAAGGATCCGTCGGGTTTGCTAAATGCAATCTTATTAATGCTGCCATCAACGACCCTAAGCTGATGAAATTCTGTGGCTAAATCAAGCTGGGAGAATACCGAAGAGGCAACTAGTTGGTCAAAAAGATCATCTATCCTAGGAAGTGGATAACGGTTCTTTTTTATGAGCTTATTTAATACTTTATAATCTATGCAAAGTCGAAGGGGACCAATCGCCTTAGTAGCAAAGATGTTTAGTGCTCCCTACACCGATATGCTTCTTCTTATGAAACCTTTCTCCAAAAGCTCATAGATCTTACTTTCTCAATTCCTTCCTCTCCCTAGGAGCCATGGGTAATGCTACTAGCTTAGCATTATTAGTTAAATAAATCCTGAAGTCAATCTCTCTATTGGAGGGTAATCCCCTAACCTCCTCAAAGTCGTCTGGAAAATCTCTGACGATAGGAGCCAAATCTAACTCTACCGATGATGAATCGAGGGAATAAAGGAAGATTAACATAACCGACTCTTGCAGGTCGCAAATAATCTTGAGAGTCCTATCGATGCATGTCTCTAGTCTAACGACTCTCCTCTCGCAGTCTAATATAGCTCCATATATGGATATCCAATCCATTCCCAAAATCATCACATACATTGAAAATCCCACTACATAGGCGTCTTAGTCAAATTCTACGTACGCCTAGGATAAAATTTTCAAACCCCTACAAATCATGGACAAGTGTGCCGATCCTCCTCTTGGGTTTGAAACAACGGTGTAGTCTACTACTAAAGAGATGTCTAGGTGCAAACAATCTACTAGAGGACTAGAGATGAAAGAGTGTGATGCTCCAGAATCGAAAAGGTATGAAAGGGAAAATCAAAAATAGAAATCAAATTTTGCTACCTTGATTTGATCTACTACTGGAGGGGGCTGCCTCCAAAGCCTGAATCTGTGCTGCTGGTGCACCCGCTCCTTTCCCTGTCTTCTAGGGGAAATTCCTACTCAAGTGACTGGGCTATCTGAATGTATAACACTTTTCTTTCATCTTTTCTTTCTTTCAGTTTCTTGCATAATGACCAATAATCCCTCAACTATGGCACTTCGTCCCCTTCTTAATTTGCTTCTAAGGGCCTTCCTCTTTCCTCTTGCCCTTTTGTTTTTGTCCTTCCACCACTGCTTCTTAGAACTTGTAGGAACTTCCTTAAGTTCCCCCTTCAACTTCCAATATGTAGGTTGAATTCGTTGTCGATCCTCCAAACCTAACCGCCTAAACCTTCGCTCCATGTCCTCCAACCTAGCTCGCGCCTCCTCTGAATTCTCCATGCCAGAATAAGTTATGCCTTCTATACTAGCAAAGTCCTTGCATAGCTTAGAAAAATCAGACGGTGTAGGTGGATTAAAGGGATTTCCACCTACTGATGTTGTATTGGGCGCTTGCCCATGCACCTCTGTTATTGTAGCTCTACGGAACCAATCAGCCATACTATGCAAAGATAAAGGAAAATTAGGCTTGAAAGAATCGGAAGAAGGTTGATCTGGACTTTTAGGAGATTTTTATAAAAACTCAATTATACTTGAAAGCTCTCTCTAAGAGTTCCTTGAAAAATACTTTTAAAACAAGTTATTTTGAAAATTCTTTACTTTTTAAAATAAATTTTTAGGAATCCTGTAACCTTAGGCTCTAATACCAAAGGTAGGACCCCACACCTCTTAGTATACCCAAAAAGACAACTAAAAGGTGTGGTGCGTTATATGTATAGCTAAAAACTTGTAGAGACTAAGATTCACAAGATAAAATAGATAAAAACAACGGAAACAATTAAAATAATAATTTACCAAAAATCAAACTTTATAAGATAGAGTTACAAAACCAAATATATAAGATGTCTCAAAATGCCAATACATGTCTTGTGAAAATCTTAACCTCGGTCTCATAAATATCAGAGTATAATTATCCCTCAATACGGTGCCAGTACAATACAAGAATTAAAAGCTAGAAAAAAAAAGAAAGGAATACATGATAGGATCTCAAAAAAATCTTCTAAGAAGTTGTAGTCTACCTTCCTTGCCCTGATTGACTATGGAGGGGGACGAGGAAATAGAGGAGTGAGTTAGACTAAAAGTCCGGTGAATGATAGTAATTACTAGTACATTTAAGAAAAGTAAAGATAATAGACTTTGCAGCAGTTCTAGTTATAAAAGGAAATAGAAAGAGAGATAGAAATAGAAATAAATATGATTGAACTATTACTAAATTAATACCGTTGGATAACTTTGATTGTTTACACTTGTCTCCGATCGCTGCTTTGATTAGGCTAAATTCCTAATCCTATAATTAGCTAAAATCCTAATTCTATGCTTTGACCGGCCTGCTACTCCATATACCTAACTATAGACTAGACGCTATATAACTCCCTACACATATGGTAATGGCATCTAAGAAAGACGCACAAAGTATTTATTGTGGATTAGAAGTTATATAGCTCCCTACACAAAAAGCAATGGTGCCTACGAAAGGCACATATACTAAGTGCTTGGAACTCAATAGGAATTATATATCACTACACCGAGGCTGCACGTACGACCACAGTTAGGCTCACACTACCTCTTGCTCCCTCTTACCCTAAACAACATAAGGGTGCCTAATCTCACCTTCTCTATTGTGAGACCATCTGTCCTAGTCTGAAAGGGTTGTGCCTAGCCGCATCTAAGTGTGTTGTGAGACCATCAGTCATAGTCTGAAAGGGAATGCTACCAATTTGGGTCCTACCAAACAAAATCTAGTTTCGCCTCTTGCCCAAATCCCCTGTTTTGAACTTTTATCTATTGGCCCCTTAGTTACTTTAGTTAGCATAAGCGTGTCCTAGCCTCAACTAACTTACTATAAGACCATTAGCCCTAGTCTAAAAGGGTTATATCAAGCCTCAACTACTATGAGGCCATCAGTCCTACTCTAAAAGGGACATGCCCAACCTCACCTATTATGAAACCATCAGTCCTAGTCTGAAAGGGAATGCTATTGCTTTATCTTTGCTTATTAACTTAATGTATGTCTTTAAAATAAGCTGCTATATTTGCTTATTAACTTAGAATAAATTGTTTAAATAAGCCTCTACGGTTATCCTTGTTGTCTTTGCTTATTAATTTATTTCTAAGTCTAAAAATAAGCCTTTTTCCTATTCTTTTTCTTATTATAACCTATGTTATAATATTGCTTGTTAACTTAACCCAAGGTCTAAGTATAAAAATAAGTCACTTTTACCATTTACTCTTTTAGTCATAATTACAAGTTATAACTAGGCCAATATCTTACATTCAGTCAAATTCCAATTTATTACAGTTTTTTCATTTTATACCTTATTCTCTGTAATTTCAGTATTCTGATTATTTAATCCATATTTGTGTTTTAATCTATTCTATTCCATTCCCGCAAAAAGGAAAAATAGAACAAAACTGAGAATTACAGAAGAAAATTCCAATCGTAGAAAATATTTAAGTAAAACGTAAATAACAGTAAATAATCATGAATACTGCAAATAATTATAAATAAATGGAGAAGCTATAATTAACAATAACTAACTATAAATAACTGAAATTAAAGCTAAAAAAATAGACGAAAAATAAATTTAAAACTAAAAATAACTGATAAAAAAGGTATTTCCAAAATCGTAGAAAAACTACAACTATTGGAAACCCTATTATTTTAAATTGCTTAAAAATCTAAAATAATTACAATCACTCATCCATGGTCCTAAGCTCTTCCTTTTTGGTCTTTCCGGATCCACTCGAGGGTATTTAAAAAAATTTATTAAAAAGATTCTCTCCTGGGAAAATTATTCCTTTTAGGGTCCTTCCTGAAATGGTTAATCCAAATGGAGAAAATCTAAAACGAGAAAAAGTATTGGGCCTAGGATCTTATTTATTAGGGTAGAAGTGGACCTAGGACCATTGGATTTGGAAATGGAATAGGATGCAACCA
The DNA here is from genome assembly GCA_030765085.1 of Allium cepa. Lineage (NCBI taxonomy): Eukaryota > Viridiplantae > Streptophyta > Magnoliopsida > Asparagales > Amaryllidaceae > Allium > Allium cepa. The sequence continues at coordinate 117,815,528 of CM060940.1, read as the reverse complement.
CGTCATAGGTTGAATAAGTGCCATCGGATGGAAGCATGAAGGGACCAGATTGAGCAAAACAATGAAAATAACATGTCAAAATCGTATAGAGCAAAGAAGAAATTTTCTTCGCTTCCTAACTATAGGTGGGTCAACCTATAAATTGACCCCCCAGAAGTCAAGTCGACTGGCCGGTCGACCTAGGCCTTGGGATGGTCGACCTCTAGGTCGACCTCCCTATATATATACATGTTTTCGTTGATTCTTATTTGCTCTTGCTCATATTAACTCAGATTCTACTGTCCTATATATTGAAATTGACCAGAAAATTACCATAGACGTAATGGTTGGCTCTATTTTGATAATTTCACAAAGTTATTTTATTATTTCTTTAATTAACGAATTAATTATTATAGCTTAATTTCCAGGTTGTTACAACCTGGGTCGCATGTCTGATTGGTAGGCGTTCGAAGGGAGGAGAGCGATTGCTGAAGGCTGGGCTACGGTGCATGGGTTGGTGCAGGCGAAGCAGTGGAGGGGAATCACGACGGTGATGGCAGTAGAAGGATGGAGGCATGATTTTGGGTTTGTGCTTAGTCGAGCAGACCACTTATTTGAGAGGAAGGAGCAGTTCGTGGTGGCAAGGGTTCGGCGATAGGCATGCGTTAGTCCGGTCATGTGATGGTGTTGTGCGTTGGGTCAAGGAGGTTACGGCAGTGAGTTTAATTAGGTAATTAACATTTATACTTAGTTGATTTAATTTATTTAATAATTAATTGTTTTTGATTAAATTGAATTCTTATAGAATTGTATAACTTTTATACGAGGTTTAAAAATTAATGTAGCAAGTCACGTTGGAATTGGGGTAGCAATACTACACAATGAAAAGAATTTAAATTGGAACGATCGAAAAAATTAAAATCAAGGTGAGTAAATCTCAATCATTTTGGATTTACTGGATTTAATTTATAAAAAATTAAATTAATCATTGGATGATTGGATGGATTGATAATTATTATCAATTGGATGTTTATTATATACATAGTGGTATATATATTAGTAGTTGGATATATTTCTTGCCGTTTGGAGCGGATGAGACCCTGTGCGTCCCCCATAATGGCAGATGACCCTATATTACCGCGATATCCTCCTCAAAGTGGGATTGGTATTTTATGTTGTCTAAAATTTGTGGATGTAGAGAAAGAGGATGGAGGGTTCTAATTGGAATACTCGAATATATATAAGTTTTTCATGTATAGTGATATACAATTGGTGTAAATAATCTACTATAGACCGTGTGATGATTTTAATTATTGGATGCTACAGTAGCAATGGCCTAAAATTTTGGTATTTTAAATACTATAAATATTATTTTTGGAATTTGAAGTATTTAAAATGAGAATTTGGATATAAAAATATTTATATCGAAATTTGGATTATTTTAAAGAAAATTGATTTAGATATAACAAATGATTTGATATTGGGGTTTGTGCTTATCTATTCGAAAAAATGTTTAAAATAGAGATTTTAAAATAATTTATATAAAGGATTTTTAGTAATGGTCTTTTAAAATGATATTTCTAAAATTTGGAAAAGAAGTTAAAATTGATATTTGAAAGTAGATTTGTAAAATAAATGGGATTTATAAGAAATGGATTCATAAAATGAAATTGTAAAAAAGAGGTTAGTTTTATAAACAATTGAATCTCAGGGAAGTTTGTAAAGTTATAAACGATGTTTATAAATAAGGGTAAATGATATCAGTTGATAATTTGGAATATAAATTTACAATGTGAATTTATATCGAGATATGAGAGTCGGGTTTTGGAAAATTAGTGGACTTTATTTTGAACTGTGGAAATGATTCTGAAATTGGAAATGTAGTCGATGTTGATATGAATCGAGAGTGATTTATAAATTGAAATTGGCAATATTGGATTTTTAAAATAGATTTTTGTCAAGAAATTTAAATTGTTTTAAATGAGATTTTTATTTAGTATACTATGTAGCTTAAAAACTATTAGTTAGATTAAAATATTTCAAAAAAGTTAGTTATTCAAGTATTTAATATTTATTAAAATAAATTTTAATTTTTTTATAATCAGCCTTGTAAGTTAATTAGTTATTCAAAAATGAATTGGAAATTAATTATTGTTGTTATATAAGTTTTTTAATATTTTTAATAATTACTTAAATATGTTTTAAAAATGAATTATTATTTAAAAGTACTTGTTATATATATAGTTTTGAAATGATTGAAATTTATTTATAAATCCTTTCGAGATTTCTAAACGGGGTTTATTTAATGGAGATGATTTTTGTAAGAGATGTCTTATAGTGAAATTTTTGGGACTTAAGGAAATTTCCAAAGTATTTAAATATAGAAACATCGAAAATGATTTAAAATTAATAAAAAGTAAGTTAGAAATGGGTAGTTGAGATTATATATGAGTATAATTGATTTTGGAAATTTTAAAGGGGGTTAATTAATGAATTCCAGAAACTTATCGAATCAGTTATAAATGAGTTAAGGAAATTTTCACGTGGATTATAAGGATTTTTCTTGAAGTGTGGAATAAAGAGGAAAATTTGCTAATTATGGGAATAAAGTGATTCTAGTAAAATATACATATAAATCTTTTCTAAGTATTAAACTGGGAGGATTTGAAATATTTCAACCACAAAATTATTATTGTAGAAAATATTTCCAAAGTGTTGAATTATAATGGAATTGGGAAATATATTTCTAAGTATAGATATGATTTAAAATATATGATGGTGTGAGTATAAGTATATTGGAATTGTTTTTTAAATATTGAATTATTGAAAGAGATTTGAGTATAGTCTTTAAAACATATTTTGAAATATGTATTTTTTAAGATTTATAAAGTGGGCCTAGTGACTGCTTCGGCATATTATTTGATAGTTAAATAACTGACTATCAAATCTGACCAAATTTGTTGATCGTTTCGAAGAGATCAGGATTAGATTTAACTATTCGAAAACCACTTCGATCCGATTTGGGCGTTACGAATTGTGATATCGTGAAGATGATGAAGACGGTGGTCTTGGAGATTCAGTTTGTCCTGACCCATGACTACTAGCATGGATGAATGCTATCATTGCATGTTTTGCCTGGAAGGCAGCGTTAGCATTCCAAGTATGATTGCTATTCTAAAGGTAAACGTAGCCTCAAGCCTCATCAATCAGGAATGACTAAAACATGGGAAATGCACCAAAGCTAAGTGGGTCACACCCAAGTAGTGTATATTATCACCTTTTAAGATACCATCAGATATATTATATTAAAATCATGGATATGGTTGTGCATGAAAAAGAGAGCCACTACAAGAAAACTTACTTTTAACCGCATATATTGTCAGCTTTTGGCCCTCAAATGCAGTAAATCTTATTTCACAAAGAGTCTAATTCACGTACCATCGCTGAAATATTCTTAGGCCTCTAGGTTTAATATTTGTCGCTTCTCTCCTTCTACTATGCAAAAATATAATTTTCCTTCTTCTATCTATACTGTCGCTCCCTTAATCGGTTCTCCATTATTTTCAATTTCCTTCTAATTTCGCTCAGTCTTTAATTTTCCTTTGGTGGATTTGATCATCGCTGCCCTAATTCCTTATTCGTGCTTTAGGTATCGCTAATTCCTTGTTTCTAGGTCTATTTGATTCATCTATTTTTAGGTTTATGTCATTGGTTAATTTTGATTTCATATTTCAAGCATGCCGCTTTATGGAGCACCCTTATTCGAACTTTGTTCGATCATTAACACGAGATAACTTTTTGGAAATTCGATGGAATCGAACTGCTGACAAAGTTCAACTACTTCAGGTAGCTTTAGTAGATGAAACAAAGTACTTTTATTTGATTTATTACTAGGTTGTGTTTGTTTTTAATAAAATACGTTTGAGTACTCATCAAATTACCGGTTTAGAAGCTTATTTGTTTTTGATTGTAGTACGGCTCCTATTAAGAGGAAAGTGTTCAACACTTTTTGTTATGATTATCTTAATTTCTTTAAACTGAATGATGATTTCTTCCATGTATCACTATTAACATCAGGGAAATTATAATAAATTTTGAATTTGAAAATCACATTTTCATATTTTAGGTTTAAGAAAATTCAAAACTTTATAATTAAATTTTTTGACAACTGTAATGTTTATTTTTGTATTTTTTAATTCAATCGTTTTAAAGTTGATTTTATAAACCAAGAATATTTATATTTTTCAAATTGAAAATTTCATAATATCGAGTATTCTATAGATAAATTTTGTTAAGAAAATCATTATTTTATTGTAATTTTGAAGATAGGAAGCTTTATTGGTTCAGCTATATCTTATATAATACAATTAGCATCATTTTATTTTGCATATGTATCCTTTTTGTGTGATATCAACACTAATTAAAAGAAGCATCAACTTGTTGGTTCAGTCATCCTTTTAGATTCCAAATTTTTATTCTTTTATATCGTTCATATTATAATAGATTGGACTATCAAACCACCATTTACTCCTTGAGCTAAGTTGGAACTTGAATTCGTGCACTTAGGTGCAATATGAGATAGACTATAGCATTAAAATGAAGCAAAGCAATGCAAAAATGTGTTTATAGAAGAACGGCGATGTATTGAGCTGAGTTGATATTTGAAGTTAAGAATTGAACTGAGCAAAAAGGTTAATGTTTATGTGCTGAGTTTAGTAACTTTTCAACTTGTGTATTTTTTTAATTTCACCAACTAATCTAAAATTTATGTTTTTTCCCCAAAAAAAGGCACTTTTGTTTGATTTTAAACAAAAGCAGATGTTAATCTATTAGTTACTTCTCAGACGATCAACATCAATACTTTGTAAAACCACCAACTACTATTTTCCACCAATTAATCCATCTGAACCTTGATCGTCGGATAGACTTACTTATTAGACAATATTTGCGAGCCTAAGTTGTGTTGTTCAAAGCCTAAGAAGAGCTGTAGGTAATATAGTTACAGTAATGTAAATGTATACAGCTTAATCATGTTACTAATTTTAGCGAACTCTAACTAGTTCTGTTATGTATATGGAACTACATCTATTCTGACAATACACACAAAGAATTACCTGAAAAAAATGTTATCGGTAGGAAAACTTAGAAGTCATGGTTTCACAATATAAATCAACTTCTATTACACAAACAACATGTATAGATAAACCTGTAAGTGATTTTTTCACAATGTAAATCCCTCCAAAGTTCATCCTTCCTATAAAGCAGAAACATATGTTATCGGGTCGGGTTGGATCATAAAATTCCTAACTTCTAGGTTATAAATAACAGTTAATTTTATATTTGCACAATTTACAAATTAATTACTTGGACGTTTTCTTTCTCTGAAACAGTGATGATTCTTAAAGTTTGCATAAGAATGAATAAGCAAGGCATGCTTACAAAGTTATACTTTTTCCTTTTCTTCTTAACCTATACTTTTATAGCATGCGACAGATTATATTAACAATCTCATTTAATCTTAACAGCCGAATTTCAGGTGGCTAATTGTACCACCCATATTTTTATATACTTAAATACTCAAATAATGATGAACAACAAAAATAAATATTTTTGTTGTTGTTAGAATATGGCCTCAAAACTTATATCATTGTGTTCGTAGTGATTTTCTAATCAATTTACATATATAATATGTGTCGAACTGAGTTCATATGAAAAAGTTATTGACGTTCAAAGTTTTGTATTGAGAAACAATTATACATGTAAATGTACGTAAATATATTTATTATAAATAAATATATGTCGTAAAAAATTCTAGAAATAATGCATATTTGAATTTTAAAATAGATGTGCATCATAAAGACAATTAATTAACATTGCCATCATAAAGAAAATTAATTTACATTAATTGGTTACATGTGAAATTCAAAATAGACAAGTTTGATATTGGGAAATTAATCAAACAATTGATGGTGATTAATTAGAATAAACAAGAAACATCAAAAAAGTTAAACGTTTATGATTTATAATGGTTAAAAGTTAACATTTATAAATATATGCTCTAAAATTTAGAGGTTACATAGATATATGCAACCAATGAGTGTGTGATTAATTGACACATTAACCAATTGAAAAAGGAATTAATTAAGCGACATATAGGCGTCGGTTAGTCAGAGAATATGTCACTTTTATAACATTAATTAATTAAGGGATCTTCTAATAAAGGGAAATATTTGTGAGGAATAAAGTAATAATAACATGCATATATTAATTTATAATTGACACAATCAATTAATTAAGAAATTAATCAAAGACACTAAGTAAGTGTCAATTAATAAAAGAGGGAAACTTATATGTTAATTAATTGGGTAATGAATTGATGGTTTAAATGCGTACATAATTAGGTTTATGATGAAGGTAAGTTAATAAGAATAAATAAAATATAACTTTTATATGCATTCAACTAATAGAGGTATTAATTGATGTGTTCAAATAGGTTAGAAATTATAACGTATAAGAACCAATTAATATTGGATATAAATATATACGGAAAATTATTGTCAAGGACAAAATTTCTCAGCATTTTAGCCTCAAGGACAGACCTTCGGTATTTTTGCCCGAAGGACAACTTTCTTAGGTATCAGTTTTTAGTTATTGATAGCAGTTTTTAGGTATCAGTTTTTAGTATCGGTAGCAGTTTTTAGGTATCAGTTTTTAGTTTGGTAGCAGTTTTGAAAGAATGTTTGTCCTTATGAATAATTTTTAGGAGAATGTTTGTCCTTGTGGTAAAAATGTTGAGGTCGTGTCCTTGAGGCTAAAAATATACAAATTTTTGTCCTTTAAAATAATTCCCCCTAAATATATATATATATATATATATGTATGTATGTATATATGTATGTATGTATGATCTAATTAATTGGATAATTAATGGGAGAATCTTATTTAGAGGTGAACGTGAATTAATATGGGCGTATACCAAAGGAATAAATAAATAACATTGGAGAATTATAAGTCATAAGCAAATGTAAACAAATCAATAAATGATGGTGAGGATTGTTTTTAGAGTTAATTGGATGGTTCATAGTTGCTCACTACACCTATAAATTGAACGTAACTTAACCTTAGTCCACACTATTTTCTCTGAGTCAGCTTCTATCATTTACAGCAAACTCATATTCTCTTCTCCCTTTCTCCTTTTTCAATCAGATCTTTCCCCAAATTAAAAAAATAAAATTAAGCACGGAAATACATTCAAGTAAATTAGAGAAATTATGCAAACAAATCAAACAATTTACAGGGAAAGAAAAAGCGGAGAAAAGCGTAGCAAATTAAAGGGGATGGAGATTGAAGCTAAGGATGACATGTGAGTGGATTTATTTATATTTCTTTAAGTTTATGATATATTATCGTTAGATTCCCATTTAGATAATTTATGCTTTGTTTAATCTTTTTCTACGTTTTGGGTTTTCATGCAAGCGTCGGTTTTCTTCTATTTTCTCTATTTCTTCATGTATGGATTAGAATAGATTAAACATGAATATGGATTAAATAATTAAAAATACTATAATGAAGGAAATTAGATGTAAAATAATAAAAGATAGAGGAATGAAATTACTGCAATAACTACAGTAAAACCGGAAAAGTTAATTAATCTAATAACTTGATTTGGGAGTAACTAATAGAATAATTGGTTGGTTTAGAAAATAAGATATATTTCTATAATTTAATATTTAAAAAGACCACAATAAACGTAATTGCGAGAATAAAAGAAAGAAAAAGAGAATAGTGTAAAATGGAGAAACCAATGTATTTTAAATTATTACAAAATAATAAACGAAATATCTTGCACTTACGAATTATTGCTTATAGTATTATTTGATATCAAAATATGAAAATGGATTTAATATAGTTTTTATAACCTACCAAATAAAATAGAATTACTTCCTAAAATATAAGATAACAAAGAAAAGTATGACATGAATAAAGTAAATTATTAGATAAGAATTAGAAACTATAAACGATAATGAGCCTAGGTCTGCATTTAATGCATAGACTATATTATAAGATAGTTATTATGATAAGTGAATTACATGATATAAGAGAATTAAAGAAAATTCTATATCATAATAAAAGAAGGTAGACTAGGACAGAAAAGAAACGCTTGTAATTATGTATGGACTATAAAAGAAGAGAAAGTGTCAATTATAAGTAAAATTATGACATAAGTTTTAATTAAGTATAAGAACGGAAAAGCTTAGTTTGAGACTTTGAATAAATTAATGAGCAGTGATAATAATAGAGCTTATTTAAATAATTTATATTTAGTCAATAAGAAAATAAAATAAGAATGATAAAAGAGGCTTATTTTAATGAACTTAAGATTTACATATTAAGTTAAATAAGCAAGATAATGAATGTGACTCATACCAACAACATTCCGTATAATTTAAATGGTAATCTCACAATAGTTAGAGGTGAGATAGGGGCAAGAATATGCTAATTAGGGTAAATTAGTAGCCAACAAAATAAGAAAAGTAAACTACATGTAAATTAAAAGGTTAGACTTAGAGTCTAATAAGAGAATTGAGATGCGTTTGGAGTAGCCCAAAGGATGAAGCGCCTAACGAAGTAGTTCATCACGGATTTCAAAAATGGAGAAGCCCGTCCTACTTAGTATTTTTGGGCTTCAAGAAAGTATGAGACTTCAACGGGACGTATGGATACTCTAGGATGGCCCTCTGAGTAGGCGTAACGAAGCTGCACCCCCAAACGCAGGTCTGTAGGTGTTCCATCAAGAGAGTATGCCTTGACTGCATTTGCATTGTAAGCCTAATGAAGCGGACCTCTGTAGGCAGTCAGAAGGGCTTGGTGTTTGGAGTAGGGCATTCATATGTCCTACTTGCCAGCAAGGTTAAGAATAGTCGCATGCGGATATCGTCCATCATTAAGACCAAGAGCGATTTCGGGAAAGATTGGAGTTAAACCAACAGGACAATGATTCTTTCACTATCGAAACATTGGATGGAGGGGCACCGCCAATTGGATGTTAGATTGTTTGCAGTAGAACACGGCCATTTTACTCTTTAGAAGTCTTTCGATTAGTTGAGGGGTGGCTGTGTGGGGCTATAGCCACGATGAGAAAACAGACAGATCAACTAGAATATTTGTATTGTAGGCCTAAGGAAGTTGTCCTTTATAGTCATAGAAAATCCCCGACCGGGTTCCGTACAAGGTAGACCTTGTTGGCAGGATTTAGGGAGTAGACTGAACGATTATGTATAGCCTTCAATGTATGCACTGGATGGTACGTTACAGATGTCCGAGCATTATTACAGACTAGTGCAGATGCAGTTTTACATTTTCATAGAAGATGATGAAACATCTGTATTATAGGCCTCACGAAGCTATCGTTTGTAGATGTAGTCACAGAACGCTATAGGAGCAAGACGGTAGAGTTCTTTGGGAGGAGGATACAGAAGGTACTATGGGTAGTACCTAGGGCAATACAATCATTGGATATATAGCTACATATATGTGTATGTATTAGTTATTAGGTTTTAATCTACTACGGACTAAATGGGCATGGTTCACGAACAAAGACAAGAGTATTGTAACCTAATGAACCTTATATAAAAGTAAATGGTAATAAAATGATATATGTAGGATTAAGCCTAGAAGTATATAATTCATTCATTCATCAGAACTTTTGTTCTAACCCCCTCCTTATAACATCCTACATGTTAGGCAGATGGCAGAGACTTCTCAGCTTTACAACACTTGCTTAAAAAGTGTTATTGTTTGGGTGAGTATTTACTTACTATTATATTTTAGTCAATTAGGATGTGAGACAATTAATTGAGCTCTGATATATTTATCTTTGCCTATTTGTAGGATACCAGATACCCAACTCGGGCTTCAGTGGGCTTGGTTTTCAGCATTTTTGCTAAAAATCCGGACCACTGGAATTCGAGTAGTTACACTAATGTTCATTTGAGAACGTGAAATAATAGGCTGTTGATATAAACAAGAATACGCACTCATGATGTGGAAGGAAGGAAACTTTAATAATATGCTTCTTAACTTTTTCTATGGTACTATTGACACTAGCCATAAACACTGATTAAAGCATGCGATTTTTTTATTCTTTGTCACTTAATCTTGTGTACCTTCTTGATATCTCAAAAATAGTGCACCTCAACCATAAACTCAAATGAGCACTCTTTCTATTTCGTTTTTGTCACTACAAGGTTAGGACCGTAAAAATATACGTACCCTTCTTTGATGGATATAAGACTAATGCACATGTAAAAATGAAAATACAATTTTCCCAACATCTTCATCCGTTGATTTTCACATACAACATTTCCTTGTATGAAATGTACCATTCATTTCCTTGGAATGTTTTTGTAGATTTATGAATACTCCTAGAAATGATCTCATTCTGTTCAACAAATGAAAATTAATATCTTCATACTTAATTTCTAAAATTTGTTATTATTTTATTTGCTTTGCAAATTCTAAATTACAAAGATTACATTGTCGTATCTTTTTGCACGAAACATACCAGTCTTTAGCTTGAAATTCTGAAAATTGGTTTCGGTAAATTCACAACCTATAGTTGTTTTTCGTCATAAAATTAGTTATAGAGTTTAAGGTAGCCTATAAAGGCATTACATACAAAAAGAAACTATACATAACACAAACAAAAATAACTCCATATAAAAATAGCAATATAAAAAAATAAAAAGGATTCAAAAATCGATTCAAATTTAATAATAAAAAATAAAGTTCTAGGACTGACAATGTAGAAACCCAAGCATCAAATCAGTTAAAAAATTATTTTTGCCTTTATAACATCAAAAAGCTGAAAGTAAGAGGTATTAACTCTTAAGAAATCATTATTTATTTTCCTATAATTTTTTGCATGGATGACTTTCTATTTATTCCATTTTATCCTCAATTGAATTTAGTTATGGTATTCTTAATACTCTGAATATTTGAATACTTTATATCACTATCAATATATCGATCAGTATTATACATCCTTTTTACCACTTCTTTATGTCCATATGGATAGCTATGGTCAACTAAATAGATGTAATATATCCATTTCTTCTTCTTCTTTTTGTTTTTAAACAAAATAAAATAAAAATATTTTTTTAATCTAGGAGGTTCTCTATAATAGTTTTCTATTTTAGTGTACTAAAAAAATTAACTATATTGCTGGAATTCTTCCAATTTACTTTTCTGGACAATACTATTTGTCTTTATGATTTTAAATTGGATGTGTTTTGTTTGTTAAAAATGGAGTATTGTTATCCATATATAATTCATAAATCTTCAACCATATTCCAAATTTGTATGGTATCATTCTACATACTAAAAAAAGAAGAAGTAAGTTTGTAACACATACTTTGTGAACAAATTTGAATGAGCTTAATTATAGCATTTGTTGTAACAAAGGAGATTACTATTTTTATATCACAATCTTTTATTATCAATATATCATACAAAAAATATTACATACAACATTAAAAGAATGTAACGACCCGTTAAATTTGATAATATTAAATGGATTAACTTAATATAATTTTTAATCTAATTTATAATAAATGTAGGAGTTGGATATAGTAACTGAGATTAAAGATTTAACAATTGGAATGTTATATGGCAATAGGTAGAATAACGAAGATTTGTGTTGTGGTTATAAGTCATAATTAGTTGATTAAAATGGTATTAATGAAATAATAACTGAATTGAATTGCAATATATAAACATCAGAAAAATTTAATTGGTGGATTAAATTTGTTAAAGTTCATAAGTTTTGTAATTTAGTTCAGTAGAACTTTAAATTATAAACGAAGATTGAAATAAACGATAAATTTAATTATGTAAATGGTGACTCAAGACCTAGGTTATAGGAATTGGAACATAATCCAATTTGAATTAAGTAGAAGAAGGATTTGGTTAATATGTAAGTTATTGTTCAAGATATTGAATAAAAACTTGGAATCCAATCATAATTTAATGATAATAACGTTAGTATTAGAGAATAAAAATATTTCAATGCAGTACCCGAATGAACGGAATAAAATGAATATATATTGAATAGAAATGAAATGTAAATTGGCACATTTGGTTGAAAGTTAATTTTAAGAAACATATAAATGTTGAATTTGTGAATATTAATATAAATATTAACTTGAATGGGATTCAGTAATACAAAGATGTAATAAGTGTAGATAGTAAAAATTTAATGGCTGTAGTGGATAAAAAAAAAAAATCTAGTAGTAACATAAAATTTATTTATATGGAAAAAGAGTATAGATTTGAACAAATTTATGAAAATTTGATAAGAACAGTGGTTGTAATCAGCTTGGTTATTTAATATTTGGAAGATAGAGATTTGTAAATCCGTTAATGAATTTATAATGGGAAGGAATGGTAAGAATGTAAAAATTATAAGCATTTGATTCAATTAAGGGAATTAAATTATAATAAATGGTCATTTAATAAATTCAACGTTCTGTGAGAAATCATAAAAGTTGTGTAAAATGTGTACAAACTTCGATTTGGAAATTTATTGGATTTATAACGGTTTTGGTATTACATTTATGAGTTTAAAAGTTATTCCATTTTGTAAAGTAATAAAAGCTTATTTAGATGACTAGAATTTAGCGTAACGACTATTGTGTGTTACCTATTCTTGTTGCTTGTTAATTTAAATTTTGGGAATCAAATTCAATTTATCCGCCAATTTACCGCAGTTAAAGTGAAATGAATTGGTGAATGAGTAATGTTAAATACAAATAAGATGTAACCAAGAAATCCCATTTATAATAATTTATGTAGAATATAGTAAAGAAACCAGGAAATGAAAATGTGAAAATGTGGATGCAATGAGATCTTAAGTAATAATAACTTTGTTAGGTAAGTGATAACGGATTTTTTTTGTATAACCAAATAAAGATCCAAATTTATTTGAAAATTAATTGCAATCAATTGAATTTATTGCAATTAAATGGATTTAATATTTAATAGTTATGTAATTATTATTTGGAAGAAATTGGAGTTATTTGTAATAAGTATGAACCTAATGTTAATTTTTCTTATAGGATTGACAATTGATATGGAATGAAAAGAAGAAAATTTGGGTCAGTAAAATTTGGAATTTATGCATAATAAAATGGATTCTAACGTTAAATACTACGTTATTGAGATTTAAATTAGACTTAAAGAATAATGATGTGAATCAGGAACTAAGGTTTATGGCATCTTTATTTTAGGTGAAAGTTGAGAATATAAAGATTAAAAATCTAAAGTATGGGTTTTGAGAATATAATTTATAAAATTCTTAAATATAAGAAAGTGTAGAAATTAACATTGCAATTAATATACTGTCAACTTTTAATTCACAACTAAGCCTGTTAAATCTTTTCAATTGATTACGAATCATATAAGAAATAAAATTTGGCCAAATTTAGAATTTAATATAAAATTTGGATTTTTATAATTTATTTAATGAATATTAAAAATAGCCATTTTGGCCACGGACTCGGATTTCGACGAAACCAGTTTCATCGGATCCGTATCGGTGAATTATTATAGGGTTTTAAGTTTCGTATCGATCGGACTTGTCGTTTGATCGTACGGGCGTGAAACGCCTTGAAATCAATTTTAATAAAATCAATTTGAAATCAATTTGGAAATTTTGTTTTCAACATAACTTCTTCATACGATCGAATTTGGTCGTGAAACTTTTTCCATCGCGTTCAGAATATTTTAAAATACCTATTTGGATATATGGGTTTAATAAATTTTGTTCCGGAGGCTAAACGGGCTTTTTGGGCCATAGTTTGTGGCGTACGTTCATCCTTCTAGTCTATACGCTCTAACCCAACCCTAACTATAAATATACAGTTATAAACCCTAGCCACTCCTTATTTTCATTTTCTATACATACATCTCCTTCTCACCTCCTCATTCTAATGGCAGAAAAAAAAACCTAATTTCCAAATTCCAAAAAAAAAAAAAATTCAAATTTAAAAAAAAAAAAAAAAAAAATTGCGGTGGTCGCGCTTCGGGTTTCAGGGGAGAAAATCCTAGAGCAACTTCGGGTCAGGAAGAAAATGACTCGGGTCGCTCCGGGTCGTTTTGGCGAAAACTCCAAGCAGGCACCGGGGAATTGAGGCGGCGCACCGAAGTCGAACCCGAAGTCGACCCAGGACCAGAATTTTCCATTTTTCAAATTTTCATAACTTTTGCATACGAGCTCGGATTCACGCGCGGTTTGTTTTGCTGGGATCATATCGGAATTTCTGACGTTTTGACGCTGGTTTGGACAAATTCTGAGACCGTCAAAATTTTGAGTTTAAATTGAATTTAAATTCGATTTAAATTCCAAAGGTGAGTGTTTTAACCCACTCACAACTACTAGAAGCTTTTATGTTTGTTAAATTAATTTTAGAAATGAATAGAAATTTATTTATGAGTATTTGGCATGTTTATTTCACTCATATTTGTTGAAATGCATTTATTAAATTTAATTGTTAATTTAATTCATTTATTGCGTATAAATTTACAGTTAAAATTTATTTGTTTGTATATGAACTGCTAGTTAACAGTTATATAATTTATTTCTGAATATAGACTGTAGATTAATAGCTGTTAAATTTAATTTGAATAAAATTGCCAGTATTACCTGTTATGTAGTACCAAAAATAATATTGTTATTGATTGATATTGATTGATGATTGCGATTTGGATGATGGATGATGTTGATGAATGGATGTTTATTGGATATCATTAAATTGCAAATTATCATGCATATTTCATTTCATTCGGGATTGTGGTTTGAAATGATATATAACCGCAAATTTTTATATCTTTTAAATTGCGGATTGAAATGATAAATATCCGTATCACTTGACCATAGGATAGAAAATTTTACACAGGCACCGCGGTCTATATATAACTATTTTTATGTGATTTCTATGGTTTGGATGGAATACGGTTTATAATAATCTTAAATTTTATATTGTATAAATATTTTTCTTCCATATATATATACATATGAAGTTGAAAATTTTGAAATTAAAAGGTGTATAAAAATCTTTATTAAAAATGGAAGAAAATGGAGTTTAATAATTTATATCATATGTTTAAATGTTAAGTTTGGAAATTTTAAGATATGATATTTATAATTGGATTTTTCCTAAAATAAATTGAAATGAATATTCTAGTATAATTTGAATTGGGAAAAATATATATATTTTATTACTAGAAATTGAAGTCTTATTATTTATGGATTTTATATGAATATTCAAGACTAATTAATAGAACAATTGATTTGTTGAAAGCATAAAATCCGACTTTAGTTTGAAATATTGATACTCAAAATGGATATACGTATATATAAATAAATCGAAGTGGTTTTGGAACTTGAGAGAGATAATATAAATTTTGGTTTAGACTTTAATAAAGAAATGTATTTGTAAAGCCATGAGAACTATTTTCTTTACAAAGTAACATTTAAGTTAAACCATTTAATTCATATACCGTTGAATGTCCAAACCATTCAAGTTTTTAGAAGTTATGGTTTTAAATTATGATTTTCAAAATATTATGCTTTGAAAATATTTGATTTTCAAACGTTATGAAGTTAAAGCATTATGATTTTGGAAAAGAATTATATTTGGGATAAGTGATAAAATATGGTTTTGGGTTTTGAAATGATATCGTATTCATGGTTATGAAATGGAATGTTTATTCTGATTTTTAAAGTATAACCTATTTTTAAATGACCGCGGTGTTATAATAACGATGGGTTGGCAAAGAGACCGGGATCGGATATGGACATACTCTCTGTCGATACCGAAAACCACTTTGACTAACCGTGTACGCGGTGGAGATTTCAGAATGAAGTAGGTGGTGGCGACGTTTCCTGTAAGGTAAATACGTGGATCCGACTCCCGTGAGTTGGCATAAGGTGGCTAAAACAGGAGCGATTCTCAGGCCAATGGGGTCATTCCTCTGATCGGACCCTCCTCTTCGATATTATACTTTGATTTTGGATTGATTCAGTGGCCACTTCTATATTTTGATTTTGGGGAGTTAGTCCGAGGTGGGCGGTAACTTCGGCTACGCGTTTCCACCAGCCTGGATAGCAATTGGTATATCTACCCTGGCATTGCCTAGTTGTGCCGTGTCACCTACCATACCGAGCCTTTACTACGAGTTTCTATTTGTGTCGTACCTATGAAGTATCCTCTGGTAGCTTCCCGATCAGGAGGTATTACGGTACTGTATAGACTATTGGCATTATTTGTGTTAAGGGCTATATGGGTAACCCCTTAACGCTATTAAAAAGTAAGTTTATTTTATAAATAGACACTATTATAATAGCGCAATATACTACATAGTAAATAGTTTAACGGATCCTTAGGAGATGTAAATCCCGAGCATCTCTTGAGTTACTGTACTCATATTTATTTCTGTTAATTTAACTCACATAAGATCTTTTAGTTCTGACTCGAGTGTTTTTGTCTTTTCAAATTCGCTCGGGTCAGTCCGAGCGTTTCAGGATCGAAGACTTTAGCTTTGAAGGACGAAGACGAAGGAGTCGTATTATTATTATCCATAGTATTGCACCACACTCATACTGTTCCGCTGCATTGATTGTATTGGTATGTGTAACTCTGATATTTATTGTATAAAGCAAATCAAGTGTTTGTAAACTGTTTTGAACTGTATATTTATTATTATATTTTATCCTTCCGCTGTGAGATTCTGTTTTGTTTTTATTTCTTCTCTGTTTTTCTTATTTACCCCATAACAATCCGCCCTTGCGTATGCTTTGAATTGGCACGTGTGTCGGTTTAAAGTGTGCGAAAAGGCGGGATGTTACAGTTGGTATCAGAGCTTTGGTTTAGCGATAAACTTTGGCTTTGTGGGGTTTGACTCTTTGTTAATAGGGTAGTAATACCCTATGGGAGTCGCTGAGAGTATATATATGAGAGAGCGTATTTGTTAGTTTTATAAAAAGATTTTGATATTGTGTTCATCTGTTCCACTTTGTATTTATAAATTCTGGTTGATGCATGGGACGCTATGTCATCAATAGGGATTTCTAAACACTTAATAGGACAGACCGACATAATATTTGTTTTTATATAGGTGAATGAAATAATTTTGCCTATTATATTTTCTATATATAAAAATATTTTTATAAGGATATATATTTGGTTGCTATAGATTGGGTGTTAGGTAATAAAAATATTTATAATAAATTAAAGCTAAGTTGAAATTGTAATAAATCAAATTGGAGATTTTAGAACTTAAGTTCGGGATTTTTAAAAATCTTCTTTCAAAGAATTTATGAAATATAATGATTTGGTTTATAAGTAATTTCTTATATAAATATTTAGTATAATTCGGAAGAATTGTTTTAAAAGAATATTTTGGAGAAAATAGATTTTGTACTTTCCTCTCTGTCGCTAGAAAATAATTTCAGTGATGGCGGCCGCATCATCGACTTTCATTTTCGAGTTTCGAAGGGGAAAGACCACTGTAGTAAAATTCTACTGCAGATCTATTTTGAAATTATCTAAAAAATTTAATTGTTTTAAATATAATTGAGATATAAAGGTTGTAGGAAACTAATTATCTATTATTTCAAAATAAATTGAAATTTCACCCGGAATTTAATTCTAAAATTTTCCATTAATTAATTGTTAAATTTTAGTGAAATAAAAAGTAAGAAATAAATGGATTGAAACCTCTAATTTTAGGTAAGAGAATTAATGCTAAGTGTAAAGGAAGTTAAAATTTTAACTTATAAGTAATGGTAAAGATTTATTGAACAATCAATGAATTAGAAGAATTGAGATAAAACTTGTATAAGTTCAATTGCATTTTTCTTTAACATAAATAACTTACCAAATATAAAAAGTTGAAATGTTAAATAAGGGATTGAAATTGAATATTATACAAGTAAATTTTTGGAAATAGTGAAGTATTCAATAAATCGTTGTTATAAATGAGAAATTATTGGTATAAACTTAAGTTATAATTGAAATCTCAAGTTAAAGATAAGTAATATAAATAGGTGATATGAACTTAAGTAGATAAAATGAAATTCTTTATTAAATAAGGATTGATGTGGAGGGTTATAAACTTCAGTACGGTATGAAAGCTACTAGTTTAAAATTAATAAAATGGAATTGAGAAGAAACTTGTAAATTTTCACTTACATTCTTAAAACATACATAACTTACCATATAATGAAAGTTGCAATGTTATTAAGAAAATGAAAGGAGAAATCTTACAAGTGAAGCTTGAGGTAATAAAGGTATTCTATTAATTTGCTATTGTTAATGAGAATTAATTGTATAAGCTTAAGATAAATTGGAAATTTTACTATATAAGTAAAGGTAAGTAGTATAAATAGATGATATATACTTTAGTCAATAAATTGGAATACAAATATAATGAATTTTGTAATAAATGGAAAATAAAATTGTAAGAAACAAAGAAATCCCTCCATGAATGAAAGAAAGAAAATCAAGCCACGGAAGCATGAAATAAATGTATAATAAGTAATTTGGTTGTTGGTTTGAATTGTATTGTTTGATTTATGTTTGTTGGGTAAGAAATTTGAAGTTGTTGGGTGAATAAATAATCTATCTTTGTTCCATCCAAGACTGTTGAGTAAAGGATGCACTTGATAGTTAATTTCATTTCATACAAATTTCAAGTTTGAACCCAAACAACAAATTGGTTGATGGATTAATGGTTGCTTGTTTGTTTGTGGTGTGTGCTGTTTGTTAAAAATCTATGGTTGTTGCATTTGATTGGTTGATTAATGGTCGAAACCACCTAAACATTTCACTTTCATATAAATATTTAACCTTTTAGATTATATAAGTGAATACAGGTGATGGAAGCAACTGCTACTGCTTTTGGTTCCAAAATAATAAGCGTATATTGCCCGACAAATAGGTACGTTTCCGGATTACGTTTTAGCGCTATTTTATATAATTTTCCCGTGTTGGGATATAATATTTTGATAATATATGTAATATATTTGTATATTTTGATATTATATTTTCTCCAGAGTCTCTCCGTACAAAGGAGACTTTGCCAAAATTTTCCGTAAATTTTGGACTTAGAATTTTGTGAAAATATTTTCCCAACTTTAATAATTTAAGTACAAAAGAATATAATGATTATAAAACTGGTATATTTTATATAAGGGAATCAATTTAGTAATATTGTCAATAAGTTAATGGTTGAAATAAGATGTACTGTTTTACTCTTCCTTCTCCCTTCTTTTTCCTTTTCGGGGACGAAAAGTTTTGAGTGGGGGAGATTGTAACGACCCGTTAAATTTGATAATATTAAATGGATTAACTTAATATAATTTTTAATCTAATTTATAATAAATGTAGGAGTTGGATATAGTAACTGAGATTAAAGATTTAACAATTGGAATGTTATATGGCAATAGGTAGAATAACGAAGATTTGTGTTGTGGTTATAAGTCATAATTAGTTGATTAAAATGGTATTAATGAAATAATAACTGAATTGAATTGCAATATATAAACATCAGAAAAATTTAATTGGTGGATTAAATTTGTTAAAGTTCATAAGTTTTGTAATTTAGTTTAGTAGAACTTTAAATTATAAACGAAGATTGAAATAAACGATAAATTTAATTATGTAAATGGTGACTCAAGACCTAGGTTATAGGAATTGGAACATAATCCAATTTGAATTAAGTAGAAGAAGGATTTGGTTAATATGTAAGTTATTGTTCAAGATATTGAATAAAAACTTGGAATCCAATCATAATTTAATGATAATAACGTTAGTATTAGAGAATAAAAATATTTCAATGCAGTACCCGAATGAACGGAATAAAATGAATATATATTGAATAGAAATGAAATGTAAATTGGCACATTTGGTTGAAAGTTAATTTTAAGAAACATATAAATGTTGAATTTGTGAATATTAATATAAATATTAACTTGAATGGGATTCAGTAATACAAAGATGTAATAAGTGTAGATAGTAAAAATTTAATGGCTGTAGTGGATAAAAAAATAAATCTAGTAGTAACATAAAATTTATTTATATGGAAAAAGAGTATAGATTTGAACAAATTTATGAAAATTTGATAAGAACAGTGGTTGTAATCAGCTTGGTTATTTAATATTTGGAAGATAGAGATTTGTAAATCCGTTAATGAATTTATAATGGGAAGGAATGGTAAGAATGTAAAAATTATAAGCATTTGATTCAATTAAGGGAATTAAATTATAATAAATGGTCATTTAATAAATTCAACGTTCTGTGAGAAATCATAAAAGTTGTGTAAAATGTGTACAAACTTCGATTTGGAAATTTATTGGATTTATAACGGTTTTGGTATTACATTTATGAGTTTAAAAGTTATTCCATTTTGTAAAGTAATAAAAGCTTATTTAGATGACTAGAATTTAGCGTAACGACTATTGTGTGTTACCTATTCTTGTTGCTTGTTAATTTAAATTTTGGGAATCAAATTCAATTTATCCGCCAATTTACCGCAGTTAAAGTGAAATGAATTGGTGAATGAGTAATGTTAAATACAAATAAGATGTAACCAAGAAATCCCATTTATAATAATTTATGTAGAATATAGTAAAGAAACCAGGAAATGAAAATGTGAAAATGTGGATGCAATGAGATCTTAAGTAATAATAACTTTGTTAGGTAAGTGATAACGGATTTTTTTTGTATAACCAAATAAAGATCCAAATTTATTTGAAAATTAATTGCAATCAATTGAATTTATTGCAATTAAATGGATTTAATATTTAATAGTTATGTAATTATTATTTGGAAGAAATTGGAGTTATTTGTAATAAGTATGAACCTAATGTTAATTTTTCTTATAGGATTGACAATTGATATGGAATGAAAAGAAGAAAATTTGGGTCAGTAAAATTTGGAATTTATGCATAATAAAATGGATTCTAACGTTAAATACTACGTTATTGAGATTTAAATTAGACTTAAAGAATAATGATGTGAATCAGGAACTAAGGTTTATGGCATCTTTATTTTAGGTGAAAGTTGAGAATATAAAGATTAAAAATCTAAAGTATGGGTTTTGAGAATATAATTTATAAAATTCTTAAATATAAGAAAGTGTAGAAATTAACATTGCAATTAATATACTGTCAACTTTTAATTCACAACTAAGCCTGTTAAATCTTTTCAATTGATTACGAATCATGTAAGAAATAAAATTTGGCCAAATTTAGAATTTAATATAAAATTTGGATTTTTATAATTTATTTAATGAATATTAAAAATAGCCATTTTGGCCACGGACTCGGATTTCGACGAAACCAGTTTCATCGGATCCGTATCGGTGAATTATTATAGGGTTTCAAGTTTCGTATCGATCGGACTTGTCGTTTGATCGTACGGGCGTGAAACGCCTTGAAATCAATTTTTAATAAAATCAATTTGAAATCAATTTGGAAATTTTGTTTTCAACATAACTTCTTCATACGATCGAATTTGGTCGTGAAACTTTTTCCATCGCGTTCAGAATATTTTAAAATACCTATTTGGATATATGGGTTTAATAAATTTTGTTCCGGAGGCTAAACGGGCTTTTTGGGCCATAGTTTGTGGCGTACGTTCATCCTTCTAGTCTATACGCTCTAACCCAACCCTAACTATAAATATACAGTTATAAACCCTAACCACTCCTTATTTTCATTTTCTATACATACATCTCCTTCTCACCTCCTCATTCTAATGGCAGAAAAAAAAAAACCTAATTTCCAAATTCCAAAAAAAAAAAAAAAAAATCAAATTTAAAAAAAAAAAAAAAAAATTGCGGTGGTCGCGCTTCGGGTTTCAGGGGAGAAAACCCTAGAGCAACTTCGGGTCAGGAAGAAAATGACTCGGGTCGCTCCGGGTCGTTTTGGCGAAAACTCCAAGCAGGCACCGGGGAATTGAGGCGGCGCACCGAAGTCGAACCCGAAGTCGACCCAGGACCAGAATTTTCCATTTTTCAAATTTTCATAACTTTTGCATACGAGCTCGGATTCACGCGCGGTTTGTTTTGCTGGGATCGTATCGGAATTTCTGACGTTTTGACGCTAGTTTGGACAAATTCTGAGACCTTCAAAATTTTGAGTTTAAATTGAATTTAAATTCGATTTAAATTCCAAAGGTGAGTGTTTTAACCCACTCACAACTACTAGAAGCTTTTATGTTTGTTAAATTAATTTTAGAAATGAATAGAAATTTATTTATGAGTATTTGCCATGTTTATTTCACTCATATTTGTTGAAATGCATTTATTAAATTTAACTGTTAATTTAATTCATTTATTGCGTATAAATTTACAGTTAAAATTTATTTGTTTGTATATGAACTGCTAGTTAACAGTTATATAATTTATTTCTGAATATAGACTGTAGATTAATAGCTGTTAAATTTAATTTGAATAAAATTGCCAGTATTACCTGTTATGTAGTACCAAAAATAATATTGTTATTGATTGATATTGATTGATGATTGCGATTTGGATGATGGATGATGTTGATGAATGGATGTTTATTGGATATCATTAAATTGCAAATTATCATGCATATTTCATTTCATTCGGGATTGTGGTTTGAAATGATATATAACCGCAAATTTTTATATCTTTTAAATTGCGGATTGAAATGATAAATATCCGTATCACTTGACCATAGGATAGAAAATTTTACACAGGCACCGCGGTCTATATATAACTATTTTTATGTGATTTCTATGGTTTGGATGGAATACGGTTTATAATAATCTTAAATTTTATATTGTATAAATATTTTTCTTCCATATATATATACATATGAAGTTGAAAATTTTGAAATTAAAAGGTGTATAAAAATCTTTATTAAAAATGGAAGAAAATTAAGAAAATGGAGTTTAATAATTTATATCATATGTTTAAATGTTAAGTTTGGAAATTTTAAGATATGATATTTATAATTGGATTTTTCCCAAAATAAATTGAAATGAATATTCTAGTATAATTTGAATTGGGAAAAATATATATATTTTATTACTAGAAATTGAAGTCTTATTATTTATGGATTTTATATGAATATTCAAGACTAATTAATAGAACAATTGATTTGTTGAAAGCATAAAATCCGACTTTAGTTTGAAATATTGATACTCAAAATGGATATACGTATATATAAATAAATTGAAGTGGTTTTGGAACTTGAGAGAGATAATATAAATTTTGGTTTAGACTTTAATAAAGAAATGTATTTGTAAAGCCATGAGAACTATTTTCTTTACAAAGTAACATTTAAGTTAAACCATTTAATTCATATACCGTTGAATGTCCAAACCATTCAAGTTTTTAGAAGTTATGGTTTTAAATTATGATTTTCAAAATATTATGCTTTGAAAATATTTGATTTTCAGACGTTATGAAGTTAAAGCATTATGATTTTGGAAAAGAATTATATTTGGGATAAGTGATAAAATATGGTTTTGGGTTTTGAAATGATATCGTATTCATGGTTATGAAATGGAATGTTTATTCTGATTTTTAAAGTATAACCTATTTTTAAATGACCGCGGTGTTATAATAACGATGGGTTGGCAAAGAGACCGGGATCGGATATGGACATACTCTCTGTCGATACCGAAAACCACTTTGACTAACCGTGTACGCGGTGGAGATTTCAGAATGAAGTAGGTGGTGGCGACGTTTCCTGTAAAGTAAATACGTGGACCCGACTCCCGTGAGTTGGCATAAGGTGGCTAAAACAGGAGCGATTCTCAGGCCAATGAGGTCATTCCTCTGATCGGACCCTCCTCTTCGATATTATACTTTGATTTTGGATTGATTCAGTGGCCACTTCTATATTTTGATTTTGGGGAGTTAGTCCGAGGTGGGCGGTAACTGCGGCTACGCGTTTCCACCAGCCTGGATAGCAATTGGTATATCTACCTTGGCATTGCCTAGTTGTGCCGTGTCACCTACCATACCGAGCCTTTACTACGAGTTTCTATTTGTGTCGTACCTATAGAGTATCCTCTGGTAGCTTCCCGATCAGGAGGTATTACGGTACTGTATAGACTATTGGCATTATTTGTGTTAAGGGCTATATGGGTAACCCCTTAACGCTATTAAAAAGTAAGTTTATTTTATAAATAGACACTATTATAATAGCGCAATATACTACATAGTAAATAGTTTAACGGATCCTTAGGAGATGTAAATCCCGAGCATCTCTTGAGTTACTGTACTCATATTTATTTCTGTTAATTTAACTCACATAAGATCTTTTAGTTCTGACTCGAGTGTTTTTGTCTTTTCAAATTCGCTCGGGTCAGTCCGAGCGTTTCAGGATCGAAGACTTTAGCTTTGAAGGACGAAGACGAAGGAGTCGTATTATTATTATCTATAGTATTGCACCACACTCATACTGTTCCGTTGCATTGATTGTATTGGTATGTGTAACTCTGATATTTATTGTATAAAGCAAATCAAGTGTTTGTAAACTGTTTTGAACTGTATATTTATTATTATATTTTATCCTTCCGCTGTGAGATTCTGTTTTGTTTTTATTTCTTCTCTGTTTTTCTTATTTACCCCATAACAATCCGCCCTTGCGTATGCTTTGAATTGGCACGTGTGTCGGTTTAAAGTGTGCGAAAAGGCGGGATGTTACAAAGAAGGTAGCAAAGATGGAAAAATTAACAGGAAATTTATTTGTGACTATGACTAAATAAATGACTCTAAGTTTGATGCATCACCCCATCTCTGTCCTTATCCTTTGTCGTTATTTTTGACTCAATTGTCTTTCATCTCTCACTTCCAAAAGTTGCATAATATTTTAGTTCAGGAAAATATAAATGTTCTTTCATATTTTCTTGACAGTTTGATGAACTTTGCTCTTATATTAACTATGTTTCATCAACATGAGGGGAAAAAATGAAGTATGATCAGTCTATGTTGCCATTTTGATTACCAGTTTGATAAGTAATAACTAGTAAATATGCAACATGCTTGTTGTAATTTAAACTGTACTAATGCAAAAGAATGTTGGGTCTTTACAACCCAGCTATTTATTCTTAGTGCATATTCACAGGCAACTGAAGTTGCGGCCAAAAAAACCACACTAGCTCAAACTATTAGTCAAAAATACACCTTTCTACCTTATATTGTGATCATTTGGCAAATTCATTATCAAAATGTCTTTAACTGAAGATACCTAATTTTTCTGACCTTTTTGCTTATCAAACTAATTGGTAGAGATGTATGTCTTATCCATGAAAGTCAAGTCAAGTGAACCTAGTCGAAACCTTTGGTTCTGTAATTTAACTAAGGACTATAAAATCATTTTTTTATATAAAATCTTTATATCTTACCATCTGTAATAGTTGAAAATTAATTTGAAGAAGGTTGTGCAAATAAGTTGAAAAATAATGTTGCTTAGTTAGAAAATTATTATTTGGTTGTTATTTTTATAAAAGAATTACGTATAGCGGATCTCAATTATCAAACTGAGAGTGATCAAAGGCTACAAGTTGTGAGTGTTGAGTGATCAAAGGTTACAAGTTGATGTACCTTTATTCGTCCCATAAATATGATGTGCTATGATAAAATTACCTTGTCAATCAAAATTACGTTAAATATCCTTATTTGACCATGTATATTTTACTACTAGAATGAAGCTCAAATGACTTGTGGAACTTGATGATCTATTTTCAATTATAACTAAAAGGTAATATAGGTATATCAATTTATATTTGTATCATTCATGTGCCACTTTTTATACTAACAATTATATTATTTTATGGTAGAATGTCACTTAAGGATTCAGTTTACTAGGATATTAGATGTTAACAGAGCTAATATTAGATATGTCTGCAGGCATATAGTGAGTCCTGTTTTAGCTCTCGAGAATGTAGTGTGATGTTTCTAAGATAACATCTAGTAAGTTACCACAAAACACAATATAATTGGCCTTTTATCCTCGGTAGGGTATCATTTGCTAGCAAAGAGTGAAATTATATATTTGATTTTATATCTGGGTACACCATCATTATGGTACTATGATCATGGAACTTGTCAATCTTACTTCACTCAAGCAATGAACATCGAAAAGCTTTTGCCTCCTTCTCAATTACTTGTTTTCTTTTTTTATTTTTTTTATTTTTCACTACGCAGGGTTCAACTTAAACTTTTTGACAGTCGGTAGACTGTAAAGAAATACATGTGAGTATGTTGTCTTTTTAGTCATAATTAATACTTCAACAATTCCTTTTTGTCTATTTTCATGAAATTATCTTCGTGCTGTTATTTGCATACAAGCAGATGAATCTGGAACAAAGTCGAAGTGTCACAACAGTTCCTTCGAGCTTGCCGATCACTGAATGGGAGGAGGTAAAAGCTGATTTATCCTTGTTTCTATGCTTCCATCTTCAATTATTAATTTCCTTTCTTCCATACAATATTGCAGGTTTGTTTTACTCAGTTAAAGAAGCTTACTCAGAATACCCAGATTCATTTGTTTTGATCCAACTTTTAATTTATTAGTCATACTGATTGCACTTTTTAGACATGCACAGCTAAAAGCTTTGATTTCCATCCATGGCAACGAGGTATAAATGTTTGATTATTGTTTATATTGTAGAATTATTCAATACCATCCTTTCTTGTTCTAAAATTTGACATTATCATTTTTATATTATAAGAAGGTAAAGGTGGGGAGCTCACTCATAACAAGACTACTTATGCATATAAATTTAATATTCATATATAAAGCATATATGAAGTGGGTATTTTGTAGATATTAGCTTATTAGGATAAGAAAATGTGTTTGTTTTACAGAGTTCAGTAATTAGTATCCACTGTCCACCTATATTGCAATGTCGTGACTTTATTCGTAATTCAAAGTTGGCGTCATCTTGATTTGCTTAATAAGAAATAATTTACTTTTAATATTCATGAAAATAGAACCCTTGCGTTTAATGAAATAAAAGGTTTTTGTAAATTCTAGATATGTCAAATTTTAACGATGACAATACGCATATAACATTTTTATTTTCTATTTCCTTTTGGTATTCTAACTAGATTATAGATTTCGATTTTTCATCTAATAATCAGTATATTGCTTCATCATCAATGGATAAAATTGTTCGTGTTTGGGAGATATACAAGGGAAGTTGCATGCGCGTAATTGATGGGACTTCTCAGCTTTGTGTTCGTTTCCTCTCGGTATGTATTCGATCTGTTTGTTTATTTTCTCTTCATTATCATAAGAAATTGCTGATGCTTAGGTTAGAAATCAACATCAAGATGATAATATCATCTAACAGGCACCTTTAACACACACACACACACACACACACACACACACACACACTCACACACACTCTCTTAAGATAGAGAGGTTAATTTTCTTATCAACTTGGCTCTCTATATATTCATGAATCTTCATCTATGTATACTTACCTGCCTTTAAATGTCTACAGGTGAATAATAATTTGCTGTCAGGGGGAAATGCAAAAAGAGAAATCAGTGTACAATGTTCTATTCCCTTAGTTTGCCTTCACTATATTTGTACATATATGCGCTGTATGCATCTTTTCTTCATACTAAAACCATAAACTCCACAATTAAATTTGGATTATGAAGTCATGAATTTACCCTCCCTATACAACTTTCATTGTATGTGATTAACTTTAGCACTGGTCGGGGTTGTTGGCAAATTATTGTTCGAAAATGAGGTAACAACTATGGACAATGCTCACATTGGCCAGCTTACTTTTGCCGATGACATGGGTATTTCATCAAGTTTTATACAAATTTAACTGGATTAATTAAAAGTTTATAAAAATTAACCAATTCTTATAAAATTTAGCTAATTGATATAAAAATTAACTAAAATTATTTAACTAATTTGCAAACTAAGTCTTATAAATATTCAACTAAGTTAATTGAGTGAGTTTTATAAAAATTAATTAAGGGATATAAAAATTAACTAAGTTAATTGATTTTTTTTAAAAAATCAATAAAATTTGAATTTTTTAATTAAATTAACTGAAGTGTATGAAAATTAATTTAGTTTTATAAAAATTGTGTTCTCTATTTTGGAACCTTTGTTAAACAGTTACAAAAATTGACTATGTTTTTATAAAAATTAATTAAGTTAATAAAAATTAACTAAATTTAAAAGAAGAATAATAATATAATATAATAATAGTAGTAGTATAAAATAATATCATTGTAATAATAGTTTAACAAAGTTAATTAAGTTTTATAATAATTAAATAAGCTAATCATTTTTTTAAATTAAATAAGTCTATAAAATTTAATTAAATTTATAAAAATCATGTTCTCTATTTTGAAATCTTTGTTAAATTGTTATAAAAATTGACTAAGTTTTATAACTAAGTTTTACAAAAATAAATCAAATTTATAAAAATTAACTAAATTTAGAAGAAGAATAATGATATAATATAATTATAATAATAGTAATAAATAATATAGTAATAATAATAACAACAACAGTAACAACAATAACAAATTAACTAAGTTTAAAATATGTAACTATGCTAATTAATTAAGTTTTATAAAAATTAAGAAGTCTATAACAATACACATGCAATTATTAAATAAAGTATTTTAAACAAAATTTACATCCATTTTAGGAAATTCCATATGGTATTGATATCGTTTCCATATGATTATATAAATTAACTAAATTTTATAAAATTAAATAAATTTAATATAAATAAATTTAATTTTATAAAAATTAACTAAGTTAATCAAGTTTCATATAAATTAATTAAGTTCCATATAAATTAATTAAATTTATCTTAGGATGGAATTGGCACCAAACTGTTTGTAAATAGTAGATATAAAGTATTTTAAACAAAATTTATCTTGGTTATCTGAAATCAGTTTGGAATTGGTTATCTTAGGCTCGAATTGGCTCTAAACTATCACCTAGGTATATTTTTTAATGCACTTTATCAAAAATGTTGTTCCCAACATAGATTTCACTCACAGGAGATATGGTCATTGTTCCGTTAGCTCTTGCTCAATACCTATTTTATATAGTATCATTTAATTTATGTTCATTATGGGATGACTAGAGAAATGTACATAGTAGATACTGTAACGACCCGTAAATTTTAATTGGTCTTAACAACGTAATTTAATGAATTTTTGTGAAATTTTAAATAATAAATTCTTGGAATAAAAATTTGATATTTGAAATACGCCTACTTTAACATAGAAATGGTAAGTTTTCATCTGATAATATGCAAGTTTGTTTTCTCGTGTAAATTTATTTCATTTTAAATAAGTTAATTGTTGATGATAATAAAATGTTTTTCAAACTTGAATATTTTTATAAAATAAATTTGTAAATCATCATCTGAGTGAGACGTCATCTTCCGTTTTATCAAATTTGAACTGCTATTACTCCGTTTATCTTCAATCCCGATTATCGACTTTTGATAGGAAAGTAGTATTGTTGATATCTGTATACCGTTTTGATTGTCTCCTCGTGTTGATCTCTGTAGTACGTTCATTTTTATGTTTTGGTGTCCGGTACTGAGCGAAATCAATAAAACGATTTTGTAACATACCCGTCATAAACACTTTGGATTCTTTTACCTGTTAGTTACCCACATGTAATTGAAGAGCCATCAGCTATTCTAATATCAGCCAGTTGTTTGATTATGACTTTCACTTTTACCATTCATGCGGTTTCATTTTATTCTAATTTGTTTCTCTTGTTCCAAATATAATAATACACTTTGCCAGCTCACGTTATTCAAAAACTTTTTCTCTTCCCTTTTTCTTAAATATATCTGTTTTGACTAACTGACCTCTACATTTCTCACTTCTTCCCAATTCATTTTCCCATCTTCTTTTCTTTCTTCTAATTACTGTGCCGCCTTCTTTCCCTATCTTCCATCGTGCTTTCTCTCTACTTGTCGTGCCTCCGCCTGCATGTGAACCCACACACAACAGCCGCTCCGCCTTGACTGCCGAGCACCCCTCCGACCTAGTTTCCTTCTCCTCTAACCGAGCGCCGCCACAACCATTTCGCGCCACCGCCTCCTTTGCTACCCCTCACCATGCCGAACAAATAGCCGACCGACACAGCCTGGCCCTCATTTGCTTGGCCTCCCTCGAACCCACCAATCCACCTCAACAAGCTGGCCGTACCTCCCTAGCCCTTGCCGAACGCCTCACCTTCGACCACCAACACATCATCCACCTTGCTGGGCCTCTCTCTCGTCCATCTCCTCTAGCCAAGCTCAGCCCGATCTCCTCAGACCCCTATTCTCCTTTAATATATACATTCGTGTATATACAAAAAAACTATATATTTTAATCTTTTAGAAACTATCATTTCCAAAATCCTGCTCACGTTTCTTTTCTGAAATTTGTGTGTGCAGCGCCCTGGCCATGTGAGTAGCAAGCTTTCCCTTTTTCTATATAATTAATAATAATAATAATATAATAAAATATATATAATTTTTTTGATGTTAAAGTTGAGCATTTCCTGAAGCTTCATTATGACTTTCGGTTTGCATTCTCATTTTGTTGCATTGCACTTACCACTTTCACATTATAGGAAGTCTACATATAGGTTTAGTTATATTACATATGTTTTTGCTGTTTCAAAAGTATAAAATACTGTTATTTTGGATATATAAAATACGTGTTGTTTCAAATATATAAAATACATGTTATTTTCATGTTATATAACATAGTAGTTTAACCTATTCATGTTATATAAGTATAAGATCTGCTTATAACATGGAAGTCTATATAAATGGCATCTAGAAACTTAAGTTTGCAGGTTATATGTATGTATTAGGTCAGAATACCCATTTAAGTTATGAAACAGTTTAATAATATATATATATATATGTATGTATGTATGTATGTATGTATAAAATTTGAGTTATCATTTGTAATTTCGGAAGGAAATATAAGCATTTCTATAAGTATTGGGTTTAATTAATTTTTCTGTAAACTGCATTGATCTTCTGTGTCGATTTTATAATATATGGATATATTGATTTACACCTGTATGGTAATATATTTTGATATTTTGACACACACACGCACACACACATAATATAGGTTAGCATTTGGAATGAATATGCACCATCTATATATACACTTTATTAGATTTTGATTTTTATATTTTATATCAAGATGTGATCTTATATGTATCTTAACTAAATATTTATTTTTAAAAATAAAACATAATGTGAATTTTCATATTAAAATTTTATATTTTGACTCCATTGAATTCGAATTCGTGTTATCTAGCTTGTCGCGGTCATCTTTTTGCTCGTCGCGTGTCACCAGTTCGTGTCCATATCTAAAGATTGTCGTATCTGTGTCCGTGTCATCTTTTGTCTCCCTAGCCTCAAAATGTGAGCAATAACTCACGATTAACATTCATATATTTATTAAATTTGATTTCAATTGAAACGACAATTGAAATATACTGCTGTTAGTTATTTACATGGTTATATCTATGCTATTATCTGTATTTGTTCACTGTGATACCTGACACCATTATCTGTTATTTATATTGATGATACATGCCTTTTATTTTATTATCATATTTGTTATCACTCTGCAAGTTCCCTGTTAGTATGGAATTCACTATGGGTTGAAATGGTACATACCCAAACGATCTATAGAATAAGAGAAAATCGTTATGGGTTGAAATGATAAACCCAAGTGATTTTCATTTGAATTGAATTTGGGATTGCTGGTTGAAATGATATATACCTGTACATATTTAAATTACGGATTGAAATGATAAATATCTGTATCACTTGACCATAGTATAGAAAATTTTGTACAGACACCGTTGGTCTATATATAAATATTTTGAAAATGATCTCTATGGTTTTGAAAGGAAAATATATGGTTTTATTTAATATTGAAAATATTTTATATATAAATAAGTTTTAACATAAAGTAGATTTAGTAATAATTTTTAATTTAATAAAGAATGATTTAATTAATATATAATATGTATAAGTATTATTAAAATTTTATATAAAAATGATTTTTATAATTATAAGTTATGGTTGGGAAGATAAATTTGAATATATTCGAAATTGTATTTAATTAAGAAGTTTTGTTTAATTAAGTTGATTTGAAACTTATTGAATTTGAGGGTTTAAGATATGATTTTATAATTTGGTTTTGATTTAAAGTGATTAAATGGATGTTTCAAATTTAAATAAATCGAAGGAAATATTTAGTTTAATGTAATTTAAGGCTATTTAAATGATAATGGATTTATTAAATGAATATTTAAAAACTAAATAATAATGAAGTTAAATAAGATATATACGAAATTATCAATTTAGTTTTGAAAGTGCTATAATTTGGAAATATATATATATATATATATATATATATATATATATATATATATATATATATGAAATGGAAATGACATCTTGGTTTTGATGTATAAACTATCTTTGAAATGACCATCGTGTTATAATGACGTTTGGTTGTTAATAGCATATATTTCTACCTAGTAGATAATTCCACGTAACCTTAGAGGATGGTTATCCCAAAAATCCTTTAAGTTACTTGTATTTCAGTTGATATTTCACTTGAGTTGGATTTATGGATATAAGAATGTTAATCCTGACTCGAGTGTTTTGTGTTTTGCTTTACGCTAGGGTCAGATAGAGCGATACAGCATTTGAAACTCATCTTTGGAGTTTGGAGCTTCGCTTGGAGATCCAACAATCGATTCAGCTTTCATGTTTTCCAATTTATTTGTTCAGAGATGTCATCAGCCTGCATTGGAGATATTCTGCTGTATTTTATTTTAACTCTGATGTTTATATAGTAGCTTTATGAACTACTATTTATCTATTCCACCGCATTCTGTATAGTACTCCGTGTCTGTGATTCTGTGATTATTTTATTTACTGTATATGTTGAGCTTTACCAAATTTAAATTAACAATATGATCTTTTTAACAATTCAAGTCCTGCATGTGTGGATGCGAATGGTTGAAAATACCGGGTCGTTACAGATATAGAGTAATTATAATACGCACATAACTCGATAGGTATATACAAAGTCAAATAGTCTGATCAATATAAAATTAATTTATATCTCTCATACAAGAAAAAGATCGAATATCTACTACATGAGTCTGGGTACATGAGCAATAATAAAAATAATGATTTATCTCTCTTATCTCTTCATTTAAACTTGCCAAAGCCTACTTTCTGAAATCTTTCTACCATATACAATAATAAATAAATTGCAACAAACAAATTAGCAAAAGTGACAAGCACCTTTGTCCTAATGGTTAAGTGATTCGGCTTTGGTGCGAGAGGTCAAAAGTTCGAAACTTGTATAGCGTGATTCGAACATATATTCGCATGTGGTTTGTGTTCTATTGTCCCAGTGACATGTTGTATCTAAGTACTAATTCAAATAAATTAGCAAAAGTGACAAATATCTAAACTAACACAACAAAACATTTACATGTAGAGTAAAATACAAACAAGCTTAAAGTAAGTGTAGGATAATGACCTCTGTGAAAATAGTTATCTTGTTATTCATTTTGTCCACCAAGTGTGTGATCTTATGCATGCTTTCATCTCCAAGAAGAAGCCACTAGTATGTGAAGCAAAAATACATTTACGTGTCCGAGAAGAAGCCAAAGGATATCTTGAAGAATACAAACTGTTGGTCAGTTTGTTAAAATATTTTCTTCTATCCATAATATTTTTAGTTTAGGTTGAATTCATGAAGGTGCAATTATGATAATGCACACCCAGTAATAACCATCTGTTGTTACACAGTGAAACAGTGTATGCTTTCTTAGTATTTTGTGAGCATTTAGATGTCAAATTTGCCTTGAGATAATGGTTTTTAAATTTTGCCTTAATTTAATTGCGTAGCCTGTTAAATTATCACAAATTTTCAAGTAAAAGATACTTGATCATAAGTGGATGACATGTACAATGGCCATATCAAGGCAAACACCACATGTAAACTTGGATATATAAATTAGTGATACTTGGATCCTGATAATATCTAGTTTACTGCTATAAATAAAATATATAGGTTGAAGGTGATGTAGAGTTCAAAGTGATGCTTCTTATTCCACATAAGGCACCACATGATTTAAAATGGTGTTGCTAGAATATCAAGTCTATGTTGACCTGTTGACCTTAGGAGTCTTTGAACTGAAAGTAATGTCGTCTGGCAAAGCTTCTTAGTTTTGAACTGTAAGTGTACATTGATATTTCCCTATTGACCTTAAGAGTCTTTAAACTGGAAAGTCAACTTTGTAATTTCCTAGTTTTATGCTAGAACAATCATTCTGATAATGTTTTTTACAGTAATAAATCTGAAGATAAATTGACCTGCCTTGATCAACGCATATAGAGAAGGAAATCTGGGAAAAAGAGGTCTTTTACATAATCAGAACTAATAAAGATCAGTTAGAGAAATATTTTTTCCTTGAGAAGATTACAAGAAGCACTGTGAGGTATGTTGTATATGATAAAAAAAATTCTAAAATGTATCAAAGAAAGGTCTCAACCTTGGTAATGGTTGTGAGAGTTCATTCACACTTAGTTTTTAGCTTCTTATATATGCAACCGTCTGATTTAGAAGTTGATGCTTTTAGGCAATGAGGAATAGAAAGAAGACAATATGGAGATATTGTTTCATTGGCAAATGACAAGTGAACAAAATAATGTAAAGTGAAGCAATCTGGTATGCTTATGATGTTGATACCACTTTACTAGACTGGTTCATATTTATATATAGATTTTGAAATTGTACCTAAGCTTCCTTTGATTTATTGACTTTTACTTGGAAGATATTCAAGTTTCTACCTTCA
This sequence comes from Allium cepa, assembly GCA_030765085.1. NCBI lineage: Eukaryota > Viridiplantae > Streptophyta > Magnoliopsida > Asparagales > Amaryllidaceae > Allium > Allium cepa. The sequence goes on along the minus strand of CM060940.1, from coordinate 117,780,586 downwards.
CATCAAATGGAATAGTCAGAATATGATAGATTTGATTTGAGTTTTAACATTTAAGAACGTACAAGATGAGAATAAGTTGTATTTTTCTTGAAGCTCTTTTCATTAACAACCTTATGTACAGTGCAAAATTATATACCAAATTATTGTTTCGTTGAAAATATAAAATGTATTATTTCATGTAAACTATTGTGCCATAGTACTCAAGTAGTTGCGAATTAAATGTGATATTTCAAACTTGTATTTGATCCCTGGTCTTTTAGTTTCTTCATTACATTTTTAAATTTGTATTTGAACCTTGGTCTTTTAATTTCTTCACTACAGGGAATCAAAGACTTTGGTGCAAAAATATACAAGGGACACATTATTCAGGTTTTTGAAGATCATTTTGGCATAAAAAGAAATTGGTACTTTTTGATAGTGTGTTTTGTCGATGGAATTTGATGCAAACTTGCTTTACGGCTATCGCGTCCTTATCTACAGATGTTAGGTCTTTGTCTATGGACATCGTGTGAAGTTAGTTTATAGAAGTTATTATTTGTTTTAAGGGTATTATGTAAATTTGGTTTATGGATGTTGTCTTTGTCTATGAATATTTTGTTTGACTCGGTTTAGGGAAATGATTAATAGTATTGTGTTTATACGATAGTTTCTAGGTTAAATATGTTACGTACACTAATCAGTTGAAATATATCCAAATGCAGTTCAGCTCATGCTATAAATGCAAATCCATGCTGTAAAAACCACAATAAAAAAGATAGAGTTTAATCCATGTTGTAAAGCATAACTGCATATATTTTTGACAACATATTATAAACGCTATGACAAGTTATAACATCATTTATCAATTGTTGTAAAAATGTAAAACACCAAAGTTAACAGTGTTTATTAATTGCTGACAAAAATGTAAAACAAAACTAGAAACATCATTTTATAGCAAAGTATTTACGTGGTAAAAAGTTTAAGACAACAATCTAACAAACGCTGTAGAAAACTATTAATAGCTCGACAAAACCCTGTCATATAGGATTTTTAATAGCGTTTTTATCTGCTGTTAGAAATTATGTATCTATGATAGCATGTCATTATACATTGTTTATAATAACGCTGTTGTATTCTATTACAGCATTTTTTAAATGCTGTGAAAAGCTATCTTTGGTGTATTGAGCGCTCGATTAGGGTGGAAACACACGGGGCAATAACATATTTAGTACTATCTAAGTTAGGAATAGATCGGTCCTGTGATGGCAAGGGATCCAAACGAGGTCCTTGGTACATTTTTCTTGAGATGTACTGTGACGGGCTGTACCCAATAGCCTAGTCATTATATGGAATCTAATATCCAATACAATCATGTATGGTTTTGATTGTATAGCAAATATTGCTAAAATGTGAGATGAAAGCATTTTAGCTATTTTCTAATTTACGCTCTATAGACACTATTATAATATCGATGATTTTGATATAAAAGTTTTGCTTATCGTAAGGAAAAACCTGTCATATTTATGTATGGCGTGGTCTTACGAGATACCTTTGTTTTTCAAAGGATTTTAAAAATAATAATTATTGAAATTGTATTTGTTTTCTCACGCAGGTTTTCCAGACTGACTCGGGTGTTATTTTATTATAATGCTCGGGTTAGATCGAGTATTACTGATTCAGATTAGGATGCTATGGAGCTCAGGAGATGAGCTGGAGGATTTCAAACGTATATCACATACTTGAATATATTCCGCTGTGTGTGTAGACTGTATAGTCAACACTAGTGAGGACAAGTTATAATAACTGTCTACATTGCTGTATTGATTGTTGTACTCTGATGATTGTATGTACATAACAATTACATTTCTCTTTGTATAAAGATCTGTTATTATATATTATATTTTGCTTTGCAGCGATTGTGAGATTCTTTGTAGTTATTCTATTTCTTCTTCGATCATTTTCTTCTTCTTCCCTAATGATCTGGTATTTCTGGCACTCAACTACTCGACACGTTGTACAGTGAACGTATTGATGTCGATTTTCAAGAGTCAAAAATCCTAGGCCATTACAAAAACTTTACCTTTTCTATCTTTTTTTCAGAAGATTCCATACTTATAAATTCTTTCAAAATATCCATTTTAAGGATCTAAGTACTTTCACCAATCCATTCAAAAATGTTTAAGACTAATGTCGATTAAAATTTTCACTACAAACCCCAAAACAATCCATACTTATATTACCTTTAGAACATTCTTTTAAAGATCTAAGTTAATATTTGGTTAAATTTGATTCGACTAATCGACTATCTAGTTTAAAAATGATCGCTTATGAAAATCATGATTCGTATACATAACTCATTTTTGACATTCCAACTTATATTATCCATCGTTCAAGATTGAAGCCAGGTAAGTTAGGGCACCGGTTGCATATCAAAGCCTTGCCTTGACACTTCATTCTTGAACTTCACGAATAGAAAACTCTACCTCATCGGCTTTTAGTGTTAGGTATAGTATTAATGACTTCCATAAATGTAACGACCAGATTTTACGACGTCCGAAATTCGACATTTATACGTTCATTATATCAAATGCCGCACAATCGAATGCCGGAAAACCGAACCTTTAGGGTTTAAGAAGAAGAAGATAGAAGAACAACAGAAACAATAAACAGAATCTCACATTTCACAATGGAACATATATAATAGATAAATGAATAATCTCTAAATCAAAGACTCATCACCGTTAATACAATACAACATCAGAGTTTACAATGACATCATACATCACTGACAGTTATTATAACTTGACTATATGAAAACTGATTTTCACTAACCATACGCAATGGATACTAAATAGTAAAGAGATACCTCTCGCCATCTAGCTTCAACTCCCGATCTCCATAGCAACTCCTGAATTTCCAGAATGACCTGATAACCTAACTTTAGGCTGCCCGTGTGGAAAATTATGGGCACCCAGAGTTTAGAAAGAGAACAATAAACTCCAGGTCAGTCATGAGACTGGTGTGAGACCTTAAAACAGTTATTCTTTTACAAAAGAAAACAAAGGAATTTAAAAGAAATCCGCAATGCTTTTTAGAAAATGAAACTACCATAAGGCCTCCCGCCACACACCCAATGCAAACGCAGAATTGGAGGAGATTTCTCCTTATGATAGTCAAACATGCTTAATACGCAAAATCCTTTGATATTATTATTATCAGTGCATAGTGTGGAAAACATTTCGAAAGTATAATATTAATCTTAACCAGCATAGGCATTTCGCACTTATGCCTACTATAACTACCATGTTCAATAGCAGGTTACGGCCGCATTCCATGGCAGGTTATACAACTAAAACCGTACAGGGCGCGTATTGTTTCTTTGGATTTCCAACAAATGGTTAGGCTAAGGAACTTCCTACTGCCACAAGGGTATGCCTCTGGATGGACGCCCCGAGAAACTAACCGGATCTCTGCCAACACAAGGCCGGGTTACCTCTGCAAAAATAGGTAACTACTGACACAAGTATGCCATCTCCCGGTTGTAAACAACCTTTATCCGAGGATTCTCAACAACGACAATCACAAAGTAATATATATTTGCGATATTCAGATAAGTTAAGTATCTGGACTCCATACGATGATACCACTTCTATCTAGAAGGAAATGTACATACCCTAAGGGGCGCTACCCGCTATAACCTTGCTGCATTCTTCCTGTTTCGACCATTCCGGGGTGTGAGGCTCGACGATGTCTCGTCCACAAAGCTACGATTTTCACAAAAGCCATGCTTCGATCAACAAATGATCAGCAGCACTTCGTATGCCACATTACCAAATTGGGAATGTATCAGTAGTAATCATCAACTACATAACCTTTGAGCTCGTACGTCTCAGAGAAGGGTGTTAAGCTAGGAGAATAAATTCTCCACCACCAACAGAAATGTATTTGATAGAAACCAGCTTTACATCTCAAAGTTTAACGCCAGGCACACATCCATACAAGTCCGTTCCGGGATCGAACGGAACCGAAGACACTTCCAAAGAAGCCCTTGCAATCCGGATATTCACTAATCACGTCCGGAGTCCCCATCACGAAGGGTGATAAAATCTCTATACCGGAGCAACCCGGTGCAGAGACATTCGAGAAGTATCCTTTCGCTTTCGAAAATACCCGGTCTTCAACACCATCTTCAAATGCAATCTCATTTCATCGTATCGTTAGTCGGAATGGGTTCTATGACACAAGGTCCTCTCCCGGCTAATCCGAATAACAAGTGCCTATTTTAAAAATAAGTGTTCATTTAGATTCAAACAATTCACAATAATTTCATTTTGATCTTTTAAACAAAAGATCCATCACAATCACAAAGGTTCGATGTGGGTTTCGAATATCCATTTGTAATTCGACTCCCGGTCGCATCGAAATTCAAATGCCGATTAAGGCCAATATTGATAGTCGGTTATTTAACTATCAATCATCATTCACAACAGTCATTGGATTTCAAATGATTTCCCCCCAATTATTATTATTTTTAATATATCTTCGTAGGATAAAAATTCGCACTTCAATCCTTTGAAAATAAATTCAAATCAATTTTTTTTTCTTACGCGGAAGACATTTCTAATATTTATCCATTTCCATTGAAAATCTACCGATTTCAAATATAATATGAAATACTTATTCAAAATATACTTGGAAATATTTAAAATAAACTATTTTAGAATATTTGCTTAAGTATTAGTTATGAAAAATATTATACTAATATCTCATATAAAATTCAAGTCCAAAACTAATTTTAACATAAAATTTAGTGGACAGAGTATAAATATTTAAATAACTATTTCCTAAATCAGATATCAATTTAAATCTTTAAAATAATCCCTTATATAATTTATTAAATAAATTTTACTTTAAAGGTTTAAAACAATTTTGAAAACTAATTTCTTCAACACTATTATTTTAAAAACCAAATCTAGAACTTTTAAATTTTATTTAGAAGCTATTTAAAAATATACTCGGCTTTCCTGGGAAAAATTCTTTTTCCATTTACAAAATGGTCCATTAAAATAAATTAATAAGTCTTCTTGGTTTATTTGAATTTACATTGCAAATCTGTAAATTCCTTTCCACACTTTAAAAATAAACCAATATTTATTTTTAAACAATTTCCTTTTTCTTTACAAATTCCCATTGTGAATTTATATTTCCAAATATCAACTGATATACAAATTTTAATTCGATTCCCAAATATCATCTTCAAACCCAATCAAATCCCATATTGATTTCCAGTTAATTTCAAACACAAACCAAATTCCAATTTGATTTCCCAAATTAATTTTCCAATATCAATTAAATTTCAAATTGATTTTTCAAGTTATTTCCAAAACACTTTACCAAATTTGCAAATCGATTCCTAAGATTTATTCTAACTCCAAATTAATTCCCAAACCAAATTAAATTCCAAATTAAATTTCTAAATTTATTTCCTTTTGAAATAAATTCTTTTATCTCTTTCAACTATTTAAAATCCGTATCTTAAATAAATTCTCCAACCATTATACAATATTACCCGAAATTCCTTTATTAAAATATTTTCCTTTATTTTTGGAATTAATTCGATCGGATTAGAGAAATCAACTTTAATACTATAATTGTAACGGTCTAGGCTTTTCTACTTAAATTTCCAAAAATCCAATTTCATATTTCTGGTATCCTACGATACCAAAAATATATTTGGCTAAATTACAGCCTTCACGGTTTCAATCACAAATAATCACACGAATTAAAAATAATCAACACACAACATACAGAACAAATTAAATATTTGAGGAATCCAGTTGGATCCCTCCAACCTGTTTTCCCTGCATCCGTAGACGTTAGCACACAATTAAATACCCATTCTACTTCGAGGTGGCATATCGCGGTATATGGGATTTATAAAATATTATCCGCTATTATGCGGCGCAATAGGGTCTCGTCCGTTATATAATGCGAGAAATCAACTCCAAATACATATATAATACCAATTCCACTTCAAGTTGGAATATCACGGTATATGGGTTTAATATAATAACCTCCGCTATTATGCAGCGTATAGGGTCTAAACTAATATAACTAATTATAAATATTATCCAAACACACAATCAATCAATTTTAATTTAACTATCACAATTCCACAACCAACCAATAACTGGAATTTTCAATTAAAATTTTGAGTGAGAAGATCTCACCTTTGCTTTTATTTTGCAATCCATTCTCGTTTCGACTTGATTTCACGGTTTTGACCTTGTATAAGCAATTATACAATTTATTAATATTCGAATCAATCGAACAAGTAAATTTTCATTTGATAAATCTACATAACAAATGATTTTAACTTTTTTTAACTAAAAATTTAACTTAACCTAATTTTTTCTTTAATAGATTAATTTTAGTAACTAAAATAATTTAAATAAGTTAATTAGGCAAATTAACTACCTTAATAAATTATTTTCAAAATTGAACTAGCAGGTTAAAAATAGGTAGATGTATATTTACTTTATGTTTTTCCTCACTGAACTAATGATTTGTATTTTTTTTTTGAAACAACATATATATATTAAATTTTAAAACAGAAAGATTTTAACTTTACTGCAAAAATATTTTATTTTATTTTTTTCGCTGCATAAATACATTCACATACGTAAATTCGAATAAATAACAAAAATAAAAAAATAAAAATAAAAAGAAACCATACCCCAACTCGAGAACGGTCGATGCCAACCTCGTCGAATGCGAGTCGAAACCCTAGCCTAATGCAATCAATCGCGACCGCCACGACCTACCGACGTCGTCTCCCCAGCCCACTACAGCCTCGAATGATCCAGCATCATTCGCGTATGCAAGCTCGAGCGCGCCCGTCCCCAAATCCTCGATTGCACCAATGTTGAGCCACCGCTGCAAGCTATGCCCCTCGAGAACCCCAAATGCAGAAGCGAGACTTGAAAACCCAATTCCTTCTTGAACGCATTGCCTGGTGCCCCGCGAACAACCCCGCAACCTCCTTGAGTTTGTTCGATCCCGAAATAGCTCAGTCGCCATTTTTCTATTTCCTTCGACCTTCGATTTATTTGACAAGTTAAAAGAAGTACATGCTTCGATTGTGATGTTGATGTCGATTTGAATTGAAGCTTAACTAATTTTGATCGACTTGGGTTTTAAATTCAATTGCTCTGCCATTATTCCTTCGAACAGTTAAGTTATTGTTTTGTTTTTCTTTTGATTTCGTTTTCAAAGTACTCAGCTAGTCATTTATTTTTATTTTATTTTTTCTAACGCGTGTCTCTTTTGAAGACACGTACTTCAAATCTCAACACGTGTTGCAAAGGCTAGCAATAGTGTTTTAAATGAAATTACATTACTTATGTTTAAATTTAAATTTGAATTTAATTCGTCTTGAAAACGAAGACTAAAATCTCGAACTCCAAGGCGTGCCGCTAGGCGTTTATAATATTATATGCCTATTCCGAATGCAATGGAAAAGGTTCCGAGGCAAAATTCGATCGTATGGAGAAGATAGCTTTTTGAAACAGTTAAAACATCGAATTTTCGATTTAAATTTCAACGCGTTTGCTTATCGTACGACCAAATGATCACTCCAAACACTACGAAAATTGAAATCTGATAATAATAAAATATTACGGATTCAATGGAACATGTTTCGTCAAATTCCAAGACTGTGCATCGGAAGGCTATTTTTAGAAGTCGATTTAAACGATATAAATTTCAATACTGAACAACACAGTTTCAAATTAAATTCTGAAGCTTCTATCATCTTTAGTATTATCCATATAAATTTTCTAAGTCATCAAATTATTTTTTAGCAGGCTCAAAATTGAAGATTTACAATTTTACCCAAATTTCTATAATTAAATTTGATAACTAAATTGCTAATTTCATGGTTAAAATTGAAATTCAAACTTAAAAACAACTTCCTATAACTAAAATCAATTAAATATTTTAATTTCAAATGTTGAAAATTCTGGGTCGTCACATCCTTCCTCCCTTAAAAGAATTTCGTCCCGAAATTACTAGTTAAGAAGAATGGACATTAACCCGTTTATTATTTTCCCAAAACTAAACACTTTTATCAACTTGCCCAAAACAAATCTTTTAATAACAACCCATTATTGCTTCAGCTAACTCTCCAAATTCAATCGTAGATTCCAAACAACATTGTTTTCTCAACAATTAAAATTTAAATTTAAATTCAAATTTTAAATTTTCAAAATTTTGAAAAATTTCGCCAGTGTCTCCTTTGCGCGGTTAGCTCGATACGACTACAAAAATGGCACCACGGCCCCCAGATTTCGAAAAGAAAAGAAAAAGCCAAGCGGCTAGACAAGAAGATCATCAAATTTCATACTGAAATTCAAATACATACCTTTTTGTCGAGCAATTCTATTTTTATGTTCGAAAATCGAAATCCCAATTCCATTTCCTTTAATACACCTGTATATCCTGCTAGCCATAATATCCAATTACAACATTCATATATCATTTTCCACATTCCTTTACAAAATTTTCAACATATACTTCTTATACCATCTTTAGTACTATTGAAGTATATATTCATTTTCATTATATCTTGCATTTTCACTTTCATTTGAATTCGACTTACAATTTCAATTTTATTTGGATTCAATTTATCTTCTGAATATTGAATTTTATCAATTATCTTTCATTCACAACTGATTCAGGTTACTATTTCAAATTAGTTTCTTTACTAATTAATTACAAGTTCTAATTCATTTCATCACAACCTTTTTTTCACCTTTATTATCTTTAGTTCATTTCAAACTAATTTTATAACTTCATTTTATTTCACACAATTCAAATTGGTTTTCAATATTCAGTTTCAATTCTAGTTTAATTCTTTTGTTTGTTCCCAAACACAATTCAATTCACTATTTTGGTTTACAATCGCTTATATTTAAACTGGATTTCAAATTCCATATGAATTTAATTTACCTTTCATTTATAATTATTGAATTCAATTCGTTTCAAACCAAATTAATTTTTCATTTCTTCAATTAGCTTCACTCACTAATTTTTCTATCTCAATACTCTGTTTTACAAATCGAATTCAATTCCAATTCTATTCTATTTTCTTAAAAATTCGAAATGAATTTTAATGTTCAATATCACTTTCATTTAATTGCAATTGCAATTTATTTATTCATTCATAATTTATTTTCCACCTTAATAAATTTTATTCCAAACATTTAGTCGATAAGACTTCTCAAATTCACATTTATCCAAATTAACTCAAATCTTCAATTTCAATTTCATTTTGAATCCATTATTTGACTTAATTTTTCAATCTTAATTCTTTTATTAAATTTTCATTTTTAATTCCATTTGATTTAAATTTTTCCTTCCAACTTATTTTGTTTCCACATCTACATTATCTAATTTCTCTTTAAGTTATTTTTTTAACAACTTCAAACTTTACAAGTTATCTACTTAATGATATTCCATAAATATTTTATATAGCATTCCATAGTCTTTTCAGCTTTTCAAAATTCATTTTTTTGAAATCAATTCAAATTATCTTTTGAATTCAAAAATCTAAAGCAGTTTTGCAAACAACTTTCATTTAAAACAATTTGGCAGCAATCCCTCTTTTGGAAACCCGAAAATAAACACCAATGACGTCGCGATCATCATTAGAATTATTTTCCAGCGACCAAAACGAGTTTAGAGCATTTTATCCCTTCAAAACCTCTTTTCAAACCCTTGAAAATTATTTTCAAGCTCAATGGAATTTAATTTCCAAAATTCCAAATCCTTTCAAAAGCATTTCCAAAAACTTCTCTGGAATTCTGTTTCTAATTATAAATCACATTTACATTTATAATTCTTATTTGTATATAAATTTTATTTCTCAGCTTTAAGTTATGATTTCAATTTCTTATTCAATAACCAATGATAATAATTTAATATTATCACTTCCTAACAAACAAGCAGCCATATACTATAATAATTTACAAAAATTATTTCCTTTTATATACAAAATAGTTTTGGGTAAAATTATTTCATTTACCCGATTTTAAAACAATATCGTGTCGAATTGTTCTGTACAAGTGTTTAGAGATTCCTATCGATAGAGATGTACGGACTATACCGACCAGAATCCATATACCACTCAACAAACCAATCATCACAATATAATTTTTTTTTATTCACTACCAAATACACGCTCATATCTATTATTACACTCAACTCATTCTAGAGTACTACTGACTCTATCTCTAATGAGTAACACCCATAGAGCCAAGGTTGTCGCTTAACCAAATGCTCTGATACTACATTGTAATGACTCGATTTTACGACGCTCGAAAGTCGACATTTATACGTTCACTGTATCAAATGCCTTACAATCGAATGCCGAAAAACCGAACCGTTAGGGTTTAAGAAGAAGAAGATAGAAGAACAACAGAAACAATAAACAGAATCTCACATTTCACAGTGGAACAATATATAATAGATAAATGAATAATATCTAAATCAAAGACCCATCACTGTTAATACAATACAACATCAGAGTTTACAACGACATCATACATCACTGACAGTTATTATAACTTGATTATATGAAAACTGATTTTCACTAACCATACGCAACAGACACTAAATAGTAAAGAGATACGTCTCGCCATCCAGCTTCAACTCCTGATGTCCACATCAACTCCTGAATTTCCAGAATGACCTGATAACCTAACTCTAGTCTGCCCGTGTGGAAAATTATGGGCACCAAGAGTTTAGAAAGGGAACAATAAACTCCAGGTTAGTCATGGGACTGGTATGAGATCTTAAAACAATTATTCTTTTACAAAAGAAAATAAAGTAATTTAAAAGAAATCCACAATTCTTTTTAGACAATGAAACAACCATAAGGCCTCCCGCCACACACACAATACAAACGTAGAATTGGAGGAGATTTCTCCTTATGATAGTCAAACATGCTTAATACGCAAAATCCTTTGATATTATTATTATTAGTGCATAGTGTGGAAAACATTTCGAAAGTATAATATTAATCTTAGCCAGCATGGGAATTTCGCACTTATGCCTACTATAGCTACCATGTTTAATAGCAGGTTACCGCCACATTCCATGGCAGGTTATACAACTAAAACCGTACAGGGCGCGTATTGTTTCTTTGGATTTCCAACAAATGGTCAGGCTAAGGAACTTCCTACTGCCACATGGGTACGCCTCTGGATGGACGCCCCGAGAACCTAACCAGATCTCTGCCAACACAAGGCCGGATTACCTCTGCAAAAATAGGTAACTACTGACACGAGTATGCCATCCCTCGGTTGTAAACAACCTTTATCCAAGGATCCTCAACAACAACAATCACAAAGTAATATATATTTGCGATATTCACATAAGTTCAGTATCTGGGCTCCATACCATGATATCACTTCTATCCAGAAAGAAATGTACATACCCTAAGGGGCGCTACCCCCTATAACCTCGCTGCATTCTTCCTGTTTCGACCATTCCGGGGTGTGAGGCTAGACGAAGTCTTGTCCACAAAGCTATGCTTTTCACAAAAGCCATGCTTCAATCAACAAATGATCAGCAATACTTCGTATGCCACATTAACAAATTGGGAATGTATCACTAGTAATCATCTGCTACATAACCTCTGAGCTCGTACGTCTCAGAGAAGGGTGTTAAACTAAGAGTATAAATTCTCCGCCACCAACAGAAATGTATTTGATAGAAACCAGCTTTACATCTCAAAGTGTAACGTCAGACACACATCCATACAAGTCCGTTCCGGGATCGAACGGAATCGAAGACACTTCCAAAGAAGCCCTTGAAATCCGGATATTCACTAATCACGTCCGGAGTCCCCATCACAATGAGTGATAAAATCTCTATACCGGAGAAACCCGGTGCAGAGACATTCTACAAGTATCCTTTCGCTTTCGAAAATACCCGGTCTTCAACACCATCTTCAAATGCAATCTCATTTCGTCGTATTGTTATTCGGAATGAGTTCTATGACATAAGGCCCTCTCCCGGCTAATCCGAATAACGAGCGCTTATTTTAAAAATAAGTGTTCATTCAGATTCAAACAATTCACAATAATTTCATTTTGATCTTTTAAACAAAAGATCCGTCACAATCACAAAGGTTCGATGTGGGTTTCGAATATCCATTTGGAATTCGACTCCCGGTCGCATCGAAATTCAAATGCCGATTAAGGCCAATATTGATAGTCGGTTATTTAACTATCAATCATCATTCACAACAGTCATTGGATTTCAAATGATTTTCCCCCAATTATTATTATTTTTAATATATCTTCGCAAGATAAAAATTTGCACTTCAATCCTTTGAACATAAATTCAAATCAAATTTTTTTTCTTACGCGGAAGACATTTCCAATATTTATCCATTTCCACTGAAAATCTGCCGATTTTTAATATAATATGAAATACTTATTAAAAATATATTTGGAAATATTTAAAATAAACTATTTTAGAATATTTTCTTAAGTACTAGTTATGAAAAATATTATACTAATATCTCATATAAAATTCAAGTCCAAAAACTAATTTTAACATAAAATTTAGTAGATAGAGTATAATATTTAAATAACTATCTCCTAAATCAAATGTCAATTTAAATCTTTAAAATAATCCCATATATAATTTATTAAATAAATTTTACTTTAAAGGTTTAAAACAATTTTCAAAACTAATTTCTTCAACAGTATTATTTTAAACACCAAATCTAGAGCTTTTAAATTTTATTTAAAAGCTATTTAAAAATATACTCGGCTTTCCTGGGAAAAATTCTTTTTCCATTTACAAAACGGTCCATTCAAATAAATTAATAAATCTTCTTGGTTTATTTGAATTTACATTGCAAATCTGTGAATTCCTTTCCACACTTTAAAAATAAACCAATATTTATTTTTAAACAATTTCCTTTTTATTTACAAATTCCCGTTGTGAATTTACATTTCCAAATATCAACTGATACAAATTTTAAATCGATTCCCAAATATCATCTTCAAACCCAATCAAATCCCATATTGATTTCCAGTTAATTTCAAACACAAATCAAATTCCAATTTGATTTCCAAATTAATTTTTCAGTATCAAATCAATTTCAAATTGATTTTCCAAGTTATTTCCAAAACACCTAACCAAATTTCCAAATCGATTTCTAAGATATATTCTAACTCCAAATTAATTCCCGAATCGATTTCTAAAATTAATTTCAACTCCAAATTAAATTCCAAATTTAATTTCTAAATTTATTTCCTTTTAAAATAAATTCTTTTATCTCTTTCAAATATTTAAAATCCGTATCTTAAATAAATTCTTCAACCATTAAACAATATTACCCAAAATTCCTTTATTAAAATATTTTCCTATATTTTTGGAATTAATTCGATCGGATTAGAGAAATCAACTTTAATACTTTAATTGTAACGGTCTAGGCTTTTCTACTTAAATTTCCAAGAATCAAATTTTATATTTCTGGTATCCTACGATACCAAAAATATATTTGGCTACATTACAGCCTTCACGGTTTCAATCATAAATAATCACACTAATTAAAAATAATCAACACACAACATACGAAACAAATTAAATATTTGAGGAATCCAGTTGGATCCCTCCAACCTGTTTTCCCTGCATCCACGGGCGTTAGCACACAATTAAATACCCTTTCCACTTCGAGGTGGAATATCGCGGTATATGGGATTTATAAAATATTATCCGCTATTATGCGGCGCCATAGGGTCTCATCTACTATATAATGCGGGAAATCTACTCCAAATACATATATAATACCAATTCCACTTCAAGGTGGAATATCGCGGTATATGTGTTTAATATAATAACCTCCGCTATTATGCAGCGTATAGGGTCTAAACTAATATAACTAATAATAAATATTATCCAAACACACAATCAATCAATTTTAGTTTAACTATCACAATTCCACAACCAACCAATAACTGGAATTTTCAATTAAATTTTGAGTGAGAAGATCTCACCTTTTCTTTTATTTTGCAATCCATTCTCGTTTCAACTTGATTTCACAGTTTGACCTTGTATAAGCAATTATACAATTTATTAATATTCGAATCAATTGAACAAGTAAATTTCATTTGATAAATCTACTTAAAAAATGATTTTAATTTTTTTTTAAACTAAAAATTTAACAAACAACTAATTTTTCCTTTAATAGATTAATTTTAGTATCTAAAATAATTTAAATAAGTTAATTATGCAAATTAACTACCTTAATAAATTATTTTCGAAATTGAACTAGCAGGTTAAAAATAGGTAGATATATATTTACTTTATGTTTTTCCTCATTGAACTAATGACTTGTATTTTTTTTTGAAACAACATATATATATTAAATTTTAAAACAGAAAGATTTTAACTTTACTGTAAAATATTGTATTTTATTTTTTCTCTACATGAATACATTTACACATATAAATTCGAATAAATACTAAAAATAAAAAAATAAAAATAAAAAGAAACCATACCCCAACTCGAGAACGGTCGATGCCAACCTCGTCGAATGCGAGTCGAAATCCTAGCATACTGCAATCGATCGCGGTCGCCATGACCTACCGACTTCGTCTCCTCAACCCACTACAGCCTCGAACGATCCAGCATCATTCGCGAACGCAAGCTCGAGCGTGCGCGTCCCCAAATCCTCGATTGCACCGATGTTGAGCCACCGCCGCCAGCGCTATGTCCCTCAAGAACCCCAAATGCAGAAGCGAGACTCGAAAACCCAATTCCTTCTTGAACGCATTGCCTGGTGCCTCGCGAAAAACCCCACAGCCTCCTTGAGTTTGTTCGATCCCGAAATAGCTCAGTCGCCATTTTTGTATTTCCTTCGACCTTCGATTTATTTGACAAGTTAAAGAAGTACGGGCTTCGATTGTGATGTTGATGTTGATTTAAAACGAAGCTTAACTAATTTCGATCAACTTGGGTTTTAAATTCAATGCTCTGCCATCATTCCTTCGAACAGTTACGTTACTGTTTTGTTTTTCTTTTGATTTTGTTTTCAAAGTACTCAGCTAGTCGTTTATTTTTATTTTATTTATTTTATTTTTTCTAACGCGCGTCTCTTTTGAAGACACGTATTTCAAATCTCAACACATGTTGCAAAGGCTTGCAATAGTGTTTTAAATGAAATTACATTACTTATGTTTAAATTTAAATTTGAATTTAATATGTCCTAAAATCTCGATCTCCAATCGAGGCGTGCCGCTAGGCATTTATAATGTTATATGCCTATTTCGAACGCAATGGAAAAGGTTCCGAGGCCAAATTCGATCGTATGGAGAAGATAGCTTTTTGAAACAGTTAAAACATCGAATTTTCGATTTAAATTTCAACGCGTTTTCTTATCGTATGGCCAAACGATCACTCCAAACACTATGAAAATTGAAATCCGATAATAATAAAATATTACGGATCCAATGGAACTAGTTTCGTCAAATTCCGAGACTTAGCCTCAGAAGGATATTTTTAAATGTCGATTTAAACGATATAAATTTCAATATTGAACAACACAGTTTCAAATTAAATTCTGAAGCTTCTATCATCTTCAGTATTATCCATATAAATTTTCTAAGTCATCAAATTATTTTTTAGCAGGCTCAAAATTGAAGATTTACAATTTTACCCAAATTTCTATAATTAAATTTGATAACTAAATTGCTAATTTCATAGCTAAAATTGAAATTCAAGCTTAAAAACAACTTCCAATAAATAAAATCAATTAAATATTTCAATTTCAAATGTTGAAAATTCTGGGTCGTCACAATAAACGAGTAAGAAATCAAAACGATTAACACATATTCGACATTCCCGATATTCCCGACTAAACTATTCCTCGATCAAGAGGAAACCCGGTAGGTTAGAGCGCTATTGCTTCTATTTCTACTCGAACATCAATCTTAACACTCACAAATAGATAAACCTACTTCGTCGGCTTTTATTGTTAAGCATAGTTAATTTTCTTTTCCAAAACCTATATATATTTATAAATAATTAATACTTGTAAATATGTTTTAAATATCTATGTAAAATATTACTTGAAAATAACTAATTTATAATTTAATGGAAGAAATTAAAAACCATATTTTATAATTTAAAACCCCTTTACTTTCAAAAGTTATACATAAATATTCAAAATATATTCAAACTCCAAACCAACTTTAAAATACTTCAAAATATGTTATAAAAGCACCCTAAATAAGTTATGGGAAAATAGAAAATTTGAATATCATTTTTAGATACTAAATACCATAAGCAACTTAATACAACATTTATATATACTATTAAAAGTCATGTTAAAGAATCATCATAGAAAAGCACGATATTTGAGCCCAGTTTTAAACACTTATATTGATGATTTAAGAGTTGAAATTTTTACATTAAGTACTATCGTTATAGTACATACAAATATTGAAGAGAAATCCCTAGGGGTAGCTTTTAATTTATTTATAAAATTCCCGAAAACAAGCTATATTTACAAAGTCTATTTATAACCTCATTTTTATTTCATTTTTAGCCACTTTGTTAGACTAATTTTTTAAGCTCCAATTTTTCCAATAATAAGTACACAATAATACTTATTAAAAATGCAAGGAAACCCCTAAGGGTGTTTTCCAATTTAAGTACAAAAATTCCTAAAAACATGACATTTCAAAGTGCTCATATAGCGGCCTTCTTCTTGCTATAACATTTTGCAACTTTGTTTCACAGGTTAAAGAATGATTTAAACTTCCATTTTTTCCAGTAATAAGTACTCTTATAGTATTTATAAAAAAAACGCAAAGAACTTATAGGAAGTCTTGCAAATTATACTTTGAAAATCACCAAACACAAGGTATTTTCAAAGTGCATCCATAACGACCTAATCGCTTCTATCATTCACGAATTTGGTTCACAATTTCTATAAATTCCCAGACAAATTTTTTGCTATCCAATACACCAAAATATGTGTATAGAACAACCAAATAAAATAATCCGAAATTAATATCATAAATCCTAGATTTACATAAGTTAATGTTAAGGGATATCGAAGTGCACTTATAGCGACTATTCTTACTTTAAAATACTTAGCAAGTCAATGCTATGCCACTTATTTAAGAGGGTAACAGAAGTGATGTTATACAATATAAAGTTATCATTTGCTTTCAAAAGTTAGAGGGGCCCAAAGTTTATAACTTTAATTAGTTGATGCCACTTTAACTTTATATTTCAACCTCACAACATATATACACGATATATACGAACAAGATAGCGAGATAAATCATCCAAATCTAAGCCTACAACAAGCTCAAACACACTAGAATCAAAGAACCACTTCCTACCATCGCCAAATGGTTAAAGATCCATCCTTTAACACAAAAATTACAAAATCATGCTCTCCTCTTCCTCTTTTGCTCGCGGCCTTACCAAGAACCCCCATTATCTTCACTTTTCCACTTTGACTTTAGATCCATGCTGTCTAAGGTGTTTTAAGGTGTTGGTGAAAGTTTGATAAAGTCTGAAAGAGATTTGAACTAACTAGAAAAAGGTTAGTGAAGATAGAAGTGGATTAGTGCTAATCATTTCTACATTTTTTCTTTTTGATATTTTAAAGCTTTGGAAAGTTATGAAGTGTTTAATCATGCCTTAGCCTTCCTTTTACATGGCCAAGACCCCCTCCCATGTTCCTTACATGCTCTACTTTACATGAAAATATCTTAAGAAGAATTACCTTTTTACCCTTACACATAACATTTCTTCTATGACATCACCCACGACATCATCCAAAAGTTATTTCCATAAATGATAAGATATTTTTATTTTAGTGTTTTCTAAAGTAACTAAGTGTATGTAAAAAATTCTGAACAACTCATGATAGTTAAAAAGCTGTTTATTGATAAAACAACTTTCGGTCGCATTATCGATATTTTTTCAAAGTACACTACGCCATAGATTGCATACTGCAACATCCAAAAGTGATGCAGGAAGTGCCAAAATTTTTTGTTGTAGGCTAAAAAACGGCAAAGGCAACACTTTCTCGGTGATGCATTTTGCCGCATTGCCGTAGAGTCAAAGGCAACATCTTTGCGGCCCTAGGGCAACATCGGTTTTGTTGTTGCCATAGGTACCAAATTTACTAAAAAGTGGACCCCACAATCTGGGCCTCAACATGTGGGCCCACACTGTGGGGCCCACTAATTCTGTGGCCCACCTTTACGGAACCCTGCTGTGGGGCCCATATTCATTAATCTATGGTAACACTTTTACCATCCAATGGCAACACTTTATCAGTTTATTACCACATTTAACATCACATACTGCAACATTATATCATATCTACGGCAACACCTTTTGCAATTTAAATTGGAAATGTACTACAACATTATATCATATCTATGGAAACATTATACTACAACATTATATCATATCTAATGGCAACATCACACTGCAACAAAGAACTTTTAATTTCAGAATAACCAGCAACACAAGTTTTACTTAGTCAAGTACAAAATAACAAACATACTTAAAAACATAGCCAGTGTATTCATAGTTACGGCCAGTACATACTAAATTCTACTTATTAACAGTACATTCATATTTGCGAGCCTCCAATGCCATCACTGCCTCTAGTGCCTCCAGTGCCTCCAATGCATCACTATAATTGGTACCAAAAAAATCACAGTACGCATGATTTATTTAATATTTAACATGAAACATGCTTGATTTAATTAAGATTTTACATGTAATATCCACTAATTAACTACTATATGCAATTGTAAGACAATATTACAAGCTACATGATGCTTATCAAAGAAAATTATGTAACTTTTTTAGCATCCAAAAACCCAATATCAAGGGCTATGACATTTTTTCAATTTTACTTCAAAGGTAAGCAATAAAAGATTTAAATATATTATAATTAGCCCTATAATAAACAATAACCAATTAATTAAAATCCATCCGAAACAAATTTGTTTGTGTATGATGGCTAAACAAAATACCGTGAGGATTCACTTATGAGTCACCAGACATCTTTGTTCTTCTGCTCTCTTCTTGGCTGCAGGGAAAGTAAACTTGTTATCCACCATTGAAGGAAAATTAGTCCAAAAAACATAAAAACCTATGGAAGTAAAGAAAAATATGATAAATCACATAACATTATAATATCTGGTACAAGCCTAACTATTTATCGATTATAAATAGACGAGTTACATAATATTTTGATGAACATTTTGTTAATAATAATTCAGATTGATTTAATAATCTTCTTCAATAAATATTTAATTGGTTATTTTATCTTTTAAAAATAATAAATTGGTTTCTATTTATAATATAAATATATAGTTCATATTGTAAATAGATTAGCTTTGTTTTGATTTTAATAAATAAAACATATTTTCTAATTCTACTATTCTTAGTAATTTGAGAATTTATTTTTATTTAATATATAAGCCTTTCAAAGTTATTAAATAAATAAATCTTGGTTTAAATTTAATAAATGAATCATGATTTAAAATTCTAATATATATACTATTAATTTGGGAATTTTGATTTAATTTAATATTAAATTTTCAAAACTATTTAATAAATAAGTATATGATTTTTAAATTGTTAAGGAAGATGTTTAAAGTGTTTAAAATAATTTTGGCTTGAGTTTTAAATTTAAGATGAATTAACATAAAGTTTTATAGCTTAATAAAATTAGTAATTCATCAATAAAGAAATGATTTCTTTTATAATTATTTTAATTTAATAATGAGTCATTTCTAAAAATAATATCAATAGTGTATTGTCTTAACAAATAGGTTTTGAATAAAAATATCAATTGTTATTTCAAAATTTAATTTGTATTCATAACTTGATTTTTTAGATTTTGAATTTGATTTAAATTTAAAATCCAAAGTACAGATTTTTTTTATTTGTTTTAATTTATATATATAAGCTTTATTTATAAGCATGATTTGTTTTTATTTCTTTTATAAATTTATATATATATAAAATCCTAATTAACAAATTAATTTAGGCTTAACATATATATTAACATTTAAATTTAAATACAAATTACCTTACAATGACATGTGTTAATTTCTTAAAGCCTCATTTAACAAATGTTATAAGATAAACATTTCATTTGACAAATGTTAAAAAGTTGTACAAGTGGCCTCTTTTAAAATCTATTTTCTTTTATTTAATAAAATCAGAAATTAACCTATATAAACATGCATTTTTCACTCTTACTTATTTTTTTCATTTTCTAATCAAAGTTAAGGAATTTAAGGTTTGAGCTCAAAACAAATCTGAACATATAAACCCAAATTTAAACATCTTTATATCAAAATCAGTAATTCCCCTCATTATCAAATGCAAGTTAAATTCCTCATATCAAAAAGTCTACATCATTTTTTCTTTACAATCTGGAAAATGGGCTCTGCAAACTTCAAATCTGCATCATTCTTTTTCTCTGCAATCTGGAAATCATGTTCACTTGCCATTTTCAAAATCTCCTCATATCAAAAGCTTCTGCACATTTTCAAAAGCAAAACTGCAGTATTATTTTTTTATCTTTCTGCAATCTGGTATTTGGCTCTGCATGCCACCTAAAAGCAAAAACCAAACCTGCATTTTTAATCTGCACATCTTCAAAATGAAGCCTGTTCAAAAGCAAATTCAAAAGCATATGCACATCTTCAAATCATTTACCTGAAGATCAAGCCTGCATGCAAGTAGTTTTGGTCAGGAAGCATAAGCATTCCAGTTTCAACAGCATGCAACTCAATTTTTAAAAGATCAAGCTTTTTCAAAATATAGAGTACTCTGTTCTTCTGTAATCAGGTGAGTAACTCCTTTTAAACTTAAAGATTAATCTGGTTGTTTGATATTATGCTTTAAATAAGTTGTAACTGGTATACATATGTTGGAATTTACTGTGTATTTGGGATGTGTGATACTTGTATGATTTTGAAAAATCGGTAGAACATCTCTGTTCTAGATGTCAAGCCCAGTTTTTTTTTCAATTTAAATCATTTTCCCCTTGATCCATAGATTTTTAAGACTTAGGATCTAATTAAATATTGTTTTTTTAATTATAAGCTAAATTTTAAAAATTTATTAAACTTAAATTAAAACCGTAATTGCTCTGGAAATAAGATTTTAATAGGAAACTCAAATCACTGTAAAATCCAAACATGTTAATTTTGCAATTCAGTATTATGAATCAAAAGCATTAACTAAAGCTTGATTTTTAAATCAAGAATTAGGATTTTTAGAATTTAGTTAAGGGTGCAGTTTGGTATTGACTGGAAAAGGGATTATTTGAATTTTCTGGTGAACTATGAATAGTGGAGTCTCGGGGTTCTTCTGGGTGATGGAGAAGGGTTAGGAGTTGCTAGGAAAATTCCGATAGGGGTTGAAATTTACGGTGGAAGTTGCGGTGGTGGTTTTTCTTTTTGAACCCTTTTCACTGTGACATTAGAATCGATCACTGTGGTTAGTGTAGTTGATCGAGTGTTGTGGTATTTTGGGGATTGGTAGTTGGGTAGTAGTTGAAGTCAAGGCCGGAGTGGCTGACCTTTAGGTGGTCGGAGCGGCGAGGTTTTGGTGTTGACAGGTTTGAAGGAGAACCTGATTGTTGTTTTCCAGGTTTTGGTATTGGGGGATCGAATTTGATTTCTGGGTGATGGACTCAAATTGATGTTCGTGGTGGGTTGCAGTGTCAACTTCTAATGTGTAGCGATCATCAACGGTGATCAATATTGGCCGAAGTCGCCGTGCATATGCACGGTGAAGAGATTTTACTAGTGATGTTTGGTTAAAGTAGAGAATGCACTCGGGTAAATCCTTGTTTAACTCGAAGTGTTTGGGTAGTTGGCTCGGGGAAGATGGGTTGTAGACCCGAAGTAATTTTGTGGTGTCTCGGGTTATTCATAGTTTTCAGGTTTTACAGGAAACCTGTAATATTTGTTTTAATTTTTAAAAACTGTATTTTTTAAATAAAAGCTAGTGTTTAAACTAAGTTTTAAATTCAAGTTTAAATTTTAGAATCCAAGTTTAAATTTAAAATCTCAGTTTTAAATAAAAAAAAAATATAAGTAATAAAGTTTAAAACTTGAATTATTAACTACTTTAAATAGTAAGTAGATTGAATGTTTCAAAACTGAAAATTTTAAAATATGGGCAAGTTTAAAGTTAAATTTAAATCTGGAAATCAAAGGTTTAAATATGAATTCCAGTTTTGAAATAAAGGAAGTTTTTAAATTTGAAGATTTAAACAAATTGTATGCTAAGTGTATATTTGAATTATTTGAATTTAAAAATAAATTTAGTTTTAAACTTTTATGAATTTCTTTATTAAGACAAGCACTTGTTTGTCTTAAAATATAAAAAAAAAAGTTTTAAATTGTTTAAAATTTTGTTTAAGTTTAAATTATATTCATTTTAAATTTCATATTTGAAATGAAATTTCAAAGTAATTTCAAAAGTAATTTGTTTCAAATAAATTTGTTTTAAACATAATTAAGAAATGTTTTATCTTAAAAATTAAGTTAAGATTTAATGTTTTGAAATTAATTTAATTAATGGAGTAATTAAGGAATAGTTAGTTAATTTAATTAATTAATTGATTAGGGATTAATAAATTAATTGATTAAGAGTTAATCAATATGTAATTAAGATCATTAATTAGATTATTTAATTAATGATTAAAGAATTATTAATTAAGTAATTAAGTTTTAGTCAAGGTTAATTAATCAAATAATTAAGGATTAATTAAGTTACAGTTTACACTTAATTAATTAAATAATTATGGAATAGTTAATGGATAAATAAAGATAAGTTAATTTGTAATTAACAATGGTTAATCTAAGTTAATCACTTCATGAAGTAATTAATGAATGGTTAATGAAGGCCATTAACCAGGATTTTTTAATAATTAATTAATGTGATTAATTTTTAATAATTATTAGATTAATTAATTTAATAATAATCATTTGTGAATTTTTTAAGTGTAATTACTTAATGAACTAATTAAGAAATTAATTACTTAAGGTAATTAGTTGAGTCAAATGTGATTTTTTTAATTTAAGTAATTAAGTTTAATTAATTTTAAACACTTGAGATTTTAAAGATAATTACTTAATGTAATTAATAGATTGGAAATTACTTAGTGAAGTAATTGATTGGTAATTACAGGATGTAATTAATGGAAGATGTTTTTAAGAATGTAAAAAATTTGGATTAAATTACTTAGTAATTAGTCAAAGGATTAATTAAGAAATTAATTAAGCAATAATTAATTTGTTTTAATGAAGTAATTAAGTTAGTTAATTACTGAATATAGTTAATCAAGAGGGATTAATAATTATGGGTTAATTACTTAAGGTAATTAATTTAAGAGGATAATTAATTAAATATAATTAAGGATCATTAATTAATACAATTAATGATGTAAGTAAAGTTGATTAATTATGATTAATTAATCAATGACAAGTGAAAAGGTAATTAATTAATGTTATTAATTAAGGATTAATGTAATTAATTACAATTAATTAATTGAAGTAATTAAAGGTTAATTACTGTTTTTGGTTAAGAATAATTAATTTGTGAAATTAATTAAGGATAATTACATGAATGTAATTAAAGGATAATTAATCAAGGGTGATTAATTAAGGTGATTAACTTGAATGATTAATTAATTGGTTGTAATCAATTAAATGGTTAAGTAAGCAAGATTTATATTGATGAAGTAATTAATTTAATTTATTTTAAACTAATTAAAGATGATGTAACTAATTTAATTCATTTTAAATTAATTAGAGATGGAGGTAGTTAATTTAATTCATTTTAAATTAATTATAGATGACGTGATTAAGTAAATCTTTGCTTATGTATGAATGGGTGATATTGATTGCCTTGAATGGTTGTGATCTCAGAAATGAGATAAGTGATGTTGTGTGATATGAATGCTTTGGTTGCATTGTGATATAGATTATCCATTGTGATGATGATATAGATTACCTATTTTGATGATAATGTGGATCATCTGTTTATAATAATAATGTTGATTATCAATTGTGATTTGTGAGTTATCTATCTGTATGTATATAGATAACTGAATTGTTTTAAACTTTAAAACAACTTGGACCTAAAAGACACGTTTTGGGTTTCGATAAGACCGAGATCGGGTTTCCATATTTAAATATCCGAAAACCACATCGATCCAAATTAACGGTAGGTCGTGAATCTCAAGTGAAGATGAAGATTTAGAGTGCAAGGGTTATCGTCGTTAACTTCGAGGGTGATTCCAAAATGAGTGTAGCGAGATAATGCCTTCGGTTTCGTTCGAACCCAGAACAAACTTGTATGGATTGAATGCTTTCAGAACATCGTCAGGTGGACGATGAGCATTCTAAGTGATGTGTTCACTAAAGGTAATCGTAGCCTCAAGCCTCATCAACCGAGAATGCCTAAAACAGGGGAGGTGCAGCAAGGTTAAGTGGGTCACGCCCAAGTAGGACGAGATTTTCCCCTGTTTAGAGGTCCCTTTTTTATTCGGCTGTGTGGACGGTTGCTAGCTACAACTGCGGGGTTGTCTTGTTCGGAACTATTCAGTAAGGAATGGTTCCGGCCTTGTGTTGCAGGGGATTGGGAGTGATCCTCGGTACGTTGATCTAGCCACGTACTGTGACGGGCGGTACCCCGGTAGCCCTGCCACTGTATGGAATCCAAAATCCGATAAGTGTCGTACGTATTAGTTGTGCCCAACTATGTTTGAACGTGAGATGTAAGCATTCCAGCTATTTCTGTATTTTACTTGAAAACCCTAGACACTATTATAATATCATCGGATTTCCTATCAAATGTTTTGGTTAGCGTAAGGTTAAAACTTTTCCATGTTTATGTGTGGGAAGTCTTACATGATACCTTTCTTTTCAAAAGGTTTTTAAAAGTTAAGCAACCTTAACCTGTTACTCACACCAGACCCATGTCTGACCCGGAGTTTATCTTCTGTTTTCTTAAACTCTTGGGTACTCAAATTTTTACGAGTAGCCAAGGGATTCAGGTTAGCTTTGACGAATTATGGAGGAGCAATGGAGCAGGAGGCTTCGGCATTATAGATATATAGTTTCCGCTGTGTGTTCTCTGTGGTGGTATCTCTTGTTGAGTTGCATTGAGTTGTAATAACTAGACAGGCATTTATAACTGTCAAGTATGTGATGTGTAATATGTGTAACTCTGATAATGGTTGTAAACTATGTAATATTTATGTTGTTAATATAATTTATTCGTTCCGCTGTTTAGATTCTGATGTTGTTTCTTCTTTCGCTTCTTTCTTTTTTTCTTTTCTATCCCTTTCTTTCTTCAAGATGATACGATTTTCTATGGTGAGGAAGTCGGGTCATCTCACTTGGTATCAGAGCATTAGGTTGAGTGAATACCTAGGCTCTGGAATGGTGTCTACCTTGATAGAGCGTATTTGTAATTTTAAATATATATATTTATTTACTTCTACCTATTTGTTGGGTTACCCGTTCAGGTTTTCCAATAGTTATAGAGGTAGATGGGGTAGTGGTGTGTGTAACACGACTACCATTGGTTAGAGTTTGAATGTTTGAGGTTGGAGGTGTATTTGTCAAGACCGTAGACCCAATACCGTCTCGATTGAGTTTTGTAGTGATGAAGGATTTCATCGATCTCTGAAAGAAACCTGTTAAGGTTTGGAGTCTATTTTTGAAGTTGGATGAGTAGAGTTTGGATCTGACGACTAGGCAAAAGCGAGTGATGGTATTTTGATACCTCAGGAAGTAGTAGCTGCGTGATGAGATGCAGTGACTATGGATGTTCCTGAAGAAGTTTTCTTTGGAAACAAGTTTAAGGAAGTGAGTCTGCTTCGATATTGTGGCTGTGTTCAACATGGTGTTTCTGTTTGATTTGAAGTCTGACTTTCTCGAAGAGCTTTGGATTAGGAGATCTTTGACATCTGTGTCAGCAGTGCAGCTCGAAGTGTTCTGTGTCGGCAGGAAGTCTTCTGGCTTAGCAGTTTTTCTGAAGAAGGAGTTCAGAAGCACCAGAGTGGACCCGTTTCTTCGATGGATTGGCTAGTTAAGTGTAACCTGTTCTGTTTGATAAAGGGAGAATAGTTTTCCTTGGATTTGGTTTGGATTGATCGCAAAGGTGACTTGTGATCGTTTGAGTATTCTCCTGGGTTATCAGAGTTTTTTCGGATGTCTTCAGGAAGTCAGAGGTTTGTCCGCATCTGGAGATTGAGTTTCCTTATCGACTAGAGTTCCAAGAGTGCTATCAGTGGTTCAGCTTAGTAGAAGGATGGTTCTTAGAGATTGAGTTGGTGTAGCAGCTCAGGTTTTGGAGGAATTTCTGAGTTTTCTTTATGGATCTGATAAACCATATTTCTGGGATGTGTTGTCCAGTTTGTGCTCGTGCTCTTCTTTAGCATTTTCTTCTATTTTGGATCGGAGTTGAGTAGCGGAAGCAGTTTGGAAGTGTATCTGCTTTTCTTTTCTGAATAGGAGAAGTTGTTTTTTCTGATATTTGAGGAGTAGAGTCTGGGTTCTCGGTTCTCGGTTGATCTTGAGGAGATCATTTTGTTGAGTTGATTGGTTTTGTTTATTTCTAGAGGCATCAACAAGGGATGAGCTCATCAATAAGATTGTAGGCAGCCCAGGATCGTCCGAAGATTTTTGAGGATCAGAGTCAGAGGAATTTGGATTCCGGAGTCGGAGATTTAATTATTGGATAAGTTTTCTTCGATCAAAAAGGAGCTATAAGATTGTGTAAGGCTGGAAAGCTAGCTCTGAAGTGTTTTGGATCTTTTCTGAGATCTTGGAGATTAAGTGATTGATCTACAGGATTGAATTTTTGGTTTGGATAACTAGGATTCGATGAGTTTCACGTATTTCTGAGGGAGTGCATGTATGATCTATCTCTGGTTGTGGAACCAGCAGTTCTGGAGTTTTGGTTGTTGAGTCAGACTCGTCTGTAGTCTGATATCTTGTCTAGTGTTGTAGATATAGTTGAGTAGAAGCTTTGTAGCTTAGTAGTTTTGATTGTTTGGACTCTGTAGAGCGAGTATCCCAGTATATACTTGGGAAAAATCGAGGAAATTTTATCCAGGATTTTGTCTGGATAGTTAGATTAGTTTGATTGGATGAATTGGCTGCTATGTTTATTAGCATATGTTTGATATATGCTTGTGTTTTAAAATTATATCTTTAATGGGATTATTAAATTACCTTTATTTTAAATTTCAAGGACGAAATTCTTTTAAGGGGGGAGGATTGTAACATCCCGGAATTTTTAACAATATCAATTTAATAATCTGCATTAAAAATTAAATTGATATTGATAATTTTGTTAATAATAATTCAGATTGATTTAATTATCTTCAACATATATTTAATTAGATATTTTTTCTTTTAAAAATAATAAATTGGTTTCTATTTATAATATAAATATATAGTTCATATTGTAAATAAATTAGCTTTGTTTTAATTTTAATAAATAAAACATATTTTCTAATTCTAATATTTTTAGTAATTTGAGAATTTGTTTTTATTTAATATATAAGCTTTTCAAAGTTATTAAATAAATAAATCTTGGTTTAAATTTAATAAATGAATCATGATTTAAAATTCTAATATATATACTAATAATTTGGGAATTTTGATTTAATTTATTATTAAATTTTTAAAACTATTTAATAAATAAGTATATGATTTTTAAATTGTTAAGGAAGATGTTTAAAGTGTTTAAAATAATTTTGGCTTGAGTTTGAAATTTAAGATGAATTAACAAAAAGTTTTATAGCTTAGTAAAATAAGTAATTCATTAATAAAGAAATGATTTCTTTTATAATTATTTTAATTTAATAATGAGTCATTTCTAAAAATAATATCAATAGTGTATTGTCTTTACAAATAGGTTTTGAATAAAAATAGCAATTGTTATTTCAAAATTTAATTTGTATTCATAACTTGATTTTTTAGATTTTGAATTGATTTGAATTTAAAATCCAAGGTATAGATTTTTTTAATTGTTTTAATTTTTATATATATAAGCTTTACTTATAAGCATGATTTGTTTTTATTTCTTTTATAAATTTATATACATATAAAATCGTAATTAACAAATTAAATTAGGCTTAACATATATATTAACATTTAAATTTAAATACAAATTACCTTACAAAGACATGTGTTGATTCTTTAAGCCTCATTTAACAAATGTTATAAGATAAACATTTCATTTGACAATTGTTAAAAAGTTGTACAAGTGGCCTCTTTTAAAATCTATTTTCTTTTATTTAATAAAATCAGAAATTAACCTATATAAACATGCATTTTTCACACTTACTTGTTTTTATCATTTTCTAATCAAAGTTAAGGAATTTAAGGTTTGAGCTCAAAACAAATCTGAACATATAAACCCAAATTTAAACATCTTCATATCAAAATCAGTATTTCCCTCATTATCAAATGCAAGTTAAATTCCTCATATCAAAAAGTCTGCATCATATTTTCTTTACAATCTGGAAAATGGGCTCTGCAAATTTCAAATCTGCATCATTCTTTTTCTTTGCAATCTGGAAATCATGTTCACTTTCCATTTTCAAAATATCCTCATATCAAAAGCTTCTGCACATTTTCAAAAGCAAAACTGCAGTATTATTTTGTTCTCTTTCTGCAATCTGGTATTTGGCTCTGCATGCCACCTAAAAGCAAAAACCAAACCTGCATTTTTAATCTGCACATCTTCAAAATGAAGCCTGTTCAAAAGCAAATTCAAAAGCATATGCACATCTTCAAATCATTTACCTGAAGATCAAGCCTGCATGCAAGTAGTTTTGGTCAGGAAGCATAAGCATTCCAGTTTCAACAGCGTGCAACTCAATTTTTAAAAGATCAAGCTTTTTCAAAATATAGAGTACTCTGTTCTTCTGTAATCAGGTGAGTAACTCCTTTTAAACTTAAAGATTAATCAGGTTGTTTGATATTATGATTTAAATAAGTTGTAATTGGTACATATATGTTGGAATTTCCTGTGTATTTGGGATGTGTGATACTTGTATGATTTTGAAAAATTGGTAGAACATCTCTGTTCTAGATGTCAAGCCCAGTTTTTTTCAATTTAAATCATTTTCCCCTTGATCCATAGATTTTTAAGACTTAGGATCTAATTAAATATTGTTTTTTTTATAAGCTAAATTTTAAAAATTTATTTAACTTAAAATAAGACCATAATTGCTCTGGAAATAAGATTTTAACAGGAAACTCAAATCACTGTAAAATCCAAACATGTTAATTTTGCAATTCAGTATTATGAACCAAAAGCATTAACTAAAGCTTGATTTTTAAATCAAGAATTAGGTTTTTTTAGAATTTAGTTAAGGGTGCAGTTTGGTATTGACTGGAAAAGGGATTATTTGAATTTTCTGGTGAACTATGAATAGTGGAGTCTCGGGGATCTTCTGGGTGATGGAGAAGGTTAGGAGTTGCTAGGAAAATTCTGGTAGGTGTTGAAATTTACAGTGGAAGTTGCGGTGGTGGTTTTTCATTTTGAACCCTAGTTTTTCATTGTGACATTAGAATCGATCACTGTGGTTAGTGTAGTTGATCGAGTGTTGTGGTATTTTGGGGATTGGTAGCTAGGTAGCAGTTGAAGTCGAGGCCGGAGTGGCTGACCTTCAAGTGGTCGGAGCGGCGAGGTTTTGGTGTTGACAGGTTTGAAGGAGAACCTGATTGTTGTTTTCCAGGTTTTGGTATTGGGGGATCGAATTTGATTTCTGGGTGATGGACTCGAATTGATGTTCGTGGTAGGTTGTAGTGTCAGCTTC
The DNA here is from genome assembly GCA_030765085.1 of Allium cepa. Classification (NCBI taxonomy): domain Eukaryota; kingdom Viridiplantae; phylum Streptophyta; class Magnoliopsida; order Asparagales; family Amaryllidaceae; genus Allium; species Allium cepa. The sequence continues at coordinate 117,750,672 of CM060940.1, read as the reverse complement.
TGATGTGTAGCGATCATCAACGATGACCAATGTTGGCCGGAGTCGCCGTGCATATGCACGGTGAAGAGATTTTACTGGTGATGCTTGGTTAAAGCAGATAAGGCACTCGGGTAAATCCTTGTTTGACTCGAAGTGTTTGGGTAGTTGGCTCGGGGAAGATGGGTTGCAGACCCGAAGTAATTTTGTGGTGTCCCGGGTTATTCATAGTTTTCAGGTTTTACAGGAAACCTGTAATATCTGTTAAATTTTTTTAAAACTGTAGTTTTTAAGTAAAAGCTAGTGTTTAAACTAAGTTTTAAATTCAAGTTTAAATTTTAGAATCCAAGTTTAAATTTAAAATCTCAGTTTTAAATAATAGTAAAATATAAAAGTAATAAAGTTTAAAACTTGAATTCTTAACTACTTTAAATATTAAGTAGATTGAATGTTTCAAAACTGAAAATTTTAAAATATGGGTAAGTTTAAAATTAAATTTAAATCTAGAAATCAAAGGTTTAAATATGAATTCCAGTTTTGAAATAAAGGAAGTTTTTAAATTTGAAGATTTAAACAAATTGTATGTTAAGTGTATATTTGAATTATTTGAATTTAAAAATAAATTTAGTTTTAAACTCTTATGAATTTCTTTTTTAAGACAAGCACTTGTTTGTCTTAAAATTATTTAAAAAAAGTTTTAAATTGTTTAAAATTTTGTTTAAGTTTAAATTATATTCATTTTAAATTTCGTATTTGAAATGAAATTTCAAAGTAATTTGTTTCAAATAAATTTGTTTTAAACATAATTAAGGAATGTTTTATCTTAAAAATTAAGCTAAGAATTAATGTTTTGAAATTAATTTAATTAATGGAGTAATTAAGGAATAGTTAGTTAATTTAATTAATTAATTGATTAGGGATTAATAAATTAATTGATTAAAAGTTAATCAATTTGTAATTAAGGTCGTTAATTAGATTATTTAATTAATGATTAAAGAATTATTAATTAAGTAATTAAGTTTTAATCAAGGTTAATTAATTAAATAACTAAGGATTAATTAAGTTATAGTTTACACTTAATTAATTAAATAATTATGGAATAATTAATGGATAAATAAAGATAAATTAGTTTGTAATTAACAATGGTTAATTTAAGTTAATTACTTAATGAAGTAATTAAAGAATGGTTAATGAAGGTCATTAACTAGGATTTTTTAATAATTAATTAGTGTAATTAATTTTTAATAATTAATTAGATTATTTAATTTAATAATAATCATTTGTGAATTGTTTAAGTGTAATTACTTAATGAAGTAATTAAGAAATTAATTACTTAAGGTAACTAATTGAGTTAAATTTGATTTTTTTAATTTAATTAATTAAGTTTAATTAATTTTAATCACTTGAGGTTTTAAAGATAATTACTTAATGTAATTAATGGATTGGAAATTACTTAGTGAAGTAATTGATGGGTAATTACAAGATGTAATTAACGAAAGATGTTTTTAAGAATGTAAGAAATTTGGATTAAATTACTTAGTAATTAGTCAAAGGGTTAATTAAGTAATTTATTAAGGAATAGTTAATTTGTTTTAATGAAGTAATTAAGTTAGTTAATTACTGAATATGGTTTATCTAGAGGGATTAATAATTATGGGTTAATTACTTAAGGTAATTAATTTAAGAGGATAATTAATTAAATATAATTAAGGATCATTAATTAATACAATTAATGATGTAATTAAAGTTGATTAATTATGATTAATTAATCATTGACAAGTGATTAAAGGTAATTAATTAATGTTATTAGTTAAGGATTAATGTAATTAATTAATTGAAGTAATTAAAGGTTAATTACTGTTTTTGGTTAAGAATAATTAATTTGTGAAATTAATTAAGGATAATTACATGAATGTAATTAAAGGATAATTAATCAAGGGTGATTAATTAAGGTGATTAATTTGAATGATTAATTAATTGGTTGTAATCAATTAAATGGTTGAGTAAGCAAGATTTATATTGATGAAGTACTTAATTTAATTTATTTTAAATTAATTAAAGACGATGTAATTAATTTAATTCATTTTAAATTAATTAGAGATAGAGGTAGTTAATTTAATTCATTTTAAATTAATTATAGATGATGTAATTAAGTAAATCTTTGCTTATGTATGAATGGGTGATATTGATTGCCTTGAATGGTTGTAATCTCAGAAATGAGATAAGTGATGTTGTGTGATATGAATGCTTTGGTCGCATTGTGATATACTATCCATTATGATGATGATATAGATTACCTATTTTGATGATAATGTGGATCATCTGTTTATAATTATAATGTTGATTATCAATTGTGATTTGTGAGTTATCTATCTGTGTGTATATAGATAACTGAATTGTTTTAAAATTTAAAACAACTTGGACCTAAAAGACACGTTTTGGATTTCGATGAGACCGGGATCAGGTTTCCATATTTGGATATCCGAAAACCACATCGATCCAAATTAACGTTAGGTCGTGAATCTCAAGTGAAGATGAAGATGAAGATTGCAAGGGTTATCGTCGTTAACTCTGAGGGTGATTCCAAAATGAGTGTAGCGAGATAATGCCTTCGGTTTTGTTCGAACCCGAAACGAACTTGTATGGATTGAATACTTTCAGAACATCGTCAGGTGGACGATGAGCATTCTAAGTGATGTGTTCACTAAAGGTAATCGTAGACTCAAGCCTCATCAACCGGGAATGGCTAAAACAAGGGAGGTGCAGCAAGGTTAAGTGGGTCATGCCCAAGTAGGACGAAATTTTCCCCTGTCTAGAGGTCCCTTTTTTATTCGGCTGTATGGGCGGTTGCTAGCTACAACTGCGGGGTTGTCTTGTTCCGAACTGTTCAGTAAGGAATGGTTCCAGGCTTGCGTTACAGAGAATTGGGAGTGATCCTCGGTACGTTGATCTAGGCCACGTACTGTGACGGACGGTACCCCGGTAGCCCTGCCACTGTATGGAATCCAAAATCCAACAAGTGCCGTACGTATTAGTTGTGCCCAACTATGTTGAAACGTGAGATGTAAGCATTCCAGCCATTTCTGTATTTTACTTGAAAACCCTAGACACTATTATAATATCATCATATTTCCTATCAAATGTTTTGGTTAGCGTAAGGTAAAAACTTTTCCATGTTTATGTGTGGGAAGTCTTATGTGATACCTTTCTTTTCAAAAGGTTTTTAAAAGTTAAGCAACCTCAACATGTTACTCACACCAGACCCATGTCTGACCCGGAGTTTATCTTCTGTTTTCTTAAACTCTTAGGTACTTAAATTTTTACGAGTAGCCAAGGGATTCAGGTTAGCTTTGATGAATTATGGAGGAGCAATGGAGCAGGAGGCTTTGGCATTATAGATATATAGTTTCCGTTGTGTGTTCTCTGTGTTGGTATCTCTTGTTGAGTTGTATTGAGTTGTAATAACTATATAGGCGTTTATAACTGTCTAGTATGTGATGTGTAATCTGTGTAACTCTGATAATGGTTGTAAACTATGTAATATTTATGTTGTTAATATAATTTATTCGTTCCGCTGTTTAGATTCTGAAGTTGTTTCTTCTTTCTCTTCTTTCTTTTCTCTTTTCTATCCCTTTCTTTTTCTTCAAGATGATACGATTTTATGTGGTGAGGAAGTCGGGTCGTCTCAGCCTTATTGTGTATAGCATTCATTTATGTGTTTCTACATTCATTTAAGTAGAGCGAAGGCGCCCGAAGGAAGGCGGGAGTTCACATTTTCTTAAAAATAAATACTAAAATTTACTCAATCCAGCATAAGTACACCCCTAACAAATAAAGAAGTAAATTTTGAAAGAAAAAAACTCCTTGAACCAAAAAAAATCACATGTTACAGATAACCAGAGATTTTTGTTGGTAAAATAATGTTCATGGTTGGATTTTCTCATATATGTCGCCAAAAACATGAAGAGGATCAAATGTCTGTTGACAGGCGTATTTTTCCTATTTTTTATAATGAATTTGCATGGATGCTAATCAAAACTGAGAAAGTTTCTAGATAAAACAAAAAGAGCATACATATTGCAAACTAAAGCATATTTCTCAAGTACAATATGACCATCATAACTTACTGTTTACTTAATAAAAAGAATTTTTCAAATACTTGTTTGATGTATCTTATAAATTATGTTTACAAGTGTAAATAAATGCATATAAAGATAACCTTAAAAAAATCAACACGACAAAAACATAAAAATATAAGTTAAAGAAACCACAAATTTTGAAGTCATACCAATGGAGATGCAAACTAGTTTCTAATCCATAGAGCAATCAAACTCTTGAAATAAAGTGTTTAGTATTTCGACCCTAAACATTCAATTATTTATAAAATAAAATCTTCACAGTAAATGATTCATACCCTAGGAATGTGATACGCTCCCCAACAATTGCTCTTTCAGAGTGTAGCAGCGGCTCCATGACTGTGTAATCTTGATTAAAAGCACGGTCTTGATTAAAAGCACATTACACCTACAAATATATAAAATATGATGCGTATTGATACATAATAATTCCATTATTATATTATTCAGCTGTGAAAATTTTCAATATAAAAAGCTTTAAACGATTCATGATTTGTATCATATATTCAAACCATGTCAAAATTGTGCATTTCCAAAAACTTGAACAATTTGAGTGACTAGGAAGAACGATTCAAACCATATCAAAATAGTTCCATATTCGATGATGCTTTCCTCTGTTTCAACCGACCGAGAGAAGCCTTCCTGCATTAAATGATAATATTTATGAGAAAGATTGTATACATGCCGGCAGATGCATCAAATAAAACCATTACAACAATGGATGAGTAGAGTTCATCATAATTTCACAAATTACAGTGGACCCATATAATTTTAGAACAGTTTATTGCTTAGCTTTGAATTATTAACTTACTCGGAGAGACAGTAAGGCCTTTTTTGCATCAGAAGAGGATCGGATAATTTAAGGAAAAAAAGGAAACAGCTTCCTGACTACAATAAAACCAAACATTGCGTATACACTCTTAAAAGGCATTCTACAAAACCCCCAACTCTAGAATACAAAGGAATAAGAAAAGAATATTGATGCCATATTAGTTGAACTAAAGTCTTACCCCCTTCCAATTCGCATCTTGATGCTATTACAGTTTTTATTTTGGATGTCGCCTGAATGTGATCACAACTGTACATATTGTGGTTTAATTTGAAATCTTAACATGTGTTTGCTATTTCATTTTATTTTCTTAATAAGATCTTCAATAATATGGCCCAAACATAAAGGATAACGCATATATACCTTTTCAAAAGCTTTCTAGGCCTCCGAATTAGTGGGTAAATCTTCATTCTTGATTTTATTAAGATCCTCAGACTCTATGGCCAATGCTATGCCCTGAGTGCAATTCCAAATACAACAATTACACGCATTGAATGCACAGATATCCTAGTCTTTCGATGTAATAAAACCGTTTTTCATGGCAATTGGCTTATTTTTTACTCTGATGTAATTCTCATTTAACACCAAAACTATGCCATACAATTTAAGATCATGCTCACCTGCTAACAACAATACTATTCCTGGAATGGTTAAAATTAAAATTTAAAAAGAGAATCAAAGATAAAATATTTTAAGACTGAGAACCTTCAAGACCGAATCCGTGGATTATAGGAAACGTCGTTTGGCTGTAGTCATGGGTGTGCCCTGTGTTGCATTTTGAAAACACCAGTTAGAGACTTCTACTGTATAATAAGAAACAAAAATAGCTGAATAAAGATTTAATGATGAGCAATAATGTTCATAATTAGAGAAACACATGCCACTTTGGAAAGGAAAAAAAGCCTTGATTTTAAACTAAATTTCTAACATCAAATTGTCCAGATGAAGCTAAGATTGAAAAATGTAGATTATTATTTATTTTATTTTATGTAAAGTAAGGACCTCCAATTTTTGTGATAAATGAGCATACACAGCTAGCCATAAGCACATAAATACTACAAGCTAGTTCTTTCCATTATATCACAAATCACAAAATAACCAAAGATGCAAAATAAGCATCAACAACCAGTATGAGCACATTATTCCATAGTTCTACTAGCCATCGAACTCATGAACTTAAACATCAAGGAAGATAAGGAAAAAAGGAGCGTCAGATTAAGATGGATTAACGAAAAAATGTTTTGGCACCAAATTTCATTTCCTTGATCAACCAAAAGCCAAAATGTTTGGTGCAAGGCATAATTATAGTGGTTGACAAAATGAAACTCTGTGAGCAAAATAGAAAAAGCTTCGTTATGAATTCGCATATCATGCCCCGAGAGTCCAGACTGAATTTTTATTCTTTAAACATAGCCCATAGCCATTTGCAAAGTAATGGAACATCAAATTATATAATTAATGTTTAAACTATAGTTTTCTAATATTGTTTATAATACAGCCAAGCCACTAATAAAAGGAATTAATAATGTTATCAAAAGCAAGAGTAGCCTAATATGTTACTCGTCTCACTTGAAATCTTTTATGTTGATAAATTTACTTACAAACATGTCGATACCACTTTAGCTCGTACCAAAGCTTAATTTCCTAACATTGTAGCTGATGTTTACTACCTGTGACGTACTAAACATTAACCGCTTACCAATTTTTTTTTACAACTGACCCAGAATTATGTGTTTGAATCTAAATTACATAGATAACCATTGACATGGTGACAATGATATCCCGAGATATGAATTGCTAAGGCAATAATATAATCAAAGATAAAAAATAATTCCTATTTTTTTACATATGACATCTGAATCTGATGAAGAAAAACTCATCCGTTAGACAATAGTAGTTGTATGTTCTTCATCAAATTTACTAACCAAGACATTTATCAGACTAATGCAGAAACTTCAAACTGCATGAACATAAAAAATTGTATAATAGAGTTAACCTTCTAGGCAACAATGTTTGCGTAGTTTCCACCTTTGAACAATGTTCTTTTTGGCATTTGCAGAATACAGAAAAGTTCTCATTTCCCCACCGAGAACCAAAACAACAATTTAAAGCTTCATTGCAAGAAGAAAGAAACCAGTAAAATAAGTTAGATATTAGTGTGACAATAAAAATTCAATCTCAATGAATAAAACAAATTAAAAAGAAATTCAAGCGTTCCCACTTCATCCGATTCCTTTAGGTAAAAATATTGATACAATTAAGCAATTAACAATTCAACAAAAGAAAACAATGAAATCCAAACATGGAATTCAAAAAGAAAAAATCAACAAGGAATTGAATGAATTTTGGGAATATAAATTCATCTAAAATCAAAGGTGGAGAAAGTTTACCCATGAGCTAGCAGGGATGAGCTGCTGACAAAGTGGCAGCAAGGAGCTATCGACGAGATGAAATTTGGTGGAAATTTCATCTATGGTTTTTCCTATTGATTTGAAGCGAAGATACTTTCAATTAATAATCTTGCAAACTCTTGGCTGAAGATGGAAATTTCATCTAGGGTTTTTCTTGTAGCGAGCCCTTCAATATTTTGTTACCTTTTGCCGCTTTGTTTTTGCTTCCCGCATTAAAAATTATTTCAGCCCGCTTTTTTTTTAGCCCGCACTCATTTTTTATAATATTTTTATAAGTCTATAGCTACTGCAACATAGTGTTGATATCTATGCTAACATCCTGAAGCTAACGTTGTAATAAACAAAAATCAGCATAGCTATCGTTACATTGTAGCTAGCAACATCTTGTATTTTCGTTGCAATAACTATTCTTGTAAACATTTTTCAAAACAAGTTTACAATCATTTATTATGATTTAAAAAGGGGTTAAAAAGGTTAATAAATCACTTTAATAACATCTAATCAAGATTCAAATATTTAAATAATTTAGATATTTAAATATGAAGCGTCCGAAATTCTAGGTTGTTACAAATAGGAGGGAAGGTGAGAAAAAAACTGGAGGAAATTAAATTAGGATATTTGTTTTAATAGCAGGAATGGAACTTCTTCAATTCTTTTAATTAAAACTTCTCTAAATATTTCCTCCTTAATTTTCAACTAATCTACCTATTTCTCTCCCCTTATATGGCCGACCTACATTGTCACCTATATGGTGAAAAATTTCCATAACTCTTCCAATAATTATTTCTCATTTAAACCCCACTTAAAAATATACCTATTTTGTATATCAATATGTACAAACATAACTTATACATTACTGACTAAACCAAAGCATCAAATAAATCAATAATGATCAATAAATATTAATCAATTTAACTAGTTTTTAGCATTTTATAAACTAATTAAATCGTGTGTTTTTCAAAGAATTTATAAATATGGATGTGAGACTTTGTGTTGTGTATTCAATCAATGATTAATTTTGAACAATTCAAATTTTAGCATTCACACGTCACCTTAATCAATGGTGTGACAGTTTGTCGACTGGTTTAATAAACCCCTTTTAAATAATTACCGATAACCCAGTGTATCAAATAAATCAATAATAATCAATAAATATTAATCAATTTAACCAATTTATAATATTTTATAAACTAACTAAATCGTGTGGGTTTTTAAAGAATTCACAAATGTGGTTGTAAGACTCCATGCTGTGAATTCAGTCAGCAATTAATTTTGAAAAATCAGATATTAACTTTCACATGTCACCTTAGCCAGTGGTCTGACAGTTTGCCAACATCATTTATAGATCTTATTTGCTAAAACCCAATTCCACGTTTTGTTAAGCGATTCCTTTAATAACAATTATTCTCACACATTCTCTTCGTCAACACTATATCGCTTTAGGATTTATGGAATTTGATTTTGGCCAAAATTCCATTATCATCCTTATTCAGCTTAGTTATTCTGTAAGCAATGTCCTTGGTTCAATTATAACATTTATTATTAACCATACTACTTTAGCCAAAGATTTTAACTTTCAGTTGACTAGTTGATCGTAATACAAACAACATACAATTAAGAGGACGAATTATCTACTAAATATGCTTCACCTCCAGTATTTCAACTCTGACCCAACTATAGTCATTCGATGGATCTCCATGCCATGATTTATCTATAATCAGAGTGAACTACTTATATTGAAGTTTCATAGTATTCTCAAGTCACAAACTATGCAACATGGCCACAATGAGATTTCCTATTTGACCTAGTCATTATCAACCAACAGGAAACTCTCGGACGAGTCATTCCATAATTATACAATAACTACAAGTACGTAACCAATTGGTTCTCTCAACAGCTATGAGTAATACATTGTCCAACATTTGAAGAGCACTATGCACTCTGCTCTCAACGAATGAATCAATATCATTTTCTTGCAACATCTTGATCGGGATTGTTTAAAATAGAATATCATTTTATTTTGTGATTAATTACTCACAATTGCACCTTTTGCACCTCTAATCGCATAACATTTAATTTAAGGATTTTCTTATTACATACTTTAAATTAATTGCTTACTCAATTACATCATAATATAAGAAAGCATATAATGGAAAATACACACCATTACTACGAATACGATTGACTATAAAGTTAGATATATGTAGCAAATCACATAATTTCCCCTACGGCAAACCACTAACTCTTTCAGTCTCCCACTTGCACTTGGAGTCAATCATTGAATCTTAATCACATTCCTTTGATTAGTTCAGAACTAATATAGCTATTCCCTTAGTGAATGAATTTTCTATATTGTATTACTATCTACTCTTAGCCAACATTGTCGTTGATAAACTTGCCTTTATCATGTGGAACTTCATAGTACGGGTCTAGACATCTGTGAGCCATAGTTTCTTTTACGATTTGTATCACAACATTTTTTTCACAAAATAATTTCCTGGGTTTCTTGACACTTAGAAGACCCTAGCTTGGCTATAAATTTGTGAAATTATATTTATACATGCTTTTATTGCGGCTCTGTTCAAGGCAGTGCACTTAGCCTTTCGATTGAAATAGCAACCACTTCTTGTATGGAATTTTTCCAGCATTAACATCCTTAACTGAGGTTGAACAAGAATTTAGGATTGACATACTCCATTCTATATCACTTATGAAGTTCGAATCCTAACTCTCTTTTACAAGGAGTTCATCATTTCTACAAACAATTGTTAAATGTTTTGTGAACACTTGAGAATACTCTTAAATACAATTTAAGATATTATATTGGTTTGATATTTGCTCAATGCATCAAATACATTAATGAAATGCGATACAGTTGAATCCAGCTCATATGACAATTCCTATGGACAATGCATAAGAGTCCATCTAATTATCTCCATATTAAACATTTTGATACGATGTCTATGTATATCGTTTAGAATAATCCCAACATAATTTTATAATGGTCATAAATGATGTCATTTTCAAATCCAACAGTGACATCCAAACTGAAGCTGTATATAACATGAGTACATTATTAGTAATCAATAATATGTTGACTTACTTGTAGTTTAGAAATATCTTAATACCCTTAATATTTTTTCTTACGAACACATGCTTCTCTTACATTTTGACTGAAAATCAAGCTATTTGATTTCTTTATCAAAATCTTTGCTCAATCTTGACGCTTATTGAGCGATACTATAATATAATTTTTTTTAATCTTATCCAATAATTACAAACTTAGGTAGCTCTCCCACTAATGTTGTGACATTCTGGTCATCACGCGCAAATAGTCTATTCTAAACATTGCACATAATTTTTGTTCCAACCAATAAGCACAAAAATTCAAAGTCATACTAGGTGTAACAATCCACATTTCAATGGGCTTGATTTTTTAACCAATTCAAAAACTCGAATCTATTAGGGTACGAATCATTATATTGTTAACGTGAAATAAATATAAGCATATCAAAGCGCCATCTAAATGAAGTCATAGCAGAATAATAAAATATATTAAAACATGTATACCAACTAAGGCTTCTTCTTTTAAACCAATATTATTCCTTGTATATCTAGTTGCCTTGTTAGTGCTGGATATGAGTAAGAAGACTTATCCACCAACCATTCGTACCTTGAATCAGCATCATGTCCCTCTAAAACTATCTTATGGGTTGTAATGAGGAAGGGGTCATAACAACTTTTTGGCGATTGAAAAAATTAAATGCCTTATCTATAACATTAGCTTTTGCCGATTAATCTGCATTATGTGTTAGATTAGTCATTTGAATCCATATGTGTGTACGAACCGTTCAACCTACTCCGAGGTATATAAGTATATACATAACCTCACTATATGACTAAGGTATTCATCAATGCCTAGCCCTAAATGCCCATGTACATCGAGTGATTTCCCAGTAGTTTCCCTAACCATGCACCACACGGGTATCCATAAGCAGTATCAAGATTGAATTGATTGCATTCACAGTGGAACTTCCCGTTGGGGCCCAATAACAGTGTTGTAATTTAATAACCATATTATTAACGCATCTCAAAGACTTCTTTAAGAGTTAACTATCTCACCTTCCATCTCACAAACAAACAACCAAAAATTTAAGGTAATTGTGAATCCTCCAAAAACCTCCACCAATAGGAAGTGTGGTCCATCCAGGCGTAATCCAAGGTTTTTCCAACGATCACATAGGACCGATGACGTTCTTAACTTATGTGTATTTCCATACTCCTCAAATATATGTGTCAATAACATCGATATAGCGCCAAGCTTTCTACCACCATCCCATTTAGATTTGCCCAAAGCAAATCAAGTAAATGCCCACCTAGTTACTTAATACCTTTGGCTTAAAATTTAAGCATGCCCAATTTGCCACATGATACTTCAATTCTAAGTCGAATTGCCATTGGCATATTCCCCAAACCTATACATGAATGCAAATTGTAAAGGGTACTATGATCGGATATGTCCCACATCAGTATGATATATACACAACCATCGATGATCCCTTGCGAATGGTAGACTTTGTTGTATAACACTATTGACCTCGCATCCCAGCCCATACTAAAAAGATCATTTGTAGTAAATCTAACTATTGGGCTAGGCCCGCTAATTCAGCCCCATTGCAAACGTATTGTTGAGGCTATATAATTTTACTATGGAAATTATTACACTTCCTAAGTTTATTTATTTCTACGAGCTTCTCTTTATTTTATATGCTTACTATCCTTAACTTTTTATTTCATTAACATTATTAATTGTCATTCACCTATTCCATTAATACTCCTCATATATGATCTTTTATATCTAAATTGGACAATTGTTAATGACTTTTATTTGTACATTTAAATTCAACTTGTTATGCCTACTTAATTCTCTTCATTAATTTCATATTTAATTCTATAATTAAGTGAATTTATATCCATACTTAATTATTGTACTCCCAATTCACTCCTTCATTTATTATGTCATAAATTTGTCAATGTTTTATTGGTAATAAATACAATGACGTATAATTAAATGCTCGTTACCATATATTATATATATATATTTATGATGTAATTAACTTCTATCTCATTATGTGCTTCACCTATACGTGTATATATATTTTAATTTAGTCAATAAGATTAAATTTATTTCTACATTTTAATACATTGGAAATGTATCTTTCTCGAAAAGGAAATATTACCATTGTAATGTTCCATAGACTACCAAAAAGTGGTGTTTCCGTATTTGCGAATCTTAAGGAATTATCTCTTTTTGTTCATATTGAAATAGGTAGTGCAAGCGAGGGAAAAGACATCCCTACTTTCACATCTCTTTATTTTAGTTTATTCCTAATTATTTCAAGCAACGTACTTTTTATATATAATTGCGGAATTGGTTGGTTTATGGAAATTTACAACGCAACCAACACATAGTTTAAATTTTAATTAGGAATCCCTAAATAGCTCTTTTAATTAAAATTTCTAGATACATATATAAGGAAATCAATTTTTAAAAAAATATCTTACATGGAGAAGAGTTTTGTATTTACTTGCTTTTCAAAAATAACAACGTTTTAATGTAAGGGATCTTCTATTTTTAATAAATTCTTTGAAAGTAATTTCATACATTTTAAGAAATATTTAAGATTTTTTATTAAATTCCTTTACATGGGTCAGAATTAGGAATGAATTTTATTTGTCCTTCTTTTGGACTTTTCTTATTGTGAGAACTTGCTTATTCCTATTTATACCTTACCTCCTGATATTTGCAACATATAGGTTCGTACTCCCACTTTGCTTAGATGATATATATGTCATCAATTAGCAATCCAATGAAATCCACAAATATAGGGTTCTAGGCCCAGCAAAGGAGTTAACTACCATCCAACTTCAGAAACCCTTTTATATGTTGTGATCATTCTCTTCTTAGTCAACACTTTATGGTATGACCTACGTTCCATGGGTAATCGAGGTAATATATAAACTTAACTATATTTATCGTCTCAACTCATAATTTCTTTATCCATCTTTTTAGAATATGGTCACAACTACTCATACAGTCTGAATTCATAAAGTTTAGATCTAATATACATATAATTATGGGTAAAAATGTAAGCATGTTCACTCAGCGTATCATAATTCCTATAAACGGTTAACTTAGGCTCCGATACTAAATGTAGCAAACCGCATCTCGATAGGCCTGATTTTTCAACCAAATCAAAAATCAAGTCCATTAGGATATAGATCATTGGTGTTAGAAATCTAAAATAAACATAAGTATGTCAAAGAGATAACTATACAAAATCATAATGGAATAGTAAAATATAATAAAATATATTCCAACTAATGCTCCTACCTGAGAACCAATATTATTCCTTATATATCGAGTGGCCTTGTTAGTGCTGAACATGAATAAGAAGACCTACCCACCAACCATTCTCGCCTTACATTAATATCATGTCCCTCTAAAACTATCCTATGAATTGTAATGAGGAAGGAGTCAGAACAATGTTCTGGTGACTGATACATACCTTATCTATAACACTATTTTATACCGATTGATCTCCAAAATGTGTTATGTTCATTATTTAGATTAGTTATTTGATTCCATATGTGCGTACGATCAATCCAACCTATTTTGAGGTATAAATATAAGTATATACATGTATATACATGTATATACATAATGTCACTGTACTTGATGGACAAAGGTATTCATCAATGTACTGGCCCGATTGTCAATGTACATCAAGTGATTTCCCCACTAGTTTCCTTAATCATGCACCACGCTGGGTATCCACAAACTATATCTAGACCGAACTGTCTGCATACATCGAAGAATCTCCTATTGGTTCCCAATAACGATGTTGTAATTTAATCGGTTGTATTACTAATGCATCTCAAAGAATTAGCAAAAGTTTAACTAGCCAACCTCCTATCTAACAAATAGACAAAAAAATTTTGAGGTAGTTTCATATCCTCTTAAAACTTCCGCCGGTAGGAGGTGTGGTACGTCTAGGCGTAACCCAACTCTTTACTTATAATACTCCATATTTTTAGCAACTTTATTTAGAATGTTTAATTAGTTAAATAAAATAAAATAATGTAAGATGATTGATGGATTGAGATTCATGGTTAAATAAGGGATAGCTGTGCCATGTTAATGGGTAATTCAAAATGTGATGACATGAAATAAAATGGATAAAAGAGAATAAAAAGGGCTAGGAAATAGGTAGGGGTAAAATAGGAACAAGGAAAATCCTTATACCCTAAACCCTTAAACCCTTAACACTCATGTTCACTTCAATTTTCAGAAATAAAAAAATTAGAGCTAAGGCCGGCCACCATTAGGAAGAGCAAAGAAGAAGAATTCAAGAGGAAAAATCAAATCACTTAATCAAGATCAAATCTCACATCCTTAACCACAAAGCTAAGATGAATAATGACTATATCTCATTTTTCTAATTGTTTTCGGTTTTAAGATGAATCCAAAGTGTTTTGCAAGATTATACCATGTTTTTTAATGAATAAATATTTATATATAGTTGTTGATAATTTATGCTTGTTCATATAGATTTTATGATAAGTTTTGATGTAAAAACCCTGTTAGAGATGTGTTTTAATTTTTATAATTTTCTGAATTAATGTGGATTTTATATTAATTTTCTAATAGAATGATTATTTGGGTCATAAATTATTTACGAATAAATAATTAATATTTTGGGTCTGAAATTAATATATGTTTGAAAACATATTAAATTTGATTTACTGGAAATTTTGTAGAATTTTTCCTATATGTTTTAATATATATATATATATATATATAATTATTTAATGTATGGGTTGTTTACATGATAATGCTTTACAATCTTAACCAGTTTTGGGTTGCAAGAAAAGGTTTGCAAAAGATATGTTTCAAAAGGATATTAGTGAGGGGAAACCTGTTCCGCTAAGCGGCATGCTCTCACTTAATATCAAGTAACTAAGATGTTCAATATTATTCACATCAGGCTTTACATCTGACTCGAAATTTATGTTTTCCCCTTAAACTTTCGGTGCTCAAAATTAATTTGAGTAGGCTGAGGGTTGAGGTCTACAGGTTATTAGTAGGTTGGCGAATAAAGCTCCTAAGATGAGCAAGTGGCCGACGGATAGCTATTTAGGAGTAGTTGTTCTATTTTATTTGATTCCCTTATGTGTAATAAGTCAGTTATGATTATATAGTACTCTGGTCAACCAATGCGGCATCATCATATGTCGCTCTTGGCGTACTTTGTAATAATATATTTGATCTTTGCTTGGGAAATAATGGAATATGGAACTTTTTCGTAAAATGTAATCAGAAAAGTTGTTTTTGAAACCTTTGATTTTGTTTCATACTCATGTGCTTCTAATATTATGGATACCATTAATATTACCATATTTGGTCACCAGAAGTTACAACTGTAGATAACTGCAACATATGTAGCGCTTAGCTTCGGCTCTCCAGTTATGGGATGTTTTAACTTGGTGTCAGAGCATAGATTTATGAAAAACTTAAACTAAAATGAATTTTGAAAAAATAATCCTAAGAAATTAGAGTAAGATCAAGGCATGGTATTAGTCTATAGTAAGGTACTTGCATTTGCTATATAAGTATATCTTATATTTCTTGTTTCCTATCTCTCCTAGGCTATTTTTCTGTGTCTCACGAGGCTTAAATACAGACATGGACGCCAGAAGAGGAAGAATTAACCCAGGAGGGGACAACAACACCACAAATGGAAATGCCCGACCAAATATGAGAAGGAACCAAGGCCGGGATCAAGCTGAAAATGTTGGTGCTAGAGTCCCACAAGTGGATTTGGGAGCTACATATCGATTTTTAGTGAATACGCTGCAAGCTGGAATTACGGCAGGAGTGGTTGGAGGAAATGCTGGAGTAGGAGTTCAAGAAGCTCCGGTTGCCAACCATTATGCTAATTTGAGTAGAGATTATGCTATGCTTGGAGGGAAGCCATTTATTTGGATCGAAGATGCTATTGAGGTGGAGAATTGGTTGCTGCATTATGAAAGGATATTTGCTACTTAGGGCTCAATGATGAGTAGAAGAGGAGGCTTGCTTCGAGACAACTTCATGGATTCTGGTGGAATAGTGTGACGGTTGGTTTGGTTGAGGAAACAATGGCATGGGCAGAGTTTAAGAGGAGATTCTAGGAAAGGTTTATGTCTGTGATGGCACAGTCTGTTTTGATTTGAAAGTTTGCTGAGCTAGAGCAAGGAGAGATGTTAGTTTTGGAGTATGCTAGTAGGTTTGAAGAGTTAGTGAGGTATGGGCATGCCACTGTGGATAAAGTGATAAAGAGAAATGAGAAGTTTATAAGAGGGTTGAAATCTAAGTTGGCAAAGGGTATCATTGCCTCATATTAGGGATCCTTGTGATGTTGTAGTGGAAATGGCTTTAAGAGAAGGGGATATGCTTACTTCTCTAAAGAAGAACAATGCTAAGGAGGTTTAGGTAGGGTAGAACCAAAACAGAAAGTTCTTTCACAAGAAGGGTGCTCAAAAGGGTGGAGCAGCAAAGAAAAGAAGGTCTGAGGTGGTTTGTTTTAAGTGCAATAAGAAGGGGAATTTTTCTAATGAGTGTTGTACCGGAAAGGCTAAGGAAGTGATCGGGAAAAAGAATACCTGGTGCTATAACTTCAATCAGATTGGTAACTATAAGAACCAGTGCAAAGAGCTTGCTAAGGATGGAAAGGGTAAAGTATTTGCATTGGAGCCTGTTACTTCAAAGCCAATAGCGTAGGAGAAGGAAAAGGCAGTGCTGGGAGGTACGCTTCAGATCCATGGTATGTCTGTTAGCATTTTGTTTGATACTCATGCATCGCGTTCTTTTACATCTTGATGTTTGGTGGATAAGCTTAACCTAGGACCCTCATATTTATTTACTTCCTTAAGGGTTACAAATCCAATAAAAGAGAGTATGTGACACTTGGGATGAGGTGTGACAACTTAGAGTTTGATTTGTTAGGTCATACATTTGTTTATAGTTTGCATGTGTTTGACTTTGTAGGGTTCGGAATTATTTTGGGTATGGATTGGTTGAGTAAGTATGATGCTAGGATATTTTAACATGATAGGAAAATATCACTTAAACACTAGGACTGTAGTGATCGGATAGTTTATATCATAGAAAACCATAGTTGTGAGGTGAATGCTTTGTTGGGTGTTATGGAGTTAGAGGATGAGTTGAATTGCATTTTCATGGTTAGAGAATATGTAGATGTTTTCAAGTGGTTGTAGAATTTCCTCCGAAACGAGCCATTGAGTTTCGAATAGACTTGGTGCTTGGAGCAGAACCTGTTAGTACATCATCAAGTAGGATGACGCCTATCGAGACGAGGGAGTTAAAGGTACAGTTGGTGGATTTGGAAGGCAAGAGTTTTATCAGACCATATAGTTCACCTAGAGGAGCAGCCACAGTGCTTGCCAAGAAGCCGGATGGATCGTTGAGATTATATATCAATTATCGTAAGTTGAATGAGAAGACGATAAATAATCGATACATGTAGCCTAGAATTGACGATTTGTTCGATAAGCTGAGTGGATCCAAGGTATTTTCTTAGTTAGCAACATGTTTCCATCAGCTTAGAGCAGCAGAGGATAGTATCCCTTTAATGGCGTTTAGAACTAGATATGGATCGTAGGAATGGTTAGTTATGTCATTCAGACTAACTAATGTGCTAGCATTCTTTGTGGTTTAATGAACCAAAATTTTTGAGAGCACTTGGATTAGTTCATATTAGTTTTCATAGATGACATATTGATATACTCTAAGGATAAGAAAGAGCATGAAGTTCGTCATAGAGTTGTGTTTGAGACGTTGAGGTAGAATCAGCTAAAGGCGAAGTTTTCGAAGTTTCATTTCTAGAAAAGAAAAGTGAAGTTTCTTGGTCACGCAGTCTCAGAGAAAGGGTTGTCTGTAGATCCGACTAAGATTGAAGTGGTAAATAATTGGAGGAGATCAGAGATAGTGACTAAGATAAAGAGTTTTCTTGGATTGGCTGGATATTACAGTAGATTTCTTAAGGATTTCTCGAGGATAGCAGCATCGATGACTAAGCTATGCGTAAGGATGTGAAGTTTGTGTGGACCGATAAGTATGAGGAAGCATTCCATAGTTTGAAACACTTATTAACCCAAGTGCCTATGTTAGTTGTTCCGGAGGGAAATCAGGGCTTGGTAGTTTATGCAGATTCATGTGGAACTGGATTAGGAGCTGTGTTGATGAAGAAATGTAAAGTGATTGCCTATGCTTCTAGATAGCTTAGACCACATGAGGTTAGGTATCCAACGCATGATTTGGAGCTAGCTACAGTGGTATTTGCTGTGGAGACATTACCTTTTGGGATAGAGGTTCGAGTTTTATACTGATCATAAGTCGTTGAATTACTCGTTCTCCCAGAAGGCGCTGAACGTGAGATAGCAGAGATGGTTAGACTTTATTGCTGCTTATGGTTTTGGGATTGAGTACACACTAAGGAAAGGTAATAAGGTTGCAGATACACTTAGTAGGAAGCATCAGAATGCAGTGTTGGAAATGATAGTAGAGTGGAAATATTTGAAAGTGTTGTTGACTTGCATAGTGCAATGGAGACCTGAAGTTGGATCTAGTAGAGGATCTGTTGTGTTGTCTTGTTTAGAGGTTTGACCGTTGTTGATCAAAAAGGTTGCTTCTAAACAGGGGAAGTATCCAATATTAGTTGATCGAATCAGGAAGTTAAGGGATGGAGCCAAGAACGATGACTTGAGGGATTTCCCTCTTGACCAGAATGGGTGGTTGAGAAAGAAAGGTGGGTTATGTGTTTCGAATGTGGGAGACACAAGAAAGGAAGTTTTGGAGGAATGCCATCATTCGAAGTTCACCATTCATCCAGGAGGAACAAAGGTATATCAGGACATGAAGAGAAGTTTCTTCTGGGAAGGAATGAAGAGGGATGTTGGCTTATGGGTGAAACAATGTTTGAACTGTCAACAAGTAAAGTCCAAGCATAAAAATTCAAGTGGGTTGCTTTAGCCATTAGATATTCCAGTTTGGTAAAGGGATTTTATTTCTATGTATTTCATAGACGGTTTGCGAAGATCTAGTAGAGGAAATAAAAATATATGGGTCATACTAGATGGATTAACTACGGGTGCCCATTTCATTCCAGTTAAGTCAATTAGGAGGGCACTTGTTTTAGCTATTTTTTTTGAAGAATATAGTTAAACTTCATGGAATTCCTAGTAGTATTGTTAGTGATAGAGATCCCCTATTCACTAGTGAGTTCTGGAAGAGTCTGCATGAGATTTTAGATACCTAGCTTAAAATGAGTACCGATTACCATCCATAGACTTATGGGCGAACGGAGAGAGTCAACAAAGTCTTGGAGGATTTCTTACAAGGTTATGTGCTAGATTTTTGAGGATCATGGGAAGACCACTTACATCTAGTCAAATTTTCGTACAACAACAGTTATCAGGCTAGTATAGGAATGACACCATTTGAAGCTTTGTGCCATGGAAATCCCCAATTTGTTGGTTAGAGATAGGGGATAGGTTGGTCCTTGGTACGGATTTGGTTAGAAAAGCTGCAGAGAATGTTGAGTTAATTCGAGCTAGAATAAAGGAAGCTCAATCTAGACAGAAGAGTTAGGTGGATAAAAGATGGAAAGACTTAGAGTTTTCTGTCAAAGAGCATGCTTTTATAAAGATATCACCGATGAAGGGAGTGATTCGATTTGGAAAATCAGGAAAGCTGGCACCAAGATTCGTAGGACATTTCTTCTTATAGAGAGGATCGGGAAACTCACATGTAGAGTAGAGATACCAACAGCTTGGCAGGAGTCCATGATATTCTCCATGTTTCTCATCTAGGTAAGTGTGTTAGAGACACGAAAACTACTATAGCACCGACTTACTTAGAAGATTTGGTAGTAGACCCAGACTTGACTATAGTTAGAAAACCGATTCGTATAGTTGCGAGAGATAAGTAGAGGCTAAGGAACAAGATAGTCAGTTAAGTGAAAGTCCAGTGGAGGACGATGAGAGAGACTGTGCTTGGGAGACTAAGAACATGATGAGAGAAGCTTATCCTGATTTGTTTGATCGTATGTTTTATCTTTGATTGTTTAGATATGTACCTTATCGTAATTTCGAGGATGAAATTATTTAAGGAGGGGAGTCCGTAGCACCCCATATTTTTAGTCACATTATTTAGGATATTTGATTAGTTAAACAAAATAAAATAATGTAAGATGATTGATGGATTGAGATTTGTGATCAAATAAGAGGTAGCCATGCCATGTTAATGAGTAAATCAAAATGAGATAACATGAAATAAATTAGACAAAAGAGAATAAAAGGGTTAGGAAATATGCAGAGCAAAGATGGGAACAAGGCAAATCCTTATACCCTAAACCCCTTAACACTCACGTTCACTTCAATTTTCACAAAATAAAATAAAAATAAAGCTAAGGCTGGCCACCACTAGGAAGAGCAAAGAAGAAGAATTCAAGAGGAAGAATCAAATCACTTAATCAAGATCAAATATCACATCTTTATTCACAAAGCTAAGGTGAATAATGACTACATCTCATTTTTCTAATTGTTTTCGGCGTTAAGATGAATTCGAAGTTTTTTGCAAGATTTTGCCATGTTTTTGAATAGTTAAATGTTTATATATGCTTGTTGATGATTTATGCTTGTTCATATAGATTTTATGATAAGTTTTGAGGTAAAAACCCTATTAGAGGTGTGTCTCAATTTTTATAATTTTCTGAATTAATGTGGATTTTGTATTAATTTTCTAGTGCATAAAATGATTATTTGAGTCATAAACTATTTATGGATAAATAATTAATATTTTGGGTCTTGAATTAGTATATGTTAGAAAACATATTAAATTTGATTTACTAGAAATTTGTAGAATCTTTCCTATATGTTTTAATAGATATATAAAATTATTTAAAGAATGGGACCTAAATGTTTTATATATTTATAAAAGGAGAAGGGGTATTTTGTAAATTAAATAAATTGTTTATTTATGAAATCTTGGCAGTACTTTTAGAAAAAAACTAACAACAATTAATAATTTGACAAACATAGTAGGTCCGTTCAAAAGTAATTCACTTTTGAGTTAAAAATAAATTTTACATGCTTTTGGCATGTTTCGCCGCCTTTGGCATAGGGGTTCTGACTAAGTACTGCCGCCACCATGCTATCGAAACCAATGCACATAGTATCAAATATTTGGCACATAGTGAATTGGACAAAGGCAGAAGTAACTGGATCGAAACCATATGTTACGATAGGGTCGTAACGTATCTTTGTTTTTAAAGGAAAACACGCATGCTTTGCTTTCAAAGGGTTCCCTTTTGGTTTGGTTGGCTTTTGACCTGGTCAAATCGTTTTAAAGAAATGGTTTCGAATAGGTTGCACCTTTTGTTTTAAGTAAATGCTTTGAAGGGGTCGGAACCCCTGGCTGCTGCTTTTCTTACCTTTTGAAGTCAATGGCTTCGGAAGATATATTTAGTTTTTTTAAATAACTCGACCACTTCTCCAATGCTTTCAGAAGGATAGTTTCGACACCATCACTTCTTTACTTAGGAATAGCTTTCGAAAGGAATGCTTTCGACTTAAATGGTTTTTTGACCCTTTTGCTCTACTTGAAGGTATAACCCAAATGGTTTCGAAAGAGACAATTTTCAAAGGTTTCGAAAGAGTAAATTTGAATGGTTTCAAAAGATTTCCATATGTTTTAATTGAATCCAAAGGCTTTCGAAAGGTTTAATGTTTTAATGCTTTCGAAAGGGTTTTAAATGAAGATATCAAAGGGGTGGTTCCCTAATGATCGCGAAAGCATTTGAAGGAAGGTTTCCAATGGTTTCGAAAGGTCTAAGAGGAAAGGTTTTTTCCAATGTTTTTCGAAAGGCAGTTTTAAACTGTTTTAAAAGAAAGATGTATAAGGTTTTAAAGCTTTCAAAGGGAATGTTTTTAAGGGTTTCGAAAGGAAGATTAAGGATGGTTTCGAACGGAATGTTTTGGCTTTTCGGCCTAGGTTATTAAGGGTTTTTCCTGGTTTCCAAAAGGGTGCTTTCAAATGCTTCGAAAGGGGTACTTTCAAAGGTTTAAATGTTTTCATCATCAAACATTTGGGTAAAGTATATATATAACATGGCAAGGTGATTTGAGTAAAGCATAGAGTATATATATTTTCCTTGTTTAATTTTGATTTAAAATTTTAAATCGGTTTAAGAGGAAAGCGTTTTCATGGAAAATTTAAGGAAGGATTATCCTAAGTAAAATGATTCAGATATTAGAATACCAGACAGGACTGGTATAGTGTCATGCTCTATACATTAGCTATTATCCTAGCTAATTTAGTCTAAAATTTCAAGTGTGCAGGGATTTATCACAGGTAAGACTAAAATTATGATTGCACATAGAAGGGAATACAATTGTATACAGATAGATTAGGTGATCCCGCAAAACCATTGGGATTAGGTGACCCTGCGAGATGTTAAGTTAAGGATAGACCATCCAGAAGAGGAGTATTTAACAAATAGTTTAGGATAGACCATCCAAAAGAGGAGTATCTAAAAGATGTTAGATTATTTTTTATATTGTCTGGTAGGCCCGAGTCAGTCAAACGTTAGTAGTTAGCCAAAAAATATAATGTTCGAACAGATAGTTCATTTATTACCTGATATGTATGTTTACATGATAATGCTTTACAGTTTTAACCAGCTTTGGGTTGCGAGAAATGGTTCGCAGAAGATATGTTTTAAAAGGATATTAGTGAGGGGAAACCCATTCCGCTAAGCGGCATAGTCTCACTTAATATCAAGTAACCGAGATGTTTAGTATTATTCACACAAGGCTTTATGTCTGACTTGAAGTTTTTGTTTTCCTTTTAAACTCTCGGGTGCTCAAAACTAATTTGAGCAGGCTAAGGGTTAAGGTTTACAGATTATTAGTCGGTTGGTGAATAAGCTTCCAGAAATGAGCAGGTGGTTGACGAATAGCTATTTAGGAGTTGTTGTTCTATTTTGTTTGATTTCGCTCTGTGTAATAAGTCAGTTATGACTATATAGTACTCTGGTCAACCAAGGAGGCATCGTCATATTTCGCTCTTGGCATACTTTGTAATAATTATATTTGATATTTATATAGGAAATGATTCTGGGATTATGTAATGGAATGTGAAACTTGTTTTGTAAAATGTAAATAGAAAAGTTGTTTTTGAAATATGTGATTTTATTTCGTACCCAAGTGCTTCTGATATTATGGATACCATTAATATTACCGTATTTGGTCATCGAAAGTTAACACTATGGATGACTGCAGCATCAGTAGCGCTTAGCTTCGGGCATCCAGATAGGGGATGTTACATTACTAATGACCACAACGGACCGATGGTGTTCCTGACCTATGTATACGACCCTAATCCTCAAATATTGGTACGAATAAGGCCAACATAATGCCAAGCATTCCACCACCATCCCGTTTAAATTGGTCTAATGTAAATCAAGGAAATGCCCACTTGGTTACTTTAGTACCGTTGATTTGGAATTGAAACCGTCCTAATTTGCCACTTGATGCTTCAAATCTGTAGCAAACCCCCTCTGTTATATTTTCCAAACCTATACACGAACGTATATTTCCACGGGTCCTACAATTATAGATTTTGAACATCAATTGGACGCATACAGAACCATTGGTAGCCCCTTGTGGAGGAGACTTATGTTGTGCAACACTATTGGCTTCACATCCCAACCCATGTTAAACCAAATCATTTATAGTAAATCCAAATATTAAGTTAGGTCCACTAATCCATACTCGCAGTGTAACAACCTTCACCTTAGTGGGCCTAAATTTTGACCAAATCGAAACCCAAGTCCATCAAGAGATAGACTATTGGTTTTGGTAATCTATAAAAAATATAAGTATATCAGAGAGCTATCTATATAAACTCATAGTGGGATAGGAAAATATAAAAGAACATATATGCTGATCAAGGCTACTATCTTAGAATCAATGTTATTCCTTTAGTATTTGATTGCCTTGCCAGTGTCGAGCATGAACGAGAAGACTTCGCCATATGTTTCTCTTGTCTTGTATTAATAGCATGTCCCTCTAAATCTATCTTATGGGTTGTAATGAGGAGGGAGACAAAACAGCATTTTGGCGACTGGAAAATTATATACTTTATTTATAACATTAATCTATGCTAATTGATTTCTATTTATGTGTTATGTCCATTATTCATGACTATTCCATGTAATTCCATATATGCATAGATATGTCTAACCTTCTTTGAGGTACAACTATACATACATACATATTCCTATATATATATATCTAAACGTTTTACTATCCAAAAGAAAAATCCAATCATTTAATCCTTCTTAAATAGGGAGAAGCAAACCAATCGGCCATTAAATACCTCAATCTTGAAGCGGGACCTCCGTAACATAATCACAAGTCAATCGGTTGAGTTGTAGAGACTATTGACGCCTAGATATGGTTTTACGATTTAATTTCCTATTACTAACTTTAACCCGCCTTTTGGCAAGGCCGTGGGCAGATGGATTTAACTAAATCGACTACTCGTTTGTCGAGACTGAAATACGATGGGTTTGAGCCAGTTGGATGGAAAGAGTTCGGTGTCGATCGTTCGGTCTAGGAGGCATGGTTCGGTCAGGATGGGGTCGTTTGGTCCGGAGGCATGGTTCAGTCAGGATGGGGTCGTTAGCATGGTTCGGTCAGGATGGGGTCATTCGATCTGGAAGGCATGGTTCAGTCAGGATGGGGTCATTCGGTCTGGAAGTCATAGTTCGTTCAAGATGGGGTTGTTCGGTCTGGAAGGCATAGTTCGGTCAGGATGGGGTCGTTCGGTCTAGGAGGCATAAGTCGGTCGGCAGTGGTGGTTCGGCCTCGATGGGATCGGCCTTGGTGGACTGGTTATATGGGATATGCCGTGGTAGTTCGATTTGGATGGGATTTGCTTCTGAGGGATCAGGTCATGTGGTTCGGCCTATGGTGATTTGGGAAGTATGTGGTCGGTTTTTACATTTCCCTGGGTTGGTCGGGGGGACAGTATCGGCATTGAGGAAAAGGGGATCGGATCGGCATATGGAGTTTTGGTTCGGCATTAGCCTCACTACGGGTTCTAGCCTAGTTTGATCCAAGTCTTGGATAGGTTTGCTTCGAGTCAGTACCCTGGCTACTTTGGGTTGGCTTATTGATGACTTCGGTTCGGTCATGATGACGGATGTTGACTCGGCTATGGTCTTAGTGGGTCCGTATCACTCAGGAAGCCCAATGACTCTGGTTTTACCTATAAATAAAGCATGTGGGGCTTCGTAAAAGGGATCTTCATTCTAATTCCCGTCTTCTTCCCTATTAAGGCTACTCTGTCATTGTTGCTTTAAAAACTCTGGATGGTAACTGTAATTGATTTGGATATTAATAGACAGGAAATTTTCTGGAGTGGGCGTAGGCCGGAGTTAGCCGAACCACTATAAATTCTGTTATTACTGCTTTCTCTTTAATTTTTATTTTTCTTCATATTCATACCCTCTATATACGTACTATATGTGATCTATGACTGTGATTTGGTGCTTTCATCTGGATTTGGTGTTAGTGACCAATTTTGATGCTAATATTTTGATGCTTTCACTGAGAAGGCTTCAAGGAACATACAACTTGGAATTTGGATTTGAAGAATTAAAGAATTGGATCTGGAAAGTTATGGTAAGGCAATCGACAAGAAGACAGAGGACTGAAAGGAGTCTGCATGAGGGGAGTCAGGTGTCTTCCTCTGGAGCTAACCAGGCCTCGATTTCCATCACCAAGATTTTCATCACCAAAGACGAGATGGAAATAATGCTGAAAAGACAAGTGGAGATGATGCAGAACCTACTTCGACAAGTTGCACAAGTTGGAGTGCAGAGTCAACGGAACGCAACTGCAGGAGATGCTGGATATAGGAGTCAAGAGCACAGAGCAACCAGAATTCAAAACAGAGCTGGACCATCAGGAGCAACACCAGGACTAGGTGGCACTCCCTCGGAGCATTTTGATCCAATCCCAAACGGTGTACCGGGTGAAGCTGTACAACATGTTGTCGATAGAGGAATGGATGCTCATCTAGGAGAGCAGGTCCCAGGGTTCCCTCGTGAACTCAAGGGGAATATTGGGCCAACGGACAAGACTATAGCTTAGCGATAGTGATAGGTTGGAGGAGAGGGTTTAGGCGAGCCATGAGAGGTAGATTGGTAAATATAGACTTGGAAGATGTGAATAGGAGTCTCTTTGCTCCTGCGATCAGGCAAGCTAGAAACCCGCCAGATTTCAAACCGCCAACACTGGAGATGTATGACGGGAGAACGGATCCCATTATTCACTTGACGACGTACATGAGGCATATGGGAGCGTTGGAGGCATCGAAAGAGGTCATGCACGATGCTTTCCTTTGTGTTTGACAGATATTGCAGCATTATGGTTTAGACGATTGGAGAGTGGCTCTATCAGCACATGAATGGAGCTGATTGAAAGGTTTATGAGACAGTTTCGGGTCCATATAGTCAGATCCAAAAACGTGATGACTTTAACATCATTGAAACAATGGAAATGAGAGTCGCATAGGGATTTCTTAACCAAATTCAATGCGGCGTGGCTCCGATGGATCAGCCTGATCCATCGATGGTTTTGAGGCGGCAGTTTCAGTAATTGTAGATAATTCAGATTTCAAGATATCATTGGAACGGGACCCACCGAGGGATTTCAGGGAGTTCTACCATAAGCCGGAAATCCTAAGGCAAGAAGATGCACAGGCTGAAAGAGAAGGGAGAGAGGCTGACTTATGCATTAAGGGGTGGAGGTCCACCTAGGGAGGATCCAAATAAAGATGATAAAGGTAAAAGGAAAAAGGAAAATGAATGACAACGGTAGCACTTCGAAAAGGCCTCGGGGGGAGTCAAAATTTTCTTCTTACATAGATTTAATGAGACTCTAGAAAGGATTTACTTGGATACTCGAGGGTGCCTCCAGTGTCGAAGGCCGGCAAGGAGGGAACCTTGTGGATACAAGCGGGCATCAAGAAAGAATTTCCTATTCTATAAACTGGATGGGCACAACACAAACGACTGTAGGCATTTGAAAGATATGATTGAGGAGCATGTAAGTAATGGTAATCTACAACAGTATGTAAGGAGTCGAGCTATGGTAGTGGAACAGGAGCGGCCACCACCCACCTCGAATGAAGATGGCACTAGACTTAGGCAACATTAGCTAATTATCAACTAAATAGATTATGGCTTTGAATAAGTAAATGAACTTGAAGTAATACGACTAAGTCACTACACATGTACAGGATCGAGGATGGTCCCTAGGCATGCTCTGAGTCGTTGATAAACTATGTTGCTTGAGTCTATGAAACCTTGTTTTTCTTTTCGTTTCCTTGAAAAATTTGGTTTCTCCTTTAGACATACAGACATTTATTTGGCTTTCCTTGGCTATAAAAACTTTAAATGATTGGATTTGCATTAATGTAATAGAGATAAAGCAGGTCTCGCGATCATGGTCCCGACCGAAGAGACGAGGCAGTGACCGCAGACTATAAGTCTATTCGCCAAAGAGTACTCGAATGGGCTCGAACGCTATATAAAAAGTCCTCGGCCGGAAAGAATACTAAAAGGTCCTCGACTGGGGAGCCGAGGCCGGAGAATACTAAAAAGTCCTCGGCCGAAGAGCCGAAGTTGGAGAATATTAAAAATGCCTCGGCCAGAGAATATTAAAAAGTCCTTGGCCAGAGAGCCGAGGCCGGAGAGTATTAAAAAGTCCTCGACCGAAGAGCCGAGGCTGGAGAATGTAATAAAGTCCTTGGTCAGAGAGCCGAGGTTGGAGAACATAAAAGCCCTAGACCAGAGAGTCAAGGTCGAAACAGGATATCGGCCGGAGTGGTCATGGATTTGGTTATTGGTTATTGGATATGAATGGATTAAAACTTGGTTGACGGTTTTGGATGGCTATGGAAATGGCTCGGGGTTTGGTTATTGGATTCAAAATCGGACATCAACTCGGAGTAGTTACAGGTTCGACTACGGATACAACAATAATCAGATTGGATTGTGGATTAGATGGTATGGCTATGGATGGAATGTGGACTTTGGATTAAAGTCTATTTAAAACATGCCTTCCTGTCGCAAGATAGTTTTAGGGGGAAAATGTTAACTCGCCTTTTGCAAGGCCATGGACAACTAAATCGACTACTCGTTTATCGAGACTAGAATATAATGCGTTTGAGCCAGTTGGATGCAAAGAGTACGGTGTCGATCATTCGGTCTGGGAGGCATGGTTCATTCAAGACGGGGTCGTCCGATCTAGAGGCATGGTTCGGTCAGGATGGGGTCATTTGGTCCGGGAGGCATGAGTCGCCCGACATTGGTGGTTCGGCCTAGATCGGGTCGGCCTTGGTAGACTGGTTATATGGGATCAGCTGTGGTGGTTCGGTTTGGATGGTATTAGCTCCGGAGGGATCAGGTCATGTGGTTCAGCCTGTAATGGTTCGGCAAGTATAGGGTCGGTATTTACATTTCCTTGAGTCAGTCGAGTGGATAGGATCGACATTGAGGAAAAGGAGAACAAATTGGCATATGGAGTTTTAGTTCGGCATTAGCTTCGCTTCGGGTTCTAGCCTAGCTTGCTCCCAGTCTTGGATAGGTCTACCTTGAGTCAGCACCCTGGCTACTTTGGGTCGGCTTATTGAGGACTTAGGTTCGATCATGATGAAGGATGTTGGCTCGGCTATGATCTTAGTGGGCCCGTATCACTCAGGAAGCCCAATAACTAAGGTTTTGCCTATAAATACAGCATGTGGGGCTTCAGAAAAGGGATCTTCATTCTGCTTCCCTTCTTCTATCCAATTAAGGCTACTCTGCCATTGTTACTTTAAAAACTCTGGATTGTAACTGTGATTGAATCAGATATCAATAGAAAGAAAATTTTCTAGAGTGGACATAGGCCTGAGTTAGCCAAACCACTATAAATCCTCTATTATTACTACTTTCTCTTTAATTTTTATTGTTCTTCATATTCATACTCTCTGCATACATACTATCTGTGATCTGTGACTGTGATTTGGTACTTTCATCTAGATTTGGGTGTTAGTGATCAATCTTGGCTCTAGCACTAACTCATCTTAAAGATTTATCTAAGGGTTAACTATCTCACCTCCGAAAAAAATACAACTAATTAAATAATGAGGTCTTTATGTATCCCATGCAGATTCTACACTAGTAGAAAGCGAAATTTGCTAGGCATAACTCATGTATTTGGTAACGATTACTCGGGACCGTCGGTGATCATAGCCTATATGCCAACCTTATTACTAAATATTGGTGCAACAACAAACTCACATAGTTCACAAACCTACCATAGCCGAAATCCCCTTTAGAGTAACCTAATGTAAGTCGAGGAAAATGCCCACTGTAGCTATTTAGTACCTCTTGTTAGAATTGCAGCAGACCCCATTTCTCTATTAGGTATCGTCATAAGTTATTTAAGTCTTCTTAGATAGGAAGGAGGCAGCCCACCGACTATTTAATACCTTCCACGCTGAAGTAAAGCCCTTGACATCCCTAAAGGTACCCAGCCATTTAATATTTCAAATCCGAAGTGAATCCTTGGTATATTTTTTCACACCTATACATAAACACATATCCCTTCCCTATGGGTCCTATGGTTGGAAATATT
Source organism: Allium cepa (assembly GCA_030765085.1). NCBI lineage: Eukaryota > Viridiplantae > Streptophyta > Magnoliopsida > Asparagales > Amaryllidaceae > Allium > Allium cepa. The sequence goes on along the minus strand of CM060940.1, from coordinate 117,720,505 downwards.
CCATATCAGTAGTAAGTATACATAACTATAGGAGTCTTTAGGTGAAGACAAACTATTTTTGTGTAACTGTAACCACCTTATCCCAACCCATTCTAAACCAAACCAATAATCCTAGACCTAAATATTGGGCTAGGCCCAAAAATTTGCGCTCATCCTAAATGTGATATTGAGACTACATAGTTTCCTACTAGGAAAATTATACTGCTTCCTAATATTTAATTCCTATATTATATGCTTATTATGTATATTCCGTGCTTTCCTCTTATGTCCCATAAATGCCAATTGTCTGTAGTAGAATGTCATTTTTATTCAAATTAGACAATCACTAATGACATTTGTTTATTCGTTCTAATTCAACCTATTATGCCTACTTCATTTCCTTATAAATCCATATTAAACTCCTTAATTAGTCCAATTAAACTCATTTATGTCCCTATTTAATTCTTTTAACTCTCCATTAGCTGCACATTTATTATACTAATCCACAGTCATCATTCCGAATTTTGGAGTTACCATCTCTTTTTCACTTCAACCTTTTAGTCCTATGAATTACTATGCTACTAATAACCAGTTATCCTAATTATAACTAATACAAATATTGGCATATATCACAGTATAATATTATATTTTTAATTGGTAAGCACGGATATATGTGTGTATGTGTGCGTGTATTTATGTGTATATTTGTAACTCATTAACTCCTACGCTTAAGAGTTCCATAACATACTTATATGTACATTCTGTAAGGAATATTTGTTTTCACATTTTAATATATTAGATATATTCGGCCCAAAAAGGAATACTGTTATAATTTCTTATAAGTTACCCAAAAAATGAGAAATTTCTCCATTTGAAATCACAAGGAATCATCTCTTTTCTTTTATTGAAATTGTTGGCGCAAACTATAAAGGAGAACCCCCATACTTTACACATCTCTTTCCTTTTTGGTATATTCCTTGTTATTTTAAATGGTGCACTTTTTACACTTTAGAATTTGATAATTTATGGAAATTACATGGAAATAAGTAAAACTAAGTTATACCCGCAATGCTCCTAATAAATTAAAACATTGAAATTCACATTCCAAGTCAAATTAGGGCAATCTGAATTTACATTAGTAGTTTACAACCCAATTATCATAAATTTGGAATAAATATTTCAATCTTCCCAAAATTTTATTTTAACAAATTTAAGGACTAATTTTCAAATTTTTGGAATAGAGTGTAAGTAATATTCCTATTCCAATTACATAACTTACAGAATATATATGCGAGAATTCAATTGAATACATTCTTCCTAAGCCTGCAACTCCACAGATCTTGTATATGCATGATAATTAAATAAAATCCAACGACATAAATTTCAATGTTATATATAAATCATATAATTTTCCACTCACCTTTCAATCTTTCCAAACCTCCAAAATCTAAATCCATCCCTTTAGTTGACCGCTTTTCCTTTCCAATCCAAAAATATGTGTAACTAGATATATACACACCACTAGAATTACAGGTCTTACAAAATATTTGGATTAGGTGAAGTTTAGACTTATTAGAACGAATTTTCCTTTTTTCGCAATATTAGTTCGCTCATTCTCTTTTTCACTTTTATTTCCTGCTCTTCTTTGATTATATATAGTAAATATAATATAATATATTACAGCTAACAGAAATAGTGGTGAAGGCAAAATGGCAAAGCTTTGCTGCTTCGATCAGAAAATATGAAAAGAAAAGTGAGGGGCTAGACCTGTATATATAGGCGCTCAAATCAATCGTATCCATTAGATATAAAATAATTAAATCATTGCAGTTTGGCCAGGTTCAATCCTAGTCACCACACGACAATTAATTGATCGCTCCTCCATAGGCGGTTTACCGCTAGCGGTCGATTGGTACAAGGAGCGGTCAACTGATGGGGTGCACATAATAATAATAATAATTTATTTACTTTTGTTTCTTTTTAATTATTTTTGTTTCGAAAACTTCAAATGCTAATAACTTATTCATTTGAACCCCGATCCTAAAACAAAAAATATGAAAGTTGCTTAGAAAATTGTCACAAACGCAATAGTGCAAGTTTCATGGTTAAATTATGACATTTGCTCAAATACCATTTTTTAGCCGTCATAATTAGTTATTAATTACCGTTAATTTTATGTGGTGTTACATTTCCCCTTTAAAAAAATTTCACCCTCCAAATTCCTCAAGGGTTGAATTATGCAACATACCATGCAATAGTTCTAAACTACCCAACCAATTAGTGTTTAACCAATTTTGCAACCAAACATATATAAGTGCATGGTGTATCACAACATACATAATATGCATGCTGAATAATTCTAAATCCACATCTCCTATATGAATGCATTCATTTAAAAACATTTTAAAAATATGATCCAAGCAACCTATATACACTGCAGTTCTATATATATATATATATATATATGCAAGTTTTCAAAAATCAAAATCCCTTCTCATATAATAATTTCCACACTCCTACGAGTAAAAATATGGTTCACTCAATTTTGCACGCAATTCCTACCACCCAATACCTAACACACAATTTCTAACATTCAAAATTTTAAAAATCTAGCTTTTCTAAATCTATACTCCTATGCCGGAAAAGGAATTTAGATGAAGAATTTTATATTTACACCCTTCTTTTGGATACCTATTCCATTGTACATTAGAACCTTCTCCTTTTCCCTCAAATCTTTTTTTCAACTTTTCCAAGTATAATTTGCGTAAGGGGGCTTATACTTGGATGTTAAAATGGAATTATTTTAATGCTAGCTTTCTCTGCTATCAACATGGTATGAAAAAAGAAATTCCAAAGCTAAAACAACTTTCCCCTTGTTGTCTTTAATGTTCTATATACTATCACCCTTATTGAACAGTAAAATTTGTATTCACTAACACGTCGACCCTTGCTACGGTAATCACATGGCATTAGAAAATTGAAAAACTTTATTTTCCATGAAAAATATTCCCCCCCTTTCAATCAAATTTACAAAATAGGTTGAAAATTTGAATTCCCAAAAGCGTATAAAAACTATTTTTTTCCAAAAGCACTTGAAAAAAAAAATTATAAAAGCATTTGAACCCAACTTATTAAAAGCGTTTGAATAAATAAATTTCATAATCATTTGAACATAAGTCTTCAAAACATTTGCTGCTCCATCCTTAAAAACAAATCAAGCCCTATCTTAACGTAATCAAGACCTTGTTAATGAGTTAATGCATATGATTAACCCTATCATTGTGCAGTTAATCTTATACTTGGAAAACCTTTTTATTCTAAAATACTTAACATACAAGCCTATTTATAAATTTTAGCTTTTAAGGAATAGAGATAGTGACCTATGATTTTACAATAATCTTTCTCTGTCCTTCGCTTTCTAAAATTTATTTTTACCGAAATTCTAAAATTTTTGGGATAAAGCATTCTAGTTGCTAGTTTGATTTCCTAATATTTTATAAACTTCCAACTTTAATTACATTTATTACCAGTTAAGTCTCCTTACTAGTTATATATATATATATATATATATATAAATGATGGTCAAAGCTCATCTAGAATATCAACATAGTAATAAAATATGAATATATCTTATATCATATCGTACACTTTTTCAATATCCAAAAAGAGGCAACTAGCGATTACTACCCAAATAACCTAAAAGGAACAACTGCTGGAAGCTACCTCCAACACCAACTGGTATTAGTGATGTTGTGCCCTTATCACTACATACTCAATTTAGATGGACATTTCTATCATGTAATTCTACTATAACCCACATGCCTTCACTCACACTTTGGCTTCTAATAAATAAGGTCCATCCATTACTTTAATTTTTACAATCGATTATGGGTTGAATTATGCATTCCCACTTTGTAGTGGGTAAGAAATATAAATTATGCACATTTAGAATAAATATCAAAAAATTGCCTTGGTGGAATAATTTGCCTACCACATATGTTGCATTCTTTAACCTTGAGTCAACCAACATCCTTAATGTGTGTTTACCATCTCATTACTCTCTTCTTCGGTCATACTACTATCTTCTTCCAATCAAAATTGCTTGATAGTACTCTTAAACTTTGGTAGCTACTTTCTTTACCCTCGATCTTTCATGTGTTTATACCCTAGAAATCACAAAAGTGTACTTTAATACCATTCCTCATTCCTTTGAGGGTTCTTCTTATGGGTTTCACACATGTCTAATCATACATTCTTAGCTTCATATCAATAAACATTATATCCAATAAGGATTCCTTATTAATACCCTACACGCATTCATAATTATTTTATCATAGTCTTGACCTTTACACCGTCTTATATAGGCAGTCATCCCTCTCTAATTTATATCAAAAATTGGTTTAGTTTTTCACAACTCTTTATAAAAAATAAAACCTCATAGCAATAAGATACCTAATCCAAATTTTTATCTTTGAAAATATAAACTTAGAAACTTCTTCCAGAAACTAACCGGCTTCTAAAAAGAATCACGAAACTTTTTCCTATTCTAACCATCTTTCGTTTTTCAAAGGCTTCATATAACAAAGAGCCACTTCTTTAAAAGTATAAATTTTTAATTCAAAACATTTTATTTGCTTTTAAAAACTCAATTTCCACACTAAACCTTATTTTTCAAAAACATGTTCTACAACTTTAAATAATGAAAACTAGAGTAGACGAGGAAAATTTTCATCTTATTATTTTCCTACTACTCATGTTATTTCTAATTTCAACCTCAGTGGATATTCTAATAGCACATGAAGGGGACGTCTAACAGATGTGCACAATTATTGCACATATTTGCGGAAATTATTCAATTTTTTCTACGCTTAGCCTCTAATTTCCTACATCGTTTATAACTATATTACTAATCTTAGTTTAACATAAATTCCTATTGCAGTTTCTATTCAAATTTCCTAATACCGCCACTATTAAAATTTCTCCTACCTAAATTGCCTTCAAGTGTCTTATCCTTGCATAGCTCTTTTCCTGTTTTAATACTTTCCCATTGACTCATTGTAGTTCATTTGCCTACTATTTTAGTCATTGGACTTTTTTCTGATAACATGAAAAGAGATATGTACAAATCTATTTTAGCTATTTTTCTCTATATTTTCCTTATACGGGAATATTGCTCCTATCTTCGTTATCGAGCATAGTAACGTTTCCATTTATCCCTCAGTTAGAAATAATTTTAAAAATGAACTTCCAAATTTATAAAAGCACGAAAAATCATTGACCAACCTATGCCCCTATCTTCCATTTAAAAAAAGAAAAAATCTCTTTATCAAAAACTTTTAAATCAAAACTTTAGGCCTAACCAATTTTTAAACTTCACTAGAAATCGCAAAATAGCCCTTTAAAACTTCCATGATTTTCCAAAACAACGGCATTTCACTGAATCCTTTCAAAAAACCATTTAAAACATTTCAAGAATTTTTAAAAATTGTTTTGTCTAATTCTTTCATATGGGATCGGACTAAGAAATGGACTTTAAAATTCCTTTATTTGGGACTTTCCTTCTTTTCCCTTTACCCTTAACTTCTTCTTATTAAGAGAATATACTACAATTCGGCTATCCTCTTGTGGTAATTAATTAACACCTTATGTAGGAACTTTCTCAATCCCTTTTTTCATCATGCTTCTGGGTGCTTGCAACATATAGGTTCATACTTTCCATCTGTCTGGATGAAATGTACATCTTCAATCGGTTGTCCACTCAAATCCACGATCATAAGGCAACCCAGGCCCAACAAAAAAAATCAAATACCATCAGGCTTCCACTGTCCTTTTACATATCGCGCTCATGCTCTTTTTAGTCAACATCTTGTGGTACGACCTACACTCTATAGTCAATCAGAGTAGGTGTCTAAATTTAATTTTATTCATATTTCCAACTCATAGTAGTCTCATCCATCTTTTCAGAATATGGTCCTAACTACTTCTATAGTCGAAATTTATAGAGTTTGGTATATAATATATATATATATATTCATATATGTATACATATAATTGCAGGTAAAAAAAGAAATAAGTTCTCTCAGCGTGTCCTGATTCCTATGATCGACAAACATAAGCTTTGATATCGAATGTAACAACCCATACACTAATGGGCTCGAATTTCAACAAAATCAAAACCCAAGTTTATTAGGATACAGATTGTTGGTTTTGGTAACTTGCAATAAACATAAGTATATTAGAGAGCTATCAACATAAAATCACAATGGAATAGAAACATATAATAGAACATATATGTTTACCATGGTTACTACGTTGGAGTTAATATTATTCCTATAGTATCTGATTACCTTGCTAGTGCTAAGCATGAATGAGAAGACTACACCATCTGCGGTTGTAGTCTTAAACCAATAACATGTCCTTCTAACTCTATCCTATAGGTTGTAATGACGAGCGGGTCAGAATAATGTTTTGGTCACTACAAAATTACATACTTTGTTCATATACTAATTTATGCTGATTGATTTCTATTTAAGTGTTATGTCCATTATTCTCGGCTATTCTGAGTAATTCCATCTATGCGTACAATATGTCAAACATTCTCTAAGGTATAACTATATATGTGTATATGCCTATATACATACATACATACATACATACATACATATCTAAATGTTGTACTACCCAAAAAATCCCCATCCACTTAATACTTCTTAAATAAGGTGGAGACAGACTCATCGGCCATTTAATACCTCAATCTTGAAGCAGGTCCTCCATAACATAATCGCTAGTTAATCAGTTCTAGATACAGAGACTAATGACCGCTAGATACAGCTTTATAATTTAATTACTGCATTAGTAACGCATCTCAAAGACTTTTCTAAGGGTTAACAAGCCTATCTCCGACAAACAATAACTAATTACATAATGAGGTCTCTGTGTATCCCATATGGATTTTGCACTGGTACGAAATGAAATCCGTTAGGCCATGACCCAAGTCTTTGCTAACGACCGCTCAAGACCATCGGTGGTCATAGTCTATATACCTACCCTCATACTACATACTAATAAAACAACAATAATGATATAGCCCGCCGACCTTCGACACTCGAAATCCAGTTTAGACTAATCTAATGTAAGCCATGGAAAATGCTCATTCGAGTTACTTAATACCTCTTCTTAGAATTGCAGACCTCATTTCTCTATTAGGTACTGTCATAGGTTATTTAAGACTTCTTACATAGGGAGACATAGACCCAAACAACCATTTAATGTCTTCTACCCTAAAGAAAACCCCTTATCATCCCTAAATGTACTAAGCTATTTAATACACCAAATCCGAGGTGAAGCCTTGGTATATTTTCCCACAACTATATGCATACCCCTTCCACACGGGTCCTATGATTGGAGATATCCTTCATCAGTTGTATGCATACACAACTGTTGGTAGCCTCTAGTGAAGGCCAGATTTATATGCGTATCTCTACTGACCTCACATCCCAACTCATTCTAAACCAAACAAATAATCTTAGGCCTAAGGCCCAAAATTTCGCACTCATCTTAAACATATTATTGAGGCAATATAATTTCTTCCTACTATGAAAATTATACTACCCTATAATATTTAATTCTTTTCATATACGCTTATTACGTATATCCTCGACTTCCCTCTTGCGTCCCATAAATTTCAATTGTCCATAATAAAGGGTCATTATTATTCAAATTGGATAATCACTAATGATATTTTTTGTTCGCTCTAATTCTACTTATTATGCCTATTTCATTTCTCCATAAATGGCATATTTAAACTCCTTAATTAGTCCGATTAAATGCATTTATGTTCCCATTTAGTTCCTGTAACTCCCCCTTAACTGCACATTTATTGCCCTACTAATTAGCAGTCATTATTCCAAATTTTAGAGTTACTGTCTGTTTTCCACTTCAACCTCCTAGTCCTATGATTTACTATGCTATTAGTAACCAATTGTCATAATTATAACTAATACAAATATTGATGTATGCTATGTTACATATGTATTGATACTTTTAATCAGCAAGCACCGTTATGCATGTATGTGTATCTGTTCCTATTTCTAACTCATTACTTCATATGCTTAGGAATTCCATAACGTATTTATATGTACATTATGTAAGGAATATTTATTTTCATATCTTAATATATTAGTGCTATCATTCCTATAATGAATTACCGTTATAACTTTCTATAAATTATTTAAGAATGAGACTTTTTCCCATTTGAAATTACAAGTAATTACTCTTTTTTTTATTAAAATAAACAATGCAAATTATGGAGGAGAACCTCCATACTTTATACACCTCTTTCCATTTTGGCGTATTTCTTGTTATTTCGAAAGATATAATTTTTATACTTGTGAAATTAGATAGTTTATGGAAATAACATATAAATATATACAACTAAATTGTATCCACAATGCTTCTAATAAATTAAAACATAAAAATTCACATTCCAAGTCAAATTAGGGCAATCTAAATTTATGGTAATAATTTACAACCCAATTATCTTAAATCCAAAATAAATCTTGCAAACTTACCAGCATTCTGCTTTAACATATTTAGGGACTGATTTTCAAAATTTTAGATTATGGTATAAATATCATTCCTATTCCAATTAACTAACATATAAAATATATAGGAGAGGATCGGTCGGTGAGGTCCATACAATTATTATTATTTATTTCCTTTTGTTCCTTTTTAATTATTTTCATTTCAAAAACTTCAAACGTAGATAACTTTTTCGTTTGAACTTCGATCGCAAAACTCCAGATGAAATTTGCTTAATGATTATTTATTAATTACTCTTAGTTTTATGGAGTGTCACACATCGCAAACGTATTATTGATGCCATAAAATTCACTATGAAAATTAGTACGCATCTTCTTTGTATTCATTTATTTACTATTTATAGGATTCTCTTTTGTTTTAGCCACTTACCATCCTTACTTCTTATTTCATTAGTGTTATTAAATGTCATTTACTAGTCCATTTAATGCTCTTCATATATAGGCTTTTATATTTAAATTAGACAATTGTTAATGATGTTTATTTGCACATTTCAAATACAACTTGTTAAGCCTATTTAGCTCACTTCGTTAATGTCATATTTAATTCTGTAATTAATCTCATTAAATGAATTTATATCCATACTTGATTATTGTAACTCCTGATTAACTTCTTTATTAATTACATTATTCATATGTTAATGTTCAATTGGTAATAAATATAGTAATGTACAATTAATTTCATGTTACAAATATACGTATTTATGACATGGTTAACTTTTATCTAATTATTTACTTCGCTTATACGTATATGTATATTTTAGTTTAGTCAATGAGATTGCATTTTGCTAAACCCATATTTTCCAGACACTGTTAAAGAAAGCTTAATGCAGCTATCAACTCAGAAGAACTATTCTTGCAACAACAAGAATCAAAATCAATAAATAAACAACAACTGAGCCCAGATGATGTTGCACCAAGATGACATGAGGCCGAGGCAAAATAAAGGGATGCATCCATAATATAAGTCAAACTATGAAAAGGATGCAATGACCAAACCCAAGTGATACTGCCCCTGGACCCTAAAGATGAGAACATGGCTGTACTCTCCATTAAATATTCATTTGACATTATAATGCTGTAATGAAAATCGAAAACTCCCGTAAGATACAAAGGCTAATCCAAAAAGTCTAACCTTACAATGTAGAATTACGTCACATCCTCTTAAGTGTAACCTTCTAATGGGGATGCACCACACTCTTGAACTAACAACTAATAATGGCAGATCTTCATCGCAATTTGGTATCAAAGGATAATTAGGAAACCCACCATCTTGATGTGATAGGACAACACTACAATCCAACAATGATATCAAATTGATAAATAACGCGCCATAATCCTGCAAACTCTGACCCCAAATCCAAAAGCTCAAGGGATGGAACAAGGAAAAAGACTACTCTGCCACTAAGAAGCCCAACCTCATCTCTAAAATCATGAGACTTGATTCAACGACAAAAGCAAGGGTTTAGTCCTCCATTGATCGAGAGCAGATTAGACTAGTATCATATAAGGTAACAACCTTCAAAAATGACAACTTGATCCGTCCTACAAAGAAATGAAGTCCAACTCTAGCTATCCTCACATCATGATAGGTTAACACTACATAATAGACGGTGTTGTACACCTTTATAAATTTCAGTGCAGTAATAATGCATTGTGATGTCACAACATTCGACGAAGCAAGGTGGAGTCCAAAAATACTAACGAAGGTATGAGCCCTACCAAAAAAGAAGGGCAGTTCCTCATAACAATGCCATCCACCTGTAGAGGCAAAAATATATGCATGGCGCTATGCAGAATCCATGACAAGCAAGCTACTCAAAAAATTGGATTTTCCTACCCCAATTTCAAACATTCCCACTACAATTTCAAGTTTCCTACTTAAAGTCAGAAATTCAACCACTCAAAATACAATTTCTCGCCTAAGACACATCAGCAATCCATGTACATCAAACAAATGAGTTGGATGGATGACACATGAAGTGATCCAAATCTGGAAATCTAAAGAGAAGAAGAAGAATGTTGACGATCCATATGCACCTCTATACTTTAAATAGAAAAGGCACTGTAGCAGAAAGGGGGGATCTTTCACTTTACCTTTTTTTTGCACATAAAACAAAAACTCCTGTACTCTGCCCTTTTTTGTTTGTACTAAGAATATAAAGGAAGAAAGCGATATTTTTCCTGTGGATGTAGGATTCCTTAACATCTGAACCATGTAAATTTTCTACGTCCATTTACTATTTCCAGCATTGCATTTTGCTTTATTGTTTTGCGTCAGCTCGAATACCTAGATAACTAACTAAATTTGTATACTTTTCGCATATTAAATTTATAAAATTCTACGCAAGAAAGGTAATATAATTAGTCCTCTTTAAGACAAATTTAATCTCACTCGATTTTGTTGATTCATAGTCACTAAATCACTCGGCGTCACAATTACTTCCTAAGAAATATTTGAGTTGTAAGATGAAAAATCTCATTAACATTTTTGATGATAGAAGGAGGGCCGATTTCCCTCTTCGGCAAATTTTACCTGCATTTTCTTCAAATATCATTATAATACTATTAATGAATTTCTTCGCTAACCCCAAAAAGTGCAAGGAAGGGATCCTTAGCTAATGAAGGAATTTGGAGAGCCAAGATTTTACCTCAATCAGTGTTGGCAAAAAGCAACATTTGGTTGCGTTGAGGCTTAAGTGGAGTGTAAACGCAGGTTTAAGTTCATCAAGTAGTCATATGCATAGTCACGTGAGGTCATAGGTACTTGAAGTTAATTCATGTAGTAAATTGTATGCAAAAATAGAAACCAAGAGTATAAGTACTTTTTGAAGCAAGATATGATTAAGAAATCAGAAGATCTTTGGAATTCGAAAGTAAGCCATAACTCAAGAAATCTTATTCCTATTCCATATAATGTTGAATGTACAAAGTCCTACGTGCGGTAGCCCACTTAACACTAAAATCCCCAAATCAATTTAGGGTTACGAAGTTTAAAATGTTAAAGAATGAGAAAAGATGTATTCTACCCTTCTTCTAAGTCCCTAGGTATGTATTTATAGAAGTTTAGGAGCAGCATAACAGGTTGGTTTTGGCATTTATGGTTCTCATCATTGCCAATGACATATGGCGTTAATCCTTGTCCAATGATGAATTTCAGCGTTCTTGGTTGTATAATAAGGCTTTGGCATTGCCGTATTAATGGAGGCATGCAATGCCATTGACTTTCCACCTTGACAGCTCTTGTTATAACGATCAACATCCTTTTTTAGTGGACAATGATATTAGCTTGGACTGACATAAGCATGAAGCAGCATAAATAAGGAGTGGCATCAATATGGACCAGCATTGAGAAGGAGCGACATCGATAGCTTCTACAGATATTGATGACTTTCGACATCAACATCACATATATAGATGTGCGGTGTCTTCTAAGGGTTGATGAAATACGCCATTAACAAGATGCATGATTGATTGTTGGCGGTGCCAACAATAGGTGTCACTGATTCTTTATTATTGGAGTAGTATCGTTAGTAAGATGGATTTGATAACAATAGGATATGACATTGGTGTACAGCAGCTTTGATAACAGATGGCATCAATGGTGAGCGATATTGATTAAGTGCACTACCATTGAGTTATGTCATCCATTTTATCTCCATAGGTGAATGGTAACATTGATAGTATACAACATGGTATTGATTATGTTCGTCTCCATTGCTTCTTTGATGAATTTCAATGCTGATTCCATCCGGCATTGCTTAGCGACATAAAAGACTCGGCATTGGTCATCCAACTTTTTAGATGATATGTGACATTATTGGCGTTCAGTGTCTTTGGCCTTATAAGCGACATTGTATATGACCCTTTATTGATGAGGTGCGACATCCTATGCCTCCAGAATTATTCCATCTACTTACTATCGGCATTGGTCCGCCTTTATTCCTTCAGCACTGACTATTGATGCGCTGTTATACCTATATTGCATTTCGCATATCTTCGAGAATAGTAATAGTAATAGCATTTGCTCACCCTATTATAGTCAAAGCATTGACTTTTCAAGTCAATAATCTCGGCAATACCTTTATCACCCATTGATATTCCATGAGAATCCAGTTGTCTATTCAAAATAAATCGATGGTGGTTGTTCATCTTCTTCCTCTTCTATAAATAACCGAGCATCTCTTTCTTCTATTTTTACTTGCAATTGTGAAGCTCCAGTAAGAAATCAAAAATTTCAAAGAAATCCTGAAACTTTAATTCTTAAGCAATCAAATCAAAATTCAGGTACGACATTCACTTTATGTTGATCAAGTTAATGAATTAGGTAATTTTGTGTTCAAATTGCTACTTAGGTTTGAATTGGGTTCCTTTGGCTTTAGGTTGGCACCTGAGTTTGATATGGGGCACTGCTACTTATATTACTAACTAGGTTTATAACCGATTGTGATTTGAGGTTAGATTAGCATTAAGTTCCTATGTCGCAAAAATGGATTTTAAGTTAATCGATGTCGGTATGAAAACTGGTGTGTTCTTTATTTTAATGGTGAAGAAATTGATTTACCAGACTTGATGCCTGATGCTGTTTTTCCCTATATTGATATTGATGCCATATAACATTATTATACTACTCAATACTGATTCGTTTTTCATGCCGAAATTGATATTTTTCGATATAGATATGATATTCAGTGTTACTTGAGTTTTTTTACTATTCCATTATTCTAACAGTAGATATCGAGTTATGCAGTTTTCATATCGCTAATTACTAAGTAGAAGTGCGATAATCCACCTATTATTATAAGAAAATTTATACTATTTAGATGCAGCATTATTTAGTTCGCTATGAATTATAAACGATGTCGTTTATTTTTAGCACTGACTTATGGGTATGGTTTGATACCAAAAAACCTTATTGTCTACTACTATCTTTCGGTTACCACACTTAACATTACAAATTGAGCTTTATTCAATATCATTGTTTCCATCACTACTATTTCAGAACTTTATAAGTTACTTAAATAGTTAGTACAATATTGATCTACGTCGTTATTATTCATCAGTGTCGACGGCCTTATTATTTCGACATCAGTTATAACCGCGGCATTTATTATTGTTTTATAATATAATGTATATGAAATTTGGCATCGATGTATCCATTTTATATGGTCCTATTGATGTTATATTGTACGTCATATTCCTTTGAGCTGAATTTTATTTAAATGTCATGCCAATTTATATAAGCTTGCTTTATTATATAAATTTAATAACTACTTGCATCTTTGATTTTAAATTTCAATTTAACTACTCAAATGGCACCATGTTTAACTTTATATTTTTAATATTTTGATGTTGTAGCCTAGAGAGTAAGTAGAATGCTTAGATGCTTTTTAATCATCTATATAACAAGCATTAGCATTTCTTAAAATTGAAATAACATTACCCGATAGGCAAATGGAAGGTGAGAAGAAAACGAAGAATTCCATCAAAAGGACTAGCATAGGGCCCAAGGCTTCATCTTCCACTAGCAAGAAGGGGAACCACCTCTTGAATCCATCATACATCACCATTCATGCTAAAGTTGACTCCATCTAGGAGCAATTTTGAATCAATGGCATTGCAGTTATTCCAGCAATTCCTTAGAAAACATTTATAATCCAGCAAAAGGATTGCTTTTACCCTAATACGCAGAGGCTATCTTCCATTTCTTGATTTTCTTCTAAGATATCTGGAGTGCTTGAACTTCACCACAATCAAGTTCACTCCCAATTCATATATATGTTTGACAAATCTTGAAGTCCTGGCTAGAGAGGTAGGGCTCCCTTCTCTTAACACTGAGATTCTCCATTCAATAGCCGGTCCCACTAAGATCAGTGAGTAGTAAGATCATCCACTATATTAGATTTGTCCTCTCCCGTAAAGCTTAATCATTGAAAGAAATAGTTCTTATACGTCAAATGCTATTCTAACACTAGAGGGACATTTTCTACTACCAGTAAGTTTCTTGTCTCTTGTAACCCATATTTACTTTCGATTCTTCACCGACAAGTTTTTTCTTTCAAATCTTGCTCCTAAGAAGCTAAGCCCCACTGACCAAGAAACTATGTAGCCACTAACTCGGACAACAAAGTATATGTAGAATAGGCTTAAGTTATTAACTCCAGTAAAGCTGCTTCGATGTTTTATAATTTTGGATCACCCTAAGATCTTAGGGGAACATATGATGGTCAAAGGAAATGCATAATGTAGACGATTGTTGGCAATGTCCAAGCCAAAATCGTTATCTTCTAATGTAATATCCCTCTACTTGGAGGCCCAAAACTAACGACTACGGATGCTACAGTCATCCATAATTATTAGTCTTCAATGATCAAATACGGTAGTGCTAGATACATTGATACACAGATCACAGAAATATGGAAAAGTAATTTAACAATTCAAAAACATATAATTCCATTTTCAAATCAAAATATTTCATGTTCATTGCATAACCCCAAATTGTGTTAACCACGTTCAACAAAATATAATCATTACAAATATGTCAAAAGCGACATATGACGATGCCCCCTTGGTTAATCAGAGTATATAGTAAGGCTCATAAATCTGGCTTTACATCCAAATACATGGAAGAAAATAAAACACTAAATAACTATCTATCTCCTGCGCGTCTTCGAAAGCTTTATTCGTCAAAGAAGCAAACCTGAGAACCTTAAATCTCAAACTACTCAAAATCAATTGAGTACCTATGAGTTTAATGGGAAAACAAAAAATTCGAGTCAGACATAAAGCGTGGTATGAATAATAATCTAACATCTAAACCCTTTTAGATATCTAGTGAGGCCACGCCGCTTAGCGGAACGATTTTCCCCTCACTAGTATCCTAAAGCCTTTATAAAACCATAAACTGTACTACTGCATCCACAATGGTTAAAAACATTAATTTTCAAATATTATGATGATATCATTAGGATTTTCCATTCCCAGTTTAATTTAACCCCCTGTTATAATTATAGTTTCTAGGGACTATTACTTTTTTTAGTTTCATGGGTTTACTAATAACCTCGTTATAACTAATAGACACCCTGTTTTATTCATAGTTTTCATGGGATCACTAAAAACCTATATGCTCCTTCCAGTTAATTTAATTAATTCATGGGTCCTCCTAAACCTATTAGTCCTTCCAATAACTAATCACCTTATCCTAGTTTGTATGGGTTGACTAGGGCCTATGAATCTATCCAATAATTCACTACACATCTTAGTTTTCATGGGTTGACTAGGAACCTACTGATATTTCCATTAGCTACTTTCTTATCCTAGTTTTCATAGGCTTACTAGGAACCTATTGTCTGATGTCAATTTTCACTAGCTAACAAAACTTTTCAGAAAAGTGCTACCACTAATTTCAGAAATAAATAACAATTTTATTTTATAAATTGCCGCTTCTTATTAATAAATATATTAAAAACATTTAAGTCCTATACCTTAATAATTTAATATATTCATCAAAACATTTATGAATAATTTGGGAACTACTAGAAAATCTATTTTAATATGTTCCAACATGTAACAACCCTAGATTTTTTGCATATAATTTAAATTTGACTTTATTTATTTTGAAATTATTTTAAACTTATTTTATTTCAAACATTTAATTTTTAAATTTAAATATTGATTATTATATGAATTATAATTTCAAATTGGTATAAATTGAATATTTTCCTGAAAAATGTATTTGTGGTCAAAACAGGTCAAACTTTGACTTTTGAATTTTAAACTTAAATATTTAAATTTTTGAATTTTATCTTTTATTATGAAAATAGATTTAATATCATGAATATTTCTTTTTGTTTCATTGAAATTAGATTTAAATTGTGAAAGTTATACTCATTACAATATTTTGTGTATATAGGGTTATCTAGCGATATTCTTTGTTTTAATTTATATAAATGATATTTTTACTTGATATATCTTATTCTAATTTGTATATATATTTTATATTATGTATATTTTGACTTTTAAATATTATTAAGGTGATGTTTGAATTTTTCCAAAGCTAATTGAATTTATTTTCTATTTTTAAAGCCTAGTTTCTATTTTCTTTGCTATTTTCTTCATTTAAATTATATTTAATTAAAACTTATTTACTTATTTTGTAAATGCATTTTTATTTTATTTTATTATGTTTATTTATAATTATTTTCCAATTCCATATAATCTTTCCAAAATTTATTCTGTTTATTTTCAAATTTTCTTGACTAGTTTGCATTTTCTGTGCTATTTTCCTATTTTATCATATATAATAATAATTTATTTATTTATATTTTATATTTTGTTGCATTTTCGAAATTTAAAATATAAATATTATTATTTTCAGTAATTTGAACTTATATAAATAAATTAAAGGTAATTTGAAAATGTTATGACTTTTGATTTTCCTATGGCTCTTTATCTTCCACCTTTTCACATTTAACATAACTTTTCGTCAATTAGCCATAATTTCTTGCAACTTTCAGCCACATATTCTTCTTCACATTCACATACTTTCTTTTCTCATTCCTGAACAAAAAAAAATTGGCCATTTCTATTGAGGAAAGTTTGGGTAATTTTTTTTTCCTTTTCTTTTGTTTTACTTTTATTCTGCTTTGATAATGATTTGCACTTGATCTCCTTCATCATAGGTTCGGCCACCTCCATCACCATGCCCTATGGCCTCCACCATCATTTGAGAACACCTCCATCACCACCTCCTCTCTGGACAAACCCCAAGGCATGCCTCCTCGTTGATTGATCCATCACCTAAATTTCACCCAAACTCCACTTTTTGACCTTAGCCGAGCACTACCATGCATACATCCACTTCCACCACCCATGGCCGCCACCAACACCACCTCCACCACCTCCAGCACCACATGGACTCTCGGCCACATCATCATCTTGGACCCCACAGTGAAGACCGTGACCTTTATGCCCTTGGCCGAGCCTTGTATGGCCTTGAATCCATGTATGTTGCCTTGTTAGTGTAGTTTCCATCACCACCACTTTGCATCACCTTCAAACCATGTTAGGCCGACCCTTAGCAACCCAAACCTGACCCGAAAACCTTGCTTTGGCCCTGTACTACACCTATGGCTGAACCCAATATATGCTGGAAGCAAGTGCAAAGCAGTTTTACTTTGATTTGTGTAATTAATTCTAGCTCAGTTTATCGTATTTTGCATTTGAAAACTTATATTCAAGGGGATTGATACTTTGGCTCTTCCACTAATCTTTATGTCGCGTTATCATGCTTATTTGGATCTCATTCATGCATTCGTCGTTGTGTCTCCGGCTCAAACCAGTGAGTTATTCTCACCTGACAATATGTACATATATAACTAGTAAATTGACCCCTTTTGAATCTGTAAAAATGCACAACCATATCACACCTGCTATATTATGATTATATGATGTTCACCCATTCTTAAACACCTATTATATCATATGTTACTGTTATATTATGTTGTTCTATTATTTTATTAGTTTATCACACTGCAAGTTCCCTTTAGATTAGAATCACTATGGGTTGAAATGATACATACCCGAACGTACTTTAGAATAGGGGAAAATCGTTATGGGATGAAATGATAGGCCTGAGCGATTTTCAATTTATTTCATTTCCTTGGGACTGCGGGTTTGAAATGATAAAACCCGGTTTTTCTTTGTAAATTACGGGTTGAAATGATATATTACCCGTATCACTTTACCGAGGCTAGAAAATTATATACAGACCCGTTGTTAAAATATATTTTTCTAAAATTTTAAAAGTATGTTTGAAATTGTAAAGATTATAATATTGTGATTTAAATCTTAATTAAAAATGATTTTTTGTAAAGTATTATAGATTTTCTGGAAATTTATAAGTTAAATAAATTATGGAAAAGTTAGAAAATTTGAATGTAAGTTATTTTGGAAGTTCAATTTAATTATAATTGGAAATTAAACTAAATATGAAATTATGATAAATTTATGATAATTTGAATTTAAAAATGAATTTAAAGTGATTTTATAATATATTAATGATTTTTGAATAAAGTTAAAATGTGGAATGAATGATTATTTAAGTTGAAATTTTGAAATATAACCAAAATGGGAATTTGTGAATTTGGCTTAAAAGTGAATTTTAAGTTAAATAAATAAAATTGAAATTAAGTTATATTTTGAAATTTTAAACTTAAGTGTTAAGTTGAAATTTAATTCAATGAATTTAAAATTTAATGATGAAATTTAATAAGTGAATTATTATTAAATCTTGATTTTTGAATGGAAATTTAACTTTATAAAATCATGAACTTAAGGAAAATTAAATGATGTTTGTAAATGTGAAAATTTATGATTCTATAAGTTAAAAATGTTTTAAATAAAAATATAATTGGTTGTGAAATTATATTGAGTAATTGAAATTAATTAACTGCAATTTAGAAATGCTATTAATTGCAATGTAAATGATATTACAGCATTTGTAAATGCTGTAGTTGATGATAATGAACTAAAAAGCTAAGTTGAATTAAAGGCTATTATAACAATTTATGTAAGTACTAAAATTATTGAATTTAACTAAGTTTATTTGAAATTTAAGTAAACCTTATTACAACATTTTTAAAATGCTGTCTTTTGTTAAATTGAACTGTTTTGAATGCAACTTTCCGTAGCGTTTTCAAAACACTGCGAAAAGTGAATTTTCACCGTTTTGATAAACGTATGTGAATAAATGAACTTTGAAAGTTGAAAATTTTGGAAATTTAATAATTTAATTACTAAATATAATAACTTCATTTTTAATGATTTAAAATGATTTTTGAAATATAAATTGTTTTGAAATGTGAATTGAAATGGTATTTTAAATTGAATGAAATGAATAATGATTTGAAATGAAGTTTTGGAAAGATATGATATTTTTATATATTAAAATGATTGGAAAGGAAGTTTTAGAAAGATATGATATTTTTATATATTAAAATGATTGGAAATGAAGTTTTGTAAAGATATGATATTTTGATATATTGAATGATTGGAAATGAAGTTTTGTAAAGATATGATATTTTGATATATTTAAAATGATTGGAAATGAAGTTTTGCAAAGATATGATATTTTGATATATTGAGATGATTGGAAATGAAGTTTTGCAAAGATATGATATTTTGATATATTGAGATGATTGGAAATGAAGTTTTGTAAAGATATGATATTTTGATATATTCGAATGATTGGAAATGAAGTTTTGTAAAGATATGATATTTGATATATTGAAATGATTTGAAATGAATGAAATTTTGTAAAGATATGATATTTTGATATATTAAAATGATTTGAAATGTAGTTTTGGAAAGATATGATATTTTGATACATTAAAATGATTGGAAATGAAGTTCTGAAAAGATATGATATTTTGATACATTAAAATGACTGGAAATGAAGTTTTGAAAAGATATGATATTTTGATATATTGAGATGATTAGAAAGGAAGTTTGGGAAAGATATGATATTTTGATATATTGAAATGATTTGGCAGGAAGTTTTGGAAAGATATGATGTTTTACGTGGACCCGACTCCCGTGAGTTGGCTTAAGGTGGCTAAAACAAGAGCGATCTCGGGCCAAAAGGGGTAGCTCCTCTGGTCGGACACATTCCTTCGATACTATACTCTTACTTGTGATTGATTAGATGACCATCCTCCGATTTTGATATGGGAGTGTGTTCCGAGGTGTGCGTATGTGGCTGCTGCGTTACCACCAGCCCGTGTGCGTAATTGGTATATCTACCCTGGCATTGCCTTGTGTGCCGTGTCACCTACCATACCGAGCCTTTACTACGAGTTTGTTTTTCTCCCGTAACCGTGTGGTATCCTCTGAAAGTCACTCGGTGTGGAGATGTCATGATATTAGATGGACTGCTGGGACTATTATGTGTGAAGGGTGATATGGGTAGCCTGGAACGCTATTTAAAAGTAAGTTTATTTTACTGTTGACATTATTATAATAGCGCAATATTACTATATAGTAAATAGTTTAACGGATCCTTAGAGGATGGGCCGTCCCAGGCATCCTTTAAGTTACTTGTACCTTATTACAGTTCACTTGAGTTGATTTACATTATATAAGTATATATTCTCCTGACTCGAGTGTTTGTATTTTTATTTACGCTCGGGTCAGCCCGAGTTATTCACAGATTTGAATTCCGCTTTCTGGAGATTGGAATCACTGGATTGATTTTATTTTTCTAATAAGGCTCCCATTAGATTCTTATATTCCACAAAACCAAAAGAGAAATATAGAAATCATTCAATTATTCTAGTGAGTGTCAGGATTTGTTTGGCTTATCATTCTGACCTTAAGTTTTCCCAACAAATCAAAGACCAGTAAGTGAAGGATAACTCTATCGATTGTATCATATACAACTTAAAACCATGATCATTATCCTAATCCCAATCTTAAAATCAAGTTTTCTCACTAAATAGAAAGAGATTATTCACTCATACCTATCATTTTATGATAACCTAAGTATAATGCACATATCTTGTGTTTGCTCCATAAATACATGTATGTATTTTACCTCATCTAGGAAATATATTAATGGTACTACACATAACATCCCTAGCTTGAGTTCGCTCAACAGCTAGTAAGTATGCAAGTAATCTATCAATATATAAATGATAAATAATAACTTTATGTATTCGAAATTCATAAGCTTTAATACATACATTTGAGTGATATCGATTTTAGAAATAATGAATTTCTCATGAAATACCCTTATGATTCAAGTTTTGAACACATCTGAAATCACGGTAACATACTTTATGCATATACTTATTTTAAAAATCTATTTTTGGTTTATTTCAATGTTCCACTTAATTTTGTTTGTACATATATAATTATATAAGTTTAATTTATTTATAACTATTAAAATTTAATTTAACTTATATAAGATATATATCTTGTAAATTAAATAATAGTTAGTTAATTTTAATATTAGTAATTAAATCATATTTATTATTTTAATCCCCATTAGTTAAATCATATTTAATCGATTTTGGTTTTGTTAATTAAATCACATTTAATCAACTTTTAATTCTTATTAGTTAAATAATATTTAACTAATTTCTAATTATTAATTTAATTTACTAATTTAATTTGATTTTATTGTATTTAGAACTATAGAAATTTTATTTTGTTTATCTCATACCATTTAGGATGAATAACCAACTATAACGATTATAATTCTGTTTATATACATATACATCAATATATGTGTATATTAATTAGCTTTTAGTTAATTAATCATTAAATAAATTATTTTATTTAATTAAATAATAATAATTTAATTAATTCAGTTTTTTAGTCATCTATAACAATTTTAGGATATATATACAACCATAATGATTATAGTTACATACATACTTACATACATATAACAATGGATATATGTTTTTAATCAATTAACTCTTAATTAATTATTTAATTTAATTAATCTTATTAATAAAATATGTTAATATTCTAAAATTAATTATTTGATTCCTTAAATGACTTTTGAAAAGTTTGAATTTATTTTATAACTTTTATAAAGTTCCTTTTATATTTTAAATTAACTTTTAAATTCAAAATATATTTTGAATTTCCAAATTTTAATTTGAAAATTAGTCCAAGGCCCATAAAACTCTAGGACTTGCATCTAGGCTAACCTTTTGGACCTACTCCATCCATTGGGCTGGACAAGTAGCTACGGAGGGAGAATACTAAATTATTCAACCGCAAGCCTAGACAAGTACTATTCTAGATACCCATCCAATATGTAAGTTTTATTGGTTGGCCGTAAATGTTAACTAATGGATTACATTACCATTTGGGCTTTGATACCACTGAAGGAACCAAGTCCATTTTGCAGCGAGTAAAATTGGTAGATTTGAAAAAAAATCCTAATTGGATCTAAGTGAGCTTATGAAATCAAAACTAGATCCAATCTAATGGTTTAATAAAATAATATTTTATTGAGACTGTTTTATTCTTGTTTGATTAAATCCATGTTAATTAATTATGATATTTGATTAAGAATGAATGCATCCAATGTATCCATGTGTGCATTCGTGAATGTGTGTGTGTATGTGTATAAAAGATTTGAATGCACATGAAATTCATATAGTAAATGTGATTGTATTGTGTTTAAAATGAGAATGAACATAGTATTAGATCTGGATGTAATTTCATAGAGATCAAAACAAAAGAGATAAAATGGTGATTCTTCCTTTTCAACTAAAATCATGCTTAGTCTTTATGCAAAATTGGCACACGACAATTTTTTTTAAAACATGACATGTAACAACAAAATAACAACATGGTCAATATGTACATATGCAGATAAAATGGGATTAATACCTAGCATGTATATATTTGCCATACATATATATAAATTAATTGCTTTAATTTAATTTGTAAGATGCATGTATGATTACAAAATGTTATAAAACCTTAGAATCAATAACAAAGATTGATTTGAGAAAACTAACATATGTAACAAACAGAAATATCGAAATTCAAATTTTAGGTTAGAAATCTAAATTTGGTTTGGCAAGTTCATTTAAAGTTCAAATTAGATTACATTTGATTAATGTAAAATAATCTTAATGAATTAAGTGGTAATATTAAAATTTTGTTTATTTGTTTGTGTGTGTGTATAAAATTATGAATTTGAAAATGATTTCAAGCACTCGATGTACACATACATATATACACATACATATTAAATAAAATTATTTTAATATAAATATCAAATTCACATATTTCTTAATGCCTTTAATATATATATATATATATAATATTTAATCTTATCAGTCAAATTTAGTTCAATTTATAAAAAAATAATCAAAAGGAATTTTAAAATCAAAACATATGCATTAAGTTTTGAACAAGATGTTAATATATTTCATGTTTCAAATTGATTCAAGTCAATATTATTAATTCATTGAAGTTATATTTTTCCTTAAAAAACCATGACCTGGATATTATAATAGTTGAAATTATAATTTTACACATATACACATTTCTGATTTTAAACAACTAAATTAAATTAAATCACACCTTCTAATTAATTATTTAGATTATAATGTTGCAATGATACATATACAAAATCATTGTATTTACAATTGAATTTTGCATGAAAAATTGACAGAACACTCTTATTAAGCAAAAACAAGATGATTTAAATAACAAATGAAATTAAAATGAGGAAGCACCAGACATTTAAAGTGGTTCGACCTCAATTCGATCGCCTACGTCCACTATTTGATTTATTTCGACTAACTTTCACAAGTACAACTAGATTACAAATGATTTTAGATCTTAATTAAGATAGAACTCGTGGTAGTATCTTCTTGCAAAAATTCCAAAGATCCCTTTTCATTGGAAGAGGATGGATATTTAAGGTTCAATGTTGTCTTCAAGTAACTCAGCACTGATTTGATCGATCATGTCGCTATCGAATTTATTTATCTTGTGCAAATCTTAACCAATCGTCTTGTACGTACTGTTTCATCTTTCTTTACATCTCTTGAGCTTCTTGCTTTACTTCTTCATCATCTTGAAGTCCAGATTTATCAAGGTGTTGGTTGGTTCAAATGCTGGATAACACTCAATATACAAATATAAAAAGAGGACATTACAGTCCGCATGAGTGCCATAATGGAAATGGATACCTAGGTTTGAATAACAGATCCAAGATCGCGTCCCGCCTTGCACACATTCTCACAAAAAATAGTACTTCTAGTCACATCTGTCGGCAGCCTTTGTAAACTAAGTGTTATCATAAATGTTTTGATTTTTCTATTAATGCGGTAAATGGTAGGTTTAAAATTTGGTTACCCCACCTATATTTCCTACCAAGAATTTTTATGTACCTCATCTTTCAATTTTCATATTTTCTTTTTTCCATATTGCAATGTTCTTATCAAAAAACCCTAAATTGTCATCTTCATTGTTACTTCACCTTTCCATGAAAACCCAAAAATCCCATCTAAAGTTTACTCCACCTTCATCTATATTCCAATTAAAACCCTAAATTCGAAACTAAAAATACGTCTCTCTTCGTCAACAACTGCAACCACATCGCACAACTCACCAGTGCCACTTAGCTCTCGCGTTCCCTATCACGAAGTTTCTGATTAATCTCGCTCTTGCATCTGCACGGTTGAGGCTGATTTGGTTGGAAAGCTGAAGCAGCTGATTTGGCTCAAATTTAAAAGGTAAAGCTTTTACATTTTTCTTGTGTTTTTAATATAGTTTTTATAAATTATAATTTTAGACTTTACTAAAACAAAATTTTAGGTCCTGCCTGTATTACTGTGAAGAAAATTATTTACAATTAAAATTTGCTGAATAAAATTGGTACTGATTTGCCTAATTGGTTGTATCCTTGATAAAGCTATGATGTTGATAATTATGCCCTTAATTCATTACATCAGAGATTGATTGATTATTTAATTCTATCTTTAAAATAAAAGCATCAATAGTTCTGGTATTTTTGTTAGAGCATCTCCAATAGTTCCGAATGCGAAAATTGGATTTTTCACACTCCGAAATGTTGGAGGCCTCATTTTTTCAGCAGAAATAAGGTCAGACACCTGTTGAACATGCGCTTGATGACTAGGCGCCTGTTGCTAGTGCCTATTTCAGGCGCAAATCCCATTTCCCCTTTATTTTCTCGTCTTTCACCTTCTTCATTTAATTTTTTTATTCTACTTTGCGTCGAAATGCCACCCCGTCTAGTCAAAACTGGTAGACGGACCGTTCGATATGCGATAGATGCCAATATCGGACCTACTCATGTCCCTCCTAATGCTACCGTGACTCCAGACAATCTTCGATCATTGATCGACTTGACCCCACTATTTCGCATCGACTTACCACAGCTATAGCGATGCCATATGTATATGTTTATTTCTTTATTGATTGATGAACAACCGTGTAACTGTATATGAATGATAATTGTTTTTTAATTTTAACATTAAATAATCATATATTTAGGTTCGTTTCGTAGAGATGCGAGGTAGTTGGTATATGTGTATGTCTGAGTATTTTGATCAGTTACCACAGCCAATTTTGGATAGGCTACGTGCGTCACGTTTTGGTGAATTTCTAGATTTACCTAGATTTGCACACGTAGATCGCTACCTTATAGAGGCCTTACTGAGAGATGGTGGCCTACCACTCACACATTTTATTTCCCTGGTTTTGAGCTAGGACTGACTCCTCTATATTTTAATATGCTTACTGGCATAGAGGTTGGTCGACCGAACCGTCCCTATTCCATTTGATAGTTCATTTAAGGAGTTCGAGTCATATTCAGCTTATTTACCGGCTTTGGCTGACGAGGAAGAGGAGGAGCTGTTACTCTCACTTGTCTACAATGATATATAGTAGAGTACATGGCCGTTGAGGATATACACACTCTGGTTATCCGTGCCTTCATATTATACCTTTTAGGATCTACATTTTTTAGTAACAATAAGGGTACTATTAGGCTTGGCTTTTTGGCTGGATTGGCAGATGTGGATGGACTGCATATATATGATTATGGTACTGCTATTATTGGTTATTTTTACGTAGCATTGGATATTTATGCGCTTCGGCAGTCTAGACAGATGTACGGATTTTGGTACATTCTTCTGTTTTGGTACCACGAGTGTACTACCAATATGCACCCCCGACTTATTGCAGAGGCAAACGCCACACCTTATATTTACTTCCCTAGATTGTGGTGTTGGGGTCCTCTTATGCATTTGTCTTGTGTTGCACAAGGGGTGCACAATGAAATGATGGAGGCTAGACAGCAGATGGATATGAGACGGCGAGGTAACATTATCGTTCGTCCATGGGATCAGTACTTATAGTTCCTAGAGCCCGGTCCTGATCATCCACTCACTTTTCAGTTTTTCATGTCGTGACGCAGGCTTTGCTTTCAGGTTCCTACATTTACATTCATATGGTATTTAGAGGAGCGGTATTGGCTACAGTTGTACGGTATAGTTCGCATTTCATCAGAT
Source organism: Allium cepa (assembly GCA_030765085.1). Classification (NCBI taxonomy): domain Eukaryota; kingdom Viridiplantae; phylum Streptophyta; class Magnoliopsida; order Asparagales; family Amaryllidaceae; genus Allium; species Allium cepa. Next base: position 117,693,858 of record CM060940.1, on the reverse strand, counting down.
CCGCTACCATGGGATGATATATATGGTGATATTAGGGTTGGATCAACTTATATTCTTACGATGAGGGGTTTGGGATGGGTGGATAGTGAGCCTTTTACAGTTCTGGGAGACTTTGATTTATATTGGGCTCGAGTAACCCCATGTGCTTACGCGTTACTTGATTATATTCAGGGTTTGAACTCCGATCATATTGGTCCTCTTAACTCTTCTGGTAGAGTTCCACTACCACCTGCCACCTTTGAGCCTACGTCGTCTCAGTGTACATAGCCTCCTAGTTTCGACCCCTCTCCTCATTCATTTAGAATGTATGATGTACATGGTCAGGTGGTAGAGTATCCCTTGCAGCATCCTACAGATGACGCTATTATGGATGTACCATCCTCGGATTGTATCAGCCTCATCAGGTTTGTGCAAATTTTAATTTTTCTTTAAATTACTCGTCATTATATTCTCCACTTATGTATAATTTTTCTTGTGCACATATCATTTTTCTCAGTACATGGATTATGATAGATGGATGATTGCTGCATTTGAGCGTATGATGCTCGATTATACACAGATGATGTATTAGAGTTACCGGACTACGGTCCAATAGCAGCAGACTCAGTATGATGCGCAGATACTGGGTTTACAGACCCAGATTCAACAGCTTCAGGAGTAGCTCCATGCCGGACCTGAGCCTCACGACTTTGATGACGTCAACGATGATAGTGACGAAGACAGTGGAGACGATGAGGAGATTGATAGCGATTCCGATCACATAGACTGGTGTTCTGCATATATATGTTTCAGTTTATGTTATTATTTTTCACGCATTATGATAGTTGGTTGCATATTATGTTAGTGATGATGCTATTGTCATATGTGATTGTCTATATGCTATGTCATTGTGTCAATTATATTTTATGTTGAGTATCACATTGTGCTGATTATAATTTATGCTTTTTTATTATTAAGCGTATATGAAGTAAAAATGTTGGAGTAACAAACACGGTTGTGTTTGTTTGTCAAAAAGTTTATGGATGTTTGACACGTGGACGTTATTCTCATGCTTCATTTTTTTGATATGGATTACGACCTCTTTATATAAGATAAAGTGTTATATTTAAATGTCATAACATTTAAAAGTTCGGTAAATTTAATCAATGTCTAACATAATATTTTCGGCTATAGAATTGAAACTGCTAGTAAATTTTTTTATACAAATTGATCAGATGTGCGACGATGAGGAGATAATGGCAACTCAGTTTTGGACACTATTGCTGAACTTTATAATAGCAATGTTGAGTGTAAAAGTAGACGTACGAAGGTAGAGTTGAGGACTGCTTACATGAACTTTTGCAACGCCTGTACACAGTACAGTACGATTATCAATGAGGTTATATTTGAAAATTTGTTCGAACCAACCCATTCCACATTTGAAGGTCATTACTTTCTCAAATATCACAGCACATTCAGTAGACATGAGGCTTTATACGTCAAAATTGGCTTAGAACGATTTGGATATCCATAATTTGAGTGTATTATTGTTTCTGTGTATGCATATTTATTATCGTCTATTTGTGAGTAATTTCACTTTCTAATGTACTGTCAAATCAAAATACAATGCTCATATTTAAACATAAAAAATTGTTAGCATTCACACGCTTCTATATATACATTAAAGCTTTTCTGCTCAAACACACAAATCAGTTCTCTGCTCCTTCATTCTTCTATTCCTCATGCCAATGCTTTCCTAGTCATCATCTATTGCCTCTGATTTCGTCTACGTTCCAATAGAAAGAAAATACACTGATGAAGATTGAAATATCAATTACCGGAACCAGCATTAAGAGGACGTTGCTCGTGAATTCCCAAAGTTTGACCAACTCACACTTCAAGAAGATGTTCAACCGCAATGAACGTGCAGTTGTCCAACATCTACATGAACAGTTGGTTCATTAACAACCATAAGAACATAAAGTTGATCAAGTGCCAATTTGCAACCTTATGTTGAACAAGAGGTTGACTCTTACTTAGTATGTTGCCACTATGGTTATAAGGCTGAAGTTTGTGGTTAGAGCTGATGGCGAAGATATTGGTCGTCGAATCCGGTTGTGTCCCTTCTGGTCTAAAGGGTGCAATTATGAAAAATGGGTTGATGAACGGCTGTGCCCAAGGGCCATAACATATGCCAACAAGGTGGAGCAAGAAATAAGACGTCTTCGAAATGTCCTGCAAAACTTACAATTTGACTGTAACCAGTTTCGCGTCACTTCTAAGTCCTAGTCAGGGTATTTTTGTTGGTTGTATTATTATGGAGTGTATTATTGTTGACTGTATTATTGTTTGTTTATGTATTATCGTTGACTGTATTAATGCTTGGGTGTTTCGGTAACATTGTCTTGTTTCTTTCTATATTGTTGCCGTGGAAATTTTTAGCTGTACTATTGTTTGGTAGTGTCATAAAGCCGTTAAGAACATGGCTATAGTTGTATGATGGGACGAGACACTGCACCAACAGTCAATAGTGTATAGAGGGGACGTGACACTGGACCAACATGCAATAGTATGTAGATGGGACGAGATATTACACTAGTTAAATCTCCTTGTTGGCTTGTGATGACGTGGCTACAGTGTTTAGATGGGACGAGACACCGCACCGACAGTCAACGGTGTGTAGATGGGACAGAATACTGCAAATGTGACATAAATTGAATCTACTTTATAGATGGTGGTTGAATTAAATTAATGCTACCCGCCAGCATGCGATTTAAGCTATAAAATGCTTGTTAGATGCTAGAAGTATTATTTGTCATTCGTACTTCATACAATTTCAAAGATAACAAATGACTTCCGAAGATTATATATTTTTCGATGATAGCGATGATGAATTTGGTAAAATGATGGAAGATCATTTTCATCGCGAAAAAGAATTAATAAGTATGGCCGCACTACAAGTTGGTCAATCTAGTGGGCAACAGGTGGATCGGTTGTTGGTCGTCGGTATAAAAATTGTAGACATTCATGGCATAATGACAGACTGATGGAAGATTACTTTGTTCCAAATCCTACTTACACAGATGCTGATTTTAGGAGAAGATTCTACATGCGACAACCTCTGTTTCTTAGAATTCTACAATGTATCAAGCAGCGTGACAAATATTTTGTCTTCAAACCTAATGCATCTCATACAATTAGATTGACTGGAATTCAAAAAATGACAGTTACACTAAGCTTGCATATGCAGGATTGGCAGACACGCTTGATGAAAATTTGAAAGTGGCAGAAAATATGGTATTAAAGTGTTTGGGGCATTTCTGTCAAGATATCGTGGACATTTACGGCGATCAATACTTATGCAGACTGAACGAGGCGGATATAACAATGTTATTAAATATGCATGGTCGTAGAGGTTGGCTTGGAATGTTAGGCAGTATAGACTGCATGCATTGGGAGTGGAAGAATTGTCCAAAGGCTATGCCGGAGCTTATCAAGGTAAGTATCGTAGGTCCACTATTATTCTTGAAGCCATAGTGTCGTATGACTTATGGATATGACATGCATGTTTTGAAATGCTGGGTCCGAACAATGATCTTAACGTAGTCGAACGATCTACGTTGTTCAATGATTTAGCAAACGGTAGATTAACTCCTTGTACCTTTACTTTAGGAGGTAAGACATACGATCATGGATATTATTTTGGCGATGGTATATATCTTAAACGAAGTACCATTGTCAAGACAACTCCTAACCCACAAAACAATAAACAATCAAAGTTTGTAGCGATGCAAGAAGGCTAGAGGAAAGGACGTTGAAAGAGCATTTGGAGTTCTTCAATCTAGATGTAACAGCCCGCAAATCCGTACCCCTTGAGTCAACACTATTCTATCTAACTCAACTCAAGTTGTATAGAAATATGAACTATTTGGATTAAAGAAGAAGAGGTAGAAGAAGAAAATAGGAAACAACAACAGAATCTAACCATCGCAGCGGAATAAAATATAATAGATAATAAATGATCTTTTCCCAAAATCAAATATCTCTGTTTATATATTACATCATCAGAGTACATCAATCACAGCTCAACATCAGTATCATACAAATGGATACACAATAACTCAACACAGCGGAAATACATATATAAACAAGTACGTGAGTACGTATCGTCATCTTGCTCGTCTCATGAGCTCCACAGCATCATATCCTGTATCCTATAATACTCGGTTTGACCCGAGCATTACAGTTAAATAACACCCGAGTCAGTCTGGAATACCATCATGAGAAAATCACACCAAATTGATTATTAAAGTTTCAAAAATTCTTTTAAAACAAAAGCACCTCGTAAGACCACGCCACAAATAAACATGTCGGGTTTTTACCTTACGATAGCTAAAACAATTTTCATAGAAATCCTCTGATATTATAATAGGGTCTATATACAAATACTTATAAAATAGCCGAAATGGTTACATTCATTAAATTCCAGCTACTAGCCACAGAGTGGGTAATACAAACAAAACTCGTACAAGGCTCGTAGGGAGAATGTATTTCCAACTAATGACTAGGCACTAGGGTACCACCTGTCACAGTACGGGGCCTAGATCACCGTACCGAGGAGTACGCCCGCTCCCCTGCAACACAAGGCCGGGACTACCCCTTACTGGATAATCCCGAGTGAGATCACCCCGCGGTTGGGATCAGCAACCGCCCACTAAGCCGAAATAAAAAGGGACATCTAGACAGGAATGACCTTACCCTGCTTGGGTGCTACCCACCTAGCCTTGCTGCATAACCCCTGATTTTCAGTCATTCCCATTTGATGAGGCTTGAGGCTAAGCGTTACCTTTTAGAACAATATCCCTTAGAATGCCCATCGTCCACCTGATGATGTTTCGCAAGCATTCATCCATACAAGTCCGTCCCGGGTTCAAACGGAACCGAAGGCACTATTCCTACTACATCCATTTTGGAAATATCCTCAGGATTAGTAGCGACTAGCCCTTGCACTTCACTTCTCCATCTTCAACTCCGAACACGTTTTTCACGAAACGTACAAACCGGATCGAAGTGGTTTTCGAGAAATAAATCTCGATCCCAGTCTCTTCGAAACGATCAACGTATTTGGCCAATATTGATAGTCGGTGATTTAACTATCAATTTATATTCACAAACGACCATCAATCAATAAATAATTTTCCAAATTATTTATTTATCTCAAAAATATCTTTACAAGATATATTTTCACCTTTCAAATTCCTTTGAAAACAGTTTTCACAACTACCTTCCTTTCTCAGAATAAATTCCAAGTATTTCTATTTCCACTGGAATCACCAAGTACAAAACTTTAGATTTTTAATATAATTTAAAACACTTCACTTTTAAAAAATATACTTTAAAACATTTTTATTAAAATTTCTTTAATAATTTGTGAAAATACATATTATATGAATATTTGAAAATAAGGTTACTTAATAAAATATAAAACTAGATTCCTACTTTTAAAAACAAAATACTAAGTTACTTCTTAATAATTACTGCTAAAATAGATTAAAAGAAAATATTTACTTTAGACTTTAAATATTAGAAATAACAAATTTTACAAAACTTGCTTTCCTTAAAAACAACTTAATTTATATTTAAAAATTTACCTTTAAAAACATGTACTTGACTATCCAGAGAAAATTCCAACTTCAATCACTTAAAACAATTTCCCCAAATTGATTTCCAATTTATTTAAATAAATTCTTTTACTTATCAGTTCATTTCCTAATTCAGTAGTTATGGATTTTATTATTATCCTTTTCCAATTTCTTCTTTACTCTTTCAATAATTCAAATCTTAAATTCAAAATAAATGTTTGTTCTTTTTAATTGATAATACTGCATTTTAAAATTCAATAACTTTCTGTTTATTCAAATTTTCCTTTCCATTCTCAGGATTCATTTCTTATTAAAATTTTAAAGTCACTTGATTTCTTCCCCAAGTCATTCTTAAATTTATTCTATAATTATTTTACTTACAATTTCACTTCTTATATTTTCATTTCAAAAATCAAATTTATATTTTTGATAATTCATTATATCCAATTATATCAACCAAGCCATAGCATTCAATACTTCCACATAATTCATCATAGAATATCAAATAATCAGAACAGAGAATATTAAATAATTTAAATAAAAGTTGAGGGGTCCAGTTGGATCCCTCCAACCTGCTTTCCCTGCATCCACAGACGTTAGCATCACATAATATGCCAATTTCAAATTATACTTTACTATATCACATCAATCAATTCAACCATACAATCAATTATTTAAATTTAATCAATTAAATTTTTAAATGCAGCTGAGTGAGATTAACCTACCTTTGATTTTTGTTTAGCAATCCGTCCCAAACCGGCTTGCTTCTATCAGATTTTGACCTTAAATAACATTGGATGATTTTTATTAATTCCAAATCAATCGAACAATTAATTACAATCATTTAATAATTTAACTTAACTAATGATTTAAATTTAAACTAACAATTTAACTTAAACTAATAAGTTTATTTGAACTAATTAACTTTTTCCAATTATTTTTAGTAACTAAGTAATTGAATAAGTTGATTGAACAGGTAAATCATTATAATCCATATTTTAAAAATTAAATAGTAGGTTTATAATCTATATTTATAATTAAAGATCTAATTTTTATATATACTTTAAACATTTTAAAATTCCTATTTCCAAAATCTTATCTATACACAATTTTCCTGCCTTTTTCACCAAACCCATTATTAAAAATAAACCCAGCAAATTAAATAGGTATGTGTGTATTTATTAACACTTCCTTTACTGTATATACACATATGTATATAAGATATTTATATTTATTTTACTTCTGTGAATAAACAAAACAGGATTTGTTTCTTTACTGTGAAAGCCCCCTTCTCTTTTTTTAATACCTTAGCTTACAGTAATAACTTTCCTATATATATTATATAAATTAAATAAACTTAGGGATAACTTAACACAAAACATACTCATTGTCTCTATTTAATTTTATTCTCTGTCTATAAATACATATGATTTTAAATTTAGTATAAATTGAAAATAAAAATAAGATAAAAATTGAAAAGAGCAATTCGAATATACCTCTGTCGAACCCAGCTCCATCATTGTTCGTGCCGCCGACACTCCACTGCAAGCATCACCTCGCGACGCCACCTTCACAGTACTTCGTCCCCTGAGAAGCTCGAACCCCAAATGAACGCGCGCACGAAGACGAGCTCCAAAACCCCAGACGAAAACGTGCGTCAGAACGCGATCGCAACCCCCCTCTTCAACGCGAAATCAATCGCGGCCTCGGTTCAACCCTCGCGTGCGCGAGCGCTCCTCCCCCTCACCGTTCCTTCGATTTGATTTCGAAATCCCCTCCATTAGTTTTTTTTTTCTCGGCTCGAAAGATTATGCCATTTTTTTTATAAACGCGGCTTCCCCCATAAGCTTCTTCTTTTATTTATTATTATTATTTTTTCGAGCATTTTTGAACTGAAAGGATAATGGTCTCGTGTTCAAAAAGAAACAGGATAAGAGATGGTGTGTTCAAGAAGGCAAAGGAAGCGTGTTGAAGACGCCTTGCTACAGTGTTCACTTATTTTTAATTCAAATTCGAATCGATCATTATCAATTAGATTTTCAGCTCGTTTATATAACTACGCTCACACAACAACTCTGATCGCTATGAAATTTGAAATCCGATAATAATTCAATATTACGGACCCAATGTAACTGGTTTCATCGAATTGCAAGACTATGCCTCGGAAGGCTATTTTTTTAAATTCAATTTAAACAGTATAAATTTTAAAACTGAACAAACCACCGTTAATTTTAATTTGACAACTTCTATTACCTTCAATGTTATCAATATAACTTTTACAAGCCTTCAAATTATTTTTAACAGACTTAAAATTCTAAATTCAACAATTTACCCAACATCAATTATTTAATTTAATAATTCAATTATCAAATAAATTGTGATATTCGTAATTCAAGTTAAAATTTCTCTATTGAATACTTAAAATCACTTAAATATTCCGATTTTTTATTGCTTGAAAAGTTTGGGTCGTCGCACTAGATTTTCCATAGTCAGTAATCCATGTAGACTTTGGTCATCAGTTAAAATGACCAAAATAATGTACACTTGTGCTATTTTACATAATATGTTTTATGGAGGATGAAAGAGACACGGAAGAAGATTACTTTTATGAGGGTGCTCCAACACTACCGTTTGTTTGGCACAACGATATGATTGGACGCACACTAGAACTCGAGTTTCATGTAAAAAACCAAATGTCCTACTGTAGTGTTCAACTGTATTGAAAATTGCAAAATGATTTCATAGATCATCTTTGGAACTTTTTTGAAAATCAGTGAAACTATATTTCTGTTGTTACTTTTGCTACTGTTGTTTATGTTGTTGTTACTTATTATTGTTATTCTAATCTGTTTATGTTTAATTAACGTAACGTTGTTATAATCTTTTCTCAATGTAATGCAATTTCAATGAAAGTACATATATTAATAATTGCTTACGTTCATAATACAATGCAACTAACGCTAATTCAAAGATACAAAGGTTGTAGAAAAATAGAAACAGTCAATGACCCTCTTCAAGTCTAAGTATCATAATTTCTCTCCTTCTATGCTCCATATACTCTAGTTGTTCTGCAGACATGTGCGATATGTCTATGAACATTATTGCATCTTCATCTCTTTGCCGGTTTCCAGCAAGAAGTTGATCCATTCATGACAACTTTTCTTGGTGTTGAATTGCTCGAGTTTCCATTGCCCGGTTAAATCTATCTTCAGATTCAAGTAGGATTTTTTTAATTTCTACCTGATCCGTTCCAACAGCCTGCTTCTTTTTGGCCGCTTTTGCTCTCTGTAGCCTAACAAAACGATCTTCGGTAAGGGTTAGGTTCTCTTCTGATCCTAAACCGTAGCTTCCTAGCGATTCCCTAAGACTAGAACTTTCTCTAACTCTAGGCGTTTTACCACAACCACTGTTTAATTGGACTTGTTGAACGGTTTAAGAAGCGATGATTTCCATTTAACATGCTCGACCACATGTCATAAACATGCATGTACTGATAAAAATGTGGTGCTTGTTTACTATCATATAGATTTGTTTGAACAACTTGTTTGCGGCCATTCTCTGTAACAAAAAACACTAGTATAATTAGAGAACTATGATAAAAATTAGAACAATGAAATTATACTAAATCTTACCAAATGCCTTTCATTTCTAAATCCACTAAGATTCGTTTGCTTTAGCTTCAAAATTTGAGAATCGAATGTTTGCGTTTGACGATTGATTTTTCCATAATGACCTTTAATTGAAGGTAACGTTCTTTTTCGATTGATGTTCTTCCGATTGTAGCAATTAGTAATTTTGCCCCAAAAGTCTCACCACTTTGATCGGCACCTCAAATAGGATCGACTGAGAGTGCACAGTAAATGTAGCAAAGATCGTAGTCTTCCACAACACTCTAAATTGCATTAATTACTTCTCCACCAATTTTTTATTATGAAGAATTGACGTATATATAAACCCAAAACAAAAGCTGTCAACAAGCCTGACAGGTAACCAGAGTACCAAAAAGTGGAATACAAAACCGAGGAAACACATAAGTAATACAACGGTACAACCAAAATGGGAAAACCAACAGCCTCTGGCGAGAAGGAGATGCAAAGGACCTCTGGGACCAGGCACAGATCAATCTGGATGAGCTCCGGAAAATCCACCGCTCATCCAACATCGTAATCGAGCTCCGGCAAGGCCATCGCCCAATGACGATGTCGAGTGACAACCGTGCAAAGTAAGAGCAATCCCATCAGACGAACCACCAAAATAGAAGAAAAGCGGCCAACATCCCAATAGCTGAAAGGCCGACAGCCGATAAAGAGAAACGAAATTCCTCTAGGCAAGCTCCAAACAGAAGGAGGAATGAAAAACAATAACCAATCCAGAAATACCAGATCCTGAAAGCAATAGCCACACAGTAAGAAAACAAAAAAGGGAGGGGGGAAGACGGTCAAGAAGGAGACGAGATAGTCAGAACCACCAGTCTCCGGATCGGGAATCATCCAATTCCCGCTCTATAAGAAGACTAAGAGCAGGAGATAGATAACAGATCCACAAGGCGTCCTGAACGAGCATTGACCGCTCCTCTGAAAGGTCTGCCACGAAACGCCAAGTAAACATTATTTCTAACCCGCCGAATAATGGAGAAGGGATCCATAGGAGTCTCCTCAAAAATTGCCTTATTCCGCGCACACCAGATGTGCCAGCAAATCAGACATGGAATCAAGCGAAAGATGATAGATCGAAGAGATTTACCAGAACTACCAATCCACCAAGAGGTCAGTAAATCATTCGGCGAGGTGATAGTACCACGGACACCCACTAAATTACCGAAGTAATTCCAGCAGGATCTGGCATAACAGTCAGAGAAAAGCAGATGATCCACCGATTCTGTTTCCCCGTTGCCGCAGCATCTACAACGGGAAACAAAAGGAATGCCAATCTGCTGAAGGTTCTCATCAACCGGTAACCCATTATGAAGGGATCGCCACATGAGAAGAGAAAATTTAGGAGGGATTCGAACGTCCCAAATGAAGGAAAAGATTGGAAGGACTGGAGTGGGGTTTCTAGAAGAGTTCCAGGCCTTAAGAATAGAGAACGGACCGTCATCCCATCCGGAGTGGCCGTCATGAGAATCAGCGAGCAATTTGACCGATTGCATATGCTTCCAAGTCTCACTGGCGAATGATGGAGAACCGAAATAGCCAAAAGACGCCAGTCTCTGGTACTTAGCATGAAGGAACTTCGTCCATAAGGAGTCGTTAGTCCCAAACCTGTACCACAACTTGCAAGCGAAAGCCGAATAGATGACCTTCAGATTACGCAAACCTAACCCACCCTCACTCTTAAGACGGCAGATAACGTCCCAAGACACCCAGTGATGTCGGTGATTGTCAACCTTCGATCCCCAGAAAAAGGAGGATGCCAAAGATTGGAACGACCGAAAGAAGGAGGAGGTAGGGGTCATAGCAGCGAAAATATGCGTGCCCATAGAACTTAAAACAGATTGGATGAGCACTAATCTTCCTGCCTGAGACAGAAGAGACGCATTCCAACGGATAATCTTTCCCCTTACTTTGTCCGTAAGAGGATCGAAAAGGGCGTTGAGTTTCCTTCCTCTGTAGAGAACAATACCCAAATAAGGTAGAGGAAAGGAAGCTTTCCTGAACCCGGTAAAAGATTCCACCCAAGAAACTCTCGAAGGGTCCATGTCCTTCGCGTGAACGAAGCAACTCTTCGCAGAGTTGACCAGTTGGCCCGAACACCTCTCGTACAGATGAATGAACTGAATCAGGCGGCGAACAGAGGTCCGATTTCCGTTGGAGAAAATGACAATGTCATCCGCGAAGGAAAGAGAAGAGACAAGCGGACACCCTTTTGGAAGTCCAAAACGGTGAATTTGATCAAATATCGTTAAGGTGTGGATACCACGAATGAATGTCTCGGCCGCAATAATGAAAAGAGAAGGAGATAGAGGATCACCTTGACGAATACCTCTACCTGCTTTGAAAAAACCCTTGGCCGATCCGTTAATGAGAACAGAAAACCAGCAGTTGGATATGAGCCTCCACACCAAATCGATAAGGGTTTCAGGAAACCCCGAAGGCACGAAGAACCTTGATGATGAAAAACCACGACATACGGTCGTAGGCCTTTTCCATATCAAGTTTGAAAATAATGTTAGAACCCCTGACCTTACGGTCAATCTGAGAGACAAGTTCTTGGGCTAAAAGGACATTATCAGTGATCAAACGACCTTTTACAAAACCCGCCTGAGAGGAGGAGATAATACGATCAAGGAACGGAGCCAAACGAGTGGCCAGAACCTTAGAAATCACTTTGTTGGCGAAATTACACAGGCTGATCGGACGAAAATCCGAGCACGCCCGAGGATTATCACACTTGGGAATGAGGACCAAGTTAGTGGATGACCAACTAATGGGAAGAGCGCTTCCGGAAAAGAAATGTTGAATTGCCAGACAGAAATCATATTGAATGATATGCCAGGTACTTCGAAAGAAGGAACCATTGAAACCATCCGGCCCACTGGCACTATCCTTGCTAAGAGCAAAGACACAGGCACGAATCTCATCCGACGAAGGCGGATAAGCTAAAGCGTCACTTCCCTCCGAAGGAATCAGCCGAGGAATGAAAGACAGGAGGTCCGAAATCGGATCAGACACAGAGGGAGAACCCAGATATGATTGGAAATGAGACGCTATTACCTCTATGACTTCAGACGGAGTCGAAACCACAGATTGATCCGGTCTCAAAATCTCACGAATAAAAAGCAAATTAACTTTCTTACGAATAGAAGCATGAAAGAATTTGGAATTCGTATCACCTTCGACCACCCATTTAATCCTCGCCTTTTGGCGGAGGTAGGAGTTTTCAATACGAAGTTCCGAAGAGAAAGTCAATTGAGCAGAAGCCCAATTCGCCTTGTTTTCGGCTGAAGGTCTCTCGTCGAACAAAGATTCGGCAAGAATCAGGGACTCTTCTGCCGCTCGAACACGGTCGAAAATGTTCCTGAAAACAAGGGAATTCCACGTCTTTAGGCATGCCTTAAAACGCTTCAGCTTACGAGAGAAAGCCCCCATGGGAGCAGCCACAATGGGAGATGTCCACGATTCCTCCACCACCTGGAGAAAACTATGGTGAGAACTCCACATACTAAGGAAGCGGAAAGAAGAAGGGCCCGTCAAAGACCGTGAAGCGCACCGTAAAACTAGAGGCGCATGATCAGAACAAGATCGATGAAGATGAGAAGTAGAGAAGGTAAATGGGAGGTTAAACCATTCAGCAGACCCAAAAATCCTATCCAACCTGGAGAGGATCCGATTCGGACTCGAAACCGTAACGTCATGTAAATCATAGTTTTGAAAACACACCTTGCAACATCGACGTCGAATTCGGAATACATGTTCAGTTGCGATAAGCGATAGTAAAAAATTAGGATTGTTTAAGAAAATTGGTTGTGAAGGAAGTAAGATAAAGGGAGTTGTATTTGAAGGTGGAATAGAGGGGTTGTGTGGAATATGGCCATTGGAGGAGGAAGTAAAGGCGCTTGTTAAACAGGCGCTGCCTCGTACAATCTAGAATCCCCAACCCCTGCACCACGCTTTCCATACTATCCACATTTCCAACCCCCTGTTGAAATGAGTTTCGGGTGCAGATTTTCGATTTTCCTGTCTGTTGAAGAAACTCTTAGGTAACGAATGCTAACTGAAATTATGTTTTTTTATTTATTTTTATAGATCTAAATTATCAATCAAAAAATTAAAGGGTGATAAACCATGGAAAAAACACAAGTACCATACTTGAAGATAAAACATATTAAAATCGTTAGATTTTGAGAAAAACAATAATAAACCTTCGAAGTTGAAAATTAGCGAGATCAAACATGAAACTTATCTCAAGTTTTCTAATTCATATTGCAATTACTAAGAATTTGATGAAGTTATGAACTTGGTTTGGTGAAAGGCAAGAAAATAACATCAAAAGGAAAGTGGGAAGTAACAAACAATCAATGGTCGGAATTTTGACGACAACCAAGATGTCGTTTTTGATCCTTTTTGGAGAGAAACATTAAATTTTATTCAAATATCATTTGATACCCATCTCGAATGAGATCTCAATCTGGGATCTGGTTGAAATAATGTTTCATCTTCTTCTTCTCACTTAATTTTTTTCGCTCTTTAAATGTGCTCAAATTAGTAACCAACCCAATTACTACTTACTAACCATGCCTTTTACCTTTTATCATGGAAGATACAACTAAACATTTCGTTTATTTTTCACTGTTCATTGTAAAATTAGTTTCAGATATGTTGCGTAATAGTATTCTTTAATTAATATGTCAATTGCATTATTATTAGGATGATTTTTATGAAAATTAGTTGCAGATATGTTGCGTAAGTTTTTAGAATTCAGGCTGAGATTTGATTACAATCTTCCTAGGCGCCCTGAAATTATTTAAGGTCCAAGATTTGCATTTGTTGACATTTGTTTTCTCTGTAACAGCATAAATTTTTAGAATTCAGTTGAGATTTGATAACAGTCTTCCTAGGTGCCTTGAAATATTTAATGTTTAAGATTTACATTTGTTGACATTTACTTTCTATATAGCAACATAAATCATCAACTCTGAAATTTGTTGTTATTTTATTTACTAATTATCTCATTATGATAAAACATTCTTCATTTTGCAGTGAAAAAAACTTATGCAGAGAACACAGTCAGGTTTCACAATGAACTACTTGGAAAAATCTTAATGTGAATGCCTACACCAAACTCTATAGCTTCCACCACAGTGTAAGTGGTTTCGCAACCCATGCAACTCCATTCGAGGCCATAAAACTTAGCTTGCATCCAAACGTAACACACTTTGCGAAGTCTAGTCTTATAAAACCAATGACCACCTACACACCACAATTGCTGAACCTAAACATGTATGTAACAACGTAAGAGGAGAACAACATGCTGGAGAAGGCACTGTACTATGGGTTATTGATACTGGTATTGGTTCAAAACAAACTACTAATTTATTGGTTTGTCATTTATGTTTATCAAACAAATTAAGAAACGATACTAATTAAGAAGCAATGCTAATTTCACACCAAGCAAGAAACAGGTTATATTAATAACATTTTAGTACATATGGTCACGAATGTGTGGACAGATATGGGTTTATCATGACCAAATTAACGTTTTGTTATTAATGTGGCATGGCAATGTGAAATTAAGAATATTATATATGTACTCATATTATTAGGTTCACTCAGATTCTTATATCTTCATTGCTGAAGGCTGAAGTTATGGAACATGAGGTGCTAGCAGTTGAATATGATCAGTACTATAATTTTACTAATTCAACTACTTGTTATGGAAAAAAGGACCGTTCTATCCATTTTTTGATAATTGCGCTACAATTTACCTATTCAAAATACAAGGAATGTGAATTAAGTTCTACAAAATGATAGTTCTCAACATCAACCAACCGCAATATCATACTTCTGTTCCTAATCATACACTAAATAGATCTATTGGGATAAGTTTCATTACCGGCTATATCCATTTCAATATATTCCCCCATGTTCACTATTTAGTTTACATATTTATTAGTAAATATACTATCGTTGTAATAATTTAAGCAGTTGTTAGACCTAGTTTGGGAATGGCAGAATTATGAGAACAATTTACTATTTTTCTTGAGCAATTATTACCGAATGATGTTGGTAGATCTCTTATTAGTCACTATGATATGATCAATAATTCATTAAATTGACGTTAAGAGAACTTCAAAATTTTGAAATATGTTGAGAATAGAGATTTTTTACTTGGACCCAAATTTACTGTAGGGTCATGTAATGGGAAGATTATTTCTGCTAAGTGCTAAGTATTACGTAAAAAGTGCTGGGCAAGTCTTTCCATTAGACACTGATGTTTTTTCACCATATGATGTTGTTGGACATGGAAGGTAAATCAATATATGTTCCTATTTAAATGCCTTTTTTGTATATGTTGATAGGGAGCTGCTAGAAGGCCTGGGAAAACAGGTACGGTTTTAGGCCAGAAGAATATAGGGCGTTGGATTGAAATGGTTGAATTCAAAGGGGCCATGGATTCATTTTTCGCACAGGTTTTTGTCTATATTTTCGGGCCTCGCAGCAATTTTGTTGTTGATGGGGTATGATATTCAGCGATCAAAATTAAGTATTAGAGTATGGAAACATTAGTAAATGAAAATAAAGTGTAAAATGGTTATGAACTATGTTAATTTAGACTTCCTAACCTTAACTTGGCAAACAGATTCTAGGATATATTCTCCTGATTCATATATTTTAGCATTGCTAAATTGTTTTAGATTTACACCTTTAGTCGATATCGAAGAACACACAGAGGCGACCTCGCAAGCGAGGTCCTCTTCGTCCGACCTCTGAAAGATCCCGTTCCTCCGACCTCACAAGCCCAGTATGTTAATTGGCCAGCGCAAACAGTGGCGACCTCTAGTATATTAATAATTAAATCCACTTTCGTCCGAGCTGAGGTGCCTAGTATACCAAGTCCAAACTATTCTTCACTTCGGGAGTAGGGCTAAATTGCTCAAGCTTGATTCGAACCATGTTTGTTGGCTCGAAAGCTGGCCTTCCAAAATTCGAAGTTTCAAGGTAAGAGTTGATCAGAAAGAAGTAATAGAAATAAGGGCCCTTACAACTGTTATGTAATTTTACATTTTTTGCTTATTGTCAAAGGCTCTACCTATAAGTTTAGTGTCTAACAGTGTCGTGGCACCTTGCTTGTGCCTATTGATTCCTTTTTTTTTTAAAGTTCAACGCCAAGCACTTTGTCTCTCCCCTAACAGCGTATGTGCTGAATATCCTCGTTACTATTCTCTATTATTGTCAGATTGAACATGTAAAAATATTATTGTAATATATACATTTATGTTTCTAATTCTATACATTCTCATTCCAACTATGCCTCTGTATTTTTGCAGCTTTAACCTGCGCATGCTGTAATGAACACTTGTTTAATGCAAGATTGAGCTACTGGTAAGAATTTCTTTTATTTAATGCCGGCTTCATATATTATTGCATGCTTTTCCTTTTCCAAATATATAATTTCCTTCCTCCTATAATTAGAACAACAAATAACCTTTATCGGCATGTTTTCCGTATAAGACAACAAACAACTCGTTTCCTTATGCCAATTTGTATGAAGTTGTGGATTGGATTTGTTCGTATGTTAATATGTTATATTTTTTTTGAAGGGGATGTGACAAATGTTAGAGGAATGATTCATTTATTTTATGTGCATGCATTGCAATTTAGGGTTATCATTGTTTGCGACAACCCAGAGTTTTTTCAATCATTTACTTTTAATATAATGTTATTTCTAGTATGAATTTACATGATTTCTATTACTTCTATCCTTATTTGTTAAATTGTCTACTAAACGTTACCTCGTGCAAGGTTAGACTAGTAAATTTCATTTTTTTAAGGCATAAAAATTTATAGCTAGCAAGTGTGTGTGTATCATGATCGTTACCAAATCAAATGTCTATGCTCAGGATTGCTATATATACGAGGCCATTTATCCTCAAGGAGGGATGTTAGCAGATGTGTGCTGTTGCAGATCAGGTATAATTTGAAATCTAGGGAGGCCAAATGTTTGCACATTCCTAAACATGATTTTGTATATTTTTACTGTTGTGTAACCTAAAGCACACTTGGCAAACCTTCATGATAAGTTTTTTAGCTTGTTTCTTCAGTTCTATCATCAAAAACTATCCCAAGTTTCCTTACTAATATTTTTGTGTTTTGGTTTATGTTAGAGCCACCTATTTGAGTTCCTTTTAAAGCATACTAGCCATTATATTTGGTTGTCTTTTTTTATTTTCAGTTTTCTATTTGTTACATAAATTTGTGTGAACCAATGCAGGATAATATTCCTCTGGGCTCAGAGGTCCAAAAGCGTATGCAACACTTGCCATATACTTCAATTGTTCCATTTATCTGGAAAAATTATTTCTGCTCTCAATTAGCACATGCCCATGTTCTCGATGCTTCATTTATTATCTAGAATTTTTTTCCATAAGTTGGAAGTACATTATTTTATGTTAGGTTTGCACAACGTGGTTAGTTCTATGTTCTTTTCCTTATATGACATAAGCTACGCTCTTAATCGTTGATTTTGTTTAGTTGTTAAGATTTTTGTACAGTTCTCATTGTTGATGGTTACACTTATCTACCGACAGTCAAGCGTTTTTGTAGAAAGATGAGCGATAACAAAGGAATGACATTTGGCACTAGTAGTCATTTATACTAGTATAACCGCACAACGGTGGTGAAACCGACCGCTGTGTTATTTGATATGAATGAAAAAAATATTTGTTAATTTTTTTTACTTTATTAATAGTTTGATGAAAAATTAACTGCATTTAAAAAAACCGAAAGTAATTGAAAATGTATAAAATCAATTATAATAAGGATTTTTAATTTAGGCCAACTTGATACTAAGGATCTGCTATCAATATACATATACCAAATTACGTAATGAATTTTCTCAAACAAAAGGAAAAAAGAAATAATGTAATTAAGATTTAGAAGGCGCAAAATTTTTGAATGCTTCTATATTAGCTTATGAATATGCAATAATTGGTTCTTGGTTACAATAGTGGCAAGCTCTATTTATGAGTAAGAAACTATTTAAAATGATAATGATATACATGACAGGAAGCATCGGTGGCTACAGTAAAAACAGTGAATGAAATATCTCCAACTACATTCCTGCCTTGGATGATTACCTCAAAATTAGTATAATACCTTTGGTGTATTTGTTGTAATCTGAATTAGTACATATTTCTCAATGGCAAGTAAATTAGTGAAACTTCACTCAACCTAGTGACTAGTGAGGAACCACGGTTTCTACATTTAACACGTTTAATAGATAGATTAACTATTGCCATAGTGTGTTATTAAAGAGAAGTAAACAATGGGCAAACGTTTAATACTAGGGATGTAAACTACAATTGTCTAAGCGAACAATTACCGTAATGTTCTTAAATGACTGGACAAATTTACAGTTGAGACAAACTCCTTCATAAATTTTACACTACTACAAAACAAGCCATTTGCATCGGTTGTTTACCCCCATTTTGCATCAATTCAACATCCGATGCATATGCAACCGATGCAACAGGCTTAACAGTTTTGCATCAGTTCTAAAACCGATGCAAAACGGTCCTTTTTTCATCGGTTTTTACTAACAACTGATGCAAAATATGGTTGGTTGCTTGGACACAGCCCTTATGTTGCATCAGTTGTAATGAAAACCGATAAAACAAAGGAACTTGCTGCATAGGTTGTTGTTGGAAACCGATGCAAAATAAGAGTCTCTGGTTTAAAAGGCTTCTTTGTTGCATCGGTTTTTTTATAACAACCGGTGCAAGCTAATCCCTCTATTGCATCAGCTATTTATACCTGATGCAAAAAAGTCATTCTCAGAAATTATTACTACAGTACTCAAATAGATAATATATATATATATATATATATATATATATATATATATATATATATTATTGATTATAACAAACAATTATTGCATGCAATATTACAATCATTCAAAATTAAATTTGATGGCAAATACAAACTGAATAACATAATACCAAAATAAACATATATCAATTATAGTGTTAATAATCTATACAAAAGAATGGTTCACATTCAGTTTAGCAGCAAATTCAGATATTTAGTACAATCATTAAGTGGTATATTCTTAATTCAGATCTTTAATTAGTACAACCATTAAGAAATAGTATAATGAAAACCTTAAAAACTTCATGGAATCTTAAAAACCCAAATTTTTAGGCTTCAGCTCAAAACCATTTGCTGCATTTCATGTTTCCAATGTCAAGTTAAACCTGGAAAAACAAGAAATAAACATGTTTTAGCAGTTTGTTCTTTTTTCAACAAATTAACAGCATCTCATGGTGTCAATAAATAGTGGACCTCTCTTCTTCTGCACTTTGCAAATACAATCCAACTGTTAACTGCTCAGAGCAAGAATTTCATCAATTGTGAAAGCTATGATAGAAAAAAGGGGAGGGAATGGAAAAGATCGCAAGAAAAAAGTAGACTTTCTTGATGTATTATTGTCAACTGATAGCTTAATTAAGTGAGGATGAGAAAGTTAGCTTTGTACTTGATACATTGTTAGGCGGATACGAGACAACTTCACTCTTGATATCGATGGCAGTTTATTTCCTACATCACCATCCTTCCCCCTTTAAAAAACTCAAGGTAAATTCAGATTAAAGTTCAAATATTTTAATTATTTAAATATACGTTTAGCTTACATCTAATTTTTACGCTAATCTTTAATTCAGTCAGAGCATCAAAGCATCAGGACCGGCAAGAAGAAAGAAGAGTATCTAAATTTGCATGATTACAAGAAAATGTACTTCACCCAAAATGTTAGTGGAATTACTTTATGTATAAAAAAAATTAGTGCATGGATTTACAATTTTATCTACTTTACACAAGCATATATAACTTTTTCTTTGGCTATTCTAACAGGTAATCAATGAAGCTTTAAGATGTGGAACATTGTAAAGTTTGTTCATAGAAAGGCATTGCAATGGATTCACCATAGATGGGGCGGGCTTGAGGCTACCTCGTTGTTGAGACCAATAATTATGAGCCATGAGTACCCTATCCAGAAGCTCTTAAAGAACAGGTGCACCTCTTCTTTGTTGCGGGGCAATGCTAGCTGTGTGTACCGACGTCTTCCACTTATCCTGCATTATAATTTTAGTCACACTACTATTTACGTATTATATCCAAGTGCCGAAAGAAAAACAAACAGAGATATCAATTTGGTAAAGTAGCTTTTCTACAGGATAAATCCCATAGCGTTGATAGAAATAATAATAAAAAATAGAAAAGCATCTTAAATAATCGCATCTAGTTACTGAGATAACACTACATAACAGTTTACATCTTCCCCAATATCACACCACCAAGTTCGCTACTAATAAGTGACACCATCAGAGGAAGTACAGGTCATTTACATCCACAAACACATTTCTCTAGGTTAGGCCAAGTCACCTATGCAATAACAGCATTAGGCGTATATCTAAGTTTGACATGACAAAAATAAAAACCAAAAGTTGTATGATTACCTTTCCTACTAGTCCATAAGCTAGCAGTCCAAAATTCAAGTCATAACTTAGCAAATCATCAAGTTCAATTAGGCCTCCATGTAGAGATAGCATTTATGGTTCTTCCTTTCTAACCTTGCAATAACCATTTACTATCTTCATCTATGACGAAATCCTTATGATATGTACCTATTACTTTATCTTTTGCCCTTCTCATGATATCCGGATTCAATGGAAGTTGAGCAAAGCCGACCCTTAAATTACGGACTTGCCACTGCTTGTAAGTCTCAGGGCTCTCCACTCTCTGTGCATCTTCATATCACATTCAATGCCTCACGACCAAACAAATCCTTCTCAATCAGAAGCCTCGTGCATCTTCTCTGGTCACAGTGGTTTCAAGCATATCGAACAAAGCTGAGAAATGGAACAATGCTTCTCTGAAACGGGTCACATAAAAAGGAGCGCTGTACGACCCGTTAACTATGATGTGAATGAAAACATCCGGGTTCGTTTTCCTTATGGTGTTCAGCACTCGATTCCTCGGGCTATCCACCACCACTGTTTCATCAACGAGGTTTCTGAAACGGTACAAGCAGTTCACTATAAGCACTTCATCTTTCTCGATTTTCAAATCTTCAACGCAAATATTTTCCCATTTTGATGATATTGCATTGTACTCAAAAGGAACATTGAAGCTTCTTGCATAGTCTGCTAATATTTTACCAGTCTCTTCTATTCGCTCAGTGGGTCGGAAACCAGGTTAGGGTACGTCAATGCCTGTTATTCTAAGCTTGGGTGGGACAGGTCTACCTGATAATCTTTGTATAAGGCATGGCCATTGGAAACCGAAGTATATACCAAAATCTATGATATGGATTCTCGAAGCATTCTCGGTTGCATTTATTATGGTTTGGTTTGAAAAGAAATGTGAAATTCTCTTAAATGGGCATGTTGCTAAATACAACTGATAAGCTTTTAACATGTCAGTAGCAGTTGTTCTTTTAGCAACAAGCGAATGGTATATTTGGCTACCGGTTCCAGCTATACGTACTTCAAGTCCATCTGCTGAGCAATGTGCCAGCCATTGACAACCATCGCTAAATGGTGAGGAATACTGTCTGATTTGTTTCAATAATTCGTTTGCACTTCTTCGATCATCTGCAGCTACTGCTTGAGCACAATGCACCAACAATGTTCTTAAATCCACTACATCTTTCTTCTGCTGCTTCTTTCCTCTTGCCCTGGCATTTGAGCCATTGGCACTATTTTGTGAACTCTTGATGTTTTGAATTGCTTCTCTTAGAGAATCTACTCCATTCTCACACTTCTTTCCTCTTTGGCATACTAATATAACATCAAACATTGGAGTTCGAACGGTATCTTCAGAAGCATTTGTTGTAGTTTTACCATTTTTTTTCTTTTTCTTCTCATACACACTCAGATATCCATCACACCGAAACAAATTTCAAACCAACTGTGCATTAATTAGAACAGCAAATACAATTGAAAAATAACATAATATCCAAAAGAAATTATGGCGTAGAAGCAATAATTAACATTTCCTTCATTTTTCAAGATATCTCCTCGGTCCCAGTTAAATTATTTTTTATGAGAAATAATTTCAAGATATAATCAATGGCAGTGATTACAATCCAAAGGAGAAAATAAATGAGTAGACTGCAGAGCTCATTGTACTTATGACTTTTGTATTTTAGTACCAAAATGAACATAATTTTCTTAAAAAATGAAGGAAATGTTAATTATACTCTCTGTAATCTGGATCTTCAGAATCCATGAAGTTAAAGTATTGTATTGATTTTTCCTTTTGAATAAACTTTCAAAAGATTAGCAAACTATGGAAATAAACCATGAAAGATGCTCGTACCTATGATTTTCTTGATGTGCTTCTGAACTCTCTTAGCACAACCACCACAATGCATTGAAAACCTCAAAATCACTGTCTGAATGAATCATAATATCAACATATATAAGGAAATCAATCTTGTAAGCACAATATAAAACTCTATGATTAAGTAAAAATAAATTGATAACGAAGAAAAAATAGACCTTGGGTTCAAGAATATCCCTGAGTTTGAATGTCTGTTCTTACTTATCATAGCTTTTGATCAAAGAGTCCCTTTCTGCATATTCATCTTCTTTTGCTTCCAGTTCTAGTGATTTGATACATAAGCATGAGCATTGAGATATTGAGAGAGAAAAGCAATCTAAAACCTTGTCAAATGCTAGCCTTGCCATTTATTTTCTTTGGAAGTTAAGACCCATCGGGTGCAGGCTTCACTTTCATGGGTGATGTAATATATATCATAAGCACATATGACCTGCTAGTAAAAAGTAGGAGGTTTAGCACCTAGCATTACTAGTTATGATCCAGTAGACGACAGTACATGATTACTCATGTACAATTCATTTTGAAGACCTGGGCAATATACATCCAAATATACAATACGTGTTTACCAAATAAACAATTTACCATTAAAAACGACCCGTGCTATTGCATCCATTGAAAAATACCAATATTTTAATTGGCATTTAATTGTTGGTAAGGTCTTCAATGCATTTGATATTTGATTACGGTTCGAATTAAATAAATAAAAACGATTCCTTTCAAAACAAAAAATACAATCGCTTGCAAAATCAAAATAGTAGTACAAAAATTCAGTACCAAGAGATGCGGCAGAGCAAAGGCAAGGAGGTGGGGCAAAGCAAAAAAATAAGAAAAGGTCTAGATTTGACCTACTCTCCTTTAAGTCTGCATGAGTTAGATTGACATTTAGTCCCAGTCCAGCTACAATAGCATGCTTCTCCGACCCTTCAACCAAATTAGTCAGCTTCTAGCGCCCGAAACTGTAGCCTTTTGCGTTCAAATGAAATAATGGTGAGGTCGGTAGAGATTTATGGTTTTGGATTTGTTGATTTGAGAGTCGGATATATTTAATTTGGTATCTTAATTTTAGAATTTGAAGGGAAGAGAAAACGTCAAAGGTGAATACGCACGGGAGAAAATTTGGGGGAGAAGAAGCATACGGAAACAGAAACGAAACAATAGCAGGGTAATTTTGGCTTCAGAGAAATTGATTTTGACCGGTGACAGTAAGCACACCTCCCCAACGGTCGGTTTGATTATAACATTTTGTGAATAGTGTAAACTTATGTCTATGAATGTTCATGGATTTTATGTGAACCTGTCTATTTTGTCTAAAGATTTGGATAAGAATGGTTATAGATATCATGTTTTGTTATGTGATTAATGTGTTTTATCAGTTATTTGAATATTATGATTACTTGATTGATACATTTTATATACCAAAAACTATTATTACTAATGTATGATATATGCAATGAGCAAAATGCAACATAAACCAAACAAGCAACCAACAAGGAGAAGTAGTGTGTAAAAAGTTCTTCGAAACCAACACCCAAAGCATATATAATACCGTTTAAAAAACGCAACAACAGTCTTTAGTAGCGTTAATTGGTCGTTATGAAATAAGTTTTCTGCATTGCATAACAAGCACTACATTAAATTGGTTTGATGATAGTGTTTATAGATATACAACATAAAGTTTTGGACTTTTAGTTGCCCCTTCTATAGCGACGTTTACTAAGATGCAACTACAAGCTTTGGTAGCGTTTTCTAGACGCTACCAAAGCCCTTTTTTGGTATAATGATTTTATCTTGTGGATCTAGCCAATAAGTGACACCTTGATATGCGAATTCTTCTTATATTTGATCTAGCCAAAAAGTAACATCTTGATATGTGAATTCTTCTTATATTTCTAAAATCAACACGATGGATGGACCACATAGGTCTTTATTTTGTTTGGTGTTTTTGATTTTTTGGAGTACTATTTTTCAGAAAAAGGAGGAGAATTTCGGCCACAGGAAGAGGAGAAAAATACAATTAAAGGAAATTAAATCAGGAGATTTGTTTTAATTTGGAGAATGTAACATTCTTAATTCTTTTAATTAAAAATTACCTAATTAATTCCTTCTTCATTTTCAGCCACTCCACACATTTCTCTCCCTTTATATAGCCGACCTATGTTTCATATATATGAAATTTCCAAAACTTTTCAAGTAATTATTTCTCATTTAAACCCTGTTTAAAAGTATACCAATATCGTATATCGATACGTACAAACATAACTTTTATATTGCATTTATATAATTACTAACAACCCCAAAGCATGAATAAATTTAAAATAATTAATATTTCTCAAATATTAATTAATTTACTTAGTTATAACATTTTATAAACTAATTAAATCATGTGGTTTTCCACAGAACTCACAAATAAGGTTGTGAGACTTAGAAGTGTGAATTCAATTAGCGATCAATTCGAAAAATTTAAGTACTAACATTCGTATGTCATCTTAGTTAGTGTTGTGACAGTGAGTCGTATTCATCACTTATAGATATTTTCAGTGGAATCCAGTTTCACATTTTCTTAACCGATACATTTAGAAATGATTATTTACATACATTCTCTTCGTCGACACTATATCATTTTAGGATCATGGAATTTGATTCTAGTCAAAATTTCAATATCATCGTTATTCAACTCAGTTAGTCCATGAATGAAGTATTGGTTTAGTAATAATATTTATTACTAAACGTATTATTTTGGACAGAATTTTGACTTTAAGTTGACTACTTTTGACCGTGTAACTTACCTCATACAACCGAGGAGACAAATTCTCTATTAAATAGTACTTCACTTCCGATACTTCAAATCAGTCCCAACTATAGTCGCTCGATGGATTTGTCACAACCCATTTTTCCATACCGATTTAAACCGACTTTAAACCACACTTGTCAGCCAAATCGTACGGGAAGATGGATAGTGAAAGAAAGAAGGTAGAAATAGAAAGAAAATAGAAGAAAAGAGAACAAATCAGGATCTCATAGCGGAACAAATAAATTATAATATAAACAAATCTTTACACAAGACCAAAACTATTACTTACTTCTCTTGTTAACCTATATTTGCATGTGTATTTATATTGTATGGTTTAAATAAACAATACAATAAATAATGGACCTCAAAATTTTTCATACCATATTTTAACTATAATCAAGTGGAGTACTAACATTGAAGTTCCACACTATTCTCAAGTCAAGGGAACTTTTTAAAAACGTCGCATTGAGATTTCTTATTTGGCCTAGTTGTTATTGATCAATAGGAAACTCTTGGATGAGTCATTGCATAATTATCCAATAACTACAAGTACACAACACTTGGTGCATCCAGTAGCCATGAGTAATACACTATCCAACATTTGGGGAGCATTACACACTCTGATTTTAATGGATGAATCAATATACTTTTCTCGAAACATCTTGACTATGAATGTTAAAAAAAAGTCATTTTATTTTGTGATTAATCACTCATGATTGTGATTGATGGACTCGAAATAGCTATGTACACTACTTAACACTGTAACACCTTTATTTCGCAAACTAGACCTCCAAATTTCAAAATTATATATCGAATTGAATAGCTCGGAAAGACTTTAGCAATGGTTATAATATGAACCCAATTCACTTTTCTACTAAAAATTCATTTTTTAATTACTTTTATATTAGAAGCATAAAATTTGCAGGACATTACAATCATAGGTTTGTTATCATATGCATGAGTTTTTATTAGACATTCTAATTAGTTGTGTCCATTTAGATTGGGTTATTTCATTTCATCCTTTTGTAATTAGTTTTATCTTTGAATAATATCCAAATCCATTTTACTAAGTTACATCCACTCTTGTATGATCTCTTTTCATTCTAAATGGTCAAACCATTCAAAAGAAAACCCTTACTACTAGGCCGTAATGAACTCCAGTCATCCTTAACATTTAAGGATATCGAATAAGTTGCACTTTACATAAACTAATCAATTTGACATTTTAATTATCGAATTCCTAGGTACATCATGTAGCTTTTGTCTAGTGCTACATTTGACAAAACAAGATCCTTGTTGTAAGCAGTAGTATTAAATACACGATCTCGCACTGAATAATTAGCGCTTAAGAGACCGAGGCATGAAAGTTTTAGTGGTTGTATAAATTAGCTCTTGCATGGGCCTTAAAGTGATAACATGCTAAAAGATATATTGGTAAGTATATTTATATTTCTATATCTATCTTAATTCGGTTCATTTGTATATTTAACTAATAAACATTTTTTTTCAATTATATTGGTTGCATAAATTTATCATAGATATTATTTTAACTATCATAGCATAAATTTTTGCAATATTAAAAGGGTTATTTTCATTTTTCTAGTAAGGCTTCCATCAGGTTTTTATATTTCTCAAACCCTAGAAAAACATATAAATCTTTAAAATTTTCTAGTGGGCATTATAACTTGCTTGCCTTAAGATTCTAACCTTAAGAAACCTTAACAAATCATAGGCCAACAATTATCACTTGTATTTTATACAATTCCTAACACATGGTCTTTGTCCTAATCTCATCTCGACCTTGAGGAATATCACCAAATCAAAAGAGATCATTCACTTGTATGCATCATTTTACAGTGGTCTACATATAATGGATGTACCTTGAGGAATTCAATAAATATGTGCATTTATCTTTGCTTAGCTAGCCAATATATTAATAGTACAACACATAACATCCCTAGCTTAAGAAATATAAATAACTAAAGAGTGTGCAAGAAATCTATTAATACATAAATGGCAGAGGAAAACTTATATAGCGAGGATTCATAATCTTTAGTACATATAAACGTTGAGTGATATCGATTTAGGAAACAATGTATATTTTATAAAATATCCCGTGATTGAAATACTGGACACATTTGAAATCATGGTACATATACAATACGCATGTACTTGTTCCTTGTACCATAGTTGGGTTTCTTACAGTTCTGCTTAAATTGTGCTTTCACATTATAGAAATTTAATTGATTTATAACCTTTTATAATTTAATTAACTTAGATAATATTCTTACGTATATTATTACTTAAATTTAATTAATTTTAAAATATTAATATAGCCAACAAATAAGTTGTTTTAAAAAAATTCAAAATTTTATTTTATTCATCTTAAATAATTTAAACTGAAAAATAACTATAACACTTATTGTTTTATGTACATGCATGTATCATTATATATGTATATTTTATTTTGTTTTCAACATTCAGTTAATTTTTAAATTAATTAAAACAAATCTTAATCATTAAAAATTTATTAATTTTGAATACTTTATTATTATTCACCTTAAACATTTAAAGATAAATACACATACATCATTATATATGTTTTGATTTAATTAACTAACGTTTAGCTAATTATTTATTTAATTAATCCAGTTAGTTAAATAATTAACATAAGATTTTGAAATTAATTCATTTGTTTTCACAATAAATTGAAAACCATTTTATAACATTTATAAAATTTATTTCATATATTAAATTGAACTTCTAAATTCAAACTAACTTTTAAATTTTCGAACGGATTTTGAAAATTAACTTAGGCGCAAAATCAATTTGGGCCTTTATTGTAAAGGACCGTTTTCCCATACCATTTGAATCGATAATAAACCACACATGTCTAACTCAAATTGCATGATAAGACGGATCTTTAAGGGTGATTAAAGAAAAGTATACAGAACAGAATCTCACACGAATGGAATAACATATAATACTGAACAAATATTTTTACAGCGGAAAACTTTTAAATACATATATCAGAGTCTAACCTAAATTCAGCTTGGCAGTTGTAAAACCTGCCCTTACAATTGCCGACAAACATCAAACAAAATACACTAAGCAAGGCGGATAACATAATATCTCCATACGTCGATGAATATCTCCAGCTCTCCTCTGGAAACTCCAACCGTCTTCCACTATCCTAAAACTACTCGGATCTGACCCGAGTATTGAAAATACCCGGATCAGGCTTGATAAAGCAGCGTGAGAAAAACTCAACAATAAATGACAGTGTCATATATCAGCCTTTTTATAAAGATCCTTTGGAAATAAAGATTATCTCATAAGACCACGCCCACGCATAAACACATACGGGTTTTTACCTTATGATAACTAAAACACTTTTATATCAAAACATTTGATATTATTTCTAATGACATCTCTTTGAAAACATTTGCAAATAAACTTATTAATCTTAGCTAAAATTGTTACCATTATTAAATTCCAGCATACTAGGCTCTACAAATAAAACCGTAGGTTCTTATTGGAGAATGGATTTCCATACAAATGACCAGGCGCAGGATCTACCTTCCGAAATGGGTACACCTCTAGATGGATGTCCCGAGGCACAGAACATCTACCCTCTACCAACACAAGACCGGCCTACCTCTTTAACTAGATAGTACCGAATATGTCATCCCCCGTTCGTTACCGACCTTTAATCGTGAGCTCTCTTTCCATACACCACATTAATTAACATCCTGAATGTCATAGCGGGAAGAAATATATCTAGAAGGGGATGATCATACCCTACTTGGGAATGACCCACTTAGCCTTGCTGCATCTAATCCTGTTTCGGTCATTTCCGGTTTGACGAGGCTTGAGGAAAACGATTACCTTTTCACATAGCACATATCACAACTTTGAATGCCACATTGCCATTTCCGTTTAACTACTAATTGCCTTCCACAAAAATACAACCCTTGAGCTCGTAAGTCTCAAGGAGTGTGTTAAGCTAAGAGAAGTTGCCTTCTCCGCCACCACTAATGTACGTTTGTAAAAACCAATGCACGTAATCGTTAGAAATGCAATGTCAGACAAACGTCCATACAAGTTGTCCAGGAACAGGACAAACCGAAGGCACTTTTCTCGGCCATTACTAGGCGAGAAGCCCTTGCAATCCGCAAAATCTCCATCATGAGGAGACCACTACTATATAACTCTATAATGGGTGCGACCCCGAGCAAATCAACAAGCAGTCCTCACGCTATGAAGATCCACGGTCTTCAAAAATCATCGTCTTCAACATGTCTTCACGTTCGAACGTATACATTAGTTCGAAGTGGTTTTCGGATATGAATTAACCAAATCCGACTCCGGTTCCTTCGAAATCCAATCATCGATAAAAAGTGAATACGAATATATAGGATTTATTAAGTCTCTTTTCACTTTAATTCTTTTCGGATGATTTCGAATTCTCTTTCTTTTGACTTAGAGTGATTTCTAAGAAATTCATTTTTTTGCTTTGGAAAATATCTCAAATTTCCTTACTTAACTTTCAATCAAACCCTTTAATTTTTAGGCATGTCAAAAACAATGTTATTTAAGACATCGTTTACGATAAACCCTAAATCAATCTTAACAAACATTTTTGCGTAAATAGGATCGTAGAAATCTTCATTTTTGAGATTGCTTAACTTTTGGATAATACCAATCTTCTATTAATTTGGAAAACTTAAAACAGAATCTTTTTTTTATTAAAGAGCATCCAAGCTTTCCTTTCGATCTGTTCCACCCCTCACCTAAGAAAAGAAAACATAGGCCAGGTAAGTTCAGGGCACTGGTTGCTCCATCCCTAACCTTAGTTAAACACCTTGTTTTATCTTCCTAGATCTCACAGGCGGGACAAATGTACTAGTCGTTTCCCCATACTCAGATTTTCAACTTTATTTTGGAATTGCTTATAAATATTCCAAATTATCTTTCAAAATGCTTAATTATCCTTTTTAAAACATTCACATTTTATTCTGGGAAACGTCGTTACATTTAAACTCATATTCCAAAAGTTATAGAATTCGCAGCAGAAAAGTGCTGCCGAAAGTGCTAAATAAGATTATTTGAATTAAACAACTTTTAAACATTCGATAATTCATATTTTCCAATCCAAATCTCTTTTAAATCATTTAAATAGATTTATCAAATTTATTCCATATTTTTCCATAATTAAAAACATCTATTTAAACAAATTTTCTGTTATGGTCACTTAACTGCACTAGCGCGATTTTTCTAGAAAATTGATTTGGACTTATCTCAAAATCTACTTATCGAAACTTTGATTTTCTTTCTTCGTTTAGAAGATATAGATATAATAGTCCGAAAATTTTCTATCTCGAAGGATTCCGAACTATATTCCACTCTATACACTCATTTGAACTTTTCAGCGCGAAATCGCGAACGACCGTTGCGCGACGCGTCTAGTTTTAACTTATTTTTCAATATTTGAAATAATCAATTCAAATTGGATTTCAACACTTATAAAATCTTTAGAAACCATTTTAAATCAATATTTTCACTTTTAAAAGTATTTAAAATATATTTTCACTATTAGCATATTATAATATTATTATATTCCCATTATTTTAATATTAAATTTTAAATTCCAATTTCAACTCAATTTCAATTCTAATTTCAAATTAAACACATTTAAAACTTAGATTTCAAATCTAATTTCAATTTAAACTTCCATTCAACCTCAAACTACACTTCACTTTTTTCAAAATCGATTTCAATTTCAATTTCACTATTCATCTTAACTTCAATTTCAAATTAACTATCCTTTTCAAATCCGTTTCACTTTAAATTTCAAATTCTCTTTCATTTTAACTTTAATTTCACTTTTATATGAAAAGAGACTTATTTTTCCACAATATCTCATATTACTAAAATATGGTCTTTTTAGATAAAGGGATTACTTGATTAAAATGAACATATCCAATATTCATATTTATCACTAACATAACATCCATTCAACCAATCACATGCATATGATTTCAAATCTAACATTCACTATTAATATCATAACGGGATATATTATCAAAATTTACTTAATTAACTAGCTACCAAATCATCCATATTAACAATTAATTTGGTATAAACATTCATATGTCATAAAGGTAAAAAGATGATTGTTTTAACATAACTAAATATCAAATAAAAACGATGAGAATTTCTCACCATAATCCAAAGCGATTAACTTCCTACCAACATTCTAATCAACCAACACTTCACTAATTAATTCCTACTCCATTAAACACTAGCAAACAACACCCTCTCCCATCAATATCTTGGCCGAGGCTTGAGATGGAGGTTGGCCGAAAATATAGAGAAGAAGCGTTAGAGCTTTGAACTTCAATTCCCAAGATTTAGATCCGAAAAATAAGTCATCTTCTCTCTTGTTTTTGACTCTCTTACTCACAAAATTTGAAAAACTTATTAACTGAAAAGTTGTTGCAAATTATTTTCTATTGAATTTGAAAAAAAGAATCATTTGAATCCAAGTTGTTTTGAGGGAAATATGTTCAAAATAAAAGAGCTATTCTCGGATTCACAAAAATAAAGTCCGAAAATACACTTCAAAGAATTGAGTTTCAGGTATAGCAAACCTCAAAACTGGAAAAGTGATCAACATAACAGTTGTATCCACTGAAATTTAATATGGTTTTAAAAAAAGAATTTCAAAATTTGGATCTGTTATGATTAAGTTATGATTAAAACAAAACGGCCAATTTTCTGGCTTAAAAACTGGGCCAGAAAATGCATTGTAAAGAAGTGGATTTTTGACATAGTAAACTTTGAAATGAGATAAAGTGACAAACATGAAAGTTGTAGCCACTGGAAAAATACATGATTTAAAAAAAAGATTTTTGCATTTTGCTTCTGTATTTAAAAACTTATGGCCGAAAAAAGAAGAGGTAAAATATAGAGAAAAAAAGAGTTTGTTTTGAAGAAAATAAACATTGATTTCTTTTGAAAATTTTGTAAATATTTTGACATTATTTCTTTATAATATTTTTCTATGGCACGGAAGACATTAGAGAGAAGAGGAAGAAGATGAAGAAGCTTGAGAAAAGAAGAAGAATAAATGTGAATGAAAGTGAAGAAGGAGGTGGATATTTATAGAAAAAGAAAGAAAGTGGTAATTTACCAAAATAACCTCTTACCAAATTACCAAACCAACCTTACTTCAACCTAAAGCAATCTCCACTTTTTCAAAACTTAACATCACCTTTCACATCCTTACTTTATGTCTTAATCCCTTAAGAACTAAGCTAAGTAAAATAATAATTATGTTGGATTTTGATTTGATATTGATTTGATGTTTGCTTTTGACTTTTCTTACTTACTTTTATTAATTGTTACTTACTTTTCTTAATGACTTCTAGAAGTTTTCTAACATTGTTTAGTAAAAGTAAACTTGATTACTTAATTAATTAATTCTTACACTATTAGAATATATGATTCTGTATAAGAAAATAAAGGTGCGACGACGTTGCGACAACTTTTAATCGACAAAACGTCATTTTTCGACAAAATGTTTTAGGTCACATTTTGACGTTTTAGTTAAACTATTTATTTATGTAAAGCAAATTTAAAAATAAATTTAAATTATGATATTTAAAAATATAAACACTCATAAATTAATTAAGATAATTTATTTGACCATTGAAACTAACTTTTCCAAAATCAGCATTTTGTCACTTTTGTCGATTTAAGTAAATGTTACTATTTTGGTATATTTCTCTTTTCAAATCCTATCTAATATTATTTGAATCGTATAAACTTGTATATTTTATACTTAAAAATCACTTTAAATTTTAGATTTTAAAGTGGTCAAATTCTGGGTCGTTACATTTATATTGAGGATAATCTTTCAGTTTAAATCATCGTTCAGGCTAGGTATATAGCTAGGTAGGCAGAGTGTTTATTAGTCAAAACCCAACCTTAGACACTACCTTTCTAAATATTCTACTAAATACGTATGCTTTAATCAGTTAGCTCTATCAGTGATAATTTAGACCATATGAGCTATTTGGCTCTAATACCAATGTTGGTTCGACCCAAACTCCTTTAGGGTGACCTAACTAGGTAACTCACAATCGAGTTTTATATGCAGCCATTCGATTTGTGCAACCATCATAGAACATGTACATGTAAGAGGAATGCTTCGTCAACGATCACAATGTGAGATCCCCCTCTAATGCTAGTTGTAGGGTTCGAACCTAGAACATCTAATATACTAGGGAACTCCTCAACCAACCTTATTTTGACGCCATTGAAGAAATCGGGCTAATTGAAAAGCGGGTGAAATAGGGAAATTTCAATTTTTCCCTTCCTGTTATGGCTCTATTTGGCTCATGAATTCTAAACGGTTTATTAGATTCAATCTAATGTAGTTTTAAATAAAATATTATTTTACTTTAATTGTTTAAAAAGAGTTTTAATTTAATTCAAATTAATTGTATATGTGTTGTTTATAATTCTAGTTTGTAAACACATGAAATAATAATAATATATGTATATATATAGTTTACTTATACTTATACCCAACATGTTATAAAACATTTTTACTAATAGAAAATGCTTAACTTATATTTATAATATGACAATTAATGAATTTAAATAGGCATTTAAGAAGAAAAAATAATATAGGACTTACCACTCCTTTACTCGTTCATGCAATGCCATTTCAAATCAACAATTAAACACTTAAACCACTACATATTGAAATTAATTGTGACAAGTTTCACATGTTTTGAAATTTGAAATTAGCATTTAAAATCTAATCTTGACTTAGAAAGGATTTAACATAAGAACTAATATTTTAAACAAAATCTTTTAAATTTTTAGTTGAAATAACATATACATATACTTACATCATAAGTATACATTTACATACTTATACACACACAAAATCACACACATACATGTATATATAACAAAAATTATGTTTTAATTCAAATAACACACACACACGCATGTCAAGCTTAAAACTTTATATGTTTGAAATTTAAAATTAATAGATTGAAAATTAGCTTTGATTTAGAAAGAATGCAAAATTAGATTTATAATTTTACACAAAAGTCCTCTTATAAATTTTATACTGAAATAATATATATGAACAAATGTAAATAAAAACCAAATATATTTTACATTTTGAAAATAACATACAGATCTGAAACTTACATTCAATTCCATAAAATGATTTAAAGTAACAAATGTTTGCAATTCACTTAGATTTATGTGATAGTTACAAAACATTTCAACTAGTTCAAATCAATTATAGAGCCAAAATTTATTATTATTAAAAATTAATTTAAATATAATAGTAAATAATGGATTGGATAATATAGGCATACACTAATTCATTGAATAAGGTATGAAATCTACAAACATGAAACGACATACGATCAAATGAGATCTACAAGTTATGGATCTAAACTGTATTAACCATGGTGTAACATACAATCAAATGAAATTATGAATTATCTGCCAAAAAATCACACCTTAAATGAAAAAAAGTTCCTCCGTTCCATCGAATCACGTTTAGAAATTGTAGTGATCCAAAGCACCACTTTTGTATTAATTTTTTCTAATTTGTTTCAAATTTATTTTGCAAAATTTTTACGGCTTGGTGGCTATGGATTTTTCGTCCAGGGAAAGAGGAAGGAGTGCCTAAAAATTGATTTTGAGAAAGAACTAATGAAATGAATGAATGAAAGGAATTTTATTTTTTGGAACATTTGAAACCATTTCACTTCCTACCTTAAAAATTCCCTCTTTAATTCTTCATCAATTCCAAAAAAAATCAAATCAAATCCCCTGCATCCATGCATGGTTGACCAAGATAGAGCCTAAATAGGCTTTCCAAAATTTCTAAACACATTTAGTAATTAATCTACTTAAATACTTTATCGATACTGTATATCGAGATGTACATATATAACTTCTATATATGCATTTCATTAAATACTTATGGCATTTAAACATAAAATTATAATAATTAATATTTCATAAATTTTAATTAATTTAAAATGATTATAAATTAATCAAATCAGCAGGTTTTCAAGGAATTCACCATTACGATTTTGCGACTCAAAGGTGTAAATTCAGTCAGCCCTTAGTATCAAACAATTTAAATATTAACGTTTACATGTCACCATAGCCAGTGGTGTGGTATTTTGGTCGACCTTATCGCTTACACATCTTATTAGTAAAATCTAATTTTACTATTATAAGCGGTATCTGATAGTAACAATTAT
The DNA here is from genome assembly GCA_030765085.1 of Allium cepa. Taxonomy (NCBI): domain Eukaryota; kingdom Viridiplantae; phylum Streptophyta; class Magnoliopsida; order Asparagales; family Amaryllidaceae; genus Allium; species Allium cepa. The sequence continues at coordinate 117,658,073 of CM060940.1, read as the reverse complement.
TTATACCAGTTCTCTTTTTCAAAAGTATATCACTTTAAGACTTATGATATTTAGTGTTGGTCAAAACTCTAATATCGTCCATATTCCAAACACAAAGTTCTTGGTTTAATAGTAACAATTATTATTAACCATACCGCTCTAGCTAGAAACTTTGACTTTGAATTAACTACAGTAGACCATGGTACTATCCCCATAAAATCATGGAGATGGAGATGGAGTCTCTATATAATAGAATTTCACTTCCAGTGCTTCAACTCGGTTCTTATTGTAGTCGTTTGATGGATGTCATGTCATAATTTAACTATAATCAAAGTGGAGTGTTTATATTGAAGTTCAACAGTATTCTCAAGTCTAGAGAACATTATAATATCGTCACTTCGAGATTCTCTATTTGATCCTAGTTATATTAACCTATAGAAAACTCTCGAATTAGTCATTCCATAATTATCCAGTAACCATCAGTAAGTAACCCATGGTGCCCTTTAGTAGCCATCTTTAATACACTATCCAACATTTAGATAACATTATGCTCTCAAGATGAATCAATATCATTTCTCAAAACATTCTATTGAATTTTGGAAATAGTATATGGAGAATTTAAGTGTTGGAAGTAATGTGGTGATGGAGAAGACTATTTGCAAATCAAAGCTCGGAGAAGCAAGATATAGGGAAGAAGATGAAGTGCTATTAGGAGAAACAAGTGACACACGTCTGTGGGAAAGTGACCTACGTCTGAGCTAAGGGTTTTGGTAACTCAAGATTTGTGATAGATGTCTGTCATCTTGTGATAGATGTCTGGAAGCATGGAAAATGTTTTCTCGTGTTTAGACGTCTATCATTTTGGGAAAAACATTCGAGCCGTTGATGCTTGCATATTTTGTCAATGCCGACTAGATATATTTTTGAAGGCTTCAAGGGGCAAAACGGGATTTTTCCTTGACAAAATTTCTGTGATAATCCACCTTTTCAACTCTTGAAGATCGACACAAATACACCTATGGTACTCACATGCCGCAAATTCAGGTGTCGGAAAGGCAGATAATCAGAGGTTTATAAGAAATAAAGGTAGAAAGTAGAATAATAACATAATCTCATATCGTATTAAACAACAAAATTATACAGGTGGAAAAGAACATATAATTGCTCGAAGTGATATATCAAAGTTACGGTAAGCACTAACCCAGCCTAGGATATTTATAACCGCATATCCTTGTATGGGCTTGTAGACACAAAATACATGATACACAATACAATAGAAAGTTGAAAATAGATTACTATGGAAAAAGGACCCTCTAGTCTTTATACTGCAGGCTCCTTCCAAAATGATCCAAGCTACCTGACTACTTGACTGCCCGAAAAATAGGGCACCCAGAGTTTAAGGAAAAAGAAAAATAAACTCTTGGTTAGTCATGGGATTGGTGTGAGAAACTCAAAATATTTTGAAAAAAAAGGTTTCTCATAAGACCATGCCATATATTAACATGGAACAGGTTTTCACCTTATGATAACTAAAATCTTTGATACATAAATTTTTGAAATATTATTTTTAATGACAACATTTGAAAACATTTTCAATAAACTTATAAATATTAGCTGAAATGCTTGCATCTTACGTTTTAGTATTTTCACAACTAAGTCTGTACAACACTTATTGGGTATTGGATTTCCAATCGAATAGCGAGGTAAGGGACTACCTCCCGTATAGTGCATTTCTATATGAACGCATTCAAGGCCTTTATGTTGGTCCTAATGCGAATTAAGACCAATCTATCTGAAAATTACACGAATAGCACCAAGTATTACATCACCCGGCTATTACCGACCTATCGGAGATCCCGAGCATACACCACATAATTTAACCCCGATGTTATAACAGGTAGAAATTTTATAGATTTAGAAGGTGGTTTCATATCTTAAATGGTTGCAAGCACTTAACCTTAAAGCATCCCTATTTCACCATTCCCGGGTGTAAGGCTTAAGGTAACGGTTACCTTTTTTACATAGCACATCTTCCACTTTGAATGGCACTTTGCCGTTTCACAATCGCACAACTGATTTTTACAAACATATATCTCCTGAGCTCGTATGTCTCAAGAAAGGATGTTAAGCTAAAAGAAGTCTCCTTCTTTACCACCAAATTGATGATACGTTCGTAGAGATCAATCAATATGATTTAGAAATTCAACATCAAACATTCGTTACTAGTTGTCTAGAAACATGACAAACCAAAGGCACATTCCTACCACATCATGTCAGGAATCATCCCTAGGATTAATAGTGAATAATCCTTGTGTTGTGGAGGTTTCCAAAATGAAGGGACTATTGTTATTTATTTATCTCGGTAGTTACTCAAAGATCATCAACAAGCGATCCTTCCAAAATGAAGATCCCTTATCTTTTAAAATCATGGTCATCAATATAGGTTCTTTAATTTTGAACATGTAAATTTGTTTGAAAGGGTTTTCGAATAGCGATTACCCAAATTCGACTTCGGTTTCGACAAACTAATCATCGATAAAAAGAAGTTAAATGGGTGGATAATAAATATTCCATTTATGTGTTTTCTTTTTATCCAAAGATATCTTTTATAGATTTTTATCTTTTGAAAACCATTTCTGTTTAGTATATACAGAAGTCATTACACCTCCTTATGAAACTTTACTAATCATTTTAATAAATTATTTAAGAATACATTATTAAGTAAAAACGGGTCAAATAGAAATTGTACCACTTTTACACAATTTTAGTTTATGTATTCAACAGGTACTATAGATAGAATAATGATAAAATAACCTTTTAAATTCAAAAAATAGTATGAGTTTCCTCCTAGGAATTTAACACCAAGTATAAGAAGAATATTTCTATACAATCCAAGTTGTTTAAATTTTAAAAGTATAAACCTTTGTACTTAACTCGTTTCTGATATTTCGACCTTATCTATTCCTCGTCTGGGGAGGCTAGGTGAGCCAGGAATTGGTTCTCCTAAAAATCTCCTTTGTTAGTCATCTCAATCAGATCTCATGAATAGAAAAATCAGGTATACTCGTCGGCTTATTATAGCCAAGATTAAATCATTTGCTTATAACAGCTTTACTTCAAATTTATTTATTTAAACTTCTTTAAATAAATTTTAAAACCTTTAAATTATTTTTAAAACACTTACTTATTTATTATAAAATATTTATAAATGTTTGAAAAAGAATTGTGAAGTTTGAAATCATATTTTTAGAGTTATTGAAAAAGTGCCGCAAAAAGTGCTGTGAAAGATGTTTTAAAAGCTATATTGATCAAAACGAATTTTATATCATTTTGAAATTTATATATATAAATCAAATCTATTTTAAAACATTTTAAAATTTTATATGATTTATTTTATAATTTTAAACATTTAAATATCCATTTTTAAAACTTTTGTCATTAAACTGCAAAGCCGCGATATTTTTGAAAACTTGTTTCGGACTTCTTTGAAAATCTATAAGAAAAAACTTGATTTTCTTTCTTTGATTGAAAATTATGGATATAATAGTCAAGAATTTTTTTACTATGAAGAATTCTGAGCTATATTCCACTTTATATACTTATTTGAATCCTACGTCGTGAAATCGCGATCTACCGATATGAAATGCGCCTAGTTTTGACTCGATTATTAATCTTCATTTAAAGCTTGTCGAAACAAGTTCAAATGGTTATAAAACATTTATAGAAAATTCTAATCATTTTCAAAGGGTTTAATGATTCCATATTTACTTTTATAACTTGATTCGAAAAATGATTTCCTAGTATAATATCGATGTGCATTTAACATGACTTGTTAAACAACTATAACGACAATCTAGAATTGATGAACAACATATACACAAGCATCGAATAAAACGATTAACTAGAAAATGGATTATACTTTCTAACTCAAATTAAAGATCATGAAAACTCATCCAGAAGCTCCTATATGGCTCGATCTTGCTTGTGAAGAGGGTATGGGTTCACAGCCTTGGTTTGTGAGGGTAATAGGCTAGGTTAGGGTGGTTGGCCGTGGGTTTAAAGAAAAAGAGGAAGGATATGGGTGAATTTTGAAGTGCTATTTCTGTGTGTGTGTGTATCCTATATAAATTAGGATATAATTTTCTATAATTTTCTTTATTTTTTTTCTTAGATGGAAGCCATTAAAATATGGAGGAAGCTTTTAGAAAAATGAAGAAGAATATGAATGAATGAAGTGAAGAAGTGAAGTGGTATGTATAGGCAAATGGAAGAGTATAAACATCTCCTCCTTACATCACCATACATCATCATGCCACCTCCTCCTCCTATCACCATGTGCCATCCACCTCCCCCCAAGGTACGACCATGGTCACATCATGGAGGTGTAAGGCCATATGCCCTTTGATTTGGCATTTGATGGTGATAATACATGATAGTTAGTTTAGATTCTCAGTCCACCACCACATGCTCCACATCCTTTCATCATCACCTGCTTGCGCCACCTCCTCCACCATCATCGTGGCACAACCAAGTCCCACCAACCACCATGTGTTTCATAGATGTGATGTTTGATGGTAAGCGTTGGTTGCATAAGTGAGAAGGAGTTTTTTATAATATCTTATATGTCTATATATTTAGAACATATGTATATATGTGTATAAATGTCATGTACATGTACACTTGGCTTCTTGGATGGGTATATGTATGTGTTTATTTGGATGTCACTTATAATTCACAATGTTCTACAGCTTCTGTATATTGAATCATTATGAATTTCGATTTCAATTTCTGGTCATATTTTCACTTCTTATTTAATATATATATTTTTGTAAATAAAGTTAGAGAATAATATTTCTATTGCTATTTTTAAATAAAATAATGTTTTTAAATTTGATTTAGAAAACCATTATTTAGTCATTTAAACTAAAATTTTAAATTCAATCATATTTTTTACAAGTGATGAATTTACGGGTCGCCATAGACTTTCCTTTTTAAAAGTATTTCATCCTCGAAATTGACGATTAAAAGAAGATAACTCAAGAGAAATAACATATATGATGAAATATATACTAGATATGATAAGTGACTACACCATAGGCATTGAGTACACTACATCGATACAATATATATAATCTATTCATCCATCCTAAACTCGAGATAGGATTTCTTCATTCTATCCTCTATTTCCCATGTACAATCATTAGCATCACCACTCAATTGTACTTTAACTAACCACACAACCTTTCTCCTTAATCATTCCTCATCATGATCCATGATTCGATTGGGTTGTCTGATGACGGTTAAATTTGGTTCTACTTCCAAGTCTTCTTCATGTCTCTATACATCTTAGTAACTCCAGGATGTACTGCAAGTGAGGAATTATGACATTTTGGTAAAGTTTCTTGTTTAATCCCATCGACATTGGAAACACATGACCTTCCACTCATCCTTAGCATTCCTTGTTCATCCACTTTGAATCCTAACCATCTTCCTGGTATTTCCTTCCCCTCCACTTCCTTGGCTATTCCTGCGAGAATCGGACCCTTGAGTTGATTCTCCATGATGCGATAAATCAATGCTGGATGCATTACTAAAGAAGCTATAATAGCATGTTTTTTGCTTAGCACATCTGCCACAACATTGGCTTTTCCCGGTGTATATAGAATATCCAAATCGTACGATGTAAGGAATTCTAACCTAGGTTATTAACTCATATTTATATCCTTCCGAGTGAAAAAGTATTTCAAAGATTTATGATCCGTGAAGAGATCAAACTGTTCACCCAGCAAATAATGTCTCCACAAATTTAATGCAAACACCATGGCTAGTAATTCGAAGTCATGTGTCGCATAATTTCTTTCATGGATCTTTAGTTGCCTACTTGCATAAGCGATGATCTTCCCATGTTGCATTAAGACTTCACCAACTCCTTCTCCACAGGCACATGTATAAATGATTAAACTGTCAGTATTATCAGTAATAGCTAATACAGGAGCAGTGGTTGACCTCTTCTTGACTAAAATGCTTATTCATATTTCTACGTCCACTCAAACATAGCATCCTTTATAGTGAGTCTTGTCAAGTGAGAAGAAATTTTAGAGTAAGCTTGAATAAATCTTCGATAATATTCTGCTAATCCTAAGAAGCTGTAGATGTCCTTTGAAGTTTGTGGTTGCCGCTAATCGTATATAGTTGAGATTTTCTCTAGGTCTACAAAAACTCCATCTCTTGATGTAGTATGTCCTTGGAATCTCACATCTTTTTCCCAAAAATGACATTTTGAGAACTTTTCTTTAAGTGCATTCCTCCTTAATATTTCCAACACGATCTCTAAATGTATTTCATGTTCTTCTTCAGTCTTTGAGTATATGAGAAAGTCATCAATAAAGACTAACATGAATTTATTGAGTATATTTCTAAATACTCTATTTATAATGTCTACGAAATAGGGGGGTGCATTGTTAGCCCGAATGGCATAATTAACCATTCATAGAAACTCTCTGGCCCTCGGAATGCAATAAAGGGAATGCAGTCTTCTGTTATTCCTAACTGATGGAATCCTGTAGCTAGGTCCATCTTTGAGAATATCCGAACACCATGTAATTGATTAAACGAGTCGTCTATGCAGGTTAAAGGATATTTTTTTAATTGTTTTCTTATTTAGGTCTCTATAGTCTACAAAATGTCTAATAGAGCCGTCTGACTTTGCCACAAAATCTATAGCTACGCCCCGACTTAGCGACTTGGTCTAATTAGCCATTTTTTTAACAATTCATTAGTTTGGTTTGCCAATTAAACCTTTTTCTTTTGAGCCATCCTATGAATAGGGCGTATAACATGTTTGGCACCAAGGATTAAGCCCATTTGAGATGAATCCAACACATACATGAAGCTGTCTCTTATTAGACTAGGTCTTTCAGATATTATTTTGTCTAACATTCTTCCGGTTGTGTTTTCTAATATGGCTACTCGATTATTGCAATCTAGAATAGCTCTATACTTGGATAGTTAATCCATTTTGAGTAAAATATCAAGCCCAAGGAAATCAAGGATGAATAGATTGCAAAAGAATAGATGGGTTTGTTAGGCAACTCTTACATTTTCATAGGTTATACAAAGATTAGTCATACTGCCTATAGGAATAGATATATGGAGAGGGGTTTCTACTATTTCTAGGGTAAGTTTTCATTTATCGACTAATTTCTTAGAAATAAAACCGTGGGAAGCTCTAGTATCAAATAAAAATCTTATTGAAATTTCAATAACACATATATTACCTTCTAGGATTCCCTTTCCCTTTACATCTTCAACGGGCGAAGGCTCGCTTTTTATAGCATAGACCTTAATTTGTTCTCCCTTCTTCATTAATGGGCACCTGTTCTTCCATTGACCTGGCTGATGGCAATGATAACAAAGACCCTTGTGTATCATAAAAAAAGGTTTTCATGCGTCTGCATCTTGGGACTCCTACACTGTGTTGAGAGATGATCTTTCTTTTGGCAATTGAAACAAACAATATCCTTATAATGATTCTCTTGGGGCCTTCCACCATACTTTCCTTGCCACGACTTCTTCCTCATGTTCTAATTATTACTATTTCCTTAAGCTACCGCAAGATTTCTTTTACCCAATGCTTTGTACCAAAAACCCACATCTAGTAAGTTCATGAAGGTTCCTTTCACATGGCTAGTCATTCGTTCCTCATATTGCTCTTTTATTCCTACAATAAACATTTCATTCTTCTTCAAGGGCGTGTCTATTAGTCCCGACCAAAACAAGATAACTCAGTGAACTTATTTAAGTAATCCTCTATAGACTTATCTTCTTGTCTTAAGTCCATGAAATTTATGTAAAGATGGGATTTTCCATCTGCAGGTATATACTTCTCCTTAAATACTTCCTTAAATCTAGCCCATGAGAAGTTGTCTTTAGATTCATTCCAAGTGATGGATTCCCATCATGCGAGAGCTCATTCCTACTGCATTCAATCCTTTGAATATCCTTTCATAAGAGCGAAGCCATGCTTGTACTTCAACAATAGACTCAGTTCATTGGAATGGTTTCCCTTCCAAGTTAGTATAGTTCTTGCAAAGAGTGGAGAAATTTGTTTAAGGCTGTACTGGAATCGCTACTTCTTCCACAACCGTAGCATTATGACCATTAGTGTTTGTCGTGCCGTTGCTTCCCATTCCTCATCCTCTACGATTGCCCATTTCTTACTATCTGTATAGTAAAGAGACAATTTAGAACATATAAACAAGATTGTCTTAGGGAATGGGTATTAAGCTTTTAATGATTTTGGATGGATTTATTCTGACATATATGCTCTCTCATTGACTAAACTCATTCAAGGATATTACTAATCCTATCCCTAATGAGTCAACCCCATCAAGGCAGAGGTACTTGCTAACCTAAGCTTTAATATTAGCTATGATGAACCGCCTTTTCAACCCTTGAAGATCAACACAAATAAATTCATGGTGTTCATGTGCCACAAATTCAAGTACCGAAAATGCAGATAATCAGGGATTTATAAGAAATAAAAGTAGAAAATAGAATAATAACTGAATATCACATCATATTAAACAACATAATTATACGTGTGGAAAGTACATATAACTACTCCAAGTTATGCATTAGAGTTACAATAAGTACTAACCCAGCCTAGGATATTTATAACTGCATATCCTTATATGGGCTGGTAGATACAAAATACACGATACACGATACAAAGGAAAGTTGAAAATAGATAATTATGGAAAAGGATCCTCTAGTCTTCATACTCCAGGCTCCTTCCGAAATGCTCCAAGCTACCTGACTACTTGACTGTCCAAAAAATGGGTACTAGAGTTTAAAGAAAAGAAAAATAAACTCCAAATCAGTCATTGGACAGGTGTGAGAAACTCAAAATACGGATGTTTAAAAATAAAAGGGTATCTCATAAGACCACGTCGCACATAAACATGGAACAGTTATTTACCTTATGATAACCAAATCTTTGATATGGAAATTTTTGAAATATTATTTTTAATATCATTCTTTTGAATTTTTTTTAAAATAAACTTATAAATGTTAGCATCTTACATTTCAGAATTTGCATAACTAAGTCCGTATGGCACTTATTGGGTATTGGATTTCCAACCGAATAAAAGATAATAAACTATCTCCCGTGTAGTGCATTTCTAAAGGAATGCAACTTACACCCCTATGTTGGTCCTCATGCGAATTATCACCAGCCAATTCGAATATTACATGAATAACACCAAGTATTACATCACCCGGCAGTTACCAACCTATTCGAGATCCCGAGCATACACCATATAATTTAGACCTGATATTATAGCGGGTAGAAATTTTATAGATATAGAAGGTGATTTCAGACCCTAATCGGTTGCGAGCTACTTAGCCTTATAGCATCCCCACTTTCACTATTCTTGGGCGTGAAGCTTGAGGTAACGATTACCTTTTTTACATACCACATCTTCCACTTGAATGCCACTTTACCATTTTACAATCACACAACTGATTTCTACAAACGTACAACTCCTGAGCTCGTACATCCCAGGAAAGGGTGTTAAACTAAGAAAAGTTGCTTTCTACACTACTAAACAGATGATACGTTCATAGAGATCAATCAATATGATTCAGAATGCAACGTTAGACATTCATGCATATTAGTTGTCCTGGAAAAGGACAAATTGAATGTACTTTGCTACCACATTCTGTCGGGAAGTATCCCTGGAATTAGTAGTGAATAGTCCTTCTATTGTGGAAGTTTCCAGAATGGAGGGACAACTGCTATTATTTGTCTCGGGAGCTACCAAGAGATTATCAACAAGTAGTCCTTCTGAAATAAAGATCCCCTACCTTTTAAAATTTTAGTTTTGAACATACCTTCTTCACTTTCGAACGCGTAAATTGGTTCGAAGTGGTTTTCGAAAAGGGATTACCTGAATCCAACTCCAGTTTCAATGAACCAATTATCGATAAAAAGATGTTAAGTGGGTGGATAATAAATATTCCACTTATTTGTTTTCTTTTTATCCAAAGATATATTTTAGAGATTTTTATCTTTTGAAAACCATTTCTTTTCAGTATATATAGAATTCATTAAACCTCCTTGTGAAAATTTAAAAGGTCATTTTCATAAATTATTTTAGAATACATTATTGAGTAAAATAGGGTCAAATAGAAATTGTACTACTTTTGATGAATTTTAATTTCCATATTCAACATGTACTATGGGTGGAATAATGGTGAAATCATCTTTTAAATTCCACGAATAGTACGAGTTTCCTCCTTGGAATTTAACACCAAGTATAAGTAGATTATTTATATACAATGCAAGTTTTTTAAGTTTGAAAAGTGTAATCTTTTATACTTAATTAAATTTCAACATTTTGACCTCAACCAGATCTCACGAATAGAAAAATCAGGTGTACTCGTCGACTTGTTAGAGCTAAGATTAAATCATTTTCTTATAATAGCTTTACTTAATAATTTATTTATTTAAACTTCTTTAAATAAATTATAAAGCTTTTAATTCTTTTTTAAAAAACTTATTTATTTATTTATTTATAAGAAAACATTTATAAAAGTTTGGAAAAGAATTGTAAAGTTTGAAATCATATTTTTAATCGTTATTGAAAAAGTGTTTTAAAAAGTGCCATGGAAGATGTTTTAAAAGCTATATTGATTAAAACAACTTTTATAGCATTAGGTAATATATATATATATATATAGCGAAAATCTCTTTTAAATTTTTCTAAAAGATTTATATGAGTATTTGATAGTTTTAACATTTAAAATATTCATTTTGAATAATTTTACGACTTTGGTCATTAAACTACAAAACCACGATATTTTTGAAAACTTGTTTTGGACTTGATTGGAAACCTATAAGAGGAAAACTTGATTTTATTTCATTGATTGAAAACTATTGATATAATAGTTCGGAAAATTCTTACTACAAAGACTTACGAGCTATATTCCATTTTATATGCTCAATTGAATCATACGACTTTAAATCGCGAACCACCATTATGCGACGCACCTAGTTTTACTCGATTATTAATTTTCATTTAAAAATTTTGGGGATAAGTTCAAACGATTATAAAATGTTTATAAAATATTTTTAATTGTTTTCAAGGGGTTTAATGATTTTATGTTTACTTTTATAAGTTGATTCGGAAAGTGATTTTCTTGTGTAATATCGACGTGTATTTAACGTGACTTGTTAGACAACCATAATAATAACCTGTACTTGATGAAAAACATATAAATAAGTATCCATAGAAATCATTTCATGTCATTATATATATATATATATATATAATAAAATAGAGTCTCTCACCTTGGAATAAGACGATTAACTAGAAAATGGATTATCATTTCTAACTCGAACCGAAATTCATGAACACTCGCCCCGAAGCTCCTATAGGGGTCCGCCTTGCTTCTGAAGAGGGTAGGGGTTCATGTCCTTAGTCTGTGAGGGTGGTAGGCTCAGCTAGGGTGATTGGCCGTGGGTTTGAAGAAAAAGAGAAAGGATTTGGGTGAGTTTTGTCATGATATATATATATATATATGTGTGTGTGTGTGTGTGTGTGTGTGTGTGTGTGTGTATGTATGTATGGGTGTGTGTACTGTATAACTTTAAATATAAGTTTCTATAATTTTCTTTTTTTTGCTTAGATTGAAGCCAATAAATTATGGGGGATGCTTTTAGAAAAATGAAGAAGAAGATGAATGAATGAAGTGAAGAAGTGAAGTGGCATTTATAGGAAAATGGAAGAGTGTAAACAACTCCTCCTTACATCACCACATATCATCATGCCATCTCATCCTCCCATTACCATGCGCTGGCCACCTGCCCCCTTAGGTACTGTCGTGTCATATCATGGAGGGTCAAGGCCATGTTTCTCTTTGATTGGACATTTGATGGTGATAATATGTGATAATTAGGTTAGGTTCTCACCCACCACCACATACTCTGCCTCTTTTCATTATTACCTACTTGCGCCACCTCTTCCACCATCATCGTGGCATAGCCAAGTCCTATCCACCACTATGTGCTTTATAGATGTGATGTTTGATGGTAAGGGCTGGTCACTTAAGTGAGAAGGAGTTATTTATAATATCTTATATGTGTGTATATTTAGTATATACGTATTATAAGTGTCCATGCATATGTGTATATATATGTGTGTCATTTGGATGTCATATATAATTAGCAATGTTCTACAACTTCTATATGTTGAATCGTTGTGAATTTCAATTTCCGATCATATTTTCACTTCTTATTTAATATACATATATTTGTAAATAAAGTTTGAAAATAATTTTTCTATTATTATTTTTAAATAAAGGTCTTTTAAATTTGATTTAAAAAACCATTATTTTGTCATTTACACTAGAATTTTAAATTTAATCACACGTTTTATAAGTGATGAATTTATGGGTCATGAGCTATTTTCTGATTCAAAGAAAGATTAGAATTCCATGGGTTTTTTCAAGGTTTATTGAGACGACCTGACTTCCAATCCCCAGGAAATCGTATCATCTTCAAGAAAGAAAGGGATAGAAGAAGAAAAGAAAGAGAAAGAAGAAAGACAACAACATCAGAGAACTCACAGCGGAACGAATAAAATATAATATATCACATAAATGTTACATGGTATCATATTACATCAGAGTATACAACTTAAACAATACATATTAGACAGTTATAAACATCTGTCTAACTATACAATTCACAATACACAAGAAACAGATACCAAACAAACACAGCGGAACCATAATATATCTACACGTGAAAGCCTCCTGCTCCATATCTCCTCCAGAACTCGTCAAGCTAACCTGAATCACTTGACTACTCATACATAATATGAGTACTCAAGAGTTTAATAAAACAGAAAATAAATACTCGGGTCAGACATGGGTCTGGTGTGAGTAAACGGTTAAAAATTGCTTAACTTTAGAAAAACCTTTGAAAAGAAAAGGTATCACGTAAGACTTCCCACACATAAACATGAAAAAGTTTTTACCTTACGCTAACCAAAAAATTTGATAGGAAATCAAGTGTTATTATAATAGTGTCTAGGGTTTTCAAGTAAATAAGAAATAGCCGAAATTGTTACATGATTAAATTCCAGCTACTAGCCACAAATGTGGGTAATACAATCAAAACCGTAGGGTTTCGTAGGAAGAATGGGTTTCCATCAATGGTAGGGCTACTAGGGTACCGCCCGTCACAGTACGTGGCCTAGATCAACGTACCGAGGAGCAGGCCCGCTCCTCTGCAACACAAGGCCGGAACCATCCCTCACTGGACAGTCCCGAACAAGACAACCCCGTAGTTGGCCGCGACCCAACTGCCCACATAGCTGAATAAAAAGGGACTTCTAGACAGGGGAAAACTTGCTCTCCAGTGGGAGCTACCCACGAAGCCTTGTTGCACCTCCCCTGTTTTGGCCATTCTCGGTTGACGAGGCTTGAAGCTGCGATTACCTTTATAGAACACATCTATCGTAGAATGCTCATCGTCCACCTAACAATGTTCTGAAAGCATTCAATCCATACAAGTTCGTTCCGGGTTTGAACGAAACCGAAGGCACTATCTCGTTGCACTCATTTTGGAATCACCCTCAGAGTCAACGACCATAGCCCTTGCACTCTAAATCACCATCTCGAACCTAGAAGTACTATTCCGTCAAACTCATTACGGAATCACCCACAGAGTTATACTGACGTATAGCCCTTACACCTCGAGTCTTCACTTGCTCCACTTGGATTCATGGCCTAACGTTTAATTGGAATCGATGTGGTCTTCGGATCCCAAATATGGAAACCCGATCACGGTCTCACCGAAACCAAATGCCATTTTAATGTCCAAGTTGTACTTAAGAGTTTCAATCAGCTAAACTTATTCGGGATGATATAAACAGATAGATGCATCATATTATCACAATAGATAATTCATAACAACATTCATCTTCACAAAGCAGCATATCATAGATACCCAAATCATCCAGTATCAATCAATTACCCAATATCATCATCCAATATCAACCACCCAATATCAATCAATCATCCAACACCGATCAATCAATAATAATCAATCATCCATCAACAGAATTGATCAACTCTAAATCAATTTGATTAACCTTAAATCCTTCTTCATTTATTTATTTTAAATAAATAAATTGATCATCTCTAATGATCTTCCTTAATTAATCTTCCTTGATTAACTATACTTTAATTACATTTAATTAATTATCCTTAACCATATGCAGTAATTAACCTTTAATTACTATCATTAATTACAATAATTAATGATCCTACACTTACTTCATTAATTAACCAATTAAAATTAATTACATTAAACCTTAATTAGTTACAATTAATTAATCATACTTACATTAATCACTTATGTTAATCAACCTTGATTAATATCATTAATCACATTAATTAATAATTCTTATTAATTAATAATTACTTTAATTAATTTAAATAATTAACTTATAATTAATCATTCTACTAATCATAATCAGTAATTAACAATTTGTAATTACTTATCTTAATTAATTAAATTCTTATTTAATTAACTTCTAAATTAATTATATTAATCCTTGATTAATTAATCCTTAATTACTTCATTAAGTAATTATTAAGTAATTAAATTAATAAATCCTTAATTAATTACTATATTAATTAATTACAATTTTAATTAATTACACTTAGTAATTAATTTTAAGTTAAACTCATTTATTAATTAATTAATCACATTAATTGATTAACTAAAATAATTAAGTAATAAACCCTTAATTACTTACATAAGTAATTATCTTTAATTACTTCTTTTAATCAATCTTGATTACTTCCTTAATTATTAACCTTAATAAGTAATTAATAACATTATTAAATAATCCTTAATCCTTTAATTAATTAATTACTTCATAATTAATTAACTTCAACAATTATATTAATCAATTCTTAAATTGATATCATCAAGTGATTAACCAATAATCACTTCCATTAAAATACTCCCATGAGTAATTAATACAAATTACTTCCATAAGTAATTAACTTCCTCAATTACATTCAACAATTAACCACTAATTACTTTATTAAGTAATTATACTTAATTAATCCATAATTAAGTGATTATTAAAATTTATAAACAATTAACTAATTATTTAAAATTAATTAAATAATTAATTAATTAACTTCTAATATTTAAGAAAATCTTTAATAAATTAAGAAAAAACCATAAATCTTAATCAAACTTAACTTATTAACAAATCATATTAAATAAGTATTCTTAAGTTAGTTATCCAAATAATTTAACCTTATTTATTTCCATAAATAAATTATTTGAATTATTTAAATCTTATTTATTCAAAGACAAGTTATTAAACTTGGTTTACAAAATCATAATAATAATCTTACTTGAAATAAAAAACATTTATAAATCATTTTCAAATTAAAAAAACACTTTAAATTATCAAATTTTAAACTTATTTAATTCAATATAAATTGAAAATTTGTTATTAAAACATTGCTTCAAAACTTTAACTTAAATCTTTGATTTAATAATTTAAATTCAAATTCTCTTTTAAATTTAAATTTTAAACTTAATTAAGATAATTATTTTTAAAATCAAACATCTTAAAACATTTTTATATTTAAAATATAAATGAAAATATCACTTTTAAACATTTGGTTTACCCCTACTTTTAACGACAAGTTTAACTTTATAAACTTGTTAATTCCATAATGCTTGATTCCTAATTTATTCAACTCAAGTTTATATTGCAACTTAGTAATATATCTACTACCAGAACAGCAACCCAAAAACCCAAAGCAAACAATGATTCAACCCGAGTCAACATCGAAGCAACCCAAACTCCAAAATTCTTCGAGTCACCCCCGAGTCACACGCGAACTTCCCTCCGAGTTTCCATTCATCTTCCCCAACACGAAACTCCAGCGACCCAAAACTGTGCACCACTAACACGGCGCACATGCACCTCCACCGCCGGCCACCATCGTTCATCGCGACGACCCACCACGGTCATAAAATCACTCTCGATCACAACCCTAAACCCAGATCCATGAAAACAAGAACGTATCGAATTTTCGATCCCAAGCTCAAAACTACACAGTAACACGAAACAAAACTCCAACGCCAACGACCATCTCGTCGCCGTTCCACCTCGCCGACCTGTAACGACCCAGAATTTTATTAAATTAAAATTTGAATATTTAATTAATTTTAAATATTAATAAGTGAATTTATAAGTCAAATAAATTTTTATTTGAATTATTGGATTTAATTGGATAATTAAATCGATAAATTAACATGTGAAATTATGGAAATAATTAAAAATTGAGTTAAACATGATTGAAAATAATTTGGAAAATTTTATTTAATCATACTGGAGTTATAGAAATATTTTAGAACTTTTAAAATCGAATTAAAAGTTAATTTGTGAAAATTGAATATTTTAATATTTGATAATCGACTGTAAAATAGTCAATTTTTGAACAGTCTCAGAATTGAACGAAACCAGTTCCATTGGATCCGTAATAGTTAGTTATTACCGGATTTCAATTTTCGTGTCAATCGGAGTTATCGTTTGATCGTGGCAGCTCGAAACGCATCGAATTATTTTTAATTTAAATTTGGCGAGTCAAAATAGCCATTTTTCAAAAAGTCTCGGATTTCGACGAAACCAGTTTCATCGGATCCGTAATGTGATATTATTGTAAGGTTTCAAATTTCAAGTCGTTTGGATTTACCGTTTGTCCGGTACAAATTAAAACGCCTAGAAATCGATTTAAATCGGTTTAATTTAAATTGAGCGTTTACAGCCATAACTCGCACATACTTCCGAATTAGCTTCCGAAACCTGTTCCATTGTGTCCGGAACGCGGGATAAACCCTAGGTACGCTGGTTACGGCGTCTAAATCGGAGTTCGGAATTCCCGGGATGAATAGTGTTTACGCTAGCTTTTTCTATAAATAGGAGTTAAAATCTAAAATAAAAAGAAAATGCAAAACCCTAATTCTAATTGCTCAGCCAGCTACATGAATTCAATGGCCGAAATTGCCCCAAATTCATCCCTCCAAATCTCCTAATCCATTCACTTTTATCACAAACTCTAAACTAAGAAATCGTAGAGCACATTAAGATCTACAAGATCAACGGCTATGATCGCGAATGGCTTCACGAATCAACGGGAAATTGACCATGAAGTGGCCGTTCATCATCACGTGCGCACGAGAAACTAGGAGGCCGAGCCCTATGGTGCTTCAGCCGAGTGGAGGGGTGGTCGTGTGCTTCGCATTGGTGGTGTTGTGATCGAGTTTCATTGAGTAAATTGTTTGTAAAATCAAACCCTAGATGAACTTGGATGGGTTCTTGCGTTTGTTATTTGCTGTAGAAGTTGCGTGCAAAATGAAGAGGAGGGAGAAGGATGGGGACGGCCAAGATCTGTTGGATTGGGATCCTATGGCTATAGATGGATATAGGTTATAAATTATTAAGTTTAAGTTGTAATTATTAAGTTTAAATTTGTGTAAACTTCAAAAATTCATATCTTTTTCATACGAGGTCGAAAAAATGCAAACTCAGTTGCGTTGGAATCGTATGGACGAGCACTACGCGATGGAGATGGTTTGGAGTCGTTTGGAGTTAGTGAGAATTTCGGGTAAAATTAAACGCGCGTTTAATTTTATTCGAAATAAAAGCTAAAACGGAATTTAAAACCAAGGTGAGAACTTCTCACTCAATCGAATAGGTTTCGATTTTATTTTAAATAGTTAGATTTAAAATATTTGAATGCATGTTTGAATGATGACTGTAAATTATTGATTGTTAAAATAGACATTATGCGCCGTTAGTAAGCGGATGTTATTTAATATAAACATATACCGCGAATATTTCATAAACAGTGAAATTGGTATTATATATAATATCAATATATATATATTGGCATATGTATATATTGCAGTTATTGATTTCCCGCATTTTTTGTTAGCGGATGAGACCCTATTACGCCGTTAGTAAGCGGATAATATTTAATAAGAACATATACCGCGATAATTTCGTACTGGAGCGAAATTGGTATTGTGCTAATGTTTTTGGATGCAGGGAAACAGGTTGGAGGGATCCAACTGGATTCCTCAACAGTATTTATTTAATTTCAGATATTTTGATATTTGATTGATTATCATATCGATATATGATATCGTTGTTGTCGTGATTAACTATGTGGTGTGTAGCATCATTGGACCCAAATTTTGGGATTTTAAAATGATCTTTTAAATGATTTTTGAAAATATACTATATTTTTGGAAACTGATCCATTTTAAATAATTAAACGCTATAATTTTTAAAGTTATAAAATTATGGGTTTTGTGAAATATAGTTAAAACGCTGATTTTTAGAAATACAGTTAAAAGCTGATTTTTGAGAAATATGGATTAATGATTTTATAAAATAATTTAAACTGGATTTTTGAACTTATTATTAAAAGTTTAAATATAGGATTTATAAAATTTGATTTTTTTATAAATCGAAATGGTGATATTATAAAGTAATTTAAAGACGTTTTAAATAATAATATAAATTGATTTATATTAAAAGATTTATAAATGGATATTTATGAATTGAGATTCAGACATCATAAAACAAGTTTTTATAAGTGTTTGAATGAAGTGAAAATGAATTTCATTAAAGAATGAAATTTATAAAATTATAAATGGTGAAGTTATGAATGAAATTTATAAATAGTAAGATTTATAAATTTGTGAAGTTATTTGAAGAATAAATTTTGTTAAATAAATGAATCTTATAAGTTATAAGATTTATGGTTTGGAAAGTCTTTAAAAGAACGATTTTATAAATTAATCGTTTTATAAGTATTTAACTTATAATATGAACGTTTAGTTTATAATTTAGTTATAAACTGGAATAGGTTAATAAAGGAATTTATAAAAAGGAAGTTTTTATAAATAAATAGAAATGGAATTTATAAACGTTGTTTTATAAATTCGCAAACGACTTATTTTGATAAGTTAATTGTTATAACTTAGAAATGGAGTTATATTCACATTTTTGAATAGTGAATAATCCTTTGAATTAAAATGAATAGAAAGGATGATATTTATTAACGTAGTATATTCACATTTTTGAATAGTAAATAATATGTTAAAGAAAATTGATTTAGATATGATGTTCTAAATAGAATTAAAACGATCTAACGATGTTTTTAGATGTGTTGAGATTCGAAACCATAGATCTCAACATTTATTGTTGAAATAGATGTTTCGAGAAATAAAAGGAAATGGTAGACTATAACACTGTTGTTATAGTAAATGATTTCCGAAAGGAAATGTTTTTAATAGTATTGGGATTTATATATCTATTTTAAATTCGAATCCCTATACTAGTGATTTTGGGTTGTCGTAACGATGTTTTACGCAACATTCGTTTTGGCCCAAGTAAATATGTTTAAGTGAATGATTTCCTTAAAGAATGAATTATATACTTAATTCGATTTAAGTATATTGAATATTTTCTAAGTGTTGAAAATAAATGATTGTGAACTACTTATTTAATAAGTATGGAAATGTTTTCCAATGTAAAGTGAATATTTTGAGAATTTACCTTTTTGAAGATAAATTGAAAGTGAATAATTGAATTGTATATTCATGAATATTTTGAAATATAAATTCGTTATGGAATTTATAAAAGAAAGGTGGAAATTGTTTGAAAATAAATATTGATTTATTTTTGAAGTGTTGAAATTATATATCTTGTAAAGATATTTTGGAAAATAAATAATTTGGGAAAATTATTTGGAATCTGGTGATGTTGTGCATATCAATTGATAGTTCAATAACCGACTATCAGTATTTCCCTTTGAATGGGTATTTGATGCGAATTGATTGAATTTGAATGCACACTTATTTTTGAATAAGCGCTCACTATTCGGGTTAACCGGGAAAGGACCATGGGGTCGTATAACCCACTCTGAATATGTGATACGTCGTTGTGAATCGCGTTTGAAGATCGGTGTTGAAGACCGGTATTTGCGAGAGTGATAGGATGAACTATCGATTGACTCTGCACCGAGTAGCTACGGTATTGAGTTCTCCATATGTGATGGTGAATCCGATCAGGATTGTGAATATCCGGATTGCAAGGACTTCTTTGTAAGTGCCTTCGATTTTGTTCGAGCCCGGAACAAACTTGTATGGATTGTATGTCTGACATTACAAGTTGAGATATAAAGCCGATTTCTTTCAAATATATTTCTGTTGGTGGCGGAGAATTTATTCTTTGCTTAACACCCTTCTTTGAGACGTACGAGCTCAAAGGTTATATAGTTGAAGTTATCAGCGATATATCCCATTTTGGTAATGTGACATGCTGAGTGATGCTGAAATGATCATTGTGTTGATTATTTGTGATAGGATCGTTTATTTGATCGTCTATCCTTGTGATCATTTTGTTGATCATTTGTTGACCCAAAGCATGGCTTTTGTATAAAGTATGTTTTTGTGGACGTGAATTCGTCGAGCCTCACACCTCGTGAATGGTTAAAACAGGAAAGAAGCAGCAAGGTTATGAGGGGTAGCACCCTTTAGGATGTGTCCATTTCCTTCTGGAAAAGGGTGGTATCATGGTATGGAGCCCAGATACTTACTCATGTTGAAAACACTTTATGATTGTGTGAATTGATTACGAGCGCTCGGTGAAAAGGTCCCAAAGGACCGGGGGATGGCATATTCGGTCAGTTGTTACTCAGTTAGGAGTAACCCGGCCTTGTGTTGGTAGAGATCCGGTTTGGTTCTCGGGGATGTCCATCCAGAGGCATTCTCAGTGGCAATGGGAAGTTCCTTGGCCTGATCATTCGTTGGAAATCCAATTCCCAATACGAAACTTGTACGGTATTAGTTGTAGAACCTGCCATTCACTTATGGTGGTCACCACTGTTTGGATGGTAGCTATAGTAGGCATAGTTCGAAATGTCTATGTTGGCTAAGATTTATATTCTACTTTCGAAATGAATTTTTCCTACACTATACACTAATAATAATATCAAATATTATTTTAAATGCGTATCAAGCATCTTTGACTATCATAAGGAGAAATCTCCTCCGATTCTGCGTTTGCATGTGTGTGTGTGCGGGAGGCCTTATGGTAGTCTCATTTTTAAAAAGCATTGCGAATTAATTTAAAAATATCCCTCTTTTTGATTTTAAGTTAAATAAACTGTTTTGAGTTCTCACACCAGTCACATGACTGACTTGGAGTTTATTGTTTTCATTCCTAAACTCTGGGTGCCCACAAATTTTCCACACGGGCAGTCAAGAGTTAGGTTTATCAGGATATTTTGGATATTCTGGAGTTGCTGGAGGCAAGCTGGATGGCATGGCGTATTACTAGTTTATATAATATTTCTTTTTCCGCTGCACTGTTTGTTGTTGTATGTTGTTGTACACTCTGATGTGATGATATGATGTAATGTAATGTATAAAATGTAATAACTGATATAGTTCTTTGTTTAAAGATTATTCATTTATTATTATATGTTGTTCCGCTGCGAATTGTGAGATTCTGTTGTTTTCTGTCCCGTCCTATTTTCTCCTGTTTTTTCTTTTTCCCCTATTCTCTTTTTCTTCTATTTTAAAATTCTTCTATCTTCTATTTTTCAAATTCTCTGTTTTCTTTCTCTGTTTTCTAAAAATTGTCTATCTTCTTTTCCCTCTATTTTTCTTTTTCTTTCTTCTTTTTCTCTCTTCTTTCTTTTCTTTTCTTTTTAAAACCCATAACATCTCGGTTTTCGGCCTTTGATTTCTCGGCAGTCGATAAAGTGAGTGTCGATGTTGAATTTTCGAAGAACGAAAATCCGCTGACTGTTACACGACCCCACCATCGAGTCGCCACAACCAAGCACAACATCCACCCCAAAAACGAACGAGCTCGATCAAAAATTCAAGATGCAAAAGCTCCTATAGTTCGACCGAAACCAAACAACTCTAAAACCCTAATCGTGCCAATTCCAATCGATTCAACAAATATAAAAATTCTTTTGCATTTTTCCTATAACCAACCATATATACTCAAGCTATGATCCAAATCTCGAACCAAATTATTGTACAGATAATCATCAATTCACAAAATCCCCAATTTCGTATAAACCCCAAATTCACCCTAATTACTCAATTAAAAATTATGATAGTAACATCTAAAATCAAGATTTTTCATCACCATTCCATACATGAAATCAAAATTTGAATTTCAAGCAGTTAATTTTTGACTAAAATTTAAGTTTCACTGTAAATTTGCAAAAATATGAATAACTAATTCATTTTAAACCCTATAACTATTTTTAGATGATAAATCACTTGATTACAAACAATTTTCATTTACAAATTACGTCCAATTTGTATTCAAAATCAAGTTATTGATTTTAAAAGAACAAATCAAACCTGTAAAATAACAGTATTATTATACAGGCATTTAGTATATTTTTTTTATTTAACAAACATACATTCAGGTAGACTAAATACATCATCAAACTCAAATCCATTTGCATGCAACATTCAATTAAAAATTAAATCAAAACTGTTTCTAAATTATAATTTACTCACTTTTTTCAATATGCAGGGAATATGGCAGTTTTTATTCTTTGAATCTGAGAAATGTTTTGATACTTGCTGATGAAAATCCCTTGCATGCCTCAAATTAGTTGTTTTTAAAGTGTTGCAAAAGATCTGTACTCCCCAATGAAATGCAGATTGAAGGTTGTTGTTGATAGTTGCAGATTTGATCCTCATTTGAAATGCAGGTTTTGAATTGCAGTAATTTGATTTGAGTTTATATTTGATTTTGCTTTTGATTTTCTTTTGGGTTTTCATTATTAGGTTTTGATTTTGGAAAGAAATGAAGAAGAAAAGAAAAGTTTTAGAAACTGTGAAAAAAATAAACTCATATTTTTGTTTCTCTTTTACAACCTTTTGTTTACTTAAGTTTCTTTTTTTTATATTTGAAAAATAGAAACTTGCCTTTGTTCTTTAATTTAGACAAATGTCATTAGCATGTTTTAAAAATTACAAGTGTTAAAGATCTTTGCAAAATTGTTTTTAAAACCTTATAAAAATAATATTTATATCTTATTTCTATGTAATATGAATATTTGTGTTTGTGTAATTCTTTTATGTTAATAAACTTTGAATTTTAAATAAATATACAAGTATGAAATCTTTATACATGTATATTATTAGCATTTTAAAAGAAAACAGAATAAAACTTTTATTAAACCACTTTTTTTTAAGCTATCATATTTTAAAATAAACAATCTTATAGTTGAAACAAATTGAATAAATCTTAAATTTACTTTTGAGAAAGATTTAGTTTTAAAACAAAGCTTTAATTTGAAAATTCATACACATAAAAATTAATAGATTAAATTAAATTTCAAAACAACTCAAATTATAACATATACATACATACATATTACAAATTTAAAATTCAACTTTATTTAAAACAAAAGATCTCCTATTCATAATATATATCAAATGTATATATTATAAACAGAATAAAATTTGATTAGCGTTGAAAAATAAATCTTATCCATTTTAAATTGTTAAAAAGATATTGATCACAATTATCAGATTAAATATTTGTTATCCTTTAAAAAGAATAAATTTACCAATTTAAATTAATATTATAAAGAAAATTATCAAACCAATTAAATTATTTATACAGATTATTAAATTTATATTGCCTAAAATTACGGGTCGTTACAATCCTTCCCCCTTAAAAGAATTTCGTCCTCGGAATTTAAAAGCAAAGGTAATTTAATAACCCAGTAAAGATTTTAATTTAAATCAGCAAAGCATACTTATCAATCAGTTACTAACAATCATAGCTATCAATCAAACAAACAATCCCAACTAATTATCCTGACGCAAATCAGAATAAATCTCTAATACTATCTCGAGTTTCCCAAGTATAAATCACTGGAAGACTCGCTCTACAAAAGCCAACAAACTAACTACACTACCAAAATCCGGAGCTCCTCTCATCTCTAGATCCATGAATCTGAACAGAACTTCAGACTATACCGAAGTCCAGCTCAACTTCTAAATCCAACTGAACTACAGATTCAACTACCCACGATGGATCATACACGTACTCCCTCAGAGATACGTGATATTCAATGAATTCCAGCTATTCAAACTGGCAATTCAATCTTATCCTATTAAATACAGATAAGAAATCTCAAATGCCTCAGCACTAACCAACCAATCTTATCCAATTACTGCTCTCAACTAGAGAAATCTTAACAACAATGAAGTCTCCAACTTCGAATTCCAAACTCCTTATCTCATATCTACATAACTCAATAGACAATCTTGGCTGCCAATCTTCTCCCTGATCATCTCAACCTATGCTGATTCTTCCAGAGACAACTAGACCAAAGCAAACCAGTTTCTGGATCCTATTCAACATAAGAGTCCTCCAAAATCCGTCGAAATCCAGAACACAAGCTCTACTTACCAAGCAATAGCAAACTGAATTTGCTTCCTTCCTTGCACAGCTGCTAACTTGCTTCCACTGCACAACTCTGATTCTGAAATAGATGAGAATACTGTTGATGAACACAAGTATAACTTATCCAATATATCCGGTAAACTTTGTTCGTCAAATCCATAAAAATCCGAGTGACACATCAGACTCGGTCACACAACCTTATAATAGAATCCAACTCAAAAACTAGATCTGACCAACTCAAATTCCAAAAAAATTCTGAGTTGCTACATCAACTCTCTTTCTCCAAAAACCATCCTATAATCAGGCTAACTACCCAAAATCGCTTCTGGATCCAAAACAATATGGAACTCAATTCCAGATGCAGACACCCTTCTGATTACCTCAGTAGCTCCTACTTCCACATGAGAATTCTCAGTCTCAAACAAAAGATTGCCCAAAAATTCCCAAATTAATCGCAAGTCACTTTTGTGATCCAACCTAATTCGGATTCCAAAGATATCTGCCCTCTCTTTACCAATAGAACAGCTTTAAGCTTCTCTGAACAAGGTTAACCCTCAAGAAAACTTTCACCAATTGCCTAGACCGCTGATCGAAGAACCACCAAGGTTCCTGGATCATCGGAGAAACGAGCCACACAGCTGCTTCCAAACTCTACTTCGACGATACTGCAAAGCCAAAAGACCTCCTCGTCAGCACACCGAATACTTCGAGTTGCACTGCTACCATAGCTAACTAAAGACTTCTAATCCAAAGGCTTCTCGAAAACCAAAACTGTCAACAAACCACACAAAAGACCTTTGAGATGGTAGAACCTCTAAAGAAACTCGGGATCCAAACCAAGCATCTACAACTCGCTCACCTTAAGGAATAACAAATGAGACAATGCCAAAATGAAACAGTCATAGACCTTAGTCTCATATTCCCAAAACAGCCAACCTCCATGCTGAAGATCCAAACAACTTCTACACAGACGGATCTTCCCTGCAGCAGGTAAAGAGTGCTCCTCAACAACTACTAAAACTGCTTCTCACTTATTTCCAGAACTGCTTCAAGAGAAAACATCTTCTGAAAATATCCAATAGATACTGCATCTCATCACGCAGTTATCAAGATATCATTACTTACTTCTGCACTTCCGACAGATCCAAACTCAAGAATAATTTGCTCACCCGAGCGAAATCCAAACTTACACTTCAAAGGTGAACTCCGGATCTTCAAAAGATTTCCTTCGGATATCAGAGAAATCCTTACTCCAAGCTACAAATCTCACTCGAGACGGTATTAGGTCTACAGTCTTGACAAAAATTCTTCCGATCTCAAACATAAGGACCTCTTCCATCAGTGGTAGTCGTGTTACACACATACCACTACTCCATCTACCTCTAAAACTTATGTTGGAAAATTCGAACAGATAACCCAACAGATCAGGTATATATATACATATAGTTATATATATAAAAACTACAAGCACGCTCTCTCAAGAAAGACACCACTCCAGAGCCTAGGTATTCACTCAACCTAATGCTCCCTAAAGAAAGACACACTTCAGAGCCTAGGTATTCACTCAAACTAATGCTCCCTAACGAAAGACACACTTCAGAGCCTAGGTATTCACTCAACCTAATGCTCCCTAAAGAAAGACACTTCAGAGCCTAGGTATTCACTCAACCTGGCTCTGATACCAAATGAGACGACCCGACTTCCAATCCCCAGGAAATCATATCATCTTGAAGAAAGAAAGGGATAGAAGAAGAAAAGAAAGAGAAAGAAAAAAGACAACAACATCAGAGAACTCACAGCGGAACGAATAAAATATAATATATCACATAAATGTTACATGGTATCATATTAAATCAGAGTATACGACTTAAACAATACATATTAGATAGTTATAAACATCTGCCTAACTATGCAATTCACAATACATAAGAAATAGATACCAAACAAACACAGCAGAACCATAATATATCCACACGTGGAAGCCTCCTGCTCCATATCTCCTCCAGAACTCGTCAAGCTAACCTGAATCACTTGACTACTTATACATAATATGAGTACCCAAGAGTTTAATAAAATAGAAAATAAACACTCGGGTCAGACAGGGGTCTGGTGTGAGTAAACGGTTAAAAATTGCTTAACTTTAGAAAAACCTTTGAAAAGAAAAGGTATCACGTAAGACTTCCCACACATAAACATGGAAAAGTTTTTACCTTACGCTAACCAAAACAATTGATAGGAAATCCAGTGATATTATAATAGTGTCTAGGGTTTTCAAGTAAATAAGAAATAGTCGAAATTGTTACATGATTAAATTCCAGCTACTAGCCACAAAGGTGGGTAATATAATCAAAACCGTAGGGTCTCGTAGGAAGAATGGGTTTCCATCAATGGCAGGGCTACTGGGGTACCGCCCGTCATTGTACGTGGCCTAGATCAACGTACCGAGGAGTACGCCCGCTCCCGTGCAACACAAGGCCAGAACCATCCCTTACTGGACAGTCCCGAGCAAGACAACCCCGTAGTTGGTCGCGACCCAACTGCCCGCACAGCCGTATAAAAAGGGACTTCTAGACAGGGGAAAATCTTGCTCTCCAGTGGGAGCTACCCACGAAGCCTTGCTGCACCTTCCCTGTTTTAGCCATTCCCGGTTGATGAGGCTTGAGGCTGCGATTACCTTTATAGAACACATCTATCTTAGAATGCTCATCGCCCGCCTGACGATGTTCTGAAAGCATTCAATCCATACAAGTTCGTTCCGGGTTCGAACGAAACCGAAGGCACTATCTCGTCGCACTCATTTTGGAATCACCCTAAGAGTCAACGACCATAGCCCTTGCACTCTAAATCACCATCTCGAACCTATAAGTACTATTCCGTCAAACTCATTACGGAACACCCACAGAGTTAAACTGACGTATAGCCCTTACACCTCGAGTCTTCACTTGCTCCACTTGGATTCACGACCTAACGTTTAATTGGAATCGATGTGGTTTTTGGATCCCAAATATGGAAACCCGATCCCGGTCTCACCGAGACCAAACTCCATTTTAATGTCCAAGTTGTATTTAAGGGTTTCAATCAGTTAAACTTATTCAGGATGATATAAACAGATAGATGAATCATATTATCACAATAGATAATTCATAACAACATTCATCTTCACAAAGCAACATATCATAGATACCCAAATCATACAGTATCAATCAATTATCCAATATCATCATCCAATATCAACCATCCAATATAAATCAGTCTTCCAACATCAATCAATCAATAACAATCAATCATCCATCAACAGAATTGATCGACTCTAAATCAATTGGATTAACCTTAAATCCTTCTTCATTGATTTCTTTTAAATAAATAAATTGATCATCTCTAATGATCTTCCTTAATTAATCTTCCTCGATTAACTATACTTTAATTACATTTAATTAATTATCCTTAACCATATGCAGTAATTAACATTTAATTACTATCATTAATTACAATAATTAATGATCCACACTTTCTTCATTAATTAATCAATTATAATTAATTACATTAAACCTTAATTAATTACAATTAATTAATCACACTTACATTAATCACTTATATTAATCAACCTTGATTAATATCATTAATCACATTAATTAATAATTCTTATTAATTAATAATTACTTTAATTAATTTAAATAATTAACTCATAATTAATCATTCTATTAATCATAATCAGTAATTAACAATTTGTAATTACTTATCTTAATTAATTAAATTCGTATTTAATTAACTTAATTAATTATAATAATCCTTGATTAGTTAATCCAATTAATTAATCCTTAATTACTTCATTATGTAATTATTAAATAATCAAATTAATAAATCCTTAATTAATTACTTTATTAATTAATTACAATTTTAATTAATTACACTTAGCAATTAATCTTAAGTTAAATTCATTAATTAATTAATTAATCACATTAATTGATTAACTAAAATAATTAAGTAATAAACCCTTAATTACTTACATAAGTAATTATCTCTAATTACTTTTATTAATCAATCTTGATTACTTCCTTAATTAATTACCTTAATAAGTAATTAATTCCATTATTAAATAATCCTTAATCCTTTAATTAATTAATTACTTCATAATTAATTAACTTCAACAATTATATTAATCAATTCTTAAATTGATATATTCAAGTGATTAACCAATAATCACTTCCATTAAAATACTCCTATGAGTAATTACCATTAATTACTTCCATAAGTAATTAACTTCCTTAATTACATTCAACAATTAACCATTAATTACTTTATTAAGTAATTACACTTAATTAATCCATAATTAAGTGATTATTAAAATTTATAAAGAATTAACTAATTATTTAAAATTAATTAAACAATTAATTAATTAACTTATAATATTTAAGAAAATCTTTAATAAATTAAGAAAAAACCATAAATCTTAATCAAACTTAACTTATTAACAAATCATATTAAATAAGTATTCTTAAGTTAATTATCCAAATAATTTAACCTTATTTATTTCCATAAATAAATTATTTGAATTATTTAAATCTTATTTATTCAAAGACAAGTTATTAACCTTGGTTTACAAAATCATAATAATAATCTTACTTGAAATTAAAAAAAAACATTTATAAATCATTTTCAAATTTTAAAAAAAACACCTTAAATTATCAAATTTTAAACTTATTTAATTCAATATAAATTGAAAATTTGTTATTAAAACATTGCTTCAAAACTTTAACTTAAATCTTTGATTTAATAATTTAAATTCAAATTTTCTTTTAAATTTAAATTTTAAACTTAATTAAGATAATTATTTTTAAAATCAAACATCTTAAAACATTTTTAAATTTAAAATATAAATCAAAATTTCACTTTTAAACATTTGGTTTACCCTTACTTTTAACGACAAGTTTAACTTTATAAACTTGTTAATTCCATAATGCTTGATTCCTAATTTATTCAACTCAAGTTTATATTGCAACTTAGTAATATATCTACTACCAGAATAGCAACCCAAAAACCCGAATCAACACCGAAGCAATCCAAACTCCAAAAATCTTCGAGTCACCCCCGATTCACACGCGAACTTCCTTCCGAGTTTCCATTCATCTTCCCCAATACGAAACTCCAGCGACCCAAAACTGTGCACCACTAACACGGTACACATGCACCTCCACCGCTGGCCACCATCGTTCATCGCGATGACCCACCACCGTCACAAAATCACTCTCGATCACAACCCTAGACCCAGATCCATGAAAACAAGAACGTAACGAATTTTCGATCCCAAGCTCAAAACTACACAGTAACACGAAACAAAACTCCGACGTCAACGACCATCGAGTCCCCACAGCCAAGCACAACATCCACCCCAAAAACGAACGAGTTCGATCAAAAATTCAAGACGCAAAAGCTCCTACAGTTCGACCAAAACCAAACAACTCTAAAACCCTAATCGTGCCAATTCCCATCGATTCAATAAATATAAAAATTCTTTTGCATTTTTCCTATAACCAACCGTCTATACTCAAGCTATGATCCAAATCTCGAACCAAATTATTGTACAAATAATCAACAATTCACAAAATCCCCAATTTCATATAAACCCCGAATTCATCTTAATTACTCAATTAAAAATTATGATAGTAACATCTAAAATCATGATTTTTCATCACCATTCCACACATGAAATCAAAATTTGAATTTCAAGCAGTTAATTTTTGACCAAAATTTAAGTTTCACTGTAAATTTGCAAAAATATGAATAACTAATTCATTTTAAACCCTATAACTATTTTTAGATGATAAATCACTTGATTACAAACAATTTTCATTTACAAATTACAGTCCAATTTGTATTCAAAATCAAGTTATTGATTTTAAAAGAACAAATCAAACCTGTAAAATAGCAGTATTATTATACAGGCATTCAATATATTTTTTTATTTAACAAACATACATTCAGGTAGACTAAATACATCATCAAACTCAAATCCATTTGCATGCAACATTCAATTAAAAATTAAATCAAAACTATTTTTAAAATATAATTTACTCACCTTTTTCAATATGCAAGGAACATGGCAGTTTTTATTCTTTGAATCTGAGAAATGTTTTGATTCTTGCTGATGAAAATCCCTTTCATGCCTCAAATTAGTTGTTTTTAAAGCATTGCAAAAGATCTGCACTCCCCAATGAAATGCAGATTGAAGGTTGTAGTTGATAGTTGCAGATTTGATCCTCATTTGAAATGCAGGTTTTGAATTGCTGTAATTTGATTTGAGTTTATATTTGATTTTGCTTTTGATTTTCTTTTGGGTTTTCATTATTAGTTTTTGATTTTGGAAAGAAATGAAGAAGAAAAGAAAAGTTTTAGAATCTGTAAAAAAAATGAACTCGGATTTTTTTTCTTTTACAACCTTTTGTTTACTTAAGTTTCTCTTTTTTTTTATATTTAAAAAAATAGAAACTTGCCACTTGTTCTTTAATTTAGACAAATGTCATTAGCATGTTTTAAAAATTACAAGTGTTAAAGATCTTTGCAAAATTGTTTTTAAAACCTTATAAAAATAATATTTATATCTTATTTCTATGTAATATGAATATTTGTATTTATGAAATGCTTTTATGTTAATAAACTTTGAATTTTAAATAAATATACAAGTATGAAATCTTTATACATGTATATTATTAGCATTTTAAAAGAAAATAGAATAAAACATTTATGAAACCTTTTTTTAAAACTATCATATTTTTAAAATAAACAATCTTATAGTTGAAACAAATTGAATAAATCTTAAATTTACTTTTGAAAAATATTTAGTTTTAAAACAAAGCTTTAATTTAAAAATTCATACACATAAAAATTAATAGATTAAATTAAATTTCAAAACAACTCAAATTATAACATATTCATACATATATATTACAAATTGAAAATTCAACTTTATTTAAAACAAAAGATCTTCTATTCATAATATGTATCAAATGTATATATTATAAACAGAATAAAATTTGATTAGCTTTGAAAAATAAATCTTATCCATTTTAAATTGTTAAAAAGATATTGATCACAATTATCAGATTAAATATTTGTTATCCTTTAAAAAGAATAAATTTACCAATTTAAATTAATATTATAAAGAAAATTATCAAACTAAATTATTTATATAGATTATTAAATTTATATTGCCCAAAATTCTGAGTCGTTACACTTATCCCCCATTAAATGAGGTTTATCAAAACCTAGTTTTCTTCAATTCTCTTCTCCACGAATCTATTCTATTTGAATGTTGATCATTATACTTAATCTCTTATACTTTTCTCATTGGTAATAATAAAGGCTCTCTCTCTCAAAGTGGATGTACACTAACAAGACGTTAGTGGAACCACTTAAATCGGTGTGTGATTTATTTTATCTTTATTGCTTTGTTTCTCTATTGTTTGTTTAGTGATTGTGATTTGTTTTGGATTTGATTGAGGTTTGAATTGAGATATTAATTGGTTATTTTGGCACTTCTTATCATGACCTCATTTTCATTGTGCTTTGGGGTCTTAATTTGAGTGGTTTTGAGTTAAAATTCCCATAATATTTGGTATCAATGCTTTAGTGTTGGTAGGTGGTTATAAAAATGCCAAAATCGGATAATATCTCGGGTGGTCCCTCAATTGTTAGTCCAAGTGGTGTAGCTCCGCATGTACATGGATTTCATGAGGCTTCGGGATCGTAATTGGTTATAAACAAGTGGAGTGGTGATAATGATCTTGAAAAGTGGAAATGGAAGGTAAATGCGGTTCTTAGGTAGAATCGTGTGCATCAAGTAGCGTTTGATACACATTTGTTGTCAATGGACTTCTCGGATGTTGAGAGAGGGAGAGAGGAAATGAAAGAGTGGGCATTAACTACACTTCAACTTTCTATAAAAGAGAATGTGATCTCCAAAATTAGTAGTGAGACTGCTACTAAAGGTATATGGACAAGTTGTAGGAGTTCTATATGAAGAAGTCATTACTTGATCGTTTGATTTTATTGTCAACGCTCTTCACTTATAAGATGAAGGACAGTACTTCGCTTAAGGTGCACTTGAATGTCTTTGATGATTTGCTAATGAAGATGAAGGTGGTATATTTGACGATTGAGGAAGAGCAAAAGGTGATGATATTGTTTTATCCGTTGCCAAACTGTTACAGATTTCTCAAATAGTTTGATCTATAGACGAGATACTTTGACTCTTGATGATGTCAAAATGGGTCTACTTAGTGAGGAGTTACATGATCAAATGAAAGAGTTAGGTAATGGAAGTAATGATGCTAGTAATGGTCAAGGTTTATTTATGGAGAAGGTGAGATATGAGAAGAAGGAGAACTAGGGGTGTTCTAGGTCAAGAAAGCCCGGTTGGAGAGGAAAGTCAAAGGAAAGAAATGAAAGTGCTTTATTGTAAAAAACTAATCATTAGAAGAATGAGTATTCAAACATGGAGAAGGAAAAGAAAGAAGTGGCATTTTTCATCCATAGTAGCGGAGATTGGAGTTGGTGAGGTGGGACGTAGATGTTTTGATGGCGGTAGCATCGGATGTTTTGGGCATCGAATGGTACTCGATTAAGGGGCGTCTTATCGTACAATGCCAAATAAGAATGGTTTTTCTTCTTATGTCAAAAGAAAGGGAAATTCAATTATTATGGGTAATGGTGCTATTTTTAGCTCGAAGGGCATTGGCTCCATCCAAATTCGAATATTTGATGGAGTGGTTCGTACTCTCACCAATGTATGCTATGTTCTAGGACTTTGGAATTCTATTATCTCTTTAGGATAATTGGATTCTTTAGGTTATAAGATCACTATTAAGAGTGATAGCTTATGGGTTTCAAAGGGTATGTTTGTGGTGATGGAGGTGCTAGGAATCATTGTATTTATTTGCTTCAAGGAGTGACTATTGAAGATGAAATTTGTATAGGTGTTGATAGTTCTCGTGGCTTGGATATGACTAGGTTGTGGTATTTAAGGTCAGCTCACGTCTTATAGAGGAGTTTGAATATTAATTGGAAGACAAAGATGATCGATGGAGAAATTTTCAATAAGCTAGAATTTTATGAGAAATGTGTCATGGGAAAGAAAATTAAAGTATCAATCAGTGAGGGAAAACATGATTCAAAAAAGGTTCTTAAGTATGTTCACACGGATGTTTAGGGATCGACAATAATATCTTCTTCGAGAGGAGCTTGCTATTATATTTCTTTTATTGATGACTATTCTTGGAAGGTATGGATGTATATAATTAAGGCCAAGTCGGAGCCATTTGCAAAGTCCAAAGCAAGGAAGGCTCTTATTGAGAATGAGAGTTGTATGTCTTTGAAGGTTCTAAGGTCTGACAATGGTGGTGAGTATGTTTTTGGAGTTTCTTAGAGTTTTGCAAGCATCATGGCATTCAGAGACATTTTACTACACCAGGAGATCCATAATCGAAAGGAAGTATGGAGGGGATGAATCATACTCTGCTTGAGAATGCTCAATGCTTGAGGTTGACATCGGTTTATCTAAGAAATTTTAGGCCGAAGCATTGTCAACCATGATGCATATTGCTAATCGAATTTCATGCTCAGCTATTGGTAATAAAATTCTAGAGGAAGTCTGAAAGGGAAAGAGCATCGACTTGAGTTATCTTCGTGTGTCTAGTAGTTCAGTTTATGTGCATGACATGGGAAATGATAAGTTCGAGCCCAGAGCTTTCAAAGGGGGTTTGCTTAGTTATATGGACGATGTAAAAGGCTATCAGTTATTAAATCCAAAAACAATGAAGGTTGTGAATTCTCATAGTTTTACTTTTAATGTGTCGATTTGTTCAAGGAGAATGAGAGCTCATCGAGTGTTCCGGATTTGGTTCAGGGTGAATTCAAGGAGAAAGAAGTAATTCCCACTTTTCATCCAAGAAGTAGAGTAGCTAAAGATGCTTGTGAGGAGGAAGCAGTTGATGTTACATCACATAGTTCACAAGGTGCATCTAGTGGTATTAGTAATGTACATGATTCTAGAGAGGATTTAGTTTAAGGTGGAGCCAAAAGGAGTTTAGGTGATGGTATTGCTGCTCAGGTGGGTTTTTGTGCGATAAAGCCATCATAAAGATTTGGTGTTTAGAACTACCTTAGCTTTTATGATAATTTAGAGTATGTTCTTCATGTAGTCTACGATGAGCTAATGGACCTTGATGATATCATGGATTCGAGCGATAGCTCGAAGAGAATTTACGCCATAGAGGAAGAGACGCAATCATTGATGAATAATCAAACTTGGGAATTGGCTCCACTTCCTAAAGGAAACCATGCTTGTTAACAATATTTCTTGTCAACGCCCTAAAGTAATGCTAAGAAAGATGAATAATCTTGTGCATGAATAGTGAGTGTGAATCCCTTGGGAATTGCCTTTCGATTTGGCTTTATTTATGGATATTCTTCAATTCAGGTCAAAAGGCATGGTTTCTAGGTTAAGTGACCTTTCGATCCTGCTGAGTTAGTATGAAATTTCCTTCAAAAGCCTTCCTTTCAATTTGATTGAAATTATTTGAATTAGCTCCTTTATATAGGCTTTGACTTGGTCGGAGGCTTAAAACTGTAGATTTAAGTTTTGGTTATTGAGAAGAGAAGGGAGGTTAAAGTTAGGTTTCGACGTTGTCGAAGGCTTGAGTGTTAGCTTTCCTTGAGTTTAGGGTGGAAATCTTATGTCCTAGGGGATTTGAAATAGGTTTCGACCTTGTCGAAGGTTATGGGAACAACATCTTTTGGATTAAATATGTAATTCCAGGTTTTAATGTTTAGAGAATATGTTTCGACCTTGTCGAAAGCTTTAGATCGTAGAGTAGCTTCGAAAGGTTACAAAAGTCATTAAAGCCTGAAGAGGTGTCGACTTTATTGATAGGTACCTTTCAATGGGGTTAAACCTAAAATATAGAGATTAATCCAACAAGAGCTTTAGTAAACAATAAAGTGATCAATAATGCTCAAGACTTCCCTTTCTCCATCTAAGGAAATTTTATTTCATTAAATTCCTAAATCAATAATCTCCAAATTAG
The DNA here is from genome assembly GCA_030765085.1 of Allium cepa. Taxonomy (NCBI): domain Eukaryota; kingdom Viridiplantae; phylum Streptophyta; class Magnoliopsida; order Asparagales; family Amaryllidaceae; genus Allium; species Allium cepa. The sequence continues at coordinate 117,622,441 of CM060940.1, read as the reverse complement.
ACTTACTATGCTTTTTTATAAAAAATACAGGTTTGAAACAAGAGAAATCAAATCCCCAAAACATGACCCCTTGGGTCATATTTATAGATGCATGCAGCCTCCCTTTCACGCCCTTGCTTTCATAATTTCGAAAGGTCCTCCTTTTATATGCTGTTATGAAACTTTTCACCTGGTCGAAAGGTTCACCTTTTACATGCCGTTACATGGCTTTCGGCCCAGTCGAAAGCCATGCCGTTACATGGCTTTCGCATGCCTCCATTTGACTTTGTCAAAAGGTGTCCATGATCTTCTTGTCATACTCTAGCAATTCATTCATTCTCTCTTAACCTTTCGACCTAATCGACAGCCATGCCTCCTTTAGACGTAGTCGAAAGATCCTTTATTATTCTTTCACCGTTGCTGGTTTCCAAGTATTTTTTTCTTCACATCACCTTTCGACATTATCCAAAGGTGTCCTAGATGGATCTTGCCTTCTTATTGTTAGTGGAAGTAGTTTGGAGCCTCCAACACGGTCGATAAGCTAATTACATTGGTTTCGAAGAGATTTAATTGTCACTGGTTTCGATGTTGTTGATTAGCCCATGTTCTTGTTTCGATCTGATGCAAAACCCTCATGGACCACGTTTGTTTCGACTGATTCAAAAGGCTTACTATAGCATCCAAAGGGATTATTCTGGTCAATGCTTTTCTTTCATGTAGTTCAAACAAAGGCGAAAACTTTAGTGTCGAAGGGTTTGGCGCATATGCAAGTAGTTATTCCCTTGACTTCGAAAGGTGTTTCTTTAACTCAATCAAAAGGGCTTCTTCGAAAGGTTGTAAATGAAGGCGGAAGGGAGCTTTTGACTCTTTTATCTTCTTTGAAAGGTTGAAATCCTCTGAATATTGAGAGAAGGGACCTTCTGACGCCTTCGAAAGGTTTTGAGGCTTCTAAACCTTGATGGCAGCATCCTTTCGACTCCTTCGAAATGTTTAGCTGCAGCTCTTCTCTCTTGCTCTCTACTCAATGAGGTTTTGACTTGGTCGAAAGGTAAGTTTTTGGAGTAACATTTGCCCCCTCGAAGGGATGCTCTTAACTTTCCAAGTCATCTTTGTCGAAACCTACAAATTTCCCTCCTCTTGGCCTTCCCACGTAGATCTGGGTCGTCCATCCAAACCTGATCTGATGGGTGATAATTTGGGGAGACTTCTCTTATATAATATTCTTTTCTTCTCCTTCCTCTTTCATTCTTCCCGCAATTAAAATTTTATACACAAGTAAAAGATTTCTATAGACTCTTAAACATCCATCTTGCTTCCAGAAATCAAAATCACTAACAAATCCAATACGTAAGTTTTAGATTTAGCTCTATTTCATTAACTTCAATTGGACTCCATCCTCCAAATTTTAAAATTGAAACTTGTTTTTGAAAACATTCGATTTTTGATTTTTCTGAAGGCAGATTTCAATTGATTTACTGAATACTTCTCTTTAATCTAGTTTCAAGAATTATTAAAGTTTTATTTTTTTTCTTTTATGATTTTGAAATTTATAGTGGATGATTCTTGAACCCATCCCTTATCGAGTTTGGATTTTATTTCAGAATTTTCAGTTTTAATCCACTGTTAGTTAATCTAGGTCTTTAATTTATTAATTACTTTAATGCTTTTTAAAATAGAGTTAGATTAGTTTCAGTTTGAATCCATTTTGTTAACAGATTTGATTTACTTGTTTGTTAAGAAAATTTTGAAACTTGGATTTGCAATTGAGTTTGGGGGTTAGAAAAACTAGATTTCTTTACCTGGAAGTTTCACGAGTACAGATTAAAAACTTTGTGCCATAAAATTACTTTTCTACCCCTTCGAAGGAGATTGAAGCAACAACATTGGGTATTCTTCCTTAGCCCCTTTCGATGGGGTCAAAAGATGGTGTAATGCCACTTATATCATCTTTGTCGAAAGGTTACACTATTAGATAGGGAATAGGAACTCCTTCGATAGCAAAACGCTTCGACATAGTTGAAAACCCTTGTTTTGTTTGCAAACCATTTTCCTTTGTTAAATTTTTGGAATCACCAGACACTGTCAGCCCCCTCAACACCACCTTTATCTTCTAGGTCGAAACCCTTCTAGAATTGTTTCTCCATCATTGTCGGAACGCTCTAAGTACATATGAGTCTAATTTTGAACCTTTCGACTTTAATGGGTAAGTTAGGCTTCGACAACATTGGTATTTTACTTAGGGTTCCTAAGCTATTGGTTTCGACAATGTTGAAGGGTCCCATTTCTAGTTTATGTAATGTTTGTAGTGTATATGTTTGTTGTACACCTTTTTTCTTTAGTATTTGAGTTAATCTTAACCATCTTTCCTTAGCAATTAGGTTCTTGTAGAACCTTCGACATTGTTGAGAAGTTACGTACGAACAAGTATTATACTTTAACCTTTTGTATTTGTCAATTGCTCATGGAACACTTTTTTTAGGCTTTCGACAATGTTGAGGTATGCTTGTTTAAAGTTGATGCTATTGTCCTTTCGACATTGTTGAAAGCTCAAATTATTTGGTTTCTAACTTAATCATTTTGCATAATCTTGATGTTTTATATTTGTTTTCATGTTTAAGTTCTCTAAGCAGATTTCTTTGTCCAATTCTTGAATGCATTCCAAATTCATAAATAACCAAGGATCTTAACTAAAATATTTTCACCTGGAAGAATTATGAGTTCTCCTAAGAAAGATGAAGCCATTTCCAAGTGTTTTCCATTACACCCCAAGAAGAAGTTAATGTCATCCTTAGGGATTTTGGTATCACTGGGATTGAAGCCAATCCTCCTTAGGAAATTGACACCACAGACAACCCTCTTAAAGGGTATTTTGCTTATACTGCCATCCACATATGGCATGGCGGATGCTTACCTTTCCCGGAGTTCCTATCTTCATATCTATCTCATGTTGGAATCGCCCCAATGCAGTTGTCTCCAAACATCTACACTTGTCTCCTATCCCTAGAGATGATGGCACAAGAATCTAGGCTATTTTCTTTTAACGCTAAAGTAATAAACTTCTTAACCAAGTTGGCAAGGCTGAGCAATCTTAATAATTAAATATATAGAGTCAACCCCTATAATAAGTTAATATCAGATGGGGTCAACAAATTCAGGGACTGGGAGAACCAGTTCTTCTTTGTCAAATTCTTCGCTAAAATTCATGGGACTTTTGTCTCTCCCCGTAAGTCTGGTCTTATATTATCTTTCCCCTACTCTATGTTTTCTGTTAACTAATCTCGTTCTTTATCAGGGGTCTCTTCCAAGAAGCTTAATCATGTCAATAAAAGGACAGTTGATTCTCTAACTGTGGCTTCAAGACAAATTGGGAGCAGATTGACGCTTCCAACTCCTTCAAATTTAAGAAAGCACTCTCTTTTACTAGATGGGCAGAGGATCTTAGGAACTCCTCCTTCTGTCCAGCACACTTCTGCGGCAAACTTTTTTTTTCTGTGGGAGATGTCGAGCACTTCTCTTCAATGTCTCCAATGTGTGCAAATCATCTTGGTAAGTTACTGGTCTTATATTTGTTTTTCGTCCTCGGTATTCTTTGAATTATTTTGGCCAGTTTTTAATCTGCTCAAATTTGTTTCAGCTTCTTCTCTAGTCGAATGTCTGCTAGTGGTGATGTCCTTCCTCCACCAACTTCTGAGGTAACATCAATTATTGCTTCCTTTTCAAAGTCCAAGCAAACTTTCAAAAGTAAGTTAATGGAATCTTCTTCAGATGTGCCTCCAAAGAAAGTTGCTAATATTATAGAAGTGGAGGAAGAGGAGGAACGCTTATCTTATGGACAAGTTCCGAAGAGCCCTGTTGTTGAAGCCCTCAAAGATAATCTGAAGCAAATTCCAGCTACTCCTGACCCTTTTTCACACATTTCTATCTCTGATTCCCCATCTGCACTTGAGCAGATGCAGTTGGCTTTATTGACGACCCCTTCCGTGGAAAAAATTCCCCAGAAGACATCATCTTCTACTCCTCCACCCACATAATTTGAAGAGATTAATGAGCTCATTTTGCATTCTGAATCTTCTAGTTCTTCTTGCTCGCCCTCTTTCACTCCATATTTGGTGAGTAATTACCGCTCTGCAACTTCTGGTAAGTTCCTCTTTAAATACCCTTATCATTATTGGGTTTTTTTTCTTAAATCACTAACTTGTGTTATATTTTTCTTTCAAATCTCAAAGAGCTGGCTAGCTTTGAATGAACATGTTTCAAAATATTCTGCCGAAACTTCTAGGCTTCAAAGGGAAAATTCTAAGCTCAAAGACCAACTGTCTTCACTTTCTGCTTCTAAGGACGACGCCTCTATAGAATTAGAACGAATAATGGCCTCTCTTGCTTGTGTTGAGTTTGATCTAGAGGCAGAAAGGTGTGCTTGTCAACTTGTTGTCGATGAGAAGCTTGTTATTGAGCTCACTTTGAAGGATTCTGAAGATGAAAAGACTCGCCTGGTCATGAAGAACATCTCTTTGAAAGATAAATTTAAGGAGACCAAAGCTTTACTTAAACTTGCTGTTCATACTCTTATTAATTCGAGCAATAAGTGTCCTAGTGTTTCGGTGTCTCCTTAGGGCAAATGATGCTGAAAAACTATGAAGATGCCCTCATGCTTCCATACACTGACAATTGCAAGAATTTCCCTGACTTTGGCTTTCCTTCACTTGATCCTACCCTAACCGAAAGAGTGACAGGAAAATCAATCAAATGAAGCTGGGCACTGAACCCAAGGTGAGGAAGAAATAATTCTGCTAAAGTTCTTTTTTTATGTCTCCTTCTTCGATATCAAATCAGAACTGAGGATGAGTGTGATAAGGATGACGCCGTAGATGAAAAGATAATGATGATGGCGATGGCAATAATGACGATAACAATGACGATAATGACGATGACCCTGTCAGAGGCCAAGATCTTGAAGGAGACAACGAGGGTCCTTCTAGGAGCTTTAGAAAAGGATGGCAGCAATCAAAATGATTTTCTAGAAAACGAGTCATCCCTCCAAAAGGTTGTTCCACTTGCATCCCCTGGGCCTTACACTACTCCATAAGTGGGCCTGCTCCTGCCCAAATTTAGGATCCGAAAGAGAAAGAGCAGGCCCCCAGGCTTCTATTCTAGTTTTCCACGTATCGAATTCCTTGTTTAGAAATCTTTCACTTCGAAGATAATAATTAGTGTAAAATCATTCATTTTAGATAAGAAGGAAGTCTCAACTTCCCTGTAGAACAAAACTTGAAAGAAAACAAGTAGAAATTAACAAGTTATATAGGGAGTTAGATAGACAGATAAAGGAGCATAATATTCTCTCTGAAAAGTATCACAGTCTTTATCAGAGTGCCTCTATTCTAGCATCTTCTAAAAACCAGAGGGCAGCCCCGTTATTAAAGAGAGCGCGCCTCCGATACGATGCTCTCTTAAAGGAGAGTCGAGAATTGCTTACTTTATTTTGGAGATGATCGAAGAAAGGGGTATTCTAGTTAACTTTTTGTATAAAGCTTATTGTAGACATTCTATTATAGATTTTTCGTACTTAGGTGAATTCAATGGGGGTTTACTCACACATTTCCATAAAATATACTTAGATGAACTAGGATCTGACTTGCATCCTAGAGCTTGTTGGAACTTACCATGGTTTAGGTCAATTCCTCAAGATCTTCCCTCTGAAAAGCTTAAGTACTATAAAGATAAATTTGTTTTTGAATTTTTCTCTAAATCTACATTGTATGAACTGGATGAATAATTGAATATGTAGAAATTAATTGATTTATGAATATATGTTTTAGCTTTGCTTTCTATGCTTAGCTTCTCTTTGCTAGACTATTATAGAAATGATAGTTCTCCAGGCCAACTCATCCCTAGAGACCACTTAAGCCAATATATTAAATTGAGAAGGTTTTACTATGAAAATGCATCAATTTTGAAGACTTCGAAATTAGCGAGATATTTCTTTCTTCAAGATTTACAAAAATTATACTTGGAATATCATCGCCTTCGTTTCAACTTCCTCGGTGATGAGAAGAAAACTTTCCTTAAAGAGATCAGAACATCCACTCTAAATTAATTTGCGGTCGCGGTATTTCCCTAGCTGGGAAACGGGACTATAGTAAATGTCCGTCGGTCATAACCCCAGAAGGAGTTACTTTGCCATTTGATTCGACAATCATGCTTTCAGCTAACTCTCGAGTTAAAGTTAAAAAACTAATTTCCCAACTTTAAATGTAATCAAGTTGCTTATTGTACCTTTTTAATTTTATTGTTGTTTGAATTGTAATTTGTTACTATAATGATAAATAGATTTCTTAGCTTGATTTTGAATTTATTTTATTTCTTTTACTTAAAAAGGGGCTAAAATTATTCTTAACTTCTATTCCTCATAACTTACCGTCACACATTGATGCGATTAGAGAGAAGTTGCTGACACCGAGTGTTGGGATCGTGGTTAGTGATGTGGTATTATTAGAATGCTTCGGCGGTAACGTCGAAGCTGTAAAATGGTGTAAGTGGTATTTTTTCTAAAAACAATCGCTAATGGTCACAAAGATCACATTGTCTACCTTAAGGCTGAAATCAAGAATAAATACGAGATGATCATCATGCTTAAACGAAAAGTCCCACAATCGACTTCGATCAAAAGATGTTTGAACTTATTCAGCAAATAAGCGACTTGGAGTTGAAAATATAAGATAGTCAAGCACAGTGTGCCTCTTTGGAATTCATCATGGGGGATAAGACTTCGAGTATTGACTTTTTGGTCCCTCACTCTACTACTATGGTTACTAAACCCTCCAGGTCGAAGCTTCTTGTGGCCCAAAAATTCCTTACTATACTCAACCCTCCCCCGGGCTTAGATGAGAATGCCATGAAAAACTGGTGTATGAGAGTCAAGTTTTAGATAACCAAATATTTTGATGAGCAACAGAAGATCAAATATTCTCAAACTATTAATGATTATATGCCGCCAAGAATCAAAAGCTCGAGCGCGATATTTATCTCTTTCACAGGCGCATTGTGGAATTAGAAAGGGATAACAAGACTCTTAGGGTAGCAAATAGAGCCTTCAATCATGCTTTGAAAACTAACATTGATGCCATTGATGATGAAGAAAAAATAAGAAAGAAATAGAAGAAACTCAAGGAATTTCTTTGCATGGCCATTCTGCATGTCGTGGATCCTTCAGTCGTAGAGACTCTTAGCAAGGCTGCTTAAGATTTGTAATTTATTTCCATGTCTAACCTGAATGAACTTGTTTTTTTATATATATGTAAACACTTTCATAGACTTGTAAATTATCTCTTGATTTATGTGGACTATATAAATTTATTAAGTAGCACTTGTTTTGCAATCCTTTTCTATGATGTCTCTTTTGAAATGCCTTTGAATTGCTTATTCATTGATATTTTGACTTGTTGAATCTTTTGTTATTCCTCGTTGCTATGATTTTCTTGAAAAGCATGTAGCAAACAATATTTCTAATTATTAGCTTAAAAAGGTGATATTTGCCTATGTATGTCATTTGCTTAGATTAATGAATCATATTGTTAATTGTACGAAACATAGTTTATACTAAATGTTAAAAATCTCATCTTTAACCATGATAAGGGATGATCAAGAATTTAACTCCTTCCACTTGGCTAGAGTGTCTGAAATTTGTTGATAGAAAATTCCACTTTACCAAGGGGGTATAAATATTTGGATGTAACCTTTATTTAATAAAGAACCAAATCCAGTAATCAGCGTTTGAAATTTTGAAGTAGTAACTCTCCGACCCATTCCCTAACATTAATGGGATTTAAAAATTTAGAAATATGAAGTTCACATTCGAAAACTCTTAATAGCGATCTTTAAGATAATATTCTTTGACCTAGATTCAGGCATTTATGATAGAAAAATAGAATTTTTATTATTGAAATTCCACACCCAGATTAGGGTTCGAATAAGTAATTATCTTGATACCCAAATTCAGGTATATTAAGATAACCAGTGGTTACCAGAGACCCGAAACCTAGATTTGGATATTAAAGAGTGAAGTTCTAAAACAAATATCCTGAAACCCATATTCAGGTATTAATTGACGTCATTTAGATATGAAGGATCTGAAACCCAATCTCGGGCATTAATGGATGAAATTCCGGTATAAGAGAACCAAAACCTAGATTCGGGCAATTTTTGATGATTTTTTTAGAAATGAAAGTCCAGAAACCCATATTCAGGTATTTATAAGCGAAGCTCCATTTTAATCCTTTGATGTGTGAACCCTTTAGGTCTTGTATAGAAGTAATTTGTCCAGCTGCCTCTTGAGCTTGGACATCTTAGTCTGCAATTTGAAATGCCTCTTTCCCAAGCTTGAAAATCTTAGTTCATGATTTGATGAGCCTCTTCTCTGGCTTAGACATCTTATTCTACTACTGAATGTGCCTCTCTTCAGGCTTGGACATCTTAGTCCATTATTGAATGAGCCTTTCCTTGGGATTGGACAGCTTAGACATTTATTGAATGAGCCTCCCCTTTGGCTTGGATGTCTTAGTCCATTATTTGATAGGCCACTTCTTGGGCCTGGATGTCTTAGTCCATTGTGATTCGGTGCTCTTGGTTAGCTCATCTTAGAGACTGGAACTAAGGACTTACCCAACCTCCTTCCAAAAGGCGCCCTGCCTTGGCCTTTTTGCTGCACGAACATGGGCTTATTCGGTGCTTTAACCTGGCCATCTTATAGTGCGGCTAAAGGCTCACTCCATCCTCCATATAAGAGGTACCTTGACCTGACTAGAGGCACGATCAAGGGCATGTCTGGTTCTTTAACCTGACCATCTATGACACGGTTAAAGGCTACCCACCCTTCCTTCAGGAGATGCTCTACCCCAACCATCTTGGAGTGGACAGAGGCTTTTCTACTATCTTAAGTAGAATACCATCTTAGGCAGCATCAAAATATGGGCAGTATTTTCCTTCCAACCATGTAGATTTTCTCTTTACAGAAAATATATCTTTATTAATTTCTTCTCAAACCCTCTTTAAAAATTCATGGAATTTTTCCTTACCTAAAGAAATTTATGATCAACCCTTCCAGGGCCCTACAATGGTTGGTTTCATGACCATTTGTCTTATGATAGTGGCAAAAGGATCCTCCTAAGTTCCTTTCATGTTTGGATTTTTCTTTTGTGATGGCCAATGGTTAAGCGCATCCTTAGTAAGAAAGAAGTCATTTTCCATAGATGTTGTTGAGTTGCATTCCTCCAGAAGTCTAGATTTGGAGCTTAATTCTTGAGAATGACTTTTTGACTTTTTATTCTTTGGCCTTATTATTTCATGCTCTTCGATTGCTTTTATTTTCGCTACCCTTTGATCCTCTTGAGTTGGAAGAGTTTTTGTTGTAGTTGGTTTCCATTTGTGTGCAAAGGCATTATAATCATTCATTATTTCCTTCTCAAAGATTATACCTTTGGAATAATATTGAATTGTTCTTATCATTTGATTAAAGATAATGTCACTTCCATTTGTCCTCTTTTTAAGTGCAAAGATTGGGGTTGGGCCAACATGGAAAGGGTTTAATCTCCATTTTTTAGGGTCATAAGATTCTGCTCTTTTCTAATATATAATTCTACGAGCTCGAGCCTTAGTCTTTGCTCTTCATCTTGATTGGAGTCCTTTATGATTACTTAGGAGAACCATGTTAAATGCGGTTTCGTAGACCCTTGTTTAGATCGCTTAATTCTTTTAGCCATGCTTTTCCAAAACAGATAAGCCTGAAGCAGGATTGATCAGACTGGGGTTAGAGAATAGTAATGTTAGTGGTTTATCCAAGTCGGAGGTTCAAGCCCTCCTTTTAGCACCAAAAATGTTAACAATATTTCCTATCAACACCCCAAAGTAATGCTAAGATAGATGAATAAGCTTGTTTAGGAATAATGAGCGTGAATCCCTTGGAAATTGCCTTTCGATTTTGCTTTATTTGTAGATATTTCTAAAATCAGGTCGAAAGGCATGGTTTCTGGCTTTCGATCCCATTGAGTTAGTATGAAATTTCCTTTGAAAGCCTTCCTTTCGATTTGATTGAAATTCCATGAATTAAGTCCTTTAGATAGGCTTTGACCTGGTCAGAGGCTTAAAGCTGTAAATTGGCTTGAGTTTTGGTTATTGAGTAGAGGGGGTTAAAGGTAGGTTTCAACCTTGTTGAAGGCTTGAGTGTTAGCTTTTCTTGAGTTTAGGCATGAAATCTTATGCTTTAGGGGATTTGGAGTAGGTTACGACCTTGTCGAAGGCTATAGGAACAACTTCTTTTGGATTAAATCTCCAGGTTTTGATGTTTAGGGAACAAGTTTCGACCTTGTCGAAAGCTTTAGATCGTAGAGTAGACAGCTTTGAAAGGTTACATAAGTTGTTAAAGTATGAAGAGGTGTCGATTTTATCGGTAGGTACCTTTCGATGGGGATAAACCTAAAATATAGATATTCTTCCAACAAGAGCTTTAGTAAACAATAAAGTGATCAATAATGCTCAAGACTTCCCTTTTTCCATCTAAGGAAATTTTATTTCATTAAATTCCTAAATTAATAATCTATAAATTGGGGGTTATAATGCTTTTTTAAAGAAAATACAAGTTTGGAATGAGAGAAATCAGATCGACAAAACATGACCGGTTAGGTCTTATTTATAGATGCAGGCGGCATCCCTTTCATGCCTTTGCTTTCGACAATGTCGAAAGGTCCTCCTTTTATATGCTGTTACGAACCTTTCGACATGGTCAAAAGGTTCGCCTTTTACATGTTGCTATATGCCTTTCGACCCAGTCAAAAGCCATGCCTCCTTACGACGTTGCCGAAAGATGTTCTTGTTCTTCTTGTCATACTCTAGCAATTCCTTCATTCTCTCTTAACCTTTCGACCTGATTGAAAGCCATGCCACTTTTCGACATTGTCGAGAGGTTAATTTTTTCGCCTTTGTTGATTTCTGAGTATTCCTTTCTTTACAGCACCTTTTGATATTTTCGAATGGTGTCCTGGATGGATCTTTTCCTCCTTGTTGTTAGTGAAAGTTGTTTGGAGCCTTCGACATGGCCTATAGGTTGATTACATTGGTTTCGAAGAGATTCTGTTGTCATTGGTTTCGATATTGTTGAGTAACCCATGTTCTAGTTTCTATCTGATGTAGAACCCTGCTGGACCATGTTGGTTTTGACCAATTTGAAAGGCTTACTATAGCTTTCGAAGCGGTTGTTCTGGCTAATGCTTTGGTTTCACGTAGTTCAAACAAAGGTGAAATCTTTGGTGTCGAAAGGTTTGGCACATATGTAAGTAGTTGTTCCCCTTATCATCGAAAGGTGTTGCTTTGACTCAATCAAAAGGTCTTCTTTGAAAGGTTGTAAATGAAGGCGGAAGGGGGCTTTCAACTCTTTTATCTTGTTCGAAAGGTTGAGACCTGCTGAATATTAATAGGGGCAACTTTCGGCACTTTCAAAAGGTTTTGAGGCTTTTAAACTTTGATGGCAGCATCCCTTTGACTCCTTTGAAAGGTTAACTATAGTTCTTCTCTCTAGCTCTCTACTCAAATAGGTTTCGACGTGGTCGATAGGTGATATTTTGGAGTAAAAGTGCTACCGGTTGCAAATGGATATACAAGGTAAAGGACGATGCGAGATACAAAACTAGGCTAGTGGCTAAGGGATTTAGACAAAGGAAGGGAAAAGAATATGATGAGATTTTCGCACTGGTTGTGAGACATACTTCAATGCAGATATTACTTGCTATAGTTACTATTCACGACTTGGAATTGGAGCAACTTGATGTGAAAACCACCTTCTTACATGGTGACTTAGATGAAGACATCTACATGCAATCAGAAGGTTTTGTTGTAGATGGTAAGTTAAATTTGGTTTGCAAGTTAAAGTAATCACTATACGGTTTAAAGCAATCACCTAGACAATGGTATAAGTGATTTGATCATTTTATGCTCGAAAATAGTTTTGATAGAAGTATCAAGGATGCTTGTGTATATTTCAAGATGTTGGAAAATGATTGTTGGATGTATTTACTCTTGTATGTGGATGACATCTCATTGCTTCTAAGGATAATAATGTAATCAACAAGTTAAAACTAAGTTTAAAATCAGAATTCAAAATAGAGGGTCTTGGAAAAGCAAAGAGGATATTGGGCATGGAAATAGAGAGGGTTCAAAATCTTTTTGGGTTAAAATTGACTTAAAAAGAGTATTAGAGAAAGTGCATTGCCAGTTTAGCATGGAGAATTTAAAGGAGTCAAATACACCTTTACTTTTGCATAATAAGCTTTCGAATAAGAATCACCTATCTTAGAGAAAGACAAGGCCTATATGGCAAAGGTGTTACATGCTAGTGCGGTTGGAAGTCTGATGTATGCCATGATGTGTACGAGGCTTGATATTGCAAGCTATTGAGATGGTTAGTTGGTATATAGCTGATATAGGGAAATTGCATTGGAAAGCCATGAAGCTTATTTTGATATACCTTAGAGGCACATCATCTCATGGTCTTGTTTTTAGCAGTAGTGAGGGGATGAATTGCAAGTTGGTTGGTTATTGTGATTTAGACTATGCCGATGATAGGGATTGGAGAAAGTCGACTTTCGAATATGTCTTCACACTTGGTGGTATGGCCATAAGTTGGAGATCGAGATTGCAAACTGTAGTTTCTTTATCCACTACGGGGTGGAGTTGATAACCACAGTGGAGGCAACAAAGGAGGAAGTTTATTTGAGGTGATTGTTGTGTGACTTAGGATTTAGACACGATAGCATCGATGTTTAATGTGATAGCCAAAGTGCTATTCACTTGGCGGATAATTTGGCGTATAGCTCACGAATTAAGCATATTGAGGTGAAAGATTAATTTTTAGTAGTCACGAATGAAGATAAGCAATTATATCTTTGGAAAGTGCATATAAAGGATAACGCGACGGGTATGTTCACCAAAGCATTACCAGTTGAGAAGTTTGAGCATTGCTTGAACTCGACTCACTTGAGGAAGTGCTAGGTGCCATAGGGTGGCACGGTTGAGGGAGGAGCTTTGTTATGGACGATGAAGAGTATTAGTGAGAGATTGTACTTCCATCTTCTTGATGAGGACTAGTTTACACTCCTTAGTACTTTTTTTTTGGGCGAGATAGTTTGGTTTTGGATGCTTTCAACACTACATTGGCAGGTGGTGACTTTGTCGAAGCTCATTAATGAAGTGTAAGGGGTGGTGGTTTTGGAGAAGCTTATTGGGAAAGCATTCAAACATATTTGGTTGAAGGTAGAAGCGGTGATAGTTTGGCAATATCGATTGTTGGTGATGGAGTTGGATATAATGTCGTGGTGGAGTATTGAATTTTAGCAACATCATATGGAGAATTGAAGTGATTGGAAGTAGCTTGGTGATGGTGAAGATGGTTCACAAATTGATGCTCAGAGGAGGAAGATATGGAAAAGAAGGTGGAATGCTATTAGGAGCAGTATGTGATAGGTGTTGGTTGGAAAGTGACAGACTTCTGAGCTCAGGATTTTGGTAACCCGAGATTTGTGATTGATGTCTCAGAGCAGGGAAAATGTTTTCCGGTGTTCATTTTCAGACGTCTTTCATCTTGGGATAGACAATTGAGCCGCTGATGCATGCCTGTTTTTCCCATGCTGACTGGATTGATTTTGTAAAGGCTTTAAGAGGCAAATCATGTATTTTACCTAGAAAGATTTCTCTTATATAAGCTATTTTCAGATTCAAAGAAAGATTACAACTCCAAGGGTTTTTGATTAAGGTTTATGCTTTTGTGGTTTATATAAGCTATTTCAAGGGTTTTTGATCCAAAGAAAGATTAGAACTCCAAGGCTTCAAGGTTTATATAAGACATTTTTCCCATGCTGACTAGGTCGAAGGGTTCACAATAGTATATAAAAGACAAACCTTTCGACAAAGTTGAAAGGTTCATAAAGTCATGAGAAAGTCAAACCTTTCGACAAGGTCGAAGGGTTCGTAATGGCATATGAGGGGCAAACCTTTCAACAAAGTTGAAGGTTCATGGCTGCATACAAAAGGAGGACCTTCTAATCTTGTTGAAAGCATGGACTCGAAAGGGGGGCCGCCCGCATCTATAAATAAGACCCAGGGGGATCATGTTTCAAGGATCCTTTATATAAGATACTGTAATTCTATAATATCTTGAGTAGTCGCCTACATCTATAAATAAGACCCAGGCCACCTGCCTATAAATCTCCTCAATTTAACATATTGGCTTAAGTGGTCTCTAGGGATGAGTCGACCTAAGGAACTGTAATTCTATAATAGTATAGTTGAAAGAAGCAAAACATAAGAAAGATAAAGCAAAAGCGTTTGTTCATACATCAATTAATCGTTACATATTCAATCATTCATTTGGTTTATATAAGATAGACTTAGAAAAACACTCAGAAACAAATTTATCTTTATAGTACTTAAGCTTTTCGTGGGGAAGATCTTGAGGAATTGATCTGACCCATGGTAAGTTCCAACAAGCTCTGGGATGTGGGTCAGATCCGAATTCATCTAAGTATCTTTTATGGAAGCGCCTAAGTAAACCCCCGTTGAGCTCACCTAAGTACAAGAAATCTATAATAGAATTTCTACAATAATCTTTCTACAAAAAGTTAACTAAAATGTCTCTCTCTTCAATCATCATCCAGAATAAAGTTAGCACCCTTCGATTTTCCTTCAAGAGAGCATTGAACCGAAGGCACGCTCTCTTTAGTAAAGGAGCAATTCTTTGATATTTAAAAGATGCAAATACAGAGGTGCTTATTTTAATTTTATGGTACTTCTTAGATAGAACGTTGTGCTCCTTTATCGATTTGTATGACTCCCTATATAACCGGTTAATTTCTACCTGTTTTATTTATAGGGAAAGGTAGACTTCTTCTTTATCTAAGACATATGATTTAGTGCTAATTATTGAAGTGTAAGACATTTAAAAGGGAATTCCATATCTGAGAAATTGAAACAGAAGCCTTGGAGGCTTGTCTTTTCCCTTGTGGATCCTTAGTTTGAGCGGGAGCAGGTCCACCTTCTGGAGCAGCAGAAGGCTCGGGAGAAATGGGTGGAATAGCTTTCTGAGGGGAGGGCTCTTTCTTGGGAAATTCAGTTCGATCATCGCTGTCCTTATCTAAAGCACTGGAAGGCCCTTCTTTATCTCCATCAAGGCCATCATCATCACCATCGTCATCATTATTACTATCGATATCATCATCGTCATCTCCTTCATCAACATCGCCATTTTTTTCACCCTTTTCCTCAAAACAGGCTCAATGTCGAAAGAGGGAATATAAAAGGAAAGAGCTTCTACTGCATTAACTTATTCCTTACCTTTGGGTTTGATGCCTTTCTTCAACTGGTTAATTTTTCCCATTGCTCTTTTGGCTAAGGAGGGATCAAGTGAAGGAAAGCCAAAGTTAGGGCAATCCTTCTAGTTGTCAGTGTAAGCGTGCATCAGGGAATCTTTACAATCCTTTAACATCATACTCCCAAGGGTAACATTGACAAATTGAGATAATTGTCTCTTGATGTCTGAGAGGGTATCGACAGCTAGTTTGAGCGAAGCTCTGGACTTTTTGAACTTATCCTACAAAAAATCATTCTTAGCAACCAGGCGAGCTTTTTCATCTTTCGAATCTTTCAAAGTCAGAACCATAGTGAATTTTTCATCATTAGTAAGTTGATGGGCTGTCTTCTCCACTTCCAAATCAGGTTCGACCCTGGCAAGAGAAGCCTTTATTTTCTTCAACTCTTTGGAGTTATCATTTTGGGCGATAGTCAAGGAAGATATCTGATTCTTAAGCTCAAAATTTTCCTTCTGCAGCTTAGAAGATTCGGTTGAAGACTTCAAAACATGTTCATTTAAGGCCATCCAACTCCTAAATATCCGGGACAAGAAGTATAACACAAGTTAGCGATTAGTGAAATCCAATGATGGTTAATAATGGTAAGATCAATTGGATGAGAGCTTATCAAAAGTTGCTACTCCACAAAATAACGATAATTTTCTGCCAAGTTTGGAGAAAATGACGGTGGGGAAGAAGAGGTAAAAGATTCAAAATGCAGTATGAGCTCGACTAATCCTTCAAAATTGGTAGCTGGAGGAGTATAAGGTGACGACTTTGGAGGAGTTGGCTTTATGGAAGGATTCATCAACAGGGCCAGCTGCATCTTCTCGAGTGTAGTTGGTGAATTGAAGATCGAGATATGTGGGAAAGGATCGAGAATGGGTGGAGTTTGTGCTGACTTATCCTTTTGGGCTTCGACAGTGAGGATATTTAAGACTTGTTCAGGAGACGGCTCTTCCTCTTCCTCCACATCGGTGGTTTTAGCTATTTTCTTTAGGTGAGCATCACAGAGGACTCCATCAGCTTTCTTTTGAAGGTTGACATGGATTTGGCAAAGGCAGCCATGATAGATGTCACTCCAGATATCGATGGAGGAGGGATCGTGCCGCTAGAAGATACTATAATTTGAGTAGAGCTGAAACAAATTCAAGCAAATGTAAAATTAATCAAAGTAATTCAAATAATTCAAGGGAAAAAAGGAAAATTCTAAACCAGTAATATACCTGAGGGGTCAGCACAGATAGGTGACATTGAAGAGAAGTGTTCGGCATCGCCTAAGGAGAGAAAGCGCATGCCATGTGAAGTGTGAATGATAGCGGGAGGAGTTCCAAGGATCCGCTGGCTAGGTAGCAGTAAAGAGTGTTTTCTTAAGTTTAAAGGGGGTAAGAAGCGTCAATCTACTCCCGATTTGTTTTGAAGCTACAATTAGAGAATCAATGGTTCTCTCATCAACATCATTAAGTTTCTTGGAAGATTCACCTGAAAAAGCAAGAGATTACTTAACGAAAAACATAAAATAGAGCAAACAAAACACTAGAGCAGATTTACGGGGAAGGCAAAAATCCCGTGAACATCAGCAAAGCACTTGAAAAACAAGAATTAGTTCTCCTAATCCTTCAATTTGTTGATACTATCTTATATTAACTTCTTATAAGCATTGACTATGTATCTCTGCTTGTTGAGATTATTCAACCTTGCAAACTTGGTCAAGGATTTAAGAACATCGACGTTAAGCAAAGGAAGTCCATATTCCAACGCCAACATCTCTAGAGATAGTAGATGAGTGAAGATGTTTGGAGATAATTGAATCAAAGCAACTCCAATATGAGATAAATATGAAGACATGAACTCTGAGAAAGGAAGAAAATCCGCCATGCCATATGCGAATGGTAGTGTAAGCAAAATACCCTTAAGAACAGTTGTTGATTGTGTCAGTTGCCTGAGGAAGGATAGCTTCAATCCTAGTAATACCAAAATCTTTAAGAATGGCATTGACTTGGTTTTGAGATACAATGAAAAGATGATTCGCAGTGGCTTCAACTTTAGGAGGGCTCATTATTCTGTCAGGTGAAAACATTTTAGTTAAAATCCTTGCTCATTTATGAATTTAGAAGGCACTCAAGAATTAAGTAAATAAAATCTACTTAGATAGCTTAAGCATGAGAGTAGACATAAAGTTTTAGAATGGTCCAAATAGTTTAAGACAAAAAGCTAAATAGTTTGAGCTTTCGACAATGTTGAATGGTCAATTGCTCAAGTTTTCGACAATGTCAAAAGGTCAACAGCTCGAGCTTTCGAAAATGTCGAAAGCTCAACAACTTGAGCTTTCGACAATGTTGAAAGGACAACGGAATCAACTTTAAACCTGCATACTTCAACATCGTTGAAAGCCTAAAAAAGTAAATAAATAATAATATGAATTCCTTGAGCTATCGACAAAGTCGAAAAGAAGAGATGAAATACTAATCCATTCATCACCTTTCAACAACGTCGAAAGCTTGATGGAAGCCTGGATACACTTCAACTGTAACATAAAGCTAAGTGGCAAGAACTTTTGACATGGTCGAAACCAGTAACTTAAAATTCCTAATTAAAAATACAATTGTTGACGACGTTGTTGAAAGGTCTTGAAAATGTTGCCGAAACGTATCCTATCCATTGAAGTCGAAAGGTTTTAGGTTCAACTCATATATGCTCTAAAGGATTCAAAATAATGGGCAGAGAAAACCCTAAGGTCAAAGAATTTCTACCTTGTCGAAAGCTAATATTCGAAAGGTTTGAAAGTTTTCGACCACATCGAGAGCTTGCTGTCGAAGGAGAAGATCCACTCCACTTAATTACCTGTCCTTTCGACAACATTAATCAGTTTGGAACCACTACAACTTTCGACCCCATTGAAGGATGCTAAGAAGGCAAATCAAACATTTCCTTTTCAACCTCTTTCTAAGGGGAAGAAAAGTCATTTTTGTGCGGTCGAATTTTTCATCTATACACGAGAAGTTTCTTGGAAATTTCATCGGGTTTAACTGACCTAAACCCGATTATGAATCTAGTTTTGAAGATTTTCTTGAAGGACAGGCAAATATAAATCTGTTAACAAAATGGGTTTAATCTGAAGTTGATCTAACTCAATTTCAAAAGAGATATAAATTTTTTCATCAAATCAAAAAAGCAGGTTGCAAACAATGAAAAAAATCAAAAATTTTGGCTTAAGAACCACATTCGATAAGGGAATTTTCTATATCAATCATTATCGACCTCAAATCCAGTCACCACACCAAAACAGGAAAATTCTAACATTTATAAGTGTTACAAATAATTTCACTAACACTTTTTAAGTGTTACTAATGGACTGTGAGGAATGGAGCGGCCAAATTTGTAACACTTATAAGTGTTGGTACCTAAATATACGGTAACGCTTATAAGTGTTGGTAAAGAAATATATGGTAACACTTATAAATGTTGGTACAGAAATATACGGTAACGCTTATAAGTGTTGGTAATGAAATATACGGTAACACTTATAAATGTTGGTACAGAAATATACGGTAATGCTTGTAAGTGTAACACTTCTGTCGATTTCTCTTTTTACAAAAAAAATCACATTTCATTTGCTAGAACATCTCCTTTCATTTCATACTCTAGTTTTACATGTTACAGTCTGTTCACTTTTACATTGTTTGTTTACATATTTGCAACTTTACATTCTTTGTCACATATTTACTATCTCTGTTAACAATTCCCTCCTCTACAAACACTCCCCATCCATTCAACCTGCGACCAAGCTGCCCGACCATCTGCATATTTACACAGCAAACCATCCACTTCAGACTAACAATCCATCCACTGACATACCACAACTTCACCTCTGCCATTCATTTCTTCTATACATTCATCCCATTAAACCATCCAAACTACTCCATTAATATTACCTTCATTTACCACCACTGACAACCATCCACCGCCTCCAAGTCACCTCCGACCATTACACAACAGCTTTTTCCAATAACCCCTATCCACCTCACTGCACACATCCCTAACTGCCACAGTGCAAACATACTTCATCAACCCCATTAGTGCAACTGCCTCTGACATCAATTACCTGAACAATCATCAAGCTCTATTCAACATTCAACCACTGCCAATATTACCACTTTAAACCAAATATCAACTCAGCACCCTATACTTCCACAACAATCCCATCCACTGCACCTCTCCAGTCACTTCACTCAATCTAAAATATCACTACATAGCCATAACTCACTAAAACTTCACATTCTTCACTTCATTGCCTCTACATCCCCTACTTATAGGCATCCCTTATTCAACTTCCCCTTGCCTCCACATCACCTGAAACAACTACACCGGCCCACCACGAAATCGTAACCAGCATCCTCATCGCCGTTCACCATCACGACAATTGCGAAATTGCAATTTATTATGTATGGACAAGTTCCTGCACGGAACTTGCAGCATAGTTTCGTTTTGAAGAACATTTTGCCTATGGCTTTCAATTTGCTGTTGGAATCAGTTTGTGGTTGAGTCCTTGGTTTTTTAGTAGAAGGTTGCTCAGGAGTGGGGTCGCTGTTCCAGACTTAATAGTCATCTTTAGTTGGCCAAATTGATTGTTCGTTCGATGATTGACTCCAAGCATCGTTGCTAGCTATATTGAAGGCTTCAGGAACAATTTCTATTACACTGGTATTGGAATATTGGCCTCTATCTCCATAGTCCATGATCTAAGACAAGACATAATAGTGTTATCGATTCAATTATATCAATTATGAAGAACCATATTAGGAAAACATTGAGTTCGATTGACCTATACATGTATTATAGTCAATTTATAAAAAAGAAGTGCAATCAAGGTTTGTTTTAAAGCTTGTATTCTTATTGGTACCTATCACAAAATGTGCCGACAAAGTACATGGTTGTGTTTTCACATATGCACAGACCCCTGTTATTTGTTTTTCACTTTGAAACTATTATCTACATAAGCCTAACCAACTAAGATGTATGGTTGACCCTGAACTTGACACGTGAACAATATACTGGATGTCATTGATTATGCAGGGTGATTTAAAGTACAACACATCTGTGAGAAATAATACATTATAGTATGATTAACAAACAAATACACTAATGTACATACTGAACAGTGGAAGAGCAAGTAGAAAACACAGGTTAGGCAATTTTGCAAGATGAATTTATAGGATGTATCAAAATATTCCTATCATGAAGATTGTATCTATAATACCTTACTAGAAAAAATATCACAGTTTTGTATAATAAACCGAAATCATCAGTAACAAATGAGTTGTCTTCAATATATAGTATCAAAAATATAAAGTACATTCCACAAAACTTTAGATAGATACAATGAAAATTTCCATTTAATCCTAAGAAACTGATTGTATCATCAAACTTAAGATTACATTTGCATGTAGTTTTTATATTGATATGAATTTACAGACTCTGTTCTTTTGCTTCAGTGAAGACCCCTCAAGTTCATCCACATAAACTTTTTTCTTCTAAACTTCCATTTAAATAAGCAAATTTCACATCTGTTGGTGCCACCCAAATCATAGTGAGCCATCAAAGCCACAAATATTATTAAAAAAGGTCCTTTTGGAGATTGATGAAACGATCCCTATAAAGTCAGTGCCAATTTAAAAGAATTAACGCTTTCAATAGCTTGTGGAAATGAAATTGAATTTTTATCCATTCCTATGTATAATCTGGTTTCTAGTAGATATACTAAATAAAAACCAGTCGTTTTTGTATCTGAGATCTTTTTAAATCTATTTCTTATGGTACATTCATTATAGGTTCATTCATATTATTGATGTTTTAATTATTTATCAATAAATTGTTGTTCTTGTTCATTGTTTAACCATTCAACAACTACATAGATGCCCCTAGATGCATGTTTTGGGTACAACATTTGAAATCATTCCTTTATCAATTAAGAAAATATTTGAAGATCTCTTACCACACAACCAGCCCAAAGAACACATTTTGCAGTTTTTTTCTCAATGAAAATCAGTTCATGCCCGAAGCTCAATAAAAATCAGTCTAAAACCCCACCAAAGAGATAGTTAATAACCAAAAAATACTTGCTAAAACCGCTACATTCAACATCTCATGCACCAAAACTCAAACTTTGACACAAGACCAAGCTCTAAAACGTCTAACCTGACAAAAAGATCCTATCTTTTGACTATAAACAAGCAATGAACCGAACCCTAAAACGTCAAAACAAGAAATAGTCACAAATAAGTCTCATCACGATGACATCCGCCTGCAGGAATAGAAGGAGGTGGAGCTCTCTGCGCCACCATTAACAGGAAAAGCACGGGAAGAAGGAAAGCGTTGACAAAGTACATGCAAAGCCCTAGTTATGAAATTTTATGGAATTAAATTTAATGCGGCCAGGAGAAGAGATAGAAAAGGGATAGCATTACAAATGAACGACTAGTTTTAAATTACATTGTAGTCTATTGATATTGATTTATTTACATATTTACTAAGTATTGTAATGCTTTTTTGTGTTGCAAAGTTTATACAGAAAATTATTTATTTTTACTAACACTTTTTGATGTATCCTAACACTTTTTAGCTATATTGGGTGTCTGGAAACTGAAAATTTTGTTAAGGCATGAATGAAATTCAATTGAAAACTAATAAGAGCAGAGATTAATTTAAACTTAAAGTTTGAATTTAGGGGTTACCTTGATTTCTAAATGGCGATGTTTAGGAAATTTTGGTGAACTCTTTTACTTTTGTTGATAATTTTTACTTCAGGTAAAAGAGGAAGAAAGAGAGGAAGCATATTATTTAAGAAAAGTCGCCCTAATTCTTGACCATTGGATAAGATTTAAATAGGTGGCCCATATCTATGTGGGAAGGCCAAGAGGCGGGAATATTTTACCTTTCGACCAAGATGACTTGGAAAGTCAAGAGTATCCCTTCGAATGGGGGGGAATATTACTCCAAAAAAATACACTTTTTGACTAGGTCGAAAGGTCCTTCAACATAGATTAGGAAAGATGAGTCCAGACATAGCCTTTCGAAAGAGTCAAAGGGATGCAGTCATCAAAGTTTAACAGCCTCAAAACCTTTTGAAGGGGTCAGAAGGTTCCATCTCATAGTATCCAGGGAGTTCCTACCTTTCGAAGAGGATGAAGAATTCAAAGCAAGTATTAGAAACCCTATGGTGACCTTTACGAGAACTAGCAAGCCTTTCGAACCAGTTAAGATCCATCAGGATACCTTTCGACAATGTCGAAAGGTGCTATGAAGAAAGCAACACTCAAAAGTCAGCAAAGGCAAAGGAATGAAAGAAAACCTTTCGACAGCATCGAGAGGAAGTACAACCTTCGATGACATTGAATGGAAATATAGCTCTCGGCAACATTCAAGTGAAGTGCAAACCTTCTGACAAGATCGAAGGGTTCATAGCAACAAGTGAAGACGAACCTTTCAACAAGATTGAAGGGTTCATAATAGTATATAAAAGGCAAACCTTTCGATAAAGTTGAAAGGTTCATGAAGTCATGAGAATCCAAACCTTTCGACTAGGTCCAAGGGTCCATAATGGCATATGAAGGGAAAAACTTTCGACAAGATCGAAAGGTTCATGGCTGCATATAAAAGGGGGACCTTCCAATCTTGTCGAAATTATGGACTCGAAAGGTAGGCCGCCTGCATCTATAAATAAGATGTAGGGGGTCACGTTTCAAGGATCCTTTTTCTCTCATTCTAAACTTGTATTCTTCTTAATCAAAGCCTCTAACCCTAATTGGGCGAGGTTTTAAAAATTAAATAAAGTTTTCCTTGGATAAAGAGGGAAGTCTTGAGCATTATTGATTACTTTACTGTTACTTAAATCTCTATGGATTAGCTTCTACATTTCAAGTTCCACCCCAACGAAAGGTTTTTGCCGACAAGGTCGACAACACTTTTGTCCCAAACATCATTTGTAACCTTTCGATGCCATTAACTCCGCGGTTCAAACCTATCGACAAAGTCGACAACTTAGATGGTTCAAATATTCACTATAACCTTCCCAATCCATTAGCTCTGTGACCTAAACCTTTTGACGAGGTCAAAATCCGCTCTCTAAATTCAAAAATCTAGACTTACAAGACCTAATCCAAAGGAAATCATTCCCATAGCCTTCGACAAGGTTGAAAATTGCCTTTAAAGGAAGTGATCTAGGGATTTTCAACCTAGTCCAAAGAAGGGTTTTCGAAGGAGATCTCATACCAACTCAACTAGGTTGTAAGATTAATCAACCCAAAGACTACACCTTTTGATGACGTCGAAAGGTTTGGACCAAGGAATGTCAATAAATAAAGCTAAGTTGAAAGGCAATTCTTAAGGGTATCACATCCACTATTCAAGCAAGTCTATCCATCTTTATTAGCATTACTTTAGGGTGTTGACAAGAAAACTTGTTAACAAGAATACTTACACTACAAAAGGAAACCAAGAAATGTTGAAGTAAATATTTAGGCCAATAAAATGTCAAAAGATTTACATCAACAAGCAAATATCAGTCTAAATTTGCCTTCAAAGTATCCTTATATTAGCTCTACTACCTAAGAAAAAATAAAAAAAGAGTTAAATTTATTTATCAAGATACAAGAAGATACACATCATAGTTAATTATACACACATATATTGTTTTATCAAATTTACCTGCATATGTAATTTTTCAGTTTAAGCTTTATTGTTTATATGAACAGTTTCAATCTAATTTTACATAGTTTTTATCCGAGTCCATGCATTATGTTTTAGCTTATGGTTTCATAAGTTCAATTAAGGTACATGAATATATATAGTTTTAATCCTAGATTATTTACAAATGAGGTTCACGATACTACTACTATCGCATCTTATCATTATAAATTTATGTAATATATAAGGTTTATTTCATTATTTATTAATAGCCTATAACTAATAATACACATATATCTTTATATATGAGATTTGTGTATTGAATCTTAATACACAAAGATTCTTTCATTTTCTTTTAGTCGCCTATAAATATGAACCTAAGTACAATTATTGAAACATTATATCCAAAGCATGAAATGTAGAAATCAGCTATAAAATAAGGTTTAAAAATAGATATCAAACATCTTGTTTTTAGTACCACTCAAATGGGAAAAAAATATAAAATTATCTACGTGTATAGTAATAAAAAAGATGCTAAAGTTGTATTACTGGTGCACATGTTTTCATTTTTATTTAGTTAAACGTGAAAGTGTTGGATACCCTCTTCGTGATATTGCACCTGATCACAAAATAAAAGAAACAGATAGTGAAACATGTTTATTATATTTTCAAAAATTATAGCATCTTAATGATTATAAGAAATGAACATCAATTATTTATATCACTAATTTTTGAGTAAGTAAAGTTTCTTTTACCTCTTTCAATGCACATTTGGATCTTTACTAGTCAGCACTGCACATTAAAGCTTCAACATACTCTGAATATAGTTCTTGCAAAGAAGAAGAAATATACTTAATGTTTTGGTCTAATTCAATATTTAAGTAGATATTTGGAAAGAAATCCTTGATTATTTTAATTTTATATATAGGATCCAGAACGGTAGCAATTGACACCAATATATTACATTCACCTCAATACTTGTCATACTTGATCTTTATTCTGTTCACCATTTCACTCATATGAAAACAACCTTCAAATTCCACTAAGTTATCATTTAGATTCTTTAGTTTTCCAGAGTTTGGAAATAAATAGATTAGAAGCGGGATAAGAAGTGCCAGAAAACATATTGAAAGCATCACTATAAGTTTCTTAAATTATACACATCGGTTTGGATTTCTCCCAATGTAATGTAGAAGGAAGCCAAGTCTTAGGAATCGCTTTCTCGATACATAGAAAACACCTTTTTAGATTGAATGGCACACTCTAGCATTTCATATATTGAGTTCCAACGAGTACGAACAATGAATAGTAAACTTTTAGAGACCGAAAGTTGTTGTTATTTAACTATATCCATAAACTTATTAAGTCATTCAGGGAAAAATTTCAAATACTACAAACTTTCTCGAATATTTTATAACACACACTTTATTTCACTTAATCCGTCTTCCACATATATTCTATAGTCTAATTTGATGTCTAAAAGTATATTATTAAACAAACCCTACCTACGTCCCTTGTCAATTCAAAGTTTTCTTCTAATTTTTGTATACTTTCATTAATTCACCTTTTATGGTTAACCTTGATATTTTATCAAATTTAGGATTCAACAAGTGAGAGTAAAATATAAAAATTCATGTTCAACCATTCTAAATGGATACTCATGCAAAATATTATAGTATCCATTACTTTCCTAATCGTTATATTGTCAATTTATGAAGAGATAATTTTGCAATAAAACCACTATCGTTAGATGCTTTCTCTTTGAATATATCTTTACGTAATACTTTTTTATTTTTGTTTCATAATGTGGACATAACATTTGTTTAACTGCCTTTTAACCATAGTTGTACATCCATCTTTAGTAATTATATCTTTTGTTCATAATGGGTACATATACCATATTTTCTTATCATGTCATCTTTAGCCTACATTGTAAGTCCTTCAAACTTATGCTAAATTTCTGATTTTCTTTGTAATGCATTTTTCCTGAATCTCTTTAACATCCCTCCTAGCTTTAAGATTTGTTTGTTCTTCATCTTCCTCTTTCATACCATTATCATCACAAATGAGTTCTTCTTGAGGTTTTTTGTCATTCATATCATCATTATCACCTAAAAGTAAAGAGTGATCTATGATTATAAAAGTAATAAATGATGAAATATATAGGTACATAATGGAACTATAACTAAATGAAAATTCAACAATCACTATATAAAATGAACGAATATTATCATGCTTTGTTAAAATACGTGCTTTGTTTTGATGCTTTAATTTTTCACTATAATAAATCTATACACCCTTGTACTATATATATATATATATATATATATATAAGAATCACTATCAAAACTATCAAAACCTAAATAAAGATGAAAAATTATAAATTTTTATTGCTAAACTATTATCTCACCATGTCCATAACTAACGTAGGAAATAACATGTTCATATTTTATAAGCTAAGAAAAAATACACAAAACATCATACAAAAACAATTAGCAACATAAATTACCAATTTTTTTACACGTTATATGAGTTGTTTTCCATAGGTTAATTCAGTCCAATACTTCATTGGTAGTCGTTATTTGTACTGCACAAATAAAACCAAAGAAAAACTGAAAAACCACTTCGTAAATTTGGAAAAAAAATGAAATATTAAGCTTACAACAAGTTGTGCTAATAAAGCTATACAACCTTGAGTAGAATTATGAAAAAGAAGCAAAATTTAACTTGATACATATAGTTTGTAAATCAAGCAAATGTGCAACAATGATTATCAAAACTATCTAAAATTGAAACTAAGGTAAAAGAAATTAAATAAGTTTGTTACCAAACTACAATCCTTCATGTCTAACATTAATAATTAGGAAATATGCATGTGCACATTTACCTTTATACAGAAAATGACTATTTAATGGAATAATAATAATATTAGCACTATTAACAACTTTAACACAAAAGAAGCAATAAAGAAGAAACTATAAAAAATATACAAAATCTACACACAAAAACCACTAACATCAATTGTTACCAAACTTTGCATGTTGTATGGTTCAATTGCGATGCATTAATCCAATCTAATACTTAAGGATAGTCATTTTCATACTATAAGAATAGAACAAAATGCAAACTAAAAAATTATTTTTCTGTTTAAATTTTGAATTAAAAAAATGAAAGATTAAGCTTACCAGCGAGTTGTGATAAAGAAACCGTATAATCCTAATTAGTAATATGAGAAAGAAGCCAATTAACTCAATTATCTAATGGATTCTCTAATTAAAAATAATTTATAACACTAAAGTAAATTAGGGTTGAAAATTAGAGACTAAGGAGTTGTTTGAAATAGTAGATAGAATCAATAAATTTGAGAAAGTGTAGAGAAGATCAAGTATACTATTTTCTAGAAGAGATTGAATTAAATAAATTATGTATTGGAAATGGAAGGTAATTATTATGGTAGATGTCATAAAAGGCGTATCTTTTTATAGGGAGGAGGACTAATAAATTGCAATTCAATTTTGATACATGATTATTCAATTGTCTTTTATATTTATTTACTGACAATTTCTGTTTGGACAAGATATGTTCGAGATCAGGTCAACGTTTTGGGCAGATAGAGAAAAATATTTGAATCTAGGTTATTATATATACGGAAAATCTAATAGTCAAACTAATTTTTTAGTCGAAAACGGACAAACATTGGGTTATTTGGTTTGATTTACAGCCCCAGTGATATGAACTTATATACATTGAGAGTAGTGTGGGACAGAAAGCTCAGATAGATAAGAAGAAGAGGTTCGGCCTATATTAGAAGGGTTAAAAGGGCCAACAGAAAGGAATGGCCCAAGGAGGAGGAGCGTGGAAAGATATTTATGAGGTTACATGCTATAACTGTAGGTAGAAGAGGCATTAGGCATTAAAGTGTTGGAAACCGGCTGAAATGTACAAGGTAAAGGGTTGTCTAAAATTGCGAATAGTGTAGGTTTATGCTTTGGAATAACACGCTGCCGGGTCGTCTGTTGAGGAGAAAGGAAAGGGTGTAGTGCTCGGAGGTATGAATTTGATTTTAGTATTTCAATTGTAGTTCTGTTTGATACCTGTGCTACACACTCTTTCATTTTGAAAGATTTAGTGATGGCTTGGGTATAGATGTCTCTTATTTAGTTACATCTTTGTATGTGATTAATCTAGTTGGTGGGTATGTCACTCTTGGGTTAAAGTGCATTAGTGTAGAGTTTGTTCTATATGGAATTCATTTTCTTGTGATCTTTTTGCATTTGACTTCTATGTTACAGGGTAATTTTGGGCATGCTTTGGCTAGTACAAGATGATGCTAGATTTTATTGTGCCAACAAAGTTACTGCTTTGTGAGGTTCTAGAACTATGAATAAGATTATGATGGTATTATATACGTTTATAGAGAGGTTTAGGGCAACATTACATGCGATACTTAGAAACATTACACTAATAATGTACTGGTAGTTTGGGCATTTTTATATATTTTTGAAGTTGTGACAGGATTATGGCCAAGAAGAGTGATAGAATTCTATTAGATTTAGTACCCAGGGCATAACTTGTTACTAGACCACTTAGAAGAATGCTGCCTAAGGAGATGGAAGAATCGAAGAAGCAGCTAGTGGAACGCATACATAAATTTTACATTAGGCCTAGCAGTTTACCATCGGGAACAATAATGGTATTTGTGAAGAAGTCAAGTGGATCATTCAGATTTGTATCAACTATAGATGGTTGAGTAAATTGATTGTGAATAATTATTCCATTTCCTAGGATAGACGACTTGTTTGACTAATTGAGTGGAGTTTGAGTATTCTTGCAGCTATATTTAGCAACGAGATTCCATATAATGAGATTATTTCAGGATAGTGTTCCATTGACCATATTTAGAACAAGTTACGGTTCATACAAATGGTAAGTAATTCCCTTTGACTAATATAATCCCTTGCATTCTATGTAGATCTTATAAACTGAATCTTTCATCATTAGTTGGATAAATTTGTGGTGGTCTTCATTGATGATATTTTGGTGTACTCTAAAAATAAGCGGTACAATGAAGTCCATCTTAAATTGTTGTTAGAGACATTAAGACAACAAAAGTCAAGTGTGAAGTTTTCAAAGTATCACTTTCTGGAAATAAGAAGTTAACTTTTCAGGTCTTGCCATTTTAGAGAACGAATTGGTAGTGGGTCCTTCAAATATAGAAACAATTAATGATTGGAAGAGACTCAAGACGGTCACAGAGATGAGAAGATTCTTTGGATTGGTTGGCAATCATCGTAGATTAATTAAAGATTTCTCGCATATAACAGCACCCTTAAACAAGTTGACCAGGAAGAATGAGAAGTTTAAATGGACTGATAAACGTGAATGGTCATTTTAGAGGTTGAAGAACTTACCAACAAATGCTTTTATCTTAATCATACCTAAAGGGAATCAAGGTTTAATAGTTTACACCGATGCTTATGGAACTAGACTAATAGCTTTTTTGGTGTAAAAGGGAAGAGTGATAACTTATGCATCTAGGCAATTAATACTACATGAAGTTCATTATGCGACACATGAGTTGGAGTTGGTAGCATTGGTCTTTATGTTGAAGATATGGCGATTTTATCTTTTAGGAGAATGGTTTGAGTTGTATACGGACCATAATTATCTTGTGTATTTATTTCTCAGATGAAGTTGAATATGAGGAAACAGAGATGATTAGAGTTCTTGGCAGCATAAGATTTTAATATAAAGTATACGCTAGGAAAGAGAAATAGGGTTATAGATGATGTGAGTAGAATGTAGTAGAACACAGTGTTAGCCATGTTTGAAGAATCGAAGGCTTTAGAGGCATTGGCCCTATGTGGATTACATTTTAGGCTAAATGCGGGACTAAGTCAAGGTCTAGGGGAATGAGAAAGTTTGGAAGTATGCCCAACACTTGTGGATAAATTTGCTACAATGCAAAGGGCGGACCCATTGTTAGCTAAAAGGATCAAAGATGGGCGTGGATGCAGGCCTAGGAGGATTTGAGATAGACTCAAAATGATTGTTTATAAAGAAGGGAAGATTGTGTGTCCCAAATATGGAGATCTTCAAAAGGAAGCCTTGCAGGAGAGTCATCGGTCTAAGTTTATGATTTATCCCAAAGGAGCGAAGATGTGCCGCGACTTGAAGTGTGTCTTCTTTTGGGAATGGATGAAGAGGGATGTCGACGAGTATGTGAAGAAATGTTTTACATGTCACCAAGTGAAATTCGTTCATCAGAAGCCAAGGGGTTTACTTTGACTTTTGGGAGTGCCGACTTAGAAATAGGATTTGGTACCTATGGATATTGTAGATGGATTACCAAGATCAAGAAATTGAAATGATAGTATATGGATAATATTTGATAGGCCGACTAAATATTCCTATTTTATTCCAATGAAGTCGACAAAAATAATAGCTACCTTAAAAATCTTTAACTGAAGAATTTTGTGAGACTCCATGGGATTCTGAACAACATAATCAGTGATAAGGACCCATTGTTTATAGCTCACCATAACAATTTATAAGAAAGTAATAGTAATGTTAAAAATGGAAATTTTACAGATGTTGGAATATGACACGGAAATTAATCCATTGCATTCATGATGATTTTCTAACCAACTTTCATATATAATGTTTTATAATCAGACTCAAATGAATATTTTACTAACATTTGAAGTTTATGAATTCAAAATAATTCGAAAGAATTCAAATTTTGAAATTTAACTAACGTTGTGAAATAGTTAACGCTAGGAATCAAATGGAAAATAAACAAACGATTTAAGGAATAACTAATTACATTCTAGATATAGGGGCCGGTCAACCCCCTCACCTCGACCAATTGATTGCATGAGGATGAGCCGTCGATCGATGCTTCAGGTGATAGCTAAGGTTTTGTTAGGTGCGAACAGCCTAAATTTTATTATTTTCAACCGACTTAAATCCAATGAGTTGGATGCCTTCTAACCACCATATATAAAAGGTTAGCCTCTCACTTTTATTCATAAAAATATTTGAATGCCAGTGAAGCTCTACTGGTCTTCCTTCTCGACTAGTTCAAGAGTTCAAATTTAAGGGAAAAAGTAGTCCGAAGGAGAAATTAGAAGCGGGCATCAATCAAATCCAAAGAAAAGTCAAGCATTCATCTATGAGTTAAAATCTAAGTTTTTCACTTTTTAGTATTTGTATAGTGGAGTTTGGATTTGTTTTATGCCTTAGGGAATTTTTTTCACAAAACCCTTGAAATCACAGCCCCAACATTCCCTCAAAACGAAATGTAATTCTGATGTTTATTGGAATCTCAATCATTTTATATTAAAATAGTAGAATTTGTTTGTTATTGCAATTTGAATATTTTATATTTTATTCCACTTCCAACTTTTCTCTATTGTTGTGTTAAAGGGTTTTTAAAAGAAAATGAGTTTGGATGGTATGTAAAAGAAGAATTATCTTATTCGTATTTTACACTGCCTATTTCTGTAATTTAATATGAATCCTATTTTCATGTATATGTAAAAGTTGAATAGAATATAAAGAGTTTAAACTGCAAGTTTTATTCCTTGAAATAGAGATGCTGATACTGCTATATTAATTAGAATAAGCTTGGCATTTTATTCTATTTTATTAATGCAAGCCAATTGTTTGGCTAAGGATATTAGCTAATTTGTAAGTTATTGAATGGAACTAGACCTGTACGAATTTAAAGTTTTGACATTTAAAATGTTTAGTATAGGGTGTAAAAATCTTTGTGTGCTTAGGAATATTTAATTAGCCTAAATTACATACGTATATATTTATTAGCATATAAATGTATTATTAACATATAATTAATAAAATATTGATCGCGTAGTATAAATAGTTTAGTAATTAGCATTAAACTCCATAAGTAAGAAGTAAGGATAATTATTGAAATTTGTAGCGACCTAGAATTTCAATCATTTGAGATTCGTATATTTAATTGATTTTAAATATTCAGAAGTAAATTTTATAAGCTGAATAAAGTGTATTTCAAATATCTGGATTTAATGGGATAATTAAATTATTGATTTAATATTTGAAATTGCTGAAATAATTGAAAATTGGATTTCATGTGAATAAAAATGATTTATAAAGTTGAATTAAATTCTATTTGAATTAGAATGAAGTTGGTAAACTTTTGAAATTGAGTCAAAAGTTAAATTATGGAAATTGAATATTTTAATATTTAATTTACGTGTAAAACTAGTCATTTTTCAAGCGGTCTCGGATTTCAACGAAATAAGTTTCATTGGATCCATAATATTATATTATTTTATGATTTCAAATTTCATGTCAATCGGATTTACGGTTTGTCCGGGACAAATTAAAACGTGTAGAAATCTGTTTAAGTAAATTTTAATTTAAATAGTCGATTCGAAAACCTATCTTCCAAATATAATCGCATTTGCTCTCGATATATATTCCATTATGTTCGGAATAAGGGTAAAACATTATAAATGCCAGACGGCGCGCTTCATTTGGAGTTCGGGAAAAATTCAGATGAATAGTGTCGTGGAATTTTCTATAAAAGGCCTCAAAGTTTTCCTATTTTCATTAAACCCTAGCTAGGGTTAGCCACCGCCATTATAATTTCCACGGCCAAAAACTTCCAACCTTCTTCCCCTTTTTTCTTCCAAGCCACCAATAATCATAAAAAACATTCAACTACAAAAACGAAGATCATGTCGTGAATTATAAATCCAACGGTGGAGATCGTCTTTAACGAAGCCATTCAGTGGCAAATCTCTTATGAAGTCATCGCGTTCGAGAGGTGATTTCTAAGCCTGGGGAGGACCAAGTCAAGCACGACTCAAGGAGATGGTGTACGTGTCATTGGGCTTCAATTTGGTGGTCATCGATCATCGTATATGTCGACGTGGAAGGCACGACAAGTAAATGATGAACGTCAGTGATGGGTTTCTTCGAGCGTATGAAACCTGGAAAGAAAGAAAATAACGTGCGGCCTGATCTCATCTAATCAAAACAAATGGCCTTGATTATTCTAAGGTTTAAAAAATAAAAATTGAAATTGAAATTTATATTATATTTATTCATATAAACTCTAAACATCACAACTTTGTCATACGCAGTTCGTTTTTTACGAAACAAGTTGCGCTTGGTCCATATTGATAGGCATTCCATTTAGAGTTGGTTTGGAGTTGACTGGAGCTCGTGTAAATTTTTGGTAAAATTAAATGCCTGTTTACTTTTATTCGGAATAACACACTACAACTGCTATTGGAATCAATATGAGTACAACTCACTCTTTTTGACTCACTGATATTTTTATATAAGCGAGAAATAAATTCATTTATGACGATTGATGATTATTTGGATGATATATGATATGTTATATATATATTGATTGGTATTTGGATATAATCCTGCCTATTGGAGCAGATGAGACCCTATATGTTCCCGTGTATGAGAGGATGACCCTTTATACCATCGTCTGCCTCGAAGCGGGCATTGCAAACATATTCTAATATGTATATTGTTGCAGGTGACAGGTTAGAGGGACCCAACTGGATTCCTCACTGGTGTTGATTTATTTACAGATATTGTGATATATGCTGTTATTATATGTATATGATGTTTTGGATGTTGTGATTGATGTATTTAGTGTTGTTGTAGCATTGGGCCTATATTTTGGTAATTTAAAAATGTTAAAGTGATGATTTCAAATGGAAAAGGATTTTCAAGTGATTTTGAAAATATACGTTTTGTTGAATTTTGAATTGTTAAGGGAACGAATTTATTTTAAATAAATAAAAGCTATAATTTATATGTTACAAAAATTATGATTTTTGTGAAATATATCTGAATGTGATTTTTGAAATATGAAGTTGATTATTTTATAAAATAGTTTAAATTGAGTTTTGAATTATTATAAATGGTTTATATATTAGATTAATAAAATTTATATTTCATAAATAAAAATAATGGAATTATAAAGGAGTTTTTATAAGTGTTAAAATGAAGTTATAATTGGATGTTATAAGCGAATAAGATTTATAATTGATGAAGTTATAAAAAGAATGATTTTGTAAATTGTTATCCCGCCTTGTGGTCAAGGCTGGGATATCAATAGATAAGCTAAAAAGGATGGAAACTAGTATTAGAGGTCGATTGGAAACAAGGCAATGATCGATATCATCAAAATTTGACCGAGCTCCAGTCAAAATGGGATCGATTGGGAATGATGAACAAGGCAAAGGGAAGGGTATGCTTCAAATTTCAAGTCAATCGGTGTTCGTATGCTCAAGATATGATCGATGCAAACTAAACAACATTCTCATTCGTATCCATCACGTTCGTATCGATCCAAGGTGGCCTTATTTGTATCCATCACATTCGTATCGATCCGAGGTGGCCTTGTTTATATCAATCACATTCATATCAATCCAAGTAACTTCACTTCGTATCCATCAGGGTTGACCTTGTTTGCATCCACAAAGAAAGTCTTTTTTGTATCCGTCAACTCCATCATGTCCATCAGGTTTTCATGTCCCTTTCATATCAATTGGACGACTGCATCTCTCAGACCGATTAAGGTCGTTCACTTTGTATTGATATATACATGTTAATATGTATATATGATATGTTTCGTATCGATCGACCAAATCATCGATACGAAACCCAACCTTTCCCAACGATGCGAAGTAGCCCATAGCTATCTACTTCGTATGGATCGTTTGGATTTTTGTTTCGTATCAATCACCTAAATGATCGATATGCAACTATCATTTTCCATCAATATGAAGCCGACACCGGTTGATCGATATGAAGAGTGCATGCCGGTGTCGATACGAGAGGAATGACACAGGATGGATACGAAGAGAATGGTCAGGCAAAAGAAGCATTCAACTCGGCATCAAAAGTGGATCTACCCTAGGTTTTCGAGCCACGTCATCGATGCGAGCTACGTCGATACGAAGAGAGGAGGATGCGGGGCTTTGGATCGATGCGAATGCAACAACCAACTTATAAACACAAACTTGCATCGATCATAACTCAAAATGTACAAGTCCAAATGCAACCAAATTTTCACAGGAGCCTGCATACAACCTGAAGAATGTTCATCATCGGTCTTAACTCGATTGGACAAAATTTTGATCGATACGAAATTCGTTCGTATCAATCACGGACCGAGTGCATATGTCATGGGATCGATCACGTGGGCCCGCCCACGTGAGAGAAGGAGCCTTCCAAGATCTGGGAGGGATCTTTGCCACCTACACCTATAAATAGCACTGCAAGAGCTTCATGAAAGGGATCTTCTTCTATTTTGGACGTCGGAACTCTACTACTTTGTTTACGAATCAAAAAGGCTTGTAATTGTAATTTCAACAACACAAAAGTAAAAAAAGGATTGATTCAAAGTGGACATAAGCCGGATTGCCGAACCACCATAAATCTTATGTTCTTTCTTTCTTTCTACCATTTATAATTTTACTATTTCTTCACTTTTACTCTGTACATTATCTAGATCAGAGATCTGTATGTGAATATTGTGGATCTAAACACTGGTGCTTTCACGGCTTTTGGGG
This sequence comes from Allium cepa, assembly GCA_030765085.1. Taxonomy (NCBI): domain Eukaryota; kingdom Viridiplantae; phylum Streptophyta; class Magnoliopsida; order Asparagales; family Amaryllidaceae; genus Allium; species Allium cepa. The sequence continues at coordinate 117,586,794 of CM060940.1, read as the reverse complement.
TTTGTGACCAATTTTGGCATAAATACTTTGGTGCTTTCATCGAGAATCGAACTCAGGGATTCTAAAGCTTGGATTTTAGATTTGAAAGCTTGAAGACTTGGATTTGGAAAGCTATGGCAAGGCAATCGGCAAGAAGACAAAGGACTAAAATGAGTCAGCGTAATGGGAGTCAGGAGGCTTCCTTGGGAGCGAATCAGGCATCGATCTTCATCACCAGAGACGAGATGGAAATGATGCTCAAGGGACAAGACGAGATGATGTAGAACCTACTTTGACAAGTTGGACAAGTTGGAGTGCATAATCAGGTTAACACAACTACAGGAGATGCTGGAGATAGGGATCGGGAGCACGGAGCAACCGAAGTTCAGAATGGAGCAGGCCATCCAGCGCAACACCAGAACTAAGGGGAACTCACTCAGAGCATGACCCAATCCCAGGCAGAGTACCAGGTGGAGCCGAGACACATAGCACCGATAGAGGAATGAATGCTCATCCAAGAGAGTAGATTCCAGGATTCCTTCATGAACTCGAGGGTCAGATCGATGGAAACGGATAAGGACTGTAGCTTTGTAATAATGATAGATTGGCAGAGATGGATAGGTGAGCCATGAGAGGTGAATTGGTGAATAGAGATTTGGAGGATGTGAGTAGGAGTCCTTTCGTTTCCATGATCAGGCAAGCTAGGAACCCGCCATATTTCGTATTGCCGACACTGGAGATGTATGATGGGAGAACGGATCCTACTGTTCATTTGGCAAGGTACATGAGGCATATGGAAGAGCTGGGGGTATTGGAGGAGGTCATGACACGATGCTTCCCTTTGTATTTGAAAGATATTACAGCTTTATGGTTCAGATAGCTGGAAAGTGGCTCTATTGGCACATGGATAGAGCTGATTGAAAGGTTTATGAGGTAGTTTCGGGTCCACATAGTCTGACCCAAGAATGCGATGAATTTGACATCAATAAAACAATGGAAAGGAGAGTCGCTTAGAGATTTCTTAACCAGATTCAATGTGGCAGTGGCTTTGGTGGATCGACCTGATCCATCGATGGTTTTGATGGCTGTAGTTTTGGGAATTATAGATAATTCAGATTTCAAGATATCATTGGAACGAGACTCATCGAAGGATCTCGGGGAGTTCTACCATGAGGCAAAAAGGTTTCTGAGGCAAGAAGATGCACAGGCTGAGAGAGAAGGGAGAGAGGCTGAAGCTTATGCAGTAAGGGGTGGAGGTCCACCTAGGGAAGGCCCAGTCAAAGTTGATAAAGGAAAAAAAGAAAATGAATGAAAACGTTAGCACTTCGAAAAGGCCATGGAGGGAGTCAAAGTTTTCTTCTTACACAGATCTAATTGAAACTTTAGAAAGGATATACTTGGATACTCGAGTATAAACCTCCAGTATCGAAAGCTGGCAAGAAGGGAACCTTCTGAATACGAGCGGGCATCGGGAAAGCGTTGCACATTCCATGAGCTGAATGTGCACAACACGAACGACTATAGGCATTTGAAGGATATTATTAAAGAGCGTGTGAGGAATGGTCATTTGCAACAGTACATAAGAAATCGAGCTATGGCATAAGTATATGAGAGACCACCACCCAACTTGAGCAAAGATGGTGCTAGATCTAGGCAACGTCGTCGGCTTATTACCAACTAAATAAATTTGTGGCTTTGAATAAGTAATAGAGCTCGAAGTAATATGGCTAAGTCACTTACACATGTACAGGATTGAGGACGGTCCCTAGGCATGCTCTAAGGCGATGATAAACCGCATCGCTCGAGCCTATGAAATCCTGTTTTTCTTCTTGTTTTTCCAAAAACTTTGGTTTTTTCCTTGGATGTACAGAAATTTATTTGGTTTTACCGGGCTGTAAAAACTCTTATTCTGAATGATTGGACTTGGATCAATGTAATAAGCAATACAGGTCTCGCGATCATGGTCCTAACCGAAGAAACGGGGCAATGATCGCAAGTTACGAGTTCCTTCGCTGGAGAGTGATGGAATGGACTTGAACACAATATAAAATTCCTTGGCCGAAGAGCTGAGGTTGGAGAATATGAAAGTCCTTGGCCGAAGATCCGAGGATGGAGAATATAAGAAATCCTTAGCTGGAAACCGAGGCCGGAGAATGTAAAAAGTCCTTGGCCGGAGAGCCGAGGCCGGAGAACATAAAAGCACTCGATCAGAGAGTCGGGGTCAGAATAGGATAATGCGACCCGGAGAGGTCTTGGATTTGGATTTCAGCTTGGGATAAATGGACCCAACGAGGTCCTGGACTTGGCAAAGGGCCGGGAGCAGTCCCGAATTTGGATACCAATCCAGAAAGGTTATGGATTTGGTTGTTGGTCATTGGATAGATTAAAGCTCGGTTGATGGATTCGGATAGCTATAGAATTGGCTAAGGATGTGGTTATAGGACTTCAAATTAGACATCGACTTAGAGCAGTCATGAACTTCGATATAGCTATGGCACTTGGATAAGATGGCTTAGTAATAGAATGGATTATGGATCAGATGGAATGACTAAGAATGGAATATGGACTTTGGATGTTGGATTCAGAGCTATTCAAAACACGCCTTCTTACCGTAAGGCATATTTGGGGGGGCAAATGTTATTTTGCCTTTTGGTCAAGGCCGGGATATCAATAAATAGGCTAAAAAGGATGGAAATCAGTATTAGAGATTGATTGGAAACAAGGCTATGATCGATATCGTTAAAATTTGACCGAGCTCCAATCAAGACGGGATCAATTGGGAATGATGAACAAGGCTAGGAAAGGCTACGTTTCAAATTTCAAGTCAATCGGTGTTCGTTTGCTCAAGATATGATCAATGCAAATTAAATATCATTCTCATTTGTATCCATCATGTTCGTATTGATCCGAGGTGGCCTTATTCGTATCCATTACGTTCATATTGATCCAGGTGGCCTTCTACGTATCCATCACGTTCGTATCGATCTAAGTAACTTTACTTCGTATCCATCAAGGTTGGCCTTGTTCGTATCCATAAAGGAAGTATTTTTCGTATCCATCAACTCCATCATGTCCATCAGGTTTTCACTCGTCCCCTTCGTATCGATTGGAGGGCTACATCTCTCATCCTGGTTAAGGTCGTTCACTTCATATCGATATGCATGTTAATATATGATATGTTTCACATCGATCAACCAAATCGTTGATACGAAACCCAACCTTTCCCATCGATGCGAAGTAGCCCACAGCTATATGTTTCGTATCGATCGTGTGGACGTATGCTTCGTATCGATCACCCAGATGATCGACACAAAACTACCTTTTTCCTTCGATACGAAGCCAATACCAGTTGATCGATACGAAGAGTGCACGCTGGCATCAATACGAGAGGAATGATACAGGATGGATATGAAGAGCATGATCAGGCAAGAGAAGCATTCAACTTGGCATCAAAAATTGATCTATCCTGGATTTTCGAGCCATGTCATTGATGCGAGCTACATCAATATGAAGAGAGGAGGATGCATAGCTTTGGATCGATGCGAACGCAACAACCAACTTATAAACACAAACTTGCATCATTCATAACTCAAAATATACAAGTCGAAATGCTACCAAATTTTCATAGGAGCTTGTGCACAACCTGAAAAATGTTCATCTGTGCTATTTTGTTTACTAATTAAAATGGCCTCTGATTGTAATCTAAACAACATAAAAGGAATAAAAAGGATTTATTCAAAGTGGACGTAGGCTGGATTGCCGAACCACTATAAATCTTGTGTTCTTTCTTGCTTTCTTCCATTTTTAATTTCACCATTTCTTCACTTTTACTCTCTACGTTATCTAGACCTGAGATCTATGTGTGAATATTGTGGATCTGTATGTAAACACTGGTGGTTTCATGGATTTTGGGGTTTGTGACCAAATTTTGGCGCGAATATAAATAAACGGATTTGTAAGTAATTAACTTATAAATTGGATTTTAGCATGTAAATGATTTATATATAGAATTTGTTAATAAATGGATTTTATAAGTTGAAGTTTTATAAAATATAAATGTGATTTACAAACATCGTTTTATAAAGGTGAAATCAATTTATATTGATAAACTAGATATAGAAGTTTATTAAAGGAACTATATCCATGATTTTGGACAGTGGATTATCCTTTAATTTAAAGTGCAATAGTAATGAATTTGGTTAAGGAATTATGTCCAATGTTTTGGACAGTGGGCAATCTTTTAAATTAAATGTATAGAAATAATGAATTTGGTAAATGAGATATATTAACGATTTCGGACAGTGAATTATCCTTTAATAAATGTGTAGCAGTATTGAATTTGGTAAGATGAATCATATTCATGATTTTGGATAATGAATAATATATTAGATAAAATGGATATGTTTTAGAAAGTGATCTTCACATTTTAAAGATGTTTTAAAATGTGTTAAGTATCGAAACCATAATTTCAACATTAATTATTGAAGTAGACGTTTCGAGAAATAAGGAAATGATGGATTATAACACCATTGTTATAGTAAATGATTTTCGAAAGGAAATGTTTTGTATAGTATATATGATTTATATATCTATCTTATTTTCGAATCTCTATACTAGTGATTTTGGGTTGTCGTAACGATGTTTTACGCAACATTCGTTTTGACCCAAATGAATATGTTTAAGAGAATCTTTTCCTTATAGAATGAATTTATACTTAATCTTGATTTAAGTATATGCAATATTTTCTAAGTGTTGAAAATAAATTGATTTGTGAATTACTTATTATTAAATAAATATATGAAAATGTTTTCCAATATTGAAATTTTGAAATGGTGTTGGGAATATATCTTTTTAAAGATAATTTGAAGTGAATATTTAACATGTGTTTAATTAATAAAAGATAAATTAAAGGGTCTAGTGATTGCTTATGGTGCTAAACATTTGTTATTTTCTTTGATAGTTAAATAATCAACTATTAAATTTGGCCATTTTAGTTCCTTGACTTGATGTGCGAACTATGCAGTCGTACACTTAGTAAGTAGCCTTTTGTGTAGGCTTGATTATCATTTGTGTTGAGGATATTGATTCGTATAGTGCGGATTATTACTCCAATCTATTGAGCTTCCTTCTCGTCCCAAAGGACAACAAGTTGAAAATTTATGAGATTTAGTTTCTGTGTGAGGTTGAAAAAAGCTTTTCCATTATTGGTGCAAAGAGACCGGGATCATATTTATCTGAAAACCACTTCAGACCAACATTTATGCTACGATTGTGCAGGTTGGTTATGATGATATTGATACTCAGGATTTTCATAATGGAGGATTGCTTGTTGATCGTTTAGGGTTAAAATCCCAATATACATCTAATAGCAGTAGTCTCTTCGTTATGAAATATCCAGTGCAAGGACTATTCGCTACTAATCCTAAGGATTTTCCAACAGGACATGGTAGGAAAGTACCTTCCGTTTTTCCTGTTCTTGGGAAACTTATATGGATGTTTGTCTGACATTGCATTTCTAAAAATTACATATATTGGTTTCTACAAACGTACATCAGTGGTGGCGGAGAAGACAATTTCTCTTAGTTTAACACCCTCCTTGAGACGTATGAGCTCAAGGATTATATTTTTATGGAAGACAATTTGTAGTCAACGGAAATGGCAGTGTGGCATTCAAAGTGATGTGATATGTGATATGTGAAAGGTAATCGTTACCTCTGGCCTCATTAACCAGAAACGACCAAAATAGGGTTAGATGTGACAAAGCTAAGTGGATCGCTTCTAAGTAGGATATGATCATCCTCTTCTAGATATATCTTTACACGTTATGACGTCGTGTAACTGATTGTTGTCGTTTGTATGCTAGAGGGCCCTTGGAAAAGATCGATAACGACTGGAGGATGACATATTCAGTGCTATCTACTTATATAGATGGGCCGGTCTTGTGTTGGTAAAGGAACTTTGTGATGGTTTCTCGGGACATCCATCTAGAGTGTATCCATTGGAAGGTAGTCCCTTCACCTGGTCATTTGTATGGAAATCCAAACTCCACTACGTGCCTGCCATTTTGATTGTATTATCCATTTCGGGCTATATGCTGCATTTTAATCAATTTAACAATTTCGACTATGATTAATATTATTTGTATACTAGACACTAATATAATATAAGAGGAATTGATATCGAATTTTTTAGTCATCGTAAGGTAAAAACATGTCCGTGCTTATGTGTAGGCGTGTCTTACGAGATACTTTTGTTTTGAAAGAAAAAGTTTGGTAATTTAATAAATTCAGTTCGGTGTATTTATCACGTTGGTATACCAGACTGATCTAGATGTTCTTCCCTTTCAACGCTCGAGTTAGACCGAGTATATTTATAGGTTTAGATTTTGTGGTTTTGGAGCTTCAGTAGGCGAGCTGGAGATCTTTCTTTTCATATACACGTATCTGTTTGGATTATCTACTGTGCATAGTTGTTGCATATTATCAGCAATTGTGAGGACAGGTTATTATAACTGTCGAGGCTGATAACTATTTTTGATTGTTGAACTCTGATTGATGTATATATATACACAGTTTCTGTTTTGTAAAGATCATTGATATGATATTATATATTTTCCGCTGTGATGTGAGATTCTGTATTGTTCTGCTTCGTTCTATCTTCTCTCTTTCTTTTTCTCTCTTCTTTTCTTTCTCTCTTCTTTTCTTTCTCTTGACTTTCCGTCGGTCTGTGCTTTTTAGATCGGACATGTATGGTTTAGTGTCGATTCGAAGGGTACGGATTTGCAGGTCGTCACAAAATTTGTCCATAATTGAACGTGAAAAGAGAAGTTTTCCTTATATGGCCTTAATGCAAAATGTAGTGAGGTACATGTTTGAACTAAAATGACACAAATACACACGAGATTGTGTAGAGAATAAAAAGTGAAGAAAATAAATGAAAAAGAGCAAGAAAAGAACACATAGCAATTTATAATGGTTCGACTAACCTTAGCCTATGCCCATATTAGTGATATTATTTACTAATCTTGGCCTACGTCCATATTGGCGGATCAATATAACTCTGTGAATGATTACAATAAATTAGAGTAAGAAAGGGCAAGAGCCAAAGGATCCTTCAAAATTAGCCTTGCCCTCTATTTATAACTATAGGAAGCCCGAAATCTCACCCCCACGATCTCCACCTCATTTTTCATACCATAGACCACTTCTCTAAGAAAATAAGTGGATAGCTCAGCAATATCTATGGATCAGTACAAATCTATGAGCTTGGATCAGTACCAATCTATAAGGTGGTCAAATGGATTGCCTTGAACTCTTTGTCTAGGCTCGATTCATGGTTAGCTTCATGATTCCAAATTTTTTTGCACCATTATTAGCTTGTTTGTGAGTCCAAATGACGTATCAGTAGAGAAGTAGAGTTGTCAATTTCAAGTGCTTATGGAGATCGGTAGAGAATTGCATAGAATTGACGAAGTAGTGCTTGAAATAGGCTCCTAGAAATCAAGTAGAGTGGATAGAAGGAATGGAAAAGGTTAGGCCAAATATTATGGATCATTACCAATCCAAGGGTTAGATTGGTACCGATCCAACTTCTTGTTGGATTTTTGCTCTTTGCTTCTTTGAGTGGTTAGGTCTTTATCATGTGACTCTGTTTATACTTGGTTTCTAAACTCTTGAGCTATCTCTCTAGGACTTCGGCCTTAATAGTTTCAAAGTTCGATTCATCTAGCCTTTTCGAATATTGCTTGGTCAAAATCCTAGATAATAGTATATATATGTTACTATGTTAGAAGAGTGGAATTATGACTAAGTCATAGATCAATCAAAAACATATAGAAGTTTACCCAACTAATCCGGCTACCAATACCATGACTCTAAGACTGGTATGAGACATCACCTATAATAAGTACAAATGGTGGACGTAAGGTTAGTCCTAATTTGGGTAAGTCTGCCAATTTAACCTGGCTACTAGCACCTGTGAATATTCGAACAAATGTGAGACGTCACAATTTAGGTTACGAGTTATAATACGTAGGACCTAATTATGAGTTTGGGATATTAAGTGGATGTTGTAGGGTCCGACTCCTTTCCACTTAAGAAATATTAAATGGCTAAGATTATCGTTTAGGTGTAGTAGTAGTAGGAAATGTCGAGAGGGGTCTTCTTTGGAGTTGAGGTATTAGGTGGCTATTTTAGGGTCCGACTCTTCCCCTAAAGAAGTATTAAGTGGCTTGATGAGGTTTCATGCGATGTCAATTAGAAAGTACCAAAGAGGTGTTTGCCTTGAGTTAGATATTAAATGACTAGGATTTGCCTAGAATATAGGTATATAATGGTTGGAGTTTGCCTAATTCCTGTTAAAGACGTATTAAGTTGCTCAAGTACTTTCACATTGTTAGGACATTATTGACGGTAGTTGCACGGAACTGAAAATGGCCTTTGGCCGACAATTGAAGGTATGTCATGGAGTTGGGCTGGAAGAGTCTTTGAGCTAACAGATGGGGGTATATTTGATAGGATATAGTATACAATGTGTAAGGCATATTGCTAAATAGTACTGCCCAAATACTTTTAAGGTAAGAGTTGAGAATTTTATTCATAAAACATTGTTGTTCTGACCCTCTCCTCATTACAAAACATAGATTAGCAGAGAGGATGCCGATTTTGAAGATGAAGGTGGAGACAAAGTCTTTGATAGTTTACTATTTATTTATGCTTTTGATATATTTTTTATACCCAGTTTCAGACACGTTACTATTTTCTATGGATTCTGTAATCTGGATATTTGGGATAACATGTTGTATTTATGAGATTTCAAATTTTTTAGGAAATGGGTACATATTTCTGTAATTATATTTTATCTTTTCCCTATATAGCTCTGTATATTTTTTATTATATCATTTTTGCCAACTAATAGCTAGATTTGGAATAGGTCTAAGGTTCGATGGGCTTTTGTTAAGTCAAAAATTAGGCATGTTTTGACGTAGGTTGTTATACTTTGTATTAGAACTTAGGTTATCCGATCAATGGGGATATGTATACGTAAGAGGGCATATTTATTATTTTTGAAATTATTTTTCGAAACCTTAAAATACACACACACTCCCTCTCTTTTGTGAACATATGCAAAAACACTAGGTAAATCTTTTATTTCAGTAAATAATACTATCTTAGGAAGTTGTAACTAAAAGTGTAAGCCTATAGATATTTGTTTATATCTAAAAGTCATTACTCTAAGGATGTGAACCCCTCTACCCAAGAGATACCCACTATCTGTGGGATGCCATAATGGTTCAAGAAATACCAAAGGCATGTAAGGCAAGTTCCCATTTCTCAACAAGCTACACCAGCAGCACCTGCTCTATGCTTGCTGAAGTAACACCATGACCACTAGATTTTCCAAAATTGTGTAAAGAATCCCAGAAATGAGAGGATGGGAGTATATAGAAACTAATGGTTTCATGAGATCGAAGGCTTGGTTTAACGATTGCAAACATGTTTTTCAAGAGCTTGGATGGGAAGACTGAATCAAGAGGAGGATGGCTTCATGCATCTAAAAGGTGAGGCACTAGAATACTGGGTTGTAATGGCTAAGGAGAATGGGGGGGAGGAATCACTTTGGATGAATTCAGAACTCACTTTGAGTCAAGATTCATGTCCAGAGCTAAAGTAAGTATGCGATTGAGAAGTCTGTACAACTTAGGTAGGGAGACTCCATGTGAAAGGAGTATATCGGTAAGTTCATGGATTTGGCTAAGTTTGGAATGAGTTTGATTAAACCCCCACGAAGATGGTTATGAGGTTGGTTAAAGGCCAGAATTCCCCATTTAGGGAGCTGCTTTTGACCCAAGTACCTACGGGCACCACTTATGAGACGATAGTTGAAATGACCCTGTTGTAGACTTCTAGTGGTGAGGAGAAGGTGGGTCCGGCAATAAATCAAGGTGGAACTAAAATGGGTGGATTTTGGGCTAAAAAGAAGGAGAATGGGAAATCAAGAAGAGAAGTATAACATGCTACATATGTCAAAAGAAGAGACATATTGCTAAGGATTATAAGGTGAGCTTGATAAGGGATGAGTTCAAAGGAAGATGTTTCCACTGCGATGGGGAAGGACACTACAAGAATCGATGCCCAAAGCTAGATAAGGAAGGACAGAGTGGGCAAGCGTATGCCGTTGAGGCTATACCTATCTCTAGTAGACCTTCTCCTAGTGATCAAGGAAAAACTATAATGGAAGATAAAATTATTATTTATCGGAATACTATTCATACCTTATTTGACTTGGGAACATCACATTCGTTCATAGCTAAAAATGTATTTAACATTATTAAGCCTAAAAACACAAGTTGTCACTAACCAAATAGTCATATCAAATCCAATTGAAGGGGTTGACACATCTTTCTTTAATTTGTAAAGATCTAGCTGTGGATATATGCAATGTTGATTTTACGTGTAATGCATATGTTTTGGTTTTGAGGGGTATGGACTTATCCTAGGGATGGATTGGTTATCTTACTACGGTGATGTCTTAGGTTATGATAGGAATATTGTATATTTAAGGAGTTATAAGAGGTGATATATAGATGTTTGTGTAGACCTAAAAACTCAATCGACTTAAGCTATTTATATTCACCGAGCCTATCATAGGACAAGGTCTCGTCTATGCTTGTAGTTCGAGAATTTCCTCACGTTTTTGAAGAAGTCTCGGGTCTTCCACTTTGAAGGGAGACTGATTTTAGAATTGATTTAGAGAAGGATGCTAGACCTATCACTTTGCTATTAAGGCACATGTCTCCTGAAGAAAGGCGAAAGTTGGATAAACAAATTTTGAATTATAGAAGGGATTTATTCAACGAAGTACTTTTGAATGGCGAGCACAAGTTATCTTCACCACTAAGACAGATGGATATTTAAGGTTATGCATTGACTATAAAGAACTCAACAAGTTGAACAAGAATAACAGGTATCCTTTATATAGAATAGATGATTCTTTTAATTAGCTCGTTGAAGAAAAATATTTCCCAATTAAACTTAGCCACCGAATTCCACCAGTTGAGGATATATGGGGATATCATGCGAAAGAATGCTTTTTGCTCTCTGAAAAGACTATACGAATATGAAGTGATGCCTTTTGGGGTGATGAATGCCCTTGAATACTTTGTAGATTTGATGAGTAGAGTCTTCATGGGGCAGATAAACAAGATCGTAACAGTGTTCATAGATGATATTATAGCATTCTCTAAAAGTGAAAGTGAGCGTGAAAATCACTTAAGGGAGGTGCTATGGACTTTGAGAAGGCACCAGTTAAAAGCCAAATTTTCAACCTGTCACTTTTGGAAGAAGGAGGTGTGATATTTAAGTCACATTTTTTTCAATATTGAATTTTCTATGGAACCTACGAAGGTAGAAGCATTTCAAGATTGGAAGATTCCGAAGAACGCCATGGAGGTTAGGAGTTTTCTTGGGTTAGAAGGTTACTGTAGGAAATTCATCAAGGCCTCAAATATGGTAGTACTATGACTAACTTTCTCAAGTAAGAAAAATCTAGCTTTTGCATGGGTTGAGAAATGCACGAAAGTATGAGAGAAGGTAAAAAAGCTGTTGACTAGTGTGCCAATACCTACTATTCCCGTTGGGATAAAGCCTTTCACCGTTTACACTGACTTATGTGGTATGGGATTAGGAATTGTTCTTCTACAAGAATGTAAGGTAATAGCCTATGCAGGTAGGCGGTTGAAGGACCAAGAGAAGAGGTACCTGACTCATGCTTTGAGTTAGCAGTTGTTGTTTTGTTTTAAAGTTGTGGAGGCACTATCTTTTCGAACAAAGGTTTGAACTATTCACCGATGACAAATCCCTTAAATACCTATTTTCCTAGAAGATTTGAATCTTATGCAGCAGAGGTGGATGCATTTATTAACATCACATGGCTTTGAGATACAGTGTACCCTCGAAAAAGAGAATGTTGTTGCTGACGCCCCTAGCTGAAGGCATGCTTCTCTAGGTTCCATATATAAGTGGAGGTAACTGGAGTTCCTCTTGAATTTCAATTTCCAACCACCAATAGAGCCCATTCCAAAATATTTGGTAGCGATGGAAGTTAGACAAGAATTAATGGATCGCATCAGGCATGAGCAGAAGAAGGATGCAATGATAGTATACATTTTGGATAAGTTAAGTGGAGGATAACATTTTCTCCAAGGCGAGAGGTAGGCAATTGACAAAAGAGAATGTTTGAGAAGAGATGGATTCCTTTGTATTCCTATGGTAGAGGACGTTCTAAAGAAAGTTTTGGCTAAGAGTCAACATTTTTGGATGACCAGTCATCCCAGCGTGAGATAAAATGTATAAGGATATGCAGTGAATTATCGATTGGCCAGGAATGAAGAGAAGCAGACTGGAGTTTGTCTCTAGTTGTTTGATGTGCCAAAAGATGAAGCCGGAACAAGGAAAGCTTAGAGGTTTGTTATTGCTGTTAGAAGTGCCGACTTGAAAGTGGAAGCATATCTCGATCACTATAAGAAATTATGCATTTATTTACAAATATTAGCAGCTTTTTTGGCTAAGCGCTAATGCATAAGTGGCCGTTACCAAAATTTTCGGTCGCCCACCAGTTAAAATGTGGTTATGTTTCTTACTTTTCACTTTGCCTTCCATATTTCATTTTTCCTCTTTCTTTAGAAAAATTTCACCACGTCTTATATTATCGTCCTCTCCATCATCAGTTCATTTTTCCTCATTCATCATCACGCTTCTCCTCTCCTCTCCACACAGTTGATCGACTCCACCTTCAGTCTACTGCTATTTTTTTAAGGATCTACATGAATCTTAAAACTGTATGGATTTTGTACTTTATTTTTTGATTATATATTGATTTATAAGGTTTAATATTGATTTTATAAATCGAATTGCAAAAACCCTAATTTAATTGAGATACACGATTTTGCCATCCAACCCTCCTGTTGTTACAACATTGCCATTCCAAGCGTTCACAACACCGGTTGTCGGCAGCGCCCCACAGCTGAATATCTGAGTTGTTTAAATCAAGCTTACATCTTTGTGAATCTTTTATTTTTTTTAAAACAATTTGGTTATACAAGCATTAATTTAAACTATATTAAGTTAACGCTACTTTGTTTACCCAGAATTAGAACTTCATTCAGATCCAAATGTTATGTATCAATCTTTATGCGTTAATTTTGATACATAAAGTTCATTGATGCTTTTATTACTACTGGTGTAGTAGAGTTACAGATGAAATGCATCATATGCTAGTATATTTTTTGACTGATAGACTAATGAATGCTATGTTTTAGATGATGATTTATTTTCTCTCTTTAGGAACATGTAAGCTACACTATAATGCATTTAAGATATATACATGCACAAAGTGAAATACATGTTAGACATTGTGATAACCCACTAATAGTGAACAATCTAACTACCATTGCATTTTCTAGTCCGACCTGCTTCCTCTTTATATACATTATACTTATTTTATGTTGATGATCTTTACCTTGTGTACTTCTCCACAACATGATACACATTTTCCTTTTGAAGGTCTCAATAAATTATAACATTAATTTTAATATTCTTTGGTGTACTTGATTATTTATTGATAGCTATTTTGACTTTTGGATTTTTTATGAATTTTATTTAGACTTAATTATTATGATAAATTAACAAATAATATTGAAAATGAATCTGGCTGTGATAGGTCAGTCATATGTGAATACCTTTTCAGCAATTTAGTATTTACCTGTATAGAAATAAAAATAATGAATACGATTGCCAATGTTATCTTAATAAATCTATTGTATTAAGTTACATTGTTTACCAACAGTTGTGTTTTTGTTCATGCAATTAGCATTACAAAAACTTAATTTAGATTGTGCATGCTAAACAAATCTTATACTTATGATATGTTGTTTGCACTGTGGAAGAATGATGCACAACGAGTAGTTGCAGAAGTGAAGTGGAGAGTTGTTGTAGGAATGAATACCGGCGGCAGGTAAAGAGAGACCATAACTATATTACATGCATGCAGCAGTTGCTATATTATGGTTGTTGGATTGGAAAACATGATGTTGTAGGTAGCTTGCTAAGGAGAGAGTGTTGAATAGAATTGCTTGCATACAGGCAGTAGCAAATGCAGGTTAAGAAGATGCGCTAAAAAGATGTGCTAAACTTGAGTTGTTGAACTAAGTTACATGCATTCAAAATGGGAATATGGAGCATTAGGAATTGATATAAGAGAGAGACTCGAACTGTGCAGGTAGTAGATGTTTATTGTGACAAACTACCTTTATTACTCCGAAAGATGAATCATTAAGAAATAAAGAGATAGAAAAGAAGAACTAAACCAAACCATAGAATCTCACAGTGGAATGGAATAATATATATTACATAACCTAAGCTTTACATAGTCAATGACAATACGATATATCAGAGTACTAGCAATACAGACACCAAGCTTACATAGTCATAACTACCCGATTATACATTACAATCCAAAATACGTATATAGACACAATGAAAATAGATAGTAACTAGTTAACGGTGAAGAGCCACCTGCTCTAGCTCCTCTAAAATGCAATCATAAGAACCTGGATCACTTGGCTGCTTATAAAAAAATTGGGCACCTAAGAGTTTAGGGGAAAACAAAAAAATAAACTTCGGATCAAACATAGGTCTGGTGTGAGTAAAATGGTTAAATTACATTAAACTGAAAATCATTTGAAATCAAAGATATCTCCTAAGACCATACCGCGCATAAATGCAGATGAGTTTTTACCTTACCATAACCAAAACACTTTAATAGAAAACCAGTGATATTATCATAGTGTCTAGGGTTTTTAAATAAAATAGAGCATAGATGGAATGCTTATATCTCACCTTCTAACATATTTTGGCATAATAAAAAATGTACGACACTTATTAGAGAATGGATCCCAACAATGATTGGGCTACTAGGTACCGCTCGTCACAGCAGACCTTTAGACAAATATATCAAGATTGAACCTATCAATCTCTTTCAAAACAAGACTAACCTACCCCTTACTGGATGGTACCGAATACATCATTACCACGGTTATGATCAGTATCTGTACCATAGCATATAGAAAAAGGGACAAATATCGATTCTAGACTGGTGATGACATACCCTAATGGGTGTGACCCACATGGCCTTGCTGCATCTCCGCTGTTTTAGTCATTCCCAGTTGATGAGGCTTGAGGCTATGATTACCTTTCAAGAACAATAACACTCAGAATGCTCATCACCCTTCATGACGATGTTCTGATAACATTCATCCATACTAGTCCATTCTAGGTCTGAACGAAACCGAAATCACCATTTCCACTCCATCCATTTTTGGAATAACCCTCAGAGTTAGTGACAAATAGCCCTCGCACTTCAAAAAACTGTACTCTGGATCTTTTTTTTAGAATCTTCCAAATCACTCACTTAAATTGGTTCGAAGTGGTTTTTAGGATAATATCGTTATTTGATCCCGGTCTCCTCGAACCAAAACGATAAATTTTTAAAGGCCAAGCTTGTTTAAATAAACAATTCCACAACAAGAGTGCAAATATTAATATAGGGAAATTCATTCCATTTGTTTAGTTTATCATGACCCGTCTATCGAAATTAATTCACTTGTAATCATCACATTTTCTGAAACTACTTTAATTTGTTTGGCTACTTAAAGGCACAGATAAAAGGTAATTGAAATCAATATTGAAGGGAAGTAAAATTCAATGCAATAGAACATTTAACTTTAATCATTGATTTATAATTAATACTAAATCAATATTCCAAATCAGAACTGAATTGGTTTCAATCAACTGAGTAAAGTAACACTTTTAACCCAGATTACTTATCAATCAAAGAAATTTAAAAATGATTTATCCTTAGTTAATTTAAAATAAATAGTCCATTTAAAAATTAATTTATTAGTTAACATATAATTAATTAAATAAAAAATAACTTATTTGTTCACTTCAATTTTTATAAATCGCTAAAATTTTTACATTGCAGAAATCTCGACAATATTATTTCATATGGAATTACTCGATGATAGGATTTCAACGTAAAAATCCACACATCGATTGGATTTTGAATGAAGGAGAAATAGTGTATTTCTTTTAAATTTTTTAATTATAAAAATAGATTTAATTTACTTTTAAAATCAAAACCTAACCCATATGAGCACAAACCCAACCGGCCCAATACCTTCCCCTTCTTCTTTCCCCGGTTTCCTCTCTACTCTTTCATTTGAATACACGAAGTTGTGCATGAATGTGTGCACGTGCATGCTACCTTTGGTCATCATATCTTGCCACCAATCAACCATGCATGTCAACCATGACCACGACAACACAATAACCCACTTGGAAACGCGTCAAAGCTCCGGTTTGAAAATTCGAACTTCTAACCCAAAACTGAAGCCGAAGTGGTGCCCGCTTAAAACCTTCGCCATGCCTCCTACAACCACCATCAACCACCAAAATACACCCATGACATCGCAATCACCTCCGCTACCATTCCCCCCATATGCGCACGCTTTTCTTCCTCTCTCGTCATCGCCATTCTCCTTAAAATCGAGACCAACCTAAAACACCCTTAAACCCTAAGTTGACTTCGCCTATCCTATACATGATACTAAAAATCACCACGACATTTTTCATAGATTCCACATCACCTAAACCTCCTCTATGCCAAATGCCACAGCACGAAATCGATCACGTCGACGGAATTTGGCATTTCTGCCAAATCCGATCATCATCAAGTTTCTCCCTTCACACGACATTAGAAATCCTCAAATCACCTTAAAAAATCATGTTTTTCAACAATGATTCTTACTATATTATCCATTTATGAAATCAGTATAGTTGAAACTCAACCAAAGTTGATCCACTCACTGTTATAAGTTGTTTTCTCTCTCTGTACTTGATGGATTTGAATGAAATCAATTTTAGAATGTTCTCTACTTATAAAATCAACTTTTTTTGGAATCAAGTTTTGAAACTAAAACGATGATGAGATAATGATTATTTAAAGTGAAAGATTAGCTGTTTTTAAACAAAAACAATGAATATAGAGGCTTTAATGGAAGATATAGTGTTTGGTGGAACTGACCATGTTGAATTCACTCATACATACACGTACTAATATAATAGATATATACACTTGACATAGATCAAATTTATTAACCCATAATCACAGTTATATATATATATATATATATATATATATATATATATATATATAGAATAACAAGTAAAGAAAAATTTAAATGTTCAACTCACAATTATAAAATAGATGAACACTGTGTTAAATCTTCTCCTCTAAGCTCTTGAATGACTCAATCCTTTTTTTAATAGTAGAGATATTTTTTTTAAACGAACACATATATGTATAAAAGAAACAAAGGGATATTGAAACAAGAAAGAGGCTGAGTACACACTAGGGTGGCTGCTATTCATGTTTAGGCTTCATCACTATATTTTTATATTCTTATTAAAGTTTTTTACTACTACGACCTCGATTAGATATTTTGTAGGCTGATTTGATTATTTGTATGCTTGATTTGATTTTTGAAATGATGGAACTTATAAATATATATTTACATAAACATATTTTTTATCATAAGTTTGAAATGGTGAAGTGTGTGTGTGTATATATCATATTCATAAGTTAGCGTTTGAAAATTTAATATGGCTTTCAAAATTCATAGATTTAGATATCCTCAATATCAGAAAATTAAGTTATTCAATTTATAAAATTAAGATTTCAATATTGAAAATTAGTTAATTATTCTAATAATAGATGGCTAAAAATCCGGGTCGTTACATTCCATCCCCCTTAAAAGAATTTTGTCCTCGAATTTAGAAAGCAAGGAGATAATTCGAGCTATAACAGAAAATCATATATTTAGATCATAAATCATATAAATAAGCCATACACTAAACAACCATAGAAAACAAGGAAAACACTATACATATCAACAACTAGCTATCCCATCATCAATTCGGAATAGGCTTCCTTCATACGATCCACATTTTCCCACGTACAGTCCCTAGGATCCTCACTCCATTGAATCTTAACTAACTTCACCATTTTATTCTGAAGTCGCTTCTCATCCCGATCTAAATATAGATTAGATGTCTGACCATTGTCAAGTTTGGTTCTATCTCTAAAACCTCCTGAACTGATGGCTCCACAATCAACGATGGATCATGAATGTATTTCCTTAGATAAGATATTTGGAGCACATTATGAACTCTCACCATCCTTTTTGGCAACTCAACTTTATAAGCAAGAGACCCGATCCTTTCAAGAACACGGAAAGGTCTAATATATCTTGGAGCTAATTTCACAGCCTTTCCAAATCTAATCGCTCCTCTAATTGGCAAAATCTTCACGAACACAAGATCTCGAATAAAAAATTTCAGATCCCTTCGTCTTTTATAAGCATAAATTTTATGGCAGTCTTGAGCTTCCTTCATCCTCCTCTTATCAATTCAACCTTCTCAAAATGCCTCTCGAATCATATTCGGACCAAGCACTAGACAATCTCCAAACTCTACCCAACAGGCTGGTGACTTGCATGACCTTTCATAGAGAGCTTCACAAGGTGCCATGCCTATGCTAGCTTGATAATTGTTGTTATAAGAGAATTCTACTAAGTTTAAATGATCATCCCATGATCCAAGATGCAAGCTTTCAACATCCTCCAAGATGCGATTAACGCTCTTAGTTTGACCATCGGTTTGATGGTGGCAAGAAGTACTCAAACTTAACTTTATTTCCATGGCTACTTGCAATGCTTCCTAAAATTTACTAGTAAAGATAAGACCACGATCACTTACCATACTTATTAGGACTCTATGCAATCTAATGGTCTCTCTCATAAAAATCTCTGATAAAGAAGTTACGGTTCTAGGTTGTTTCACTGGTATAAAATGGGCACTCTTAGTCAACTGGTCTGTAATAACCCATACTCCTTCATTTCCTTTTCTAGTTCTGGCTAAACCATCGATGAAATCCATAGATATCAGTTCCCATTTCCATTTTGAAATTTCCAAAGGTTGTAACAACCCAACTGTCTTCTGATCATCAGCTTTGATTTGCTGACAACTTGCATATCTTCTTACAAAGATAGAGATATCCTTCTTCATTCCTGGCCAACAGAATACTCTTTTCATATCTTTGTACATCTTATAAATTCCTAGACGAATACTTAATTTATATTTGTGGCATTCCAATAAAATTTCATGCCTCGATCCATTTATATTTGGAACACATAGTCGTTAGTTTAACCTCAAAACACCATGATCGTCCACCTGAAAGTCTGAATGTCGTCCCTTCCCAACTCCTTGAATTAATTACTCCAGGTTCTTATCCTTTCTCTAACTACATATAATTCTTTCCTGCAGAGTTAGTGTAACCTCCAAAAGAGATAAAATCGCATTCTTGCTTAGTGCATCTGCTACAATATTCTCCTTCCCTTGAGTATAATGAATATCCAGGTCGTAGGATGCCAGAAACTTCAACCATCTCTATTGTCTCAGATTCAGATCTTTCTTTGTGAAAAGATACTTCAGGGCTTGTGATCTGTGAAGAGTTCAAAATTTTCATCTAGTTAGAGAGAGAAGACCAACTTACTAGAATTTTAGAGATAAGAAAGAAACAAGAAGAATGGAGAGATTCTTACCTAACAAAATAGTGTCTCCACATTTTCAATGCAAAGACAACTGCTAACAGCTCCAAATCATGTGTTGCATATTTCCTTTCGTGTGGCTTCAATTTCCTACTTGCATATGCAATCACCCTACCATTTTGCATCAAAATAGAGCCCAATCCTACTCCACATGGATCGGTATAAACCGTGAATACATTCCATCCGTCTGGAACAACTAGAACTGGCATATTAGTCAATCGCTTCCTCACTTCCAAAAATGCTTCCTCACACTTAGAAGTCCATATGATCTTCTCACCCTTCATAGTCAGTTTTTCAAGTAAGAGGAGATTTGGGAATAATCTTGTATGAAACTTCTATAGTATCCAGCCAATCTTAAGAAACTACGAACTTCAGTAGGAGTTCGTGGTTGCTTCACTGTTGCACAACTTCAACTTTTATCGGGTCTACTAAAATACCCTCTCCTGACACAATATGGCCTAAGAATCTTAGCTCTGATTGCCAAAATTGAAACTTGGAAAACATTGCCTTCAAGGCATGCCTCCGCAAAGTTTCTAACACTACTTCCAAATGGTGTCTATGTCCTTATTTAGACTTAGAATAGATGAGAATGTCAACGATGAAAACTAACAAAAAATTATTTTGGACTTATCTGAAAACCCGTTTCGTCAAGTCTACGAAATATGCAAGTGCATTCGTTAGAACGAAAGGTAGAACCAACCATTCGAAAAAAAATCTAGACCCCTAAATGTAGTTAAGGGTATACTATCTTCGACAAATTTTAATAGATGAAATCCTATAGCTAGATCCATTTAGGAAAATACGGTGGCCCCATGGAGTTAGTAAAAAAGGTCATCAATGCGGGGTAAAGGATATTTATTCCTAATGGTCGCCTTATTCAATTCTCAATAGCCTACACATAGTCTTAAAGAACCACTGGACTTAGCCACAAAAACTACCGTTGAGTGCCAGCTCGAATAACTTGGTCTAATCAACACTCTTTCAGCAGAACCTAGGTTTGATTTACTAACTCCTCTCTCTCCCTCGGAGCCATTCTTCTTTTGGGTTGAATCACAGGCCGTGCACCAGAAACTAAATCAATTCGGAATTCCATTTCTTGGTGAAGGGGTAAGCTTTTAACTTCTTCAAAAACATCAGGGAAGTTTTTAACAATTTCCATGGATCCTAACCATTCTTATGATGATTCAAGAGCATATAAGGAACTACAAGTATGAATTCCAGAGTTATCACATTTTATCTTCGTAGTCCTTCCCAACTTAGTTTCTAAAGATAAGCCCTCTTATCACAGTTGAGGACCGCTCTGTACTTTGCTAATCAATCCATACCAAGTATGATATCAAATCCTTTAAAATCTAATACATAAGGGTCGCTTGAAAAAAAACGAGAAAGATAAGAAATTGGCATGCCTTTACAATTCATATTCAAATGGGTCACTCCTCTTATAGGATTGGATACAGAAATAGGGTTTTCTATAATACTAGGGATGAGACGAAATCTCCCTACCGATTCCAAAGAAATAAAGCGATGGGAGGCACTAGAATCAAATAACACTCTAATGTAAATACTATTAATAAGCAAGGTACCTTCAAGGATTCCTTTCCTTTTGACATCTTTCGAAGTTGATGGCTCATTCTTGAGTGCATAAACCTTGGGTTATGGAGCCTTCTTCAGAAATGGGCAGTCCTTCACCATATGGCCTGGTTGGTGATAATAGAAACAAAGGGCTTTCTGGACTATCGAAGTGATAGGTCCTGCTTGCTGTTGAGGTTGTTGCTATTGTTGCTGCTTTCGAACTTTAGAATTCTTACAAAACCTAACGAAGTGGCCCTTCTGCTTGCAAAGGTAACAACTAACATTCTTGTACATGTTCCCTTTACCACTTCCCGAATTCTGTTGTGTTCCACCACCAGATTTTTCCTTTCCTTTGTTCCTCCAGTTGGGGTTGAACTTCATCTTGTTGGGGTTATTGCCTCTCATATTCCCACTAGGAACTATTGGAACTAGCTTCTTCTTATCCAATGCTTCATATCAGAGAGCCATATCTACAAAGTCAATGAAAGATCCCTTGAGATGGACCGTCATCATTTCTTGAAAACTTGATCTTAATCCAGTCACAAACATCTCATTCTTCTTTAATGAGGTATTTATCAATTTAGGTTCAAAGCATGAAAGATCGTTAAACTTGGTTTCATATTCGGCTACGGACAAATCCCCTTATTTTAAATCCATAAAATTTCAAGATATCCTTGTCTTATCCGTTGAAGGTAGGAATCGAGCTTCAAATTCTTCCTTAATTTTTTTCCTGGAGAACTCTTCTTTGAAAACTTTTATGGTTAGAGAATCCTACCATATGGTTGTCCTTCTTGTAATTGTCAAGAATCTAAAAAGCTATTCTGCTCATCGACCAGATTAAGACCCTTGAAAATCTTTTCATAGGTTTGTAACCATGCTTGGACTTCCATGATAGATTCTATTCCCTTAAAAGGTTTCCCTCCTAGAGTTGCGTAGTCTTTGCACAATGTTGAAAAGTTTGCTCTTGGCTGAACCGGCACTGCTTCCTCAGCAATTCTTACTCTTTTGGGATTCGGGGTCCGACCATTTGTAGTTGTGGTACTGCTAGCTCCCCTTCCATGTATGCCTCTAGTACTCATTGCTTACTACCTGGACATAGTAAGATGATATTTAAAGAACTTGGACGGAATGCACTACAAAGATGGTGCTAATCAAATTTATCAAAGCTGATATAACTATCAGGGATAACTATAAATAAATATAAATATAAAATTACAAATATGCTCTCTCAAGATTGATACTAACCCAAAAGCCTAGGTGTTCACTCAACCTAAGCTTTGATACCAAATGTGACGAACCGTCTTTCTTACTCCAAAAGACGATTCATTAAGAAAGAAAGAAAGTGATAGAAAAGAGGAACTAAATAAAAACACAGAATCTCATAGTGGAACGGAAAAATATATAGTACATTACATAAGCTTTACATAGTCACTAATAATACGATACATCAGAGTACTAGTAATACAGACACCATATGTAGATAATTAAAACAACTTGTCCATACATTACAATCCAAAATACATATACAAACACATCGAAAAATAGATAGTAACTAGCTAATGGTTAAGCCACCTGCTTTAGCTCCTTCAAAATGCAATCATAAGAACCGGGATCACTTGGCTACTCATAAAAAGTTTGAGTACCTAAGAGTTTAGGAAAAAACAAAAAAATAAACATCGGGTTAGACATGGGTCTTGTTTGAGTAAAACGGTTAAATTTCTTTAAATTGAAAATCATTTGAAATCAAAGGTATCCCGTAAGACCATGCCACACATAAACATGGACGGGTTTTTACCTTACGATAACCAAAACACTTTAATAGAAAATCCAGTGATATTATCATAGTGCCTAGGGTTTTTAAGTAAAATAGAACATAGCTAGAATGATTGCGTCTCACATTCCAACATATTTGGAAACAATCAAAAACGTATGACACTTGTTGGAGAATGGATCCCAACGATGACTGGGCTACTGGGGTACCGCCTGTCATAGTATACCTCTAGAAAAATGTACCAAGATCAAACCTATCAATCCCTGCCAACATAAGACTAGCCTACTCCTTACTGGATAGTACTGAATACATCATCATAAAGGTTATGATCAGTAACCGTACCGTAGCATACAGAAAAAGGAACAAATATCGATTCTAGACTGGTGATAACATACCCTAATGGGTGCGATCCATAAGGCTCTACTGCATCTCCCCTATTTTAGTCATTACCAGTTGATGAGGCTTGAAAACACTATTACCTTTCAAGAAAAATTGCACTCAGAATGCTCATCGCTCTTCGATGACGATGTTCTGATACCTTTTAAGAACAATTACACTTTTGCACAAGCAAACATCAGGTGAGAATCTTCCAACTTTTTAAGTCAACATCTTCTATTTGTAAATATATTTTATTATCACTGTCCTTTTGCTATCTAGTTTTTCACTAGAAACTTGTATATACAAAATTTGCTTAGGTTTGAACAAAATGTGATGGCCCATTCGGTTTGGACAGAACTACCGAAGTAATCACGGACTTAAGTTAGACATATTTCTTTGACATGAGCTTTAGTTGCTAGCGGAGAATATTCTTAAGCTGGTGATCTCGTTTAGCAAAAGGAGAATTTTGGAACTGTGATGACCATGAGTGCAGGGTGAAATAGTAGATGATACACTTTGATTGAAGTTGGAGTTTGATATGTATAGCTAGGCACGAAACAAAGCAAAAATCCTTTATATAAACCAATTGCACTCCAACCAAAGCAATTAGTTCTCCTTGTATTTCATAGTAACTTTATATACTAGTTCTTATAGGTAATTTCGCTTTAATATTTAAATTTCTTACCATTAGAAATTGACATATTACTACAAGTGCTAATAATAGCTAGGCCATTCTACAAGTGTATTCAATGCTTTGCTTCATGTTCTAGATGATGGTAGACTTACAGATAAGCAAGGCAGAATAGTTGACTTTACCAACTATGTTATTATAATGACTTCCAACCTACGTGCTGAACACTTACCTACTGACATGTTGGTCAAGTCTTCGATGAAAATAGCATGGGGGAGAGTGATGGAAGAGGTGAGAATGCATTTCAGACCAAAGCTATCGAACAGGCTTGAGGAGATTGTGATGTTCAATCCACTTTCTCAAAAGCAGCTAAGGAAGGTAGCTAGGCTTCAAATGAAGGGTGTTGTTGTTCCATTGGTATAGAGAGGAGTTTCTCTGGCTGTCACTGATGCTGCCTTGGGTACTGTTCTCTCTGAATCTTAATATCCTATAAGTTTTTCTACTTTCTTCATATTCTTTATGTCGCGTAAACCATAATGTTGCTGTATAAATATTTATAGAGTATACTAAACTTTAATGATATTGTTCACACATTTTAATATCAGTTTCTTGAATGTGGAAGCACATCTAACCATTTTTACTAGATTAAATAGTCTTAGTGTTTTTGTGAATTCAGGTATGCCTTTTATTGTTTAGTAGGAAATTGTAAATTCAAATTGGTTACCTTAGTGTTTTGATTATTTTGCAAGGTAGTGTGCCTCAGTAGCAATATTCTCAGAATCCATGTTTCATGAATGTTTCACAAAACTATTATATGTTTTTATTGTATGTTAAATACTTTTGTGTTTTATTACCAAAATAATTAACTATTCAAAAATAATAAATTGTTCAGGCATGTAGTAACGGTAGTTCATTCCCATAAGGATAACCACCTCGGCTAAATCATCCACAGCCATAAAATTTTTATTAGGTGGGCTTTATATGTATTATCAGCTTTTTACATCATTTTGTTAGTATTTCTTGACATCTTAGTATAGATCTTGATTCAAACCTATAAGCATGTATCTAAAATTGACGTGATGAAGTGTTATACTGTTTTATTTGCGGTTGTTCAAACATTTATAATAGCAATATAACTTAGTTAACTAAGTTTCATAAATAATCATAATAGTAATAGTAATAGTAATATAACTAAGTTAACTGAGTTTTATAAATGATAATAATAATGAATTAACTAAAGTTAACCAGGTCAATAAAAGTTAACTAAGTTTTGTTATAAACAAGTTTTATAAAATTAACTAAGTTTAATTTAACTAAATTTTATAGATAATAACAATATAACTAATTTAACGAAGTTCTATAAATAATAATAAAGATGGATTAACTAAGTTCATAAAAATTAACAAAGTTTATAATAATAATAGTAATAATAATAATATAATTAAGTTTTGAGTTTTAATAATAATAAATTAACTGAGCTAACTGAATTTTATAAATAATAATAATAATAATAATAATAATAATAATAAATTAACTAGGTTAACTTAGTTAATAAAAATTGACTAAGTTTTGTTAAAATTAAACAAGTTTTATAAAATTAGCTAATTTTAAAGTTAACTAAATTTTATAAATAATAATATAACTAATTTAACAAAGTTTTTTAATGATGATGATGATGTATTAACTAAGTTTATAAAAATTAACTAAGTTTATAATAATAATAATAATAACAATAATAATAATAAAATATGCCAACTAAGTTTTAATAACAATAATAAATTAACTGAGTTAACTGTGTTTTATAAGTAGTAGTAGTAATAATAATTACAATTTAATAAAAATTAAGTAATTTTTGTTAATATTAAACGACTTTTATATAATTAACCAAGTTTAAGTTAACTAAATTTTATAAGTAATAATATAACTAATCTTATAAAGTTTTACAAATAATAATGACGATTATGATGAATTAACTAAGTTTATAAAAATTAACTAATTTTATAAAAATTAACCAAGTTCATAATAATTAACTAACTTCATAATAATAATAATAATATAATTAAGTTAACTGGTTGTTAATATAATAATAATAAATTGACTAAGTTAATCAATTTGATTAAAATTAAATAAGTTTTATTAAAATTAAACAAGTTTTATAAAATTAACTAAGTTTAAGTTAACTTTAAATAAATTAGTGATATTTGTATTAAATTTAGGCAGTATCAGATATGGGTAGTAATGTCATGGCCAATGCATATGAGAATTTATGTCGAGGCTGAGACAATATTGGATTTTGGTAGTAATGTTAATTCAAAATGTGATATTTGTATTAAATTTATGTACCAAGTGTTGAAGAAGTGTAACATTTGGGTTCTGCTTCTTATTTCATATAAAATGTTAAATAATATCATTTATGATTTATAATAATGTTATAATTTGTTGCTAGCAACATTACAAAGAACCATTTTACTAGATGGATTCCAAATCAATTACAGGGAATAAGTAATCTTATGTACGAGTTTGTCGGGTTTTTTAGAAGTTCCACGATAAAAATGTAACAATTATGTTGCCTTATTTTGTAAGTGATATTCTTGTCAATATTTTAACTATACAGGTTTTTGAATTAGCAACTGTTTCAGCCATAGGTTAGTTAAAGCTAACAAATGAAATATATGACTTCTATGCTCCTTTTATGTAAACGTCGTTGTTTTGTAAGAGAATGAAGAGTCTGGTCTCCCTCTTTAAGTGCATAATGATGTGTAATTTGATTATGGATTTTATATAAATGCAATTATTTTGTTTCAAATATTTTGTATCGAGGCGTTTGTGTACCATATTCCATCATGCGATTAATGAGTTTTTTTAGTTGTTTGAATGTGATAATTATATGAATGATTGCTAGTTTCATACTGAAATTTTTAGTTATTATTATATATAATATATATGTTGTGAACAAAATGAAATAGAAATTGAACAAGCCACCACAGTAAGGGAAACCTGCATAAAAAATCAATAATTTTTAGTAGTGTTTATTAAACACAATCAAAATATGTATGATGATAAGCAAAAAACGCTATTAAAATATTTTGTTGTGGTGTATAGTACTTTTTTGCTTGCGTTTACCAAATGCTACAATAAAGGTTTTTAGTAGCATTTATAGTGGCATTTACTAAAATGCAAAAGAATATCTTGGATTTTTAGTTGCATGCTTTTTAACGGCATCTTGTAAAATGCTACCATAAGTTATGGTAGCATTTTTTATGTGCCATGAAATATACTTTTTTGTGTAGTGGATGGACTTTATAGATGAGTTGCATAGGAGTCAAAAAGTCAATGAAGATATTTGGGTTATAGTGAATACACTCACTATAAGTGCCCACTTCGTTCCCCTTTGGAATAATAGAACTACAGCATCTCCGGTAAAATTTATATCAAGGAAGTGGTATGACTGCATAGAGTTTCAGTTAGCATTGTTAGTGATAGGGACTCCTTATTCACTCGCGAATTTTGGAGGAGTTTGCAATTAGTTTTATGAATGACATTGAATCTTAGCACCGCTTACCATCTACAAATTGACAGCCACACGGAAAGGGTAAATAAGATTTTGAAGGATTTATTGAGAGCTTGCATCATATATTTCGAAGGAAATTAGGAGCAGAATTTACCCTTAGTAGAATTCGCGTACAATAATATGTACCAAGTAACCATTACCATTGAAAGAGGCTATGCGGTAGGATCGTGTAATATGGAATAATGAAATAGTCTAGGTAGATAAAGTAGGTAAATGCATGGAGACACCAGGATTTTATACTGGTTCGGACCACTCGTCCTACATCCAGTCCCTAAGCTTCACTTAGGAATTTCACTAACTAACACCCTCATTTCACCCGGAGGAATAGGTTTACAATTTACCCGAATAACCGAACGGGATTTCTTGCCTCAACTATCGAAGATGACTTCAACTCAATTACTAAAATACAATATTCGACTTGTTGTGTTCTTGTCAACACTAATGAGTCTAATGTAGTACAATATTCCTATAATCTTATCCTCGAGAGTATGCAATGTGTTTGTGAAGATTTAGGAAATGTGAGTTGTTATGAATCAAAAGAATGTTATAAACAAAAATAGTGATTCAAGCAATAGATTGGTGATTGCTTTGAGAATATCTAGAAAATATGAACAAGAGAATAGTAAGATTAAAGCAAGAGAATTCGGTGAATTAAATGATGTTAGAATCATGTATATATACTTGTAGAAAAGGTGCATATGTTGTCAAAGATTGCAAACAAGAGATGCTTCCATTTCCATTGGTGAATGGTTGCAACTCTTGGGAGGAAGAAGGTTTCTTTTCAGAGCAAATTCGCAGGTTCAAATTCAGTCGACTGAGAAGGGAATTCAGTCAACTGAAAATATAAAGTAAAATTTTAGGGAGCAAATTTAGTCGACTGAGCAGGGAATTCAGTCGACTGAAACTGTGCATGTGTGTAAATTTGTTCCAGTTTCAGTCGACTGGCTGAACCTGTTCAGTCGACTGAACTTATAAAATATGCATAGTGAAAACTTAATTGAGAAATGAAGTTTATAAAATGTTTTCTAGTGTTCGTGCAAGCTTCTTGAGGATAGATTTTAACAATAAATCTAGAATAAGACATATATAAAAACATACTTTAAGTTTGTTTGGTCTTCATCGATCTTCTTTTAGCATTTGCATATATTTCTTCCTTGTTTGTTAAATACATTGTCATTGATCAAAATCTTTGCGTATCAACATTCTCCCCCTTTTTGATTGATGACAATACTGATTTATTCTAGAGATGTTTTACTTATTTTCTCCCCCTGAATGTATGCACTATCTTTCCTACAAAACAAAGTAAGTACCATAGATTTTATCCCCCTTTGTCATCGACAAAAAGGAAGAACTAACAGTAGTAATAATTAATCAAAACAATCACTAAAGCATAGAGAATATTTGCATAATCATGGCTTAAGAAAAGTAAAAATGTTATGACAAACAAGCATGAAATGGCTATTTATACAAGCCACTAGAAAGTTAAAAATACACATCAAACCAAAAAATTACTCATCTCTATCCCAGTCATATGAACCTTCTCTTCCTGTTGGTTCACGTATGATGGGTCCTCCTATTGGTGGTCTGTGCACTCTTCCTCCTTGGCCACAACTAGCTCCACTTGCACTGCTACTTGTATGCTCTTCGGATGTCGTCCATGTAAACGTAGGTGCCGGACGTTTGCCGTGAGATGTTGAAGCAGTAGTGGTGCTTGAGCACGAGATTACATCCCAAAGCTTGTTGAAGAATCCTTTGATTTTGTCAAGCTTATGATCTACCTTTTTAAGACGAGTGTCAGGAATTTGTTGATTTCTTGATAATATCCCCAAGGATTGGTTGGTAGTGAAGCTTGGGTCAACAAGACGAATTTCATCATCTTGCTTGAGATGTTCTTCATGGTGAGGTTGAGGAGGTTGTTGTTGTTGTTATTGTTGTTCTTGATGCCTTGCTTCCCATTCGGTGAGTGATATTATGCGAGGAGGTCGAGATGAGAGTTGCATTAGGCTTATGGTCCGGTGGTTAATTTGATGGACCATTGTATTCTCTGACTTAGGTAATAGCGTATCGACATTGAGGAGAAGTTGCATGATGTACTCTCCAAAGTAGATAGTGCGCATTTTTCCATTATTAAAAGTGAGAATCTCATCAAGAATAATCTGTACCCAATTGACTTGTATATTGCCAAAAATAGCATATAGAGCTCGAAGTTATTTGGGTAGACAATTTCGTACGAGCCCGTGCGAGGAGTAATTGTTCTCATTAAGGCTTTATGGAGGATCCTTGCCATAGGTTGAAGAGAGGTGGACTTAAAATCTCTAAAGTTGATATTATCATCCATAAATCGATGGTTTATGTTGTCGCGAATATGTGGATTGAATTCTATCTCCTCTAGCTTTCTCCCGACATTTGGTGATTCTAAAATGTGTGCTATTCTATACAAGGAAAACCAAACTTTCTTTCCACATACCATACTCCAAACATTATTGTTTGGATTTCTTGGAGTTTGGTGTCCAAGATTAAGATTAGCATAAAATGATTTGACCATTACATGATTTATGGCATGGTCATTTCTTTTCAAATCTAAAAGAGAAGTTAAACCTGCTGGATCGGTTAACGATTGGATGTTGTAGGTTTGAAAGCTTTGGAAATCAACGAAAGAATGCTCGAAAATTCGGAAATTCTTCATCTTATTCCATCTAGTGACAGCGGTTCCATCGTGAAGCCATTGTGCTATTTGAGCATCAATTGGCTCGGAGGATGAAGAAGATGAAGCTCTTAATCTTTTTGGTGCCATTTGGGTGAGATTTGAGTGGATTTTGAGGAATTGGGGGCTAGGGTTTCGAAATTAATTTGGGGAAGAAAGTTTGTAGGAGATAAAAAGTCAATTGGTAGGGTAACAATTGGTGGTTAAAAGGAGAAGTTTGCCTGGGAATTGGCGTTCAGTCGACTGAATTCACTGTTCAGTCGACTGAATTGAAGGCCGAAAATTTTCTGGGATAAATTCAGTCGACTGAACAAGGTTTTTAGTCGATTGAATGTTTTCCTGAAAGTTTCTGTTAGTATTCCAGTCGACTGAGCAGAAGATTCAGTCGACTGAATTGTAAAAAAAAAATTTGCATTTATCTTAAGTTCAGTCGACTAAACAGGGGGTTTTAGTCGACTGACTTATGTATTTTGTTGTTCCTTGTTAATTTTGAAGGCAAACTCTTTATTCAAGGAAATAATTACAATTATATAGATGTAATATCATGAATAAATTTCAATACTAACTATTTCTTAGGGTATGGACTTGGATTCTTTTTCCCTTCATTTTTCATATAATTGATATCCCATGAATTTGGACTATATTGAGGAGTCTTAGGAGACATCCAAGGATTCACAGGATCGACTGGTCTACGATAAGATGAAGACGGATCAAACGAGCTAACGGGGCGAGGTAGGGGTTCAGCCACTTCGTTCTTTTTTGATCCACAAAATCGTAAACCGATTTGCTCAAGGAAGCTTAAACGTCTAGCCGTAACCTTTTGTTCGAAGTATAATTCTCGTTGAAGATCTATTTGTTGTTGTTGAAAGTGATGAATTTCATCAATCTTTCTTTTTGTGTCTGGAGAAATAAAGAGTCCGCGTTTTTCTTTCTTGGATTCTGGTGTGTAGCCGGTACGATAATTGTTCCATTTGAAAACTGGCTCATGTGTCGGTGTTGGAGTGGGAAGTTTTGGAGATGTTGGAGTGTTTTCGACAGAAGAAGTGATGTTGATCGGGGAAAGAGAGTTGTTGGACGACATTTTTATAAAACTTTTATTTGTGAGAATGAGTTGTGAAAATAATATTTTTAAGATATACTTATAGTAGGAATTTTCTAAAAATATAGTGGTTATAAATCCTTAAAGTTTTTCATCCACTTAATGATTTAATGGTTACCATAATTCTGTTAAAAATGTACATGACCCATTTGATTTAGTTGATTTCTTGTTCTAACTTGAGAATTTATTTCTCCTATTATATTTTGAGTTGGATGATCTCGTAATATTCTAGGAGGAGATCTTAGTTCATTATTATTCTTTTCAAGGTTTGTTTCTTCTATATTTATCAATTCTTCATCATCTTTTATATTTAAATTTTTATCAAAATTTTCATGAAAAGATACATGCAAAGTTTCTTCAATTAAATTTGTTCGTTTGTTAAATACTCGATATGCTTTACTTCGTTCTGAGTATCCTACGAAAATTCCTTCATCAGCTTTTGAATCGAATTTTCCTAGTTGATCTTTTGTATTTAAAATGAAACATTTTGATCCAAATATTTTAAAATAAGATATATTTGGCTTTTTATTATTAAATAGTTCATAAGAAGTATTTTTAGTTAATGGTCTAATTGATATTCTATTTAATACATAACAAGCAGTAGCAACGGCTTCCGCCCAAAAATGTTTTGGTAGAGAACATCCATTTAATAATATTCTTGCGCATTCTTGTAATGTTCTATTCTTTCTTTCTACAACTCCATTTTGTTGAGGAGTTCTAGGAAAAGAAAAGTTATGATTTATTCCTTTCTTTTTACAAAAAGTTTCAAAAACTTCATTTTCGAATTCGCCTCCATGATCGCTTCGAATATTTTTAATTTTCAAATCTTTAATGTTTTGAATTCTTTTGAAAAATGTTTTAAAATGCTCAAAAGTGTCACTCTTATTTTTCATAAAAATAGTCCATGTATATCTTAAAAAACTATCAACTATTACAAATACGTATCGATTATGATTAATGGATTGAACTTGTATTGGTCCAAATAAATCCATATGTAGTAATTCTAATGGTTGTAAAGTCGAAATATTTTTCTTAAATTTGAAAGATGATTTCGTTAATTTTCCTTTTTGACAATCATCACAAAGATTATTTATTTTAAAGTTTATTTTGGGGAAACCTCTTACTAATTCATTTTTATAAAGTTTTCTAATAGTTTTAAAATTTACATGACAAAATATTTTGTGCCATAACCAAGGATCATTATCTTTGTCAAGTAAACACATACTTGAATTATGATTAATATTCATATTTAAAATATAAATATTTCTATCTCTATTTCCTTCAAAAACAAGATTTTGGTTTTGATCAAAAATACTACATTTATTATTCGAGAAAGTTATTTTAAAACCTTTGTCACATAATTGACCTATGCTAAGTAGATTATGTTTTAAATTTTCAACTAATGAAACATTTGTTATAAAAGGTAAATTTGATGTACCGTAATTGTTCACATCTCCTTTGCCAATGATATAGCCTTTTGAATTATCTCCGAAGATAACCGAGCCACCATCAAAGTATGTGATGTTTGTAAGCATATCTTTCTCTCCGGTCATGTGTTTTGAACAACCACTGTCTAATGTCCATTTCTTCCTTTTGAGTGGGACCTGCAAATAAATATGAAATTATTGGTACCCACCTTTTAATAGGGTCCTAAAAAGTTAGAATTTAGGAAATCAAACCCAATTTGGTTTAGTATCCTTTTTATAAATATAGTTTTCATTATGATGAACATTATCCATAAATGTTTTAATATATTTATTTCTTATTAATATATTGTTAGTCTTTGGTACCCAAATTTTAACTACCTTGTTTTCTACTTTTGTTATAATAGGTTTCTTTAGCAATATTTGTTGTTTTGAATCCATATTCCTCCTAAAATTTATATTTTTCTTTTTAGGAATTTTTGACTCCTTTTTATATCCTAATCCATGTTTACTTGAAGAGGATTGAGAATTTTCTAAAATCTTAAATAAATTTTCTCTTCCTTTGTTAAAGTTAGAAATATTTTTAGTGGTGTTATCTAATCTAGCTTGAAGACGATTATTTTCTAACTCAACTTGTCTAATCTTAGTTTTTAACTCATGATTTTCAGAAACAATTATGTCATTCTTTGTTTTTTGAGTTTCAATTTCTTGACTTAAAAGTGATAATTGAGTTTCCGAATTTGAATGAGATTCTTGAACTTTTTCATGTTCTTCTTCTAAGATTTTCTTTTCATCTTTTAACATATCCCTTTCAAATTCATCTTTGTTTTGATTTTCACGAGTTTCTTTGAGTTTATTTTTAAGAGTTTTTATTGTGCTTAAAAGTTCATTGTTTACTTCAATTAAATCGTCGAAAGTTGAATTATTTACCTCAGATTCTTGAGCCATGAAGCATACATTTGCCTGTTCATTGTCGCTATCACTATCATTTTCGGATGAAGATGAATCTGAATCGTCCCATGTTACAGAAAATGCCTTCTTTTTGAATTTATCCTTCTTGTTTTTGTTGTTGAAGTTTTTCTGATTTTCCTTCATTTGTTCTTGACAATCTTTTTGCATGTGTCCTTTGTTGTGACAATTGAAGCATTCTATATTTGAGGATGAAGGTTTGTTCAAGAAATTCTTTTTGAATCCGTTTTGTTTTCTTTTCTATATTTTAAGAATTTATTGAAATTTTTGGCTATAAATGCTAGATCCTCATCTTCATACTCTGATTCTTCCTTTCTGCATGAAAAGCAACATTCTCTCTTTCTTGAGCGTGATCTTTCTTAGCTTGCATATTTACATCATACGACATAAGATTTCCATTCAATTCTTCTGGTTTCATTGTAGATAGATCATTTGCTTCCTCGATTGCTAGTACTTTTCTCTCCCATTCATCAGTGAGTGAATTTAAAACTTTAGACACAATGTCAAAGTCCGTGTGTCCTTCTCCTAGTCCGATTAGAGCATGATGAATGTCTTGAAATCTTGAGTACATGTCATTGATGGATTCATTTTGCCACATTCTAAAATTTTGTAATTGATTCTTCAGCATGGATATCTTTGTTTGTTTAACCTTGTTTGTGCCTTCATGTATGACTTTAAGTGTTTCCCATATCTGTTATGCAGTAGTACATATGCTAACACGGTTGAATTCATTTCTATCCAGGGCGCAAAATAGCATATTCATAGCTTTGGCATTTGCACTAGCTTCATTCTT
This sequence comes from Allium cepa, assembly GCA_030765085.1. Lineage (NCBI taxonomy): Eukaryota > Viridiplantae > Streptophyta > Magnoliopsida > Asparagales > Amaryllidaceae > Allium > Allium cepa. The sequence continues at coordinate 117,552,177 of CM060940.1, read as the reverse complement.
TTGAATTTGTGTCCATGTGGGATAATCAGTTGTGGGTACAAAAAACTCTGCTTGAGTAGCATTCCACGCTTCGAAACTTGTTGCTTGCATATAAATCCTCATCCTTGTAGCTCAATAGTTGTAGTTTAGTCCATTGAATGGAAGGGGGTCTTTGGGTAGATTGTCCTTCCGTAAATGTGGAACTAAAGGCAGATGGCTTGTACTTGCTTTATTTTCCACATTATCAATATGTCTAATAACGGTGTTATGGTTATAGGACGGCCAAGCTCTGATACCAATTGAAAGAGGCTATGCGGTAAGGTCGTGTAATATGGAATAATGAAATAGTCTAGGTAGATAAAGTAGGTAAATGCAAGGAGACACCAGGATTTTATACTGGTTCGGACCCCTCGTCCTACGTCCAGTCCCTAAGCTCCACTTAGGAATTTCACTAACTAACACCCTCACTTCACCCAGAGGAATAGGTTTACAACTTACCCGAACAACCGAACGGGATTTCTTGTCTCAACTATCGAAGAGAACTTCAACTCAATTACTAAATACAATATTCGACTTGTTGTGTTCTTGTCAACACTAATGAGTCTAATGTAGTACAATATTCCTGTAATCTTATCCTCGAGAGTATGCAATGTGTTTGTGAAGATTTAGGAAATGTGAGTTGCTATGAATCAAAATAATGTTATAAACAAAACAGTGATTCAAGCAATAGATTGGTGATTGCTTTGAGAATATCTAGAAAATATGAACAAGAGAATAGTAAGATTAAAGCAAGAGAATTCGGTGAATTAAATGATGTTAGAATCATGTATATATACTTGTAGAAGAGGTGCATATGTTGTCAAAGGTTGCAAACAAGAGATGCTTCCATTTCCATTGATGAATGGTTGCGACTCTTGGGAGGAAGAAGGTGCCTTTTCAAAGAAAATTCACTGGTTCAAATTCAGTCGACTGAGCAGGGAATTCAGTCAACTGAAAATATGAAGTAAAATTTTCGGAAGCAAATTCAGTCGACTGAGCAGGGAATTCAGTCAACTGAAAATATGAAGTAAAATTTTCGGGAGCAAATTCAATCGACTGAGCAAGGGAAATCAGTCGACTGAAACTGTGCATGTGTATAAATTTGATCCAGTTTCAGTCGACTGAACTTATAAAATATGCATAGTGTAAAATTAATTGAAAAATGAAGTTTATAAAATGTTTTTTAGTGTTCGTGAAAGCTTCTTAAGGATAGATTTTAACAATAAATCTAGACTAAGACATATATAAAAACATACTTTAAGTTTGTTTGGTCTGCATCGATCTTCCTTTAGCATTTGCATATATGTCTTCCTTGTTTGTTAAAGTACATTGTCATTGATCAAAATATTCGCGTATCAACAACCATGAATCCATTAAAACTTTATATGGCCATGCAAATCACCTAATTGTTGATGGGAAACCATTAATAAAATTCTTCATAGACTAGATTTTATTCGCGAGACCTCGGAATGAAAGCCGCACGGGATAATCAAAAGTGCTATGCTGATAGGCAAAGAAAGGAATTGGAATTTGCAGTAGGAGACATGGTGTTCATTAAGGATTCCCGGCTTAGGAAGGTTATGAGGTTTTGTACATCGGGAAAGTTGGTGCTAAGGTTTGTTGAGCCTTTCCCAATTTTAGAATGGGTGGGAAAACTTGCAAATTTAGAAGAGCTTTTGGATAAGTTAGTAGAATTCCATGAAGTCTTTCATGTTTTGCACTTGAAGAAATGCCTTCACGACATCGCCATCATAGTAGAGCCTAATCATTTAGCAGATATTGAGAGGGAGCCAATAGCACCCCATGCCACTGCACATATAGTGGAACACAAAACTAAGAAGCTTCGCAACAAAGAAATTAGGCTGGTCCGAGTATAATGGGGAGATAATCTGGTGGAAAGGACATGGAAAATGAAGAGAAGATGAAGGACTCTCGTTACAAGATTTTCTTCGATAAATATTTTCTCTCCGAAATTTAGGTTTTTGGTTTCATCATGGTTGTTAGATTGGCTGGTAGGGGATGGTTGCCATACATTTTGCTGTTATTTTCTCTCTCGTATGGAAATTTATGCATATTTAGGAGGCTAGCATAAATGCCTATATGTCACGATCTTGCATTTATGCTCGGTTTGTGCTCACCTATAGTATGTTGCTTATTTAATCACATTGCACTTTTGATTGAATAGACAGTTGTGTAGGTAACATGGTTGTATAACATGGTTATAGAATGCATGTTACGCTATCTCTCGCTTAGGGATTTCATGGATGAAATTCTTTTATGGGGAGAGAATGTAACTCCTATAAAAATTTTGTACGGAATTAATTATTTAATAATAATGCTAAAAATGAAAACTTTAAATATGTTAAAATGTGGCCATGAAAGCTATACCATTGAATTCATGGCAATTTTCTAATCAACTTTCATATATGAAGTTTTATGATCGGACTTCAAATGAAAAGTTATCGACGTTTGAAGTTTTCGAATTCAAAATAATTCGAAAGAATTTAAATTTCAAAATTTAAATAATGTTAACATGAAAACTAAAATGGATAATAATTAATGTAATGTTGGGTAAAATCAATGTTAGTGAAAAGTTAATATTAGGAATTAAACAGGTTATATATAAAAGAACAAAGGAATTGTGTTCCAAATAAGTGGACTAGTCGACCCCCTTACCCTGACCACCGATGCTTTTAGTGATGGCTATGGTTTTGTCATGTGTGAATGGCCTAAATTTTATTATTTTCAACCAATTTAAGTCCAATGGTTTGGATACCTTGTAATCATTATAAATAAGGGGCTAGCCCCATTACTTTTATTCACAAAAATATTTGGAACATTTGTGAAGCTCTGTCGGTTTTCTTCCTTGACCGGTGTTTGCAGCCAAATTCATCACAAAAACTCAAGGATAGATTTATGTAGAGAATTAAATAAAAAAAAGTAAAATCAAAATAGAGGAATATAATAAATTAACAGGAAAATCAAGCAATAATTAAAAACACATGGATTTATAGTGGTTTGGCATTGTATACCTACGTCCACTTTGAAGATTATTTCTATTGATTCACTAACAGTTTGATTATAGGAGCATGAAGTAAGAAAAAGCTTGATTATAATAAAGACTCAAGTAACCCGTAGCATAAAGATTCCATGTATTCTTGGATCAACTAATAAAATGCCCTATGGTTCGGCATTCATTGTACTTCGCCATTCATTATACCTATCCATCTTTGTAGCTTTGCAAATAGGGATTGGCAAGTTTCAATGCCGCCTCCTCTCTACTTATGACTCATTCAATTGTCCTTGCAGCCAAACCCTTTCCTACACATACATACATATATATAAGCCTTTCCCTTTCTCCCTGCTTTATTTTTTTTCTACATGCCTTCATACTGAAACTTCCAAACGAACCCAAGCTCTTCAAACTTCATTCTTAAATCCAACCATGACTCCAACTAACCCATAAATTTTCTTTTCCTTTGTCTTCGATTCAATAACCACCAAATACTGGTCCCATTTTAATTCAAACCTCCACACTTTCATACAGGTTTGAATTTGCAATAATCCTTTCAATTACATGATTAGGTTATCAGCCTCGAGTTGCTGATGTGTGTATAAGGTAACAAACGATCTTGGAGTGACTAATGGTTACTAGAATAAAGGTTTTATTGGTTATTTTAGGCATAGGAAGAGGAGATAAGGAGATAGATAGTGGGTTCGGTAAGGGGTAGAGAAATGAAGGGTTCAGTGGTACTGGTACTCTGGGTGGAGGGATCGGTAGGGTAGTGTCTTAATGGAGGGATCTGTAGTTGAGTCAGATTTTGAGAGAGGAGAAGGATAAGAAAAGTGAGAGTTTAACAAGGGGTCTTGGTCTTGATAGAAGAAAGGCTAAAAGTAGAGAGATATAGGAATCAGTAGACTGTGTCATGGCAGTGATAGTGACCAGTTATTTTAGTTGTGGAAAGGGATCAGTACTGGGTAGTGATATTGGGATCGGCATTCCCTACTCTGGGATAAGCATTGGTATAAAGGCTTCTGATAGGGACTGGCATTTCCTTTGGGATCGACACGGGGTAATGTTTTGTTTTTTGAACTTGCATACTCATCTAACTTAGCTCATTCGAACAATCACTGCTAGTTGCCTTATTGACCTTGAACACATGATGACAACGGACAATCTGACATGCATACTTAAACTATCGAACAATTTTCCCAAACTTCAATATGGACTAAGTGAAAAACTTGTAAATGAACTTAAGTAACAAACTTCATACTTCGATATGCTGATAGTCGATTCCATAGCCTTCGTAGCCAATCAATTTTCTTGCTAGTTGAGACGATCAGCGATGACGGCCTCTTTGGGCAATACTCCCAAGTCTTGTCGTTTTTTTCCTGAGTTTAAATTATTTATAACTGTTATATACTGCATTGCACTTCACTAGTTCACACTTTTCATGGGGGAACAAGTCATTTTTTCTAACACCGATTATCAACTGAGTTTAGCTGATATATATTCCAAACGCTCGAAGCGTTCAGTTGATATGTCTTCTGATTCGGCAATGTGACACATTGTTCTGAAGCAAAGTCAAGTTCCGCAACTATATCCGGCAGGCTTTCTCCAAGCCATCATTCGGAAAAAACAGAAATTTCTAACCCACAAGCCGTTCTTGTCTTAGATATTCCAGTCCTTTCAATGGAAAACATAAGCCCTGCTCCTGATGTTGTTGAGGGCGCTATTCTTCTAGATAATTCGGTGGATTTATAGGCTTCCTGAAGAGGCAAGACCGCTCTTCGCTGATTATTTTCTATTCATAGAATTCCATTTGGGGACGTCTTCGTTCCTTCGAGATAGGATAGACCTCATTTCCCCTAGTTGGGTATACAGCGTGCAATAAATTTATGTGTTGGGCTGGATGTGTACCGCCCTTCATTTCATTTATCCAAGAAATGCTAAGGTATCTAGGGATAGCCCCTACACAACTTCACCCAAACAGTTGTGCTTTCATACATGAAACCTTTTCGCTTTTCATGAACGTTTTATTTTATTCGCCTACTTCCAAAGATATAAGATCTATCTAAAATTTCAAAAGGCGATAGGGAAGCCCTTCTTATGTCTCTCGAACCCTCGTCGAACTGCCAAATTCTGATGGGCACTTGGAGCAAACTCTTGTTATTTAAGCATGAATGGTTTTACGTTTGATTCCCTCCTGGATGTACACAATAATGGTTAGGAGGACATAAGTGTTACCTTCATTTCTCTCTTAAGTTCACTAGTCCAAGTCGTAACTTTTCCTTTGAATCAAATAACATCCAGAGTTCTTTCAGATGTTCGCCCACATCCTGAAGGTGATGATTTTTCAAAAACAATCGCTGCCATCTGTACTACCCCGTTGAGGATAGGGACATCAAACTTCTTGTAACTGAAGAGTTACTATCCTTGTTTGGGTTGTTGGAATAAGGCTGTAGTATCGGACTTCCTGGAAGTGTGGCATAACCAAAGAATGTTGTAGAACAAAGAAGGGATACTGCCAACACCATCGTGCCCCCTACCGAGGGGACTCAGGATGATAACGAGGGGGGCGAGATTAAGGATTCTCAGGTTGACAAAACTGGAGTTGTCAATAAGGGCCTCGAGAAAGCGCCAATGGTTGAACCGTCGCAAGTCACACAATCTTAGACACCCACAAAAAGAAAGAAAAGGTTGACATATAGGTTTCATAGGAGAAAAACTGCCGTAGATCCAAAGTCCGTTATTACCCCTGTTGAAGAGGAATCCTCCTCCCAGCACTTGGAAAGTTCGTTAAAATAATTTTCGAATCTTCAAATTCTGGAAGACATCATGTCCTACAACTTTCCTAACATTAATATTAAAGGACTCAACTCTCCCACTCGAAGTGGCGAAGGCATCCGACCTACCAATAAACGAGAGAAAATGCCAACGAGCAAGGTTATAGTCATCGGTCTATTGGGGGAAACACTAGGACACTCGCAACCACATGCATTTCACTATACACTTTTCGTTAATCTTTCATGTGACAATTACTAATATGTTATTAATTGGTCTTTATATGTGCAATGTCTTAATCCAGAGCCTTCGACTACCTCAGAAATTTTTCATCATGCCGCCAATCTAGCGTGGATTCAGAATCTACCCGGGGCAGGGAGAAGGATGATGGATGGATAAGAATTATCACTCAAGGTAATCCTCTTCCAAATACAAATCACATTCCTAGACATCTCATCAAGGTGAACAGCCCGACTTTCCTTCTTAAAGTAGAGACCAACCTTTCTATCATATCACTGCATCTCACGAGCAATGTTCTGACTCCTCGAGCTCTAGACAATCTCATGAATCTTGATCATGCAAACATCCACTTGCAGAGAAATTAGTTGAGCTTAAGGCCAATTTTCCAAAGATTTTCTTTGATGGTCTTAAATTCCTTCCTTCCATGCTCATAATTCTGGGGCATGCCAAGGAAAATTCTCTCACGTGCATCGTTGATGTATTTGTGCAACATGAATCATTTATACACTTGGCAGAAAAAGTCTTTGAAGTATCCATCGAGAGTCAACATGAGATAGATAACCTCAGGTTGGAAGCTATACACGATAAGGACATAAACAAGCATCAGGATGCTGAATTGTTAGAATTTAAAACCCAACTTGCTGAAGCGGAGAAAAATGCAAAGGAGAAGGTAGAGGCGGTAAGCCATTTGGAAGTTTTTCATAAAAAGGAACTTGATGTGGCACTTCATCATAGTGAGACACTTGCTTTAGAAAATGACTCATTATATAAGGAGAAAGACGCTTTGGCTCATTATGTTGAGGAATTAGAATACTTTTTAAAGAAGGAAAAAATCGAATTTCAAGAGGAATCGTAGAAGTACCGTGAGAAAGTTGTTAAGGCTAGAAGCTTAAAGGGTAAACTCGATGAGCACTTTGCTAAAATCGAAGCTCTTAAAGAAGAAGCTCGAGAAGAGGGTCGAAAAAAGATGATCAAACAAGTTAACTCCCAAGTGGAAGCTGCTATTAAATCCGGTAGGAATGAGATTAAGGACTTATTCGAATCATTGATTATTGAATACAATGTCAAAGCCCTGATCCATCGCGACATAAGTTTTATCGGATAGGGTTATCTTGAAACTCTTATTGAAAATTGGGAGCACATTATTGAGATGAAGAAAAAGGAATTAAGGTGAAGCCGAGCTCAACGAAGAAGAATTAGTTAGGGAAATTATTCATAAAAGCGAGCCCTCGGATCAAGCTATTACAAAGCTTCTATTTTTTAATTCTTTCACACCCATTGAAGGAGGAGAACATATTGCCGGATCTTTAAGGACTGATTCTAAGGGTCCCTCTCCATTCTAAGTAGCCGAAACATCAATCTCTCTTGATATGGAGTAGGATCTTGGTTATGATCCAGACAAGCACAGCTTCGAGTCTGAGATGTTATCCCCCATTTTAGAAGGAGGCACCCAACAACTATGGAGAGTCAACCAGATGCTGGTATTTCGCTTTTCTCCTTCGTATATGAAAAGTTTTTCGTTCTTCATGTACAATGGTTTCTAGCTAATCTCTTCGCTCTAACAAATTTTGCAGGTCTTCCAAGCCCGAGTCAAACTCCTAAAAGTGGTATTACTGTAGAACAACAGGAGAAATCAGCTGAGGACCCGACAGTTGTTGATGTACCATGGCCTCATGCTCAAGTTATCAGGGCTATTGATGATGAGAAGGCTGAATAACCACTTCTAGCTGACAAGTCGGATGAGATGATAATTACTGGCGCCTCCGAACAACCGCCATGGTTAGCTTGAAAGAATAGATTGGAAATGAGGAATTGTTGAAAAGAAAAATTAAATTTGAACTCGCCGAGGTGGATGTCGATGATCCTTATCTCGTGTCATTGAAATTATTTCACCGGGTGGGTTGATCCCTAGTGAACTTTCTCCTACCTCCATAAGTTCTTTGGCCAAAGGCGGCGAAGGGTCCCAAAAGAGAAGCACGAGTGGCTGTACCCTCGAGAAACCCAAAAGAGAGAGGAAGTCGAAGAAGTATTTGTTGCTTTGGCTCAATGTATATAGTTTGCATAGTCGTTTCTTTCACTAGTCGTATTTGTACAAGTATGAATCCTGATCTTTTGGAATAACTTGTACTGAAATTTCAACACCTGTTATGTAAATAAAATACTTTGTTTCCTATTACGCTTTGTATGAAATGTTATTTAGGTAGTTTAATGATTACATTCCATTCAATGTACTTGTAATTCGTTGCTTGTAAATTTTGGTAATAGTTCACCAACTCCATTCCATGGCCTCCAAGTGGCCATGGCCTCGAGTCATATCGAACATCAGGCTCAAGCCGTAATGGTAAGCTATTGGATTTAGGGAATTTTTCAATAACCGTGCTTTTGCTCCTAGCATTGATTTGGCGAGGCCAGAAGCCGGACGGTCGAATTTCATCCCTAACAAGTTTATCCTCCTCCTATCGGTTTCAGCCCAGAGTTTGTGGAATAGAGAACGGTTGAAATCCACTCATCTATTCATTCATGATTATATCCACACTCTAGGAATAAGGTTTAGTTGATGGATGGTTGGTTCGCATCCAATTTGTGTTTATAATCTAGTCCGCACTCTGGGGAATCAGAGTTATCTCACGGGTGGTCGGTCTCCATCCGATTTATGTTTATACTCCAGGCCATACTCTGGGGACTTAGAGTTGTTTCTAGGTAGTCGATCTCCATCGTCTCCACCCGATTTATGTATATACTTCAGTATGCACTCTGGGGATTTAGAGTTATTTCGCTAGCGGTTGGTCTCCACCCGATTTATGTTTATACTTCAGCCCACACTCTGGGGACTTAGAGTTATTTTGGAGAGCAATCAGGTCTTACTCTTTTTTGGTTAATCAATTTTCCCCTCAAGAATTTGGGGTTTTGATTTAGCAAGCAATCAATCATATCTTGTTCACTTTGATTTTTGTTTCAGTCCCATAGCCCTGGCAAGAATTTTTCAATCACTAGATTTTCGGCTATACTCATTCCTTATTGAGTATCCCATTCTTTGGATTATGAATAAGAATTGTCAATAGAACAAGTTGATTGAGCTCATCTTGTTTGATCCCATTAGCAGTTAGCACGATTAATCGATTCCAAACTTTGGGAGCCTGTTTATACACATCGATATCAATCGGTTTCACTACGTAATTATCATAAAATGCAATAGCAAACATAAATACATAGGAAGCTGGAAGCTTTATTCATTAAATGGAAAGTAACAACGTATATTGTCTTATTACATATTCGAAAAATCAAATGCTAAAGCGAACTCTGAAAAATAAATACAACTGAAATGCAAAGGAAATAAGCTTAGTGAAATAGCATCATAAATGTTCATTGTTCCATGCTTTTGGAAGTGTAATTCCATCGACAATCTCTAGCTTGAAAGTTCCTTCTCCGAGCCTCTATTCAATGACATATGGTTCTTCTCAAATCAGATTCATGTGTGGCAGGTTAGGGAATACCCGTTTGAGGATGAGATTGCAAATTTCAAAGGTTCTTGGTCGAACTTTAGTGTTGTAATACCAAGCGACTAGATTTCGGTGTGCAGCTGCCTCATATCAGCTTCTTTACACTTTACGTCTATAAAATCCCAAGATTCCAAGAGGAGATCTTGATTTGTTTTCGGATCATAGTAAGTCACTTGGTGAGAAGGGACTTCGAGCTCAACAGGAATAACGACTTCTGAACAGTAATGAGGGTGAATGGAGTATGGCCAGTCGTAGACTTGTGGGTGGTTCTGTAAGCCCAAAGTGACATAGGGAGTTCATCCACCCATTTTCCTCTAGCCTTCTCCAAACTCTTCTTCAGTATTCACTTGATGATTTTATTTATAGCTTCAACCTATCCATTTTCCTAAGGGTAATCAACCGCTGCAAATCTCTTCTTAATATGATATCTTTGACAAAAGTCTTTAAATTTAGCACTATCACATTGAGTCCCATTATCAGTTACAATAGTCCATGGAAGGCCAAAACAACATACGATGTTTTGTAGGATGAAGTTGGTTACTTTCTAGGTTGTGATCATAGCTAAAGGTTTCGCCTCGGTCCATTTGGTAAAGCAATCAATTTCCACAATAGCGTACTTTGCGCCACCTTTAGAGATTGGTAATTAATCAATAATGTCTGTATCTCGCGTGGCGAATGACCATGGACCGACCATTTGCATGATTTTTGTTGGCGGAGCTCTTAGAACTTTTGCTTATATTTGGAATTTATCACATTATCTTACATAATCAGTGACATCTCGATTTACGGTTGGCCAATAATACCCATAATGGAGTATTTTTGCCATAGTTTGCCTCCTAGTGTGATCGCCACATTCTCCTCCACGAACTTCTTTTAAAACATGCTTTATCTCATCATGGATGATATATAGAGGGCTGAGAAACCTCTCCTATACATGAATCCTTCTTGCATACTATATCATGAAGCTTTGTGAAGGACGTGTCCTTTTCATTTCTTTTATTACGCAGGACCCCATGTAGTAAATAGTCTTTAGTTATAGTCATCCACAATTCCCTTTCTAATTCTGCCTCCAGTATTTGATCGATTTCCATCATGTTTATACTTGTGTATCTAACACTTCGATCGAAACCAAACCCATCTACTTTGCATTGCCGGTACTAGCGAAATTTGCCAACGAATCTGCCACTTTGTTCTGATCGCGTGGAATATGTTAAATGTCATTATATTCAAATTCTACCAACAACAGCTGAACTTGAATAAGATATGGGGCAATGCCTAATAGTCTCCTCTAACTCAATACACCACCATTTGCAATCACAAAAGATTTCAAGAGATTTAACTCCAAGTTCTTTAGTGAGTTTAAGTCCAGCAATCAAAGCTTCATACTTAGCCTCATTGTTTAATTCTGGGAAATCAAGCTACAAAGCATAACAATCGACCGGTTTTAGGAGTTAAAAGCACAATCCGAGCTCTAGAACAATGATCATTAGATGCTCCATCTGTATATAATTTCCATCGTATAGTGGGGATTTCGCTTTCTTCTGGAATATCATCTTGCACAATAAACTTTGCTACAAAGTCCGCCAAAGCCTATCCCTGGATAGCTCTTTGAGGGAGACAAGTAATGCCGAATTGGCTAAGCACAATGTTCCATTTGAGTAACCTCCCAGATGTCTCAGGTTGCCGTAGGACTTGTCGTAATGCTTGGTCAATGTAAATATTGATTGGATATGCTTGAAAGCAAGGATGAAGCTTTCATGATGCAATCAGCAAGCAATAAGCCAATTTCGCTATTTTTGGATAATTCCTTTCTGCTCCTATCAATCATTTACTAATGTAATACACTGACCTCTGGATCAGATTCTCCTCACGAATCAGGTGGCACTTATAGCTTGTGCTGATACAACCAAATAAATGTACAACTCCTCATGATCTACCGGCTTTGAAAAGATAGGGGGTTGTTTCAAATGATCCATCGGATCTTGGATCGTGTCTTTACAATCCTACATTCATTTAAAGTTTCTTTTTCACTTCCTAACCAAATCAAAGAGAGGAATGCATTTTCGATAGCTTTGGAGATAAATCGACTCAAAGCCGCGACCTTCCCATTCAGACTCTGCACTTATTTAATAGTCCTTGGCGCTTGGACATCACAGATAGCCTGAATCTTCTTTGGATTGTCTTCTATTCCACGAGCATTAACAATAAATCCCAAGAACTTTCTTGATGCAACACCAAATGAACACTTCAACGGATTGATTTTCATATAACAATATTAGAGACTGTCAAACATTTCTATAGATCTTTGATGTGGTCGCTTGATCTTCATGACTTCATGAGCATATCATCCACATACACTTTCATTATTTTTCCAATCTGATCTTCAAACATCCCATTAACTAATCGATGATAGGTTGCTTCGGCATTCTTCAATACAGATGCCATTACTACGTAAAAGACATCACAACATTTGTAACAAAACTGGTGTGCTCCTAATAGGGGATATGCATTAGGATTTGGTCATATCCCGAATAGGAATCCATAAAAGATAGCAATCTATGACCTATAGTTGAATTAACTAGCTGATCGATCCTTGGAAGGGGAAAATTGTCTTTTGGACATGCTTTGTTCAAATCGGAGTAATCCATGAATGTTCTCCATTTTCCATTTGCCTTCTTCACAAGTATAAGATTGGATATCCATTCAGAATAGAGGGCGTCGTGGATAGACCCGTAGACTTTCAGTTTATCCACCTCCGCTTTAACAGTAGAAAATATCTCTGGATCCTTGCCCCATCTTTTTGGCTTCACTGGAACATACTTTGGATTAATACTCAATGCATGGCTCGTAATGGCCAATGAGATTCCACACATGTCAAAGTGAGTGCAAGCAAATACATCTAGATTCGCAAAGAGAAAACAAGCAAGTCCTTTCATCATTAGAGGGGTGAGCTGGGACCCAATCTTCAACACTCATGATGGTTCGTCGTGGCTGATTGTGATATCAATTGTAAGCTCAGCTGGTGAAGCTTTGGTCTCTTGGGGCTCCTCTTCATCATCTCTTAGATCTTTATCTCTATAGAATTAACTGTGGCACCGAAGCCAAGGCTTAGGCATTGGTTGTCAATATTTGGTGGCTTGGATGCTTATAATCTTATCCACAACCTTTTCCTTTCTCTTTGCATTGAGCCTTCCTTAACTCAACTACATAACATGCACATTCAGTCGTTTGATCACCATGAACAACTCCTACACCGTTATCCATCGAAAACTTCAAAGTTAAACACCATGGAGCAAGATCTGCCTGGAATTCAGCCAGGGCCGGTCGGCCTAGAAAAACATTGTACGGAGAGTCAAAATCCAAAACAATAAATGGTAAGATACGCACTCTCCTCCATTCATCTTCTCCTAATTCAACAAGTAATTACACATATCTAATAGCTTCGATCGTAACGTCATTAAAACCATGAATACGAGCTTTAGATTGTTTTAAATCTTTGGCTTTCATTCTCATCGGATCATAAACCTTTTTGAAGACTATGTTCACTAAACTTCCATAATCAATCAAAATCCTTCTTACCAATGCAGGGCCAATCATAGCTGAAATGACCATTAGGTCAATTGTTGGAGCCTTTACTTTGTCTACATCCCTGTATCTAAACACAATATCATCTGCCATGGTGCGTAACTGTTTTGCCGGAGCACCATCTTCCATATTTGAATAGCATTCAAAATTTACATGTCTTATCGTGCTAGCATAACGCAAAATCTCTTACGAACTACTGTCCATGGTGCAGTCCTCCAACTATCATATTTATCACCACCGGTCCGTGCAGGCTCCTCAACCCTATGCACTGCTTGTCTTCGATTGCGGTCAGATATCCCCTATCCGCTTTCTTGTGGGGCTTTCACAAATTGCTGAAATTCCCTTTCCAAAATTATCTTTTCTATAACATCCTAGAGATGCCAATATTCACTCATATTGTGCCCATAACATTCATGAAACCGACAATATTTCCCAGACTACTTCTACTTTTCTGCTGACTCTTTTAGTGGTGGCTTTCTATATTGCATGGTATTGTGTGGATAGATAATATTCTCTAGGGATGTGTTTAGTGGCATGTAATTGCCATATATTGGAATCCTAGGCTTTAGTCTCCTAGAATCACTCTTTCACTCTCAATTCCTACCTCCATCTCTCTTTCGTTGATTTGGATTTTTATGAATGTTCACATGGATTTTCCCAGAACTATCGTCGGACTGTTTTATCGCAATATTACTCTATACTGCTTCTCCACTCGGTCGTACAGCGTTCTTTTTCTTAGAGGACATTTCTTCCTCCTTCCTTGGACACCAAGCTGCCTTTGAATAGAAGTGCTCCAACGTGGTAGGTGGTTTTCTAGCCAGCTAATCACCAAACTCGGATTTCAGATCAATCCCTCGAGTCACAGCCATAAGTATAGCATGATCATTTGGGTTACTGACCTCCATGGCGGTGGTATGAAATCTCTCCAAGTAATCCTTAAACAATTCCCATAGGACCTGGATCATGTTGGAAAGGGACATCACGTCTTTAGGATGAGTCACGTGCATTCAAATTGCTCCACAAACTTGTTTGTCAACTTAACGAATCTAGAAATTGATCGTGGAGGTATTCTTGTCAACCAAATCATCGCTATTCCATAGAGGGTTATGGGAAAGCATCTACATTTGGTTATGTCATTGGCTCTTGTAGAATCCATTAGCCATTAGTATCTCATTATATGTTGCCTGGGTTGATTTTCCCTCGTAAGCAGGCATAGATGGCATGTTGAACCCTCATGAGTATTTTGCATGTATAACATTATCAATAAACGAGGTATGGCTTCTTGAGATTCCCCAGTCATCATTAGTCAAGCCTTAGTTCTTTCTCACTAACTGTCTGAGCATTGCCGATAAGTCCAGCGTTTGGATGGGGTTTCCAAGCGGTGGTCGCGCTCCACCTCACGTGAATGGTCCGGTCGATGTTTATGGGGCGTTTCACTCCTTCTTGGTTTACCATCCTCTTGATATGCACCTTGAACATTTATCTCATGGTCATTTCGGTGGGGTACCTAGTCGGCATTTTTCGAACTCCATCATCCAAGCTTATGGGAATAACTCCAGGGCAATTCCCCAAGTGTAAGGGGGAATCCCCCCTTTTGGAGAAGGGATCGATACCGGTCTGCCTTAGCAGACCATATTGGTCTGCTAAGCGGTGCTTCAATGTTTCTGCATGATCTCCTTTAACCATGCGATGCCTATATATGCTATTCATCCGATGAGCTTGAACTTTCCGATGTCATGTAAGGAGTGGCATCCCTTCTTTCCTTCCCACCCTATTGTTGAGTAATTTGGTTCATCAAGTTAATATTAGTCTGATTTTGCTAATTTAGTCATCAAGGACTTTCCATCAACTCTCTCATTAGATTATGAAATTCAGCTCTGGGTATAGAATTAGCAGGGTTTTGAACTTCAATCGGATTAGCATTCAAATTTGTGGGCTGATTGCTTAGGCCTCCTTGCTGAATGCTAGCTGTTTCATTTCCATCCATATTCTGAGAAGTAGATCGAGTATTTCTCACCATTATCGATATAGGTACTTAGATTTCAGCAAATTTGAGTAGTGTAAGAAAATTTGTGAATATAACTATGGTTCTCCTTTGGGAGATTTTCCCAATCCAGTAGTAACAATGGGGATCTAAACAGGCCGAGAATCAAGTTCCTAGTGAAAATACCAAAATGTTTGCAGCCAAATAGTCACAAACGCCCAAGGATAGACTTACTAGAGAAGTAAATTAAAAAATTAAAATTAAAATATAGGAATAAAATAAATTAATAGGCAAATCAAAGCAACAATCAAGAACATAAGTATTATGGTGGTTCGGTGTTGTATGCCTATGTCCACTTTGAAGATTATCTTTATTGATCCACTGACAGTTTGATTACAGAAGCAAGAAGTTAAAAAAAACTTGATTACAATAAAGACTCAAGTAACCAGCAGTGTGAAGATTCTCAAAATGACCCCCTAGTCATTTATTTATAGGTGTAGGTGACCACCAATCTCTTTGAAACTTCGGCTATAGAACCTTCTAATCTATATGGGCCCACCACAAGGGTCGCTAGGCCCAAATCCCAATGAAGAGGGATCAGTACCTATACCTTCATTGGTCGATTCTTGGGCAGCGATCCCTATAGTGGCATCTTCATGCTTATATATGTTGTCTTTTCAAATATTAAGTCATTCGGACTAGTGGAGCTCATGCTATGGATTGGTCTTTCGTTCAACTCCAGTTGTGAGCTGTTTTTTTACCAAACCCTTCCAGTAGTTATATGCCGATCCCTATTCCTTTGGACTTTTGACATGCGATCCTTAGGGTAGGTCCCCTAAGGTCCATATACCTTGCTCTCCAAATCTCAACTGCCTTGGACCTATAGATCCAAAATATTGATTGTTGAAGGCAAGAGTGCACTTAGTTTTTGGCATATGTCGATCCCTTCTTGGTGTACTCAAGTATACCGATCCCTTGCTAATTATCAAGCCATGATGATCTCTCTTATAAGCTATGCCGATCCTTTCTTAGGAGTTGAAGCATGCCTTCCCAAGCCAAGAAGCCAGGCCGATCCATCTACCTTCTTCTATGTCAAACCCTTCTTTGCTTCGACCATGCCGACCCCTTGTCTATCCAATCATGCCGATCCCTATGGCACTACCAAGCCATGCTGACCGCTTATTTATCCAAGCTAAAATTCATATTTCAAGCATCCTACATCATTTATCTACTAATTCTGCTCAATTCTGGCTATATATAACCATTTGTACTTTACTTATGGGTCCTACAACCATTTCTCCTTTGTCATCTTTCTTGATAACATCCAAATCTAACTTATGCAGTCAGTTCAACATAGCCCGGTCAGGATACTGGGTAACAACTATATTCTAGAATTCAAATTCAAGGGAAAAGGAAGTCTGAAAGAGAAATTAGGAGTAAAATGAATCAAATCCAAAGGAAGGCAAGCAATTATCTATGAGTGGAAATCTTAGTTTTTCACTTTTCGGTATTTGTATAGTAAGGGTTTGGATTTATTTTTTGCCTTGGGGGTAATGACCACCCTACACCATAGTGAAGGATGGTTGTCAAAGGAAAGAAAAGAAGAAAGGTGAAAGAAATAGAAGATAAGAGAATGTAAAAGAAGAAAAAAGAAACATCGAATAACCATATCATTGTATATCTCACACATCATCAGAGTAAATATAATAATCAACATAGGTATAAAGAGTAGAGAAAGTAATAACAATGTGAACTAATCATTTGAACATAAAGCCACAAAGTAATACATTACAGTAATATAATTTATACAACTAGAAAATAAACTCAACTGATACACTGTCTCACATAGTGATAAGTCAACACTGTCAAGGCACCACAATGTCACATATCGGAATATAAAATAGCAAACTCATATATAAATATAGGTAAATGCCACCTCCTGCTAGTCCATCCGTAAAACTCCATATGTCATCCACATCTACTCTCAAATCTACTCATTTAAGAGTATCCGAGATAATAAGAAGCAAAGCATAAAACCTCGAGTTAGACAAAAGTCTAGTGTGAGCGATATCAAATCTCAAAATGCTATAAAAGTCAATATAGTATATAGAACAGAGGGTATATAAACCATGCTTAACATGTCTCGACAACCACAAAGTCAACACATAAACATAGGTTATAAGCTATTCTAAAACATCATAAAAAGGGTACACCATACTCAATATATATCAGGGTGCCTAGGTATCTCCACCTATGGTACCAACTCTATACTAAGTAAAGTCAAGGTGTTTAGGTATCTCCATCCACAGTACCTTCTCCACACTAAGTCAAGTTAGGGTGTCTAGATATTCCTACCACAACACTTACCTTCTGTGACATCCACAAGGTGACAGGTGGCTAGTGAAGCAAACATAACAAAAATAGCATCTATCAAACAATACTAACTATCACCCAGTGTGCCAGATATATGATAACTCGTATGACCATCTATAATGCCGAGGGCTAATTGAAGTCTTGGTTCTTTGTTGTACTCTCATATCTTAACAGGCCCGAAACCAGATACGAGTCACCAAGGCCAAAGCTAAACACTAGACCCAATCCAGCAATCCAAGGTATATGGACTTTCAGGACCCAAAGTCTGGTCCATTGGCGTCCCCACTAATACCCATGCTTTGAGTATAACGAGAACATTCTGAGTAATCAACGATCCTTTATCACATAAACATCCATCGAGCCCAGCTAGCTTAATACAGATTCGGGCTCTACTGGCTCAATACCATTTCTAGACAGTAAACCCCAGTCACTCAATCTAGTCCATTATCCCCAGCCTCGTACATCTCGAGCTGCCATCTTCAGTTCCCACTCCAAATACGAGTCGCAAACCGAATAAACAAAGTTGTCCATCGTGATGTTACATAGTGTAACATCCCCTATCCGGAGGTCGAAGCTAAGTGCTACAGATGCTGCAGTTATCCGTAGTATTAATTTCCGATGAAAAAATACGGTAATGTTAATGGTATCTATAATATCAAAAGCACATTAATATGAAACAAAATCACAAATTTCAAAAACAACTTCACTGATTAGATACAGTTTTAGACTGTCTGTCCCTAACTTAATTCTCAAGGGTCAACTGATCCTAATGATATTACAGGCTCACCAATAACCTATCTCTATACATATATATTCCTTTTTGTGTGTAACATCATTTTAGTCTTACCTGTGACAAAGCCATACACATTGAAATTTTGGACTAAATTAACTAGGGCCTAATAGCTAATGTGTAGGGAACAATACTATACCAGTCCCATCTAGTATTCTAATATTTGAGTCATTTTATTTAGGGCTAACTACCCATAAATTTTCCTTGAAAAACTTTTCTTTCAAAATGATTTAATACTTTAATCATACTTTAAACAAGAAAAGTATACTCTATGCTTTACTAAATCACCTTCCGTGTTACATATACTTTACACAAAACTTTTTTGATGAAAACATTTAACCTTTGAAAGTACCCCTTTTGATTCCATTGAAAATACCGCTTTCGAGACCAAGTAAAACCTTAAACTGAAAGGCCAAAATATACCTTTCGAAACCATTCATAATCAACCTTTCAGAATCATTGAAAAACATTACCATTGAGAGCTTTAAAACCTTAGGCATCCTTTTTTTCAAAACACTTAACATTGCCTTTCGAAAACATTAGAAACCTTCCTTTTAAAACCTTTCGAACTCATTGGAAAACCACCCCTTCGAATTTTTTTTAAAAACCATTCAAAACCATTAAATCCATCAAACCTTTCAAAAATATATGGGCTCAAGTAATAGACATGGAACAACCTTTTGAAACCATCCATAACTACATTATTCGAAATCTCCGGGTTTGTCTTTAAAAAAATAAAAGGGTCATAAAAGAATAGGGTCAACAACAACACTTTCGAAATCTATTTCCTAAATAAAAGAAGTGATGTTGTCGAAACCATTCCCTTTGAAAGCAATGGAGAAGCGGCTTGGATTTTAACACAAAAGGACCTTTCGAACGCACTGCATTGAAAGGAAGAAAGGCGGCAGTAAGGGGGATTCGACCTAGTTGAAAGCCATTATTAATACGAAAAGGCACAACCACTCCTTTAAAACAATTTAACCTAGACAAAAGCTAACCAAGTTGAAAGCCAATTAAGTCAAAAGCAAAGAGTACGCATTGTCTTTTAAAAATTAAGACATACTTTGACCCCATCAGAACTCTTGGTTTCGACTTCATACCTTCCGCCTTAGTCCAATTCGCTATATGCCATGTATCGATACCGAGTGCATTGATTTCGACCAAGAAGGAGGTAGAAGTAAGGCATCGGAAGGAGGGTGCCAAAAGTGGTGAAACATGCAAAAAAGCATATTTAAGCTAATTTTTAGGTTTTTAAAGCAATCTTTTCAACTAACCTGCCTTATTTGTCAAAATATTATTCGTTGCTAATTTCTTTCTAAAAGTGCTGCCAATATTTCAGAAATATACAATTTAATTTATTTACAAAATACCCCTTCTCCTTTGATAAATATAAAACATTTAAGTCTCATACGTTAAATAATTTTGTATATTCATTAAAACACATGGAAAAATACTACACAATTCCTATAAATCATTTCTAATATGCTTTCCACCATTTATAAATTTCAGACTCAAACATATATTATTTAGCCATAAATAGTTTTAAACCCCAATAATTACTTTCTGTGCCAGAAAATTAATATAAATCCACATTAATTCAGAAAATTATAAAAACTGAAACTATTATAAATATCATTTCTGATCTAAATCTAAAAATGCAAGATATTTGGGTGTTATTTAATTGGGTTTTCACATTAAAACATACCATAAAATCTATATGAAATATCATAAATCATCAACAAGCATATATATTATTTTTAACAATCAAAACATGGCAAAAACCTAGCAAAATAATTTAGATTTAACCTAAAACCTAAAGCAATTAGAAAATATGAGACGTAGTTATTATTCATCTAATTTTGAGATTAAGGATTTGAGATTCGATCTTGGTTAAGTTGCTTATTCATTTCCTCTTGAAATCTTCTTATCTTCTCTTGCTTTCCTAATAGTGGCCGACCACTTACTTTGGTTTTAGTTTTGTGAATATAGGAATGAACGTATAGAATATGGATTAAGCGGTTTAGGGTATAAGAATAATATTTATTCCTTTATTGCCCTTGCCTATTTGTTAACATTATTCCATTTCAATTTACTTAGTTTATTTATTAACATGGCATGGCTACCCTTATTAATCACAAATCTCAATCCCTTAACCATTTTATATTATTTCATTTAATTTACCTAATTAAATGTTATTAAGTAATGTTACTATAAATTTGGGTCGTTGTAGACTCCCCTCCTTATAGAATTTCTTCATCGACAATACAATAAGGTACTCAATAAATCAATCAAAAATGTAAAATATACCATTAAACAAATCAGGATAAGCGTCTCTAATCCTACTCTCAGTCTTCCGAGTACAATCTCTCTCATCATCGCTCCATGGACTTTAACTAATCTGATGGTCTTGTTCCTTAGCCTTTTTTGATCTCTCACGACTATACAAACTAGCTTTCTAACTATAATCATGTCCTGCTTTACTGTTAAATCCTTTAACACAGTGGTGCCGTAGTAGTCTTTGGGTCTCTAGTACACTTTCTTTGATGAGAAATATGACAAAAAAACATAGAATCCTACCAAACTGTTTCGCTACTCTACTCTATATGCGAGTTTTCCGATCCTCTCAATAATAGGGATTTCCTTGATTTCCCAAATTTGATAACACCTTTCATTGGTAATACCTTAATGAAAACATGATCTCCAACAGAGAACTCTAAATCTTTCCATCTTTTATCTGCATAACTCTTCTGCCTAGACTAAGCTTCCTTCATCCTAGCCCGAATCAACTCAATCTTTTCTACGGCTTCTCTAACTAAATCCGAACCAAGAACCAACCAATTCCTGGTCTCTAACCAACAAAATGGAGATTTACATGGCCTTCCATAGAAAAATTTAAACAATGCTATCCTATACTAGCCTGATAATTGATGCTATACGAAAACTCGACCAAGTGTAGATGGTCTTCCCATGGTTCTCAAAAATCAGACACACAAGCTCGTAAGAAATCCTCCAAGACTTTTTTAACACTTTTCGTTTGCCCATCGATTTGTGGATGGTAAGTGGTACTCATCTTGAGCTTGGTTCTTAAAATTCATTGCAGAGTTCTCCAAAACCTTCTAATGAATAAGGAATCTTGATCACTTATGATACTACTAGGAATTCCATAAAATCTAACTATATTTTTCATAAATAACTAAGACAAAATAGGTGTCGTCCCGGTTGACTTAACTTGCATGAAGTGGGCACTCTTGGTCAACCTATCAATTATGACCCCTATACTTTTATTTCCTCTATTAGATCGTGGCAACTTGTCTATAAAATCCATAGAAATAGAATCCCATTTCAAAACTGGAACATCTAATGGCTGAAACAACTCACTTGGTTTATGATATTTGGCCTTTACCTATTGGCAGTTCAAACACTACTTTGTCCATAAGCTTACATCCTCTTTATACCTTCCCACAAGAAACTCTTCTTTATATCTTGATACATCTTAGTTCCTTCTGGATTAATAATGATCATCGAACCATGGAATTCCTCCAAAATTTCCTTCCTAGTGCTTCCTACATTCGGAACACACAATCTTCCTTTCTTTTTCAACCATCATTCTGATTAAGACTAAAATCCTTCAAGTCATCGCTCTTTGTTCCATTCCTTAACTTCTTTGTCCGTTCAACTAATATCAAATCATCCATCTGTTTAGAAGCAACCTTTTCGATCATCACCGATCGAACTTCCAAACATGACAATATAGCAGTTTCCTTACTACATCTAACTTCAGATCTCCTGCACTCTACATGTCGTCAACGCTTCCAAATCTTTCTACTCAGCTATCATTGCCAACACTACATTTTAATGCTTTCTGTTAAGTGCGTCTGCAACCTTAGTGCCTTTCCTATTGTGTATTCAATACCAAAGTCATAAGCAACTATAAATTCCAACCATCTCTGTTGTTTCATATTCAGCTCCTTCTAAGTGAATAAATACTTTAACAATTTATGGTCCATATAAAACTCAAACCTCTCTCCCAAAAGGTAATGTCTTCACACCTTCAATGCAAAAATTACCGTAGCTAATTCCAAATCTTGCGTTGGATATCTAACCTCATGCGGTCTAAGTTGTTGAGAAGCATAGGCAATCACTTTACCTCTTCGCATTAACACAACTCGTAATCTAGTTCCACACGCATCTGTATATACTATAAATCTTGTTCCCTTCCAGAACAACTAACATGGGTGCATTAATCAATAAGTATTTCAGCTTTTGGAATGCTTCCTCACACTTATCGGTCCAAACAAACTGCACATTCTTTCGCGTTAGCTTGGTCATAGGTGCTGCTATCCGCTAAAAATCCTTAATGAACCTCCTATAATATCCAGCTAATCCAAGAAAACTCTTTATCTAAGTCACTATCTCGGTTCTCTTCTAATCATTCACAGCTTCGATCTTAGTTAGATCTATGGATAACCCTTTCTCTAAGACTACACGACCAAGAAACTTTGTTTCCTTCTTCCATAAATGACACTTTGAAAACTTCGCCTTCAGCTGGTGCTGTCTCAGCGTCTGAAGCACCATTTTAAGATGAACTCATGTCCCTTTCATCTTTAGAGTATATCAAAATATCATCTTTGAACCCCAGTATGAACCTATCCTAGTGCTCTCGGAAAAATCAATTCATCACATCTACAAAGAAAGCTAGTGCAATAGTTCATCCGAACGGCATCACTAACTATTCGTACGATCCAAATCTAGTTCAAAATGGCATCAAAGGAATACTTTCCTCTGCTACTCTAAGCTGATGGAAACCTGTTACTAAATCCAACTGATAAAATACCATGACTCCACTTAAATGATTGAACAAATCATCAATTCTAGGCAATGGATATCGATTCCTTATCGTCTTCTCATTCAACTTACGGTAACCAATACATAACCTTAACGATCCGTCTGGCTTCCTGGCAAAAATTGTGACTGTTCCCTAAGGTGAATTACTAGGCCTAATAAAATTCACGCCTTCCAACTCCACCAACTGAACCTTCAACTCTCTCATTTCATTAGGTGTCATCCTTCTTCGTGGTCTACTTACTGGTTCTGCTCCAGGTACTAAATCTATCCGAAATTCAATGGCTCATTTCGGTAGCAATCCTACTATAGGTTCAAAAACATCAGTGAATTCTCTAACCATGAAAACTCAATCCAACTCGTCTTCTACCTCTATAACACCCAATAAAGCATTCACCTCATAAGTAGGGTTTTCTTACTGTATATTCTGATCACTAATGTCGGGGTATCTATGTGATATTTTCCTATCATGGAAAAGTATCCTAGCATCTTATTTACTCAACCAATCCAAACCCAAAATAATTCCAAACCCTATGAACTCAAACACATATACACAACAAAAAGTCACATTTCATCCCAAGTGTCGTGTACCCTCCTATCGGATTGAACCTTGAAGGAAATAACTAAGCATGAGGGTTCTTGGTTAAGCTTATTTACTAAACAACAAGATATAAAAGAATGCGATGTACTAGTATCAAATAGGATGCTAATTGACAGACCATGAATCAACAGCGTACCCCCCAGCACAGCTTTTCCTTTTTCCTCCATTGTTAGCCTCGGGCTAGCTGGCTCCAATGCATACACCTTTCCCTTTGTAATGACCAATTTGATCATAGTTGAAAAATTCACCTCTTTCTTCTCCACTACTTTCTTTCCTTTTCCTATTCGAAACTCATGGGCATGGTGTTCCCTCTTGTCATAGTTGTTATAGACCACTTCCGCCTTCCCCTTCTTAGTAGCTGCACCCTTCTGAGCTCCTTTCTTGTGAAAAAAATTTCTTTTCTAACTCTATATCACATGGACTTCCTTTGCCTTATTTCTCTTAGAAAAGCAAGCATCTCCTCATTCCTCAAAGGCATTTCCGCTGCAATATCACATGGATCCCTGGCAATGCAGCCTTTACCAGCTCAGTCTTTAAACCCTGATGATCTTCTCATTTTTCTTAATATTAGTACCAACCGTAGCAGAGCAGACTTAGCAATCTCTGACATAAGCCTTTCTTCAAACCACCTTTTGAACTCGGCCCATGTCATTGTCTCCTTAGTTAACTCCAATCGCCACATTATTCCACCAGTATAAAGCTACTCCTTGAAGCTGTCATAGAGCAAATCTTCTGCTCATCATTGATCCCTAAATCCGCAATGATCTCTCACAATGCAGCAGCCAGTTTTCTACTTCAATAGCGTTTTCAGTTTCAATGAATGGATTTCCTCCCAACCGAGCATAATCCCTACTCAGAATAACGTAGTTGTTGACCACTAGAACTTTCTGAACTCCTACTCTAGCATTTCCTCCAACCAGTCCAGCAGCAACACCCGCCTGCATCATGTTGACAAAGAACTGATATATTGCTCCTATGTCAACTTGCGGGACTCCAACACCCACATTTCCAACTTGTGCCTGACCTGGGTTTCTCTTGGTATTTGGTCTGGCATTTCCAATTTTTGTGGCGCTTCACCTCCAAGGTTAATTCTTCCACTTCTAGCATCCATATCTATATTCAAGCCTCATGAGATACAGAAGAATAGCCTAAGAGATGTAACAAAATAGGGAAAAAGCATATACTTACATATAGCAGTAACAAGTATGTTACTATAGCGTTATCTATACCCCAATCTTACCGCTAATTCCTTATGATTATGTTTTCAAAAATAGTTTAAAGTTTTTTACATAAACCTATGCTTAATACCAAGTTGTAACATCCTCTTATTGAATATGCTAGTGTATGATTTTTGTTTGATGATAATAAACATATATAAATTCATTTAAATGTCTTTATTATTGTACTATTTTATTTTTCACATAATTAAATAAATACTTGCTGAATAAAATAAATAACGCATAATTTAAATTCAAATAAATATTTTATTCAAACAAATATTTTATTCAAACAAATATTTTATTACAATTTCGAATAGTAAAAATCTGAGCCTCACTCTATATACATATTTTTCAGTTACAAATTACAACACAATTTTTTACTATGAAATTATTACATACATTTGCACCTCACTACATATCACTCATTCACTCGTATTTGATCTTCAACTTTATTCCAGATTGAATCCACCGTTTGAGTTATCTGAAAAATAAACACTGATGCGGCAAATTGAAAATGAAATATTTTTGCAGTGTAAAATAAAATGCATTTTTGGAAATATTATATGCCTCGGTTATTTGGATTGTTCGTCATCATATTTATTTTGAATTCATCATACACGAATAACTTGTGACATGCACAGTGTATCACTGTACATGCCACAAGGCCGGGCACACTGATATACACTTGATAAAAATACAGGGACAGGTGATCACATGATCAAACCCAACAAAACGCTAGGTTCAACTCAAGTGCAATAAAAATAAAGTCACTACATAAGCACAAGGTTAAACCCGAGTTATAAGTCGGATTCAACACAGGTGCAATCCAAATGTACAAGCTTAATAAAATGGTCAGGAGCAACCCAGACATTGATGTACACATGAAGACAATTCAAACGGGTCAACTCAAAAAACAAATGAATAGTACAGACTCATATACAAAGCTTCAGATTGCATGAACTAGCCCCAAATGTTTACAAACCCTGTAAAACCGTTTTTAGCAAGGGAGCAGCTAGCTCCATGAACCAACTCATTGTACACTTGAACCCAGACTGATCATGCAACATGTAGACCAAACTTATATGCATGCATACAACTCAACAGTTCAGTACAACAAGATATATATGCAAAGTCAGCATGTAGACAACAGAGTGCATAAGCAGGCTACATGACACAAACAACCTAAATATGAAAACAATATAAATGTTAACAGATGTATACATATGTATACGCACATGTATACATATATATGCTATGCACATGAACCAAAAGGCAAAAGATATATCAATTGGTCTACAAAAATGACCAGAGGCAACTCCAAACATGCCAGTGGAACTACAAACCAAAAGGAACTAGAGACCATCACATATACAACAAAGCATCCAGATTTTAAAATGATATGATCAGTTAAGTTTTGAAGACCAACTGGAGGTAGTATATCAGGAGCAACAAAGACTAGCTCAAATGTACATAATCAGGCATGGTGAAAATGGCAAGATATAGACTTCAAGTACAAAGAAACAACTAGAGTCAATATCAAACCAAACTGCAAAAACATGCATATACACATATAAATGTATGTGTACATATATGGTGATACAGCGAGTTCATACACAACAAATGAAAACAATCATCACAGAAATATGCAGTGATAAATATGGGTTGTAGTGAAGCAGAGAATAAAATGGCATATGCACACATATGCATGTGGACATGACTCAAACCATCATCAATGAACCAAAGCTCAACACAGTGAATTACAACATTGTGATATCTCAGAAATTTTGACAATAACAATTTAATAATTTATGTCAAAATTTAATTGAATTGACCATATTGTTAATAATAAATTTGAAATAAATGTAATAATCTTCTTTAAAATAAATATTTAAAATGATAATCTATTTTAAATGCAAGAAAAAGAAGCAAGTGAAACTAATATCTATATAATAAGATAAAACAAAGTATAACCTGACAAAGAAAAACCAGGTTTGAAATATTATGTAACCTGTAGGGTAAATTTAAGGCAGAAATAGACAAGTAAGGAAACATACAAACCAGGCAAGAAAAAGAAATATCTTCACACATACAAAAGAAAACATAAGTACCTTTTCATTTAATTAGCACACCATTCGGTCTACTAAAGATATACTTATCATTTCAGCCGAAATATAGATAAAATATCTCTGACATTAAAATAATAATAATATGATATAATCACTACATCTTCCTGTATAAGCTTGCCTAACTTATATCTATATATAATACTCTCTGTTCAAAACTGGGTAAACCAGAAAACATAAGAAAGTTTTTATTTGCAAACTTAAACATCATCATACTACAAGTTTCTGGAATACAAGCACTCAGTTTCAAGTTAATCTGTAGCAAGATAAACTGGGTAAGCAGAAGAAAAAAAAAGAGAAAATCATGGACGAAAGCAAGATAAAGTGTTCAAGTTAATCTGTCCAAGTACTCATGTTTCAAAATACAAGTTTCTGGAATCAAAATAAAAGCCTGCAAATACCTTTTCCAGTTTTCAAAGATGCTCTCTGTTTATTTGCACGTGAGTAACATTATTTTAAAAACTTAAGTATATGTTTCTGAAATAAGTTTGCTTTGCATATATATATATATATATATATATATGTATTCCTCTATGTATTTATGGATGAATGGCCGTGTATATGTTGTAGTTTCTGTGACTATGTTTTTCTTTAGTTTTCAAGCTTGAGTTTGGTTCAAAAAAATATTATTATCCATTGATCTGATAACCTTTAGAACTTAAAATACAAACAAGAATTGTTTGCTTTATCCTAGATTAGAGTTTAAGTTTTTTTTTTAGCTAAAATAATTTGTTTATATTACTCTGGAAAATCAAAACAACAGAGCAAACATGAATAAGAGAAAAACTAAACATTCTAATTTATAAATTCGGGTTCATGAGTTGAAACCTTAACTTATAACATGATTTTTAAGAAGGATATCATAATTTTTCGAGAAGGGATGGAAGAGATATTCGGGTATGAATGAAATATGGGAATTAGTGATTTGCTTGTGATCCAGTGGGTCTGAGAGTTCGAGAACAGGCATGGAGATGGAGGGGTGAGTGAAGATGCTGGGAAAAATGCGGCGGTGGTGGGAAATTCTTCAGAGAGATTGCGGTTGTGATTTTTATTTCAGAACCCTAGTTTTGGTTTCAAGTAAGTAATCGATCATTTCTGTGGGTATAGTGGATCGAGTGTATCAAAACTGCGGGGGAAGTTAGCTTGGACGTGGAAGCAAACGTAGCCGGAGCTGCAGAACTTCAGGTGGTCGGGATTCCTCAGGCAAGGCGGTGAAAGGTTCAGGTGGTGATGCTCTGTGTGTTTCCAGTTTTGGGGTCGAAGTCTCTATTTTGATTTTGAGTTTTGGAAGATGATATGAAGGTCGTGGGTGAGGGAGAAGGAGGTTGCCGATATGAAGCAACCATCGAAGATGGTCGGAGGTGGAAAATGATACTGTGCACGTGCACGGTGAGTTGATTTTGGTGAAGGTGGTTGGGTCTGTGCAAGCTGGTGTGGTCTCGAGTGTTTACTCAAGTTATTGGGGGTTTTTCTCGGGGGAAGTAGCATGCGAACACGGAGCAGGCTCGTGGTTGTCTCAGAGTAGTGGGAAAGGGGAAGCCTGGGTAAGTTTAACAGGTTATTTTAAAAAAAAAACCTGTAAGTTTAAAATGCTTTAAACTGGGTTTTAAAATGAAATAAATGTTTAACATAGTTATTCAAATAAAAGAAAAGTTTGGACCCGAAAGAAATTTGAATTTCAGTTTAAAATAAAATAAAGTTTAAAATTTTAAATTATTTGAAAACGCTTTAAAAAGGGGGATTTGTTGTGCGAGTTTCACTCGAGTGATTCGAGTGTCGGACTCGAAGAAAAGTGGGGTTTTGCTCGTAGAAATAATTGTTGGTCTCGGGTTTTTTTTTAGCTACAGGTTTTAATCATGTAAGTTTTATAAAAAATTTAAAACCGGGCTTTTAAATGAAAATATACGTATTTTAAAACAAAGTTTAAAACAAGATAAGTTTGGATTCAAAACATAGTTTGAATCTCAGTTTTTAAATAAATAAAGATTTTTAAGTTTAAAATTTGTTTTAAACAAATTTGAATGATAAAGAGAATTTTTAAATTTGATTTAAATTCAAAATGAAATCGTGTTTTAAATTCTTTCAATCTTCTATTTTAAGATAAGTATTCTTTAAATTTGTAAAATAAAAGGAGTTTGGAATTGATAAAATTAATTTGATTTCATTTTAAATCTTAAATTTAAAATGAATTTAAAAGTAAATTTAAATTTAATTGATTAAATAGCTTATAAATGATAAATTGATCATTAAATAGAAAAAGGTTTTAAAGACTTAAGGATTTGTAATTATTAAGTTAATTAAATGGATGATTAATAACTTAAATTAATTAACTTAGAAATTAAGAGTTTAAATTTATTTAAACAAGATATAAGTTAATTAATTTAAGGTAAATCAATTGGAAGTTAAGAATCATTGATTAAATAAGGTTTAATTTTTAATTAATGATTAGTAATCAATTAATAAGTTAATAAAGAATTAATTAATGAGTTATTAAGACTAACTTAAAATGTAAGTTAATTACTTTAGGAAAGTAATTAAAGGATTATAATTAGTTAATGAAGGTCATTAGCTAAAATTATGAAACACACAATTAATTGGATTATTTTTAATAATTAATTAAATTATTAAATATAATTACTTAACGGAAGTAATTAAGAAATTAATTACTCATTGTAATTAATTCTATGAATTGTTTAAGATAATTAATTAAGTTTAATTAATTTAGACAACCATTGTGATGATGTGATAAGTATAATTACTTAGGGAAGTAATGGAATATAATTACTGTATGTGATTAACTGAGGGTGATTTAATAATGAAAGTAATTGTAATATAATTACTTTGTATAATTAATCAGAGGATTAATTAGAGAAATTAATTAAGGAGTAATTAATTTATTTGATGGAGTAATTAAGATAGTTAATTACTGAATGGTATTAATCAGAGGTGATTAATAAATGTGGTTTAATTGATGATTAATTACTTAAAGTAATTAATTTAAAATAGGGAATTAATTAAAATGTACTTAGAAATCATTAATTGATATAATTAATGATGGGGTGATAAATTTAGATTAATTAATCAATAATAAGAAATTAAAGAATAATTAATTAGTGTAAATCAGAAGTAATGTAACGTTTGTAATTTAAAGTTAATTTCTATATTTAGATAAGATAATTAATTTGTGAAAATAATTTAAGAATGATTGTTTGTGTATAATTAAATGTTAATTAATCAAGTCTGATAAATTGAACCGAGTAATTAGTGAATGATTTATTAATTGATTGGAGATTGATTAACAGTTGTGTAAGCAAGTTTTAAATGGTGAAGTAATTAATTTAATTTACTTTAAATTAATTATAGATGATATAATTAATTTAATTCATTTTAAATTAATTATAGCTTATATGATTGCTTATGTATGAATGGATGAAATTGTTTACCTAGAATGATTTACACTACAAGAAAATGGTTTATTGATAGCATGAGAGGATTGCACTGTAGCATGACTTGCTATCGTTAGCTATTTAGTAGTTGTTGATACTAAAATTATAACACACTCACACGCTATTGATTAAAAAGAAAATGCTGGCGCGTCTATTTTAACTCTCCCGGTCATATTTCATTCTCTACAGCGAATATCCCATTTCCCCCTTCACTCCCAAATCCCTAAATTAATCTCGCCGTTCCTCAACAACGCTGCTCGTCATTACTCAAATTCATTGCTCGCTACTGCTCCGATTCCTCGACCTCACCGCTGCTACGATCCCTCGACTTCGCTACGTAGTGCTTCGATTCCTCAACTGTCGTGAACTTTGACCATTTTTTAGGTATATATTTTTCAACTTTTACGTATATCTCCATGTTTGATTTTGCTCCGCCTATGGATAATTGATTTTATGAGCTGAAAGTTAAGTATTACTTTTGTTATTAGTAGATGAATTATTGTTTCTTATTTTGTGATATATGTGCTTAGCCAGTTTTTCTTTAAATTTTCGGTTTCCACTATTATTATTGTAGTTAAAAAAAATTTATGGTGAGGAACGGTTAATTTTTTTTGTGATATTCATGCTTAAGCAGTAGATGAAAGCTACTCTTATGAAAGATTACTAATGGAAAACGGTTGGAAAAACTTAATGCTTAAATGAATCTTCATAAAAGTAGTTATTTCTGTATTTTGAAGAAGTATTACTAGTTTTCAGCATTAACGTAGCTTATAACATTATAGCTTTTGACTATGAACTTACCAGCTAATTATGCAAGTGAAAATATAGTGCCCTGATATCATATACAAGTTATCTTAACCTCTGTAATAAATATTTCAGACATAATTAAAATACTTTGACCTAGTCGCTGGAGTTCTAACAGAAGATCCCAATGCAAAATTAGAACTTGCAAATGAGTAATTGTTCATATACATTTGATTTAGTTTCATGCACTAGAACATAATCTATACCTAAGTTAGCCTGCAAGTACAAGAACATACAAAGATAAGGACACAAGTAATATTGGAATGTGGAGCTTGTTGCATTATGTTATAAAGCACAGAACCTTTGCTTGTTACAATCATTTAGAAAACCTTACCAAGTCAATCATAGGGAACTGTATAACCCACTTAAGCAACAGTTTGGGCTTCTTTTTCAGAACAAAACTTTTTCTTGTGCAAATAGTTATTTCTTGTGATATATGAAACAGAATTTGTAAAGCTGTTTGTTGTACATTTGATGACAAATAGTTGTTGCCATCTTCAGTGTGCTGTTGTGCATTGTTAGACAAGTTCTCATTGCCAAGGACAAAGATGTTGGTTTTTGGATGAGAGCCCCAATACTTGTCGGTTTCTGATTCCTACTATGGCACCACTATTGGACACACTTGTTTCTGATTGTCCCTGTGAGTGTTGCATTGGAACAAAAAAATTCAATTCTTTGATTGCCTTCATTAAAAATTGATTGTTTTACTGTGTAATTCTTAAACAGTCGGTTATTATGCTTATTTATGTTTAACTATTATTATTGCGGTACAATCTGAATTTTAATATCATCCTTGATACATTAATGAGAGTAGGATTCCAATGCCTGTGGTCGTTATATAGTCAAAAACATGCATTTCAGGACGGATTCCATTTTGTAATTACGGAGTCAGTCATTGATGTTTGTTCCTCCATTTGTCGCAGCATCTACGTTTCATCTCATCACTGCATATTTTGTATTTTCGGAGTTGTTAAATTTTGTTATTTTCATAAAATATTTGATTATTTGTATAATTCGGTCAACCAAGAAGAAAGGGGGAAAAATTGCTTTAGCCGCTGCCCATTAATGATAAATTTTTAGAGTAAATAACATCAATATTATAATGTTATATGTTGTTGCTCAAGGCATGTATGTGTTATTGGGTTAGGATGTTATTAATCAAAACGTATTTCCTTTTTAATTTCTCACTGATCAACTAAACAACATTTGGTCCATTTTGTTGGTAATATGGTTCGATGCTATAACCAAAATAACATTTCCATATCTGGTTTTGTAGCATACCGCCTTAGATAACAGAACATATGATTTTCAATCAGTTCACATAAAAGTAGCTTAGTAATACAATTCTTGTGCAAAAAATTATGTATATATCTCACCCATTTACTGATAATTTATACCAAAAAATGCAATGATTTTATTCAGTCTTCTTGCACTGAGTTTCCAGAGCAGTGATTCAAACCCACTTATCAATTTTGTAACTTCCAGTCTGTTTAAGCAGTAATTGAACTCCCCTCGAGATTTAGAAATATTCCCCTGAAATACCACTAACACGAAAAATTAATATTTTTTTAGTTGAATCATAAATATATATAAACCGAACTATGAAGATTATGAATAATCTTAAACTATTAGCCACATGCTAGAAATAATAGTACTTAACCAGTTAACTGTTAGAAATATTCCCCTGTTTACAATAATTTGATCGTTTTTTATATAGCGTTCAAATAAAAAGCTAAACAAATGTTCTAAATAAGTTTACTATTTATTTACAAATGGTGAACAAAATTACCGAGTTATTAAATTTTATACTAAATTATCGAGTATAAATACTCGAGTTTTTGTATTCGCTGTGTCTCTGTGTGTGTGTGTGTGTGTGTGTGTGTGTGTGTGTGTGTATCACATGGAAGGTCTTCAATAATCCAATGACATTTGGAACACATGGAATATATGTTTAAACACATTGCACTTGTGCATATGAATAGTTCAAGCATGTGTGTGTTTGTAGGTTTACATACGTTACATGTAAAGATAGTAGTTGTGAACATATGAACAGCTTAACCAGTAACTCACTAACTGTTATTGAGATATTCTGTCCCACTATTTGTGTGAATCTTTTCTTATTTAATTTTTGAATTTCATCATACCATTGCTGCTCAAAAATGTAGTACGCAGGTGTACTGGCACAAAATATAAAGCTCAAGTATATCATGAGACTGAAAAATTGGCATGCATTGTTGCATTATCTAATAGCAGGTAGTCTCTTAGGTAATATCTTTTTCTCACAGTCGAAAAGCTAAAGTGTTCTCATTATTTTTTCAGCACTCTTACAGTTTTTGCAAACAACTATTTGTTCTAAATGATACCGCTATATCAAATTTTTATCATTACAATAATCCTCACACACGGACACATCTTCAGACTTTCAGAGTATGTGTGTTCATATGTTAATAAAATCTAAAAGCTATTTAATACTCATCATATTTGCATTTAGAATTTAAAACCTTGAGCAAGAAAAAAAATTAGATTTAATACTCATCATATTTGCTATTTAATACTCATCATATTTGCATTTAGAATTTAATACTCGTCATATTTGCGTTTATGTGTGTTTGATTGTATGATGATATGCGTTTGATTTTAGCAAGAAAAAAAAATTAGATATTCCAGCAAGAAAAAAAATCTGTGTTAGATATTGAACTATGAGATATTGAATTGAAATTAGGTCTGAAGTTGTAGTTCAATAAGAAAAAAAAATTAATTAAAAATTAAATTTATAAGGTTGACTTTTATAACAATTATAGTCTTCTAAAATTTTTACTTCTAATTTTCTCCTGGTTATCGATTTCAACAGGAGAGAGAGTTATTCTCATCGACTTGGAATTTATAACGGCAATAGTCACTGCTAAGGAAATTCTGCTTCTTGATCCTCTTTGTCAAGTTCTTCGTTTTGTCGATCAACTTAGGCGGAAAATTGCTCACAAGAGTCCACATGAAATCAATATCAGTGAAGAATGTGATGGTGAAAATGAGCTTCCATTTGAGTTTCAGGTGTTAGAGATTGCACTTGAAGTGGTACATTCCTACTTGGATTCAAATGTTTCTGACTTGGAGAGAGAGAGGCGTACCCTGTATTGGATGAGCTAACTATGAAAGATAACACCAAAAATCTTGAGAGAGTACGTGGCTTGAAGAGCAATCTGACCTATCTTCTAGCACATGTTCAGAAGGTTTGGTTTCCAAGAAAATGCATAAAAAAAGGTGATTTTCCATTTGTTTCCGAAAACTTAAAAATGTTTAATACTTGATAGGAGTAGCTAATTTCAGATTACAATCCTCCTCAAGGTTTGAAATCTTATGAAGCAATAAAAGAATTTCCTATCAATTAATTATGTATGCTTGTCCTTCTCCTCCGTTCCATCCTCTCCAAATTTCTTTAACCATTTTTGGGTCAAATGGCCCGTATGCCTAACTCATACAAGTACTTTCATTTATTATGCTACATCTTTTGGATAACGGTGATATTTTTGTTCGTGCATACATATTACATCCAGTTTATTATTTAAACCAGTCTGGTATAGAGGCACAATATTAACGTTTATGTACTGTAAAGTGTAAACTTGTCATCTAAATTTCCCAGCTACTAAATATCATTCTTTTCTTATCTTTGATATTTTATATTTCTGTACAAGTCACATTGGTTAGACTTGATACAAAAGGCCTCTCGAGGAGCTCAGATGAGCTTCTTTTAGTGGAGAAGGCTTATCATGCTTGATACAAACGGCGAGAGGATGTCGCTGCTCACACAAAGGATTTATTCTGCAAGGTAACTTGCAAAAATTGTTTTATATTTATTTTGAAAAAGGCAGATCTACAGTATTTTTGCTGAACAATTTAGTCTATACCCTATTATGACTTATGACAATATGAGCCTGCAAACTAAACTAAGTAGGACGTCTGATATTAAAAATGTGTCTTCAAACAACCTTGGCTATTTCTGTTATCTAACAGACAACTAGTCATAGTCGCATACATGTCATTGAGGACTTTCCAGAGCTTGACGTAATTGCATGACTTGAAAGCTGTATATACTAAATATCATACAGATAAGTACATGTAATAATTATTACAAAAAGTATCTTCAACTTCACAATTTATTTTCTTAAATTCATCTTTTCAGGTTCCACAAGCAATATGGTCACACATTAATCAGTCGCACCTTCCATTCCCAGCTCAAGAGTATTGTACTTACGCTTAACATTTAACACATAATAAATTATCACATTGGTTAGACTACTTCACTACAAATACATCAACCATAAACGATACCATTTTTTTCCCCTTACGATCCATTTCTTAAGAGCATTTTCATCCAACCTTCCAGAACCTAAATAGTCCATATTCAGATTCCAGGGTTACTCCACAATGTATAGATTTATCTTTTCAGTTTATTGAACTGGAAATGTTATTTTCTCCATCAATTTCTCTTTTCTTCTTATTTACAAAACATACAACGAGCATAAAAAGCATAAAATTCAAAATGTAAGATTTTATTTTTCTTGTGGTGTCACATGAGTGCAGTTTTATAGATACAAACTACGACATAAAGAAAAAAAATATATGTTTGGATAACCTTTCATCACCTCATTATGTTCAGCTGGTAGTAGAGATGTAGAAAAGAGCTATTATATTTATATCATAATTAATTTTCAAAGAGCGAATTGCATAATAAATTCACTTTACTTTGCTATATAGGTACACAAAATATTCCTTTGCTATATGGAAGATTGCTAGCTAAGTTGCTAATAAAAGGTATGTTTTTATACATTTAAATGTGTACGCTATTATGAAGTATATTTTGTTATATATGATATAAATCCGATCTTGTTTCGATTGTGCAAATGTATATTAAATTGGGGTGTGTGGAAAAGTACTAACCGTGCAAAGGAGGTGTTATCGAAATTTCATGAAATCCGATAAATTTATAAAATGAACAAAGTTTATAAGAATTAACTAAGTTAAATCAAGTTTTATAAAAATTAAATAATTTTCTAAAAATTAACCAAGTTTTGTAAAATTAAATTAATATCTAAATATTAATAAAATTTAAATAAATATAAAAATTAACTAAGTATAAAATTTTAACTAAGATAACTAAGTTATATAAAAAATAATTAAAATTAAAAGAATTTACTTACTTTATTAAATTTAACTAATTTTTATAAAAATTAACTATGTTATAAGTTTTATACAAATTTAACTAAGTTATATAAAAATTAATTAAGTTAATTGAGTTTTATAAAAATTAACAAAATTTGAATTTTTTTAATTAAATTAACTAAAGTTTATGAAAATTAATTTAGTTTTATAAAAATCATGTTCTTTATTTTGGAATCTTTATTAAATTGTCATAAAAATTGACTAAGCTTAATAAAAATTAATCAAGTTAATAAAAATTAACTAAATTTAAAAGAAAAATAATAATATAATATAATAATAATAGTAGTAATAAAATAATATTATAGCAATAATAATACTAAATAATATTATAAAACTTAACTAAGTTAATCGACTTTCATATAAATTAATCAAGTTCCATATAAGTTAATTAAATTTATATAATTAAGTTTCACACACACATATATATATGTTTGTACAGTTATAATTGCTAATTGTTGAATTTCGTTTTCACAGGTTTTATGTATGTACAGTTATAATTGCTAATTGATGAATTGGAGTATTGCTGATATGGTGAATACTGGCAGTCAACAAGGTGATTCTTTCATATCTATACTTTCATTAACACATGTTCTATCCTATTTTATTATCTAAAGGTTGTAAACTTATTATCCTATTTTATTCCTACTGGTTATTTTTAAACGTCTTATTTGATTATGTCGTGCATTTAACAGTGACTTTTTGAATATTAGGGTACAGTGGTTTGTGAAGAAGGCTTATGCAGTACATGTATCCCCAGGGTCAGAAACTAACTGTAAGTTAGATCTTCATGTTTCACATTTGCATCTGCATAGGGTCATTAGATTTTGTTCCATGACATAACTAGGATTTCTGTTTGTATATTAGGGTATTGATTGATCACAATAACAGGTTCATTAGGGGTTATGCTAGTTTCAGTAACTTAGTCTTTGGCGATGCATCTTTTGTACTTATACATACTTGTATATATTGACTAACATATGTATGTTTGTGTTTCTTCTTCATAGGTGTTGTATGATGCTTTTGAGGTTGATACATGATGTCGCACTCTTTCTCCTTTAAATCAGTCATGCTTATCGACGGTCATTAAAATATTTTTAGTATGTATCGTTTTGGTATGCTACACTCAATTTATGTACTTATGTTTAATTTTAATCACAAATATTTATGTTTAATTCTTCATGTATGAAATATTATGGATATATATATATATATATATTGTGATTTGGCTTATGCCTCAATTTGTGTACTTATGTTAATGTGATGAATGTGGTTTTTTGAGTTATAATATATAAATAGAATTGAAAATTGTAAGCTTTGAATGTTATGACAGCAAAAAATGTGCAATAGATTTTTTTTATAGCGTTCTAACTATGCAATAAAAAGAAAATTTGTTCAGCTTTGTTATGCTATAGCATCATGTTAGTGCTATACAAAATATTTTGCAAAGAGTAAATAGTTTTCATAGCAATAAGACGGTGCTATAATAGATAGTAATGAATTTTCTATAGCATTTCAATGTGTCATAAAAGGTTGACACGATGATTCCATAGCGCATTCAAATGCTATAATAATATAGCATGTCGACATAATATAGCAAGTATGACACGCTATAGTATCTACCAGACTTTTTACAATATGTTGATCTATGGCGATTATAGAACCGCTATAGAAAGTTTTTATAGCGATTTTTACACGCTATAAAAAGTCCTTTTTGTTGTAGTGATAGCAGTCATGAAAACGCTATAGTTTCACTTCATAGCGACTTTCCAAGGCTATTAAAAGTCATGTTTACAGCACTCATAAAACGCTATGAAATGTCCTTGTCCATAGCGTCTCTTATAGCGTTTTGTATGTTGCTGTTATAGGTCATTGACCTATTACAACATGTTAATATACAGCGTAAGAAAAAACGCTATAATAGCTTTTAATAGCGTTTTTTAAACGCTATTAAAGGGTGTTTTTGTTGTAGTTTTAAGATCTCAGATATGAGAACTTGATGCTATATGATATGGATGCTTGATTTAAGTATGAATTATCTGTTATGATGATAATATGCCTTATCTTTTGTAGTGATAATATTGATCATCTGTTTATATGATGTTGACTATCTATTATGATATTGTGAATTATCTATCTGTGTGTGTATTGAATCATTTTGATTTAAACTGTTAAGACTAAATAGACAACTTGGCCCTAAAAGACACGTTTTGGATTTCGATGAGACCGGGATCGGGTTTTCCACATTTGGAAGTCCGAAAACCACATCGATTCCAAATTAACGTTAGGTCGTGAATCTGAAGTGAAGATGAAGATTCAGAGTGCAAGGGTTATCGTCGTTAACTCTGAGGGTGATTCCAAAATGAGTGTAACGAGATAATGCCTTCGGTTTCGTTCGAACCCGGAACGGACTTGTATGGATTGAATGCTTCCAACACATCGTCAGGTGGGCGATGAGCATTCTAAGAAATGTATTCTCTAAAGGTAATCGTAGCCTCAAGCCTCATCAACCGGGAATGGCTAAAACAGGGGAGGTGCAGCAAGGTTAGGTGGGTCATGCCCAAGCAGGACAAGATTTTCCCCTGTCTAGATGTCCCTTTTATTTTCGGCTGTGTGGACAGTTGTGAGCTCCAACTGTCGGGGTTGTCTTGTTCGGGACTGTTCAGTAAGGAATGGTTCCGGCCTTGTGTTGCAGGAGATGAAGGGAGTAATCCTCAGTACGGTGATCTAGGCCCCGTACTGTGACGGGCGGTACCCCAGTAGCTCTGCCATTGTATGGAATCCACAATCCAATAAGTGCCAACGGTTTTGATTGTATTACCCACTTTTGTGGCTAGTAGCTAGAATTTAATGAATGTAACAATTTCGGCTATTTTCTATTTACTTGAAAACCCTAGACCTATTATAATATCACTGAATTTCCTATCAAATGTTTTGGTTAGCGTAAGGCAAAAACTTACCCATATTTATTCGTGGGGAGTCTTACGTGATACTTTTGTTTTCAAATGTTTTTCAAAGTTAAGAAACTTAAACCTGTTACTCATACCAGACCCATGTCTGACCCGGAGTTTATTTTTGTTTTCATAAACTCTCGGGTACCCAAATTTTTACGGGTAGCCAAGGGATTCAGGTTAGATTTGACGAATTCTGGAGGAGCAATGGAGCAGGAGGCTTCTACGTCGTAGGCTACATATAGTGTTCCGCTGTGTTGGTATCTTTGGGTTATTTGTTTGAGTTGTGTTGTATTAACTAGACAGGTGTTTATAACTGTCTAGTATGTGTTGTATGATCTTTATAGCTCTGATATATGTAAAATTATGTAATAGTTATGTGATATATTATATTTTGTTCCATTCCGCTGTGAGATTCTGATGTTGTTGTTCTTTCTTCTCTATCTTTCTATTTTCTCATCCCTTTCTTTCTTCAAGACGATACGTCTTTCTGGGCGTAGAAGGGCGGGTCGTCACAGTTGGTATCAGAGCGCTAGGTTGAGTGAATACCTAGGCTCTTGAGTGATTTCTATCTTGAGAGAGCATATTTGTAATTTTAATATATATATATATATATATATATATATATATATATATATATTTCTACCTATTTGTTGGGTTACCTGTCCGGGTTATCCAATATAAGTTATAAAGGTAGATAGGGTAGTGGTGTGTGTGTATCACGACTACCAATGGTTAGAGTATGAATATTTGAGATTGGAAGTGTATTTGTCAAGACTGTAGACCTATTACCGTCTCGAGTGAGCTTTGAATGAAGTAAGTATTTCATTGATCTCTGAAGGAAACTTGTTAAGGTTCGGAGTTCATTTGAGGTGTAAGTTTGGATGAGCTAGAATTTGGACCTATCGGTTTGACATGAGCAAGTCCGAATATATTATCTCTGGATGTAGTAGCTGTGTGATGAGACACAGTGACTATGGAAGTCTCCGAAGATGTTTCTTTGGAATCAGTTAAGAAAGTATAGCTGTTTCGATGTTGGGGCTGAGTTCTGTAGAATGTTTCTGTTTGGTTCGAGGTCCGAGTTTCTCGAAGAGCTTGGGGTTAGGAATTTCTTGGCATTGGTGTTAGCAAGGAAGTTTTTAACTTCTGCATTAGCAGTGGAGTTCAGAAATTGCAGTGTGGTTCCATTTCTTTGATAAATTGGCTAATTAAGCATAGGCTGTTCTGTTTGGTAAAGAGAGAACAGTTTTTCTTTGGTAATGGGCTAGATGGATCGCAAAAGTGACTTGCGATTGTTTGAGCTTCTCTTGGGTCTGTTTTTTTTCTGGATGTCTTCAGGAAGTTAGAATTTTTTCCGTATCTGGAGATTGAGTTTGGTATCGACTGGATTCCAGGAGTGGTATCGATGGTTCAGTAAGGTGATTTTTGGAAAAATGAGTTGGTGAAGCAGCTCGAGTTTTGGAGGAACTTCTGAATTTCTTTTATGGATCCGTTGAACCATAGTTCTTAGATGTGTTGTCCAGTTTGTCCTCGAGAGCATTATCAGCATTCTCACCTATTCTGATCAGAGTAGCGCAGTGGAAGCATGGTGGCAGCTGTTTGGTGTGGGAAATAACTAGAATTTGCAGTATTTTGGATTAGAGAGTTTCTACTGGAAATTTTTCAGGATCTTAAGACCAGATTGGAACGCATCTGTATTATCTTTCCATATGAGAAGAAGTATGATCAGTCTGCTGATTTTGGAATTGAAGTTGTGTTTTGATTTTTAAAGTTAATCTTAGAAAGATCATTTTAGATTGTTTTTGGATCAATTTGTTTCTGGGGATATCAGCAAGTGTTGAGCTGATCAGTATGGGTATATGCAGTCCAGGATCGTCAAAAGAGTATTTTGGATATCTGAGATTCGGAATGTTTCACGTATCTTTGAGGGAGTACGTGTAAGAGTTATCTTTGATTGTAGAATCAGCAGTTCAGAGATTTTTGGTTGTTGAGTCAGACTTATCTGTAGTCTGATATCCTGTTTTGTGGATCCTGATGAATAGAAACTCAGTAGCTTAGTAATATTGTTTTGTTTGGATTCTGTAGAGAGAGTATCCCAATTTTATATTTGGGGAAACTCAAGAAAATTCTATTTAGAATTTTGTCGGGATAGTTAGATTTGTTTGATTAGATGAATTGGTTGCTATGGTTGTTAGCATAAAATTGATATATGCTTGTGTTCTAAAATTAAATCTGTAATTAAATTATTAAATCACCTTTGTTTTAAATTTCGGGGACGAAATTCTTTTAAGGGGGGAAGAATGTGATATCCCGAAAATTTTGACAATAACAATTTAATAATTTATGTCAAAATTTAATTGAATTGACCATATTGTTAATAGTAAATTTGAAATAAATGTAATAATCTTCTTTAAAATAAATATTTAAACTGATAATCTATTTTAAATGCAAGACAAAGAAGCAAGTGAAACTAATATCTATATAACAAGATAAAACAAAGTATAACCTGACAAAGCAAAACCAGGTTTGAAATATTATGTAACCTGTAGGGTAAATTTAAGGCAGAAATAGACAAGTAAGGAAACATACAAACCAGGCAAGCAAAAGAAATATCTTCACACATACAAAAGAAAACATAAGTACCTTTTCATTTAATTAGCACACCATTTGGTCTACTAAAGATATGCTTATCATTTCAGCCGAAATATAGATAAAATATCTCTGACATTAAAATAATAATAATATGATATAATCACTACATCTTCCTGTATAAGCTTGCCTAACTTATATCTATATATAATACTCTCTGTTCAAAACTGGGTAAACCAGAAAACATACGAAAGTTTTTATTTGCAAACTTAAACATCATCATACTACAAGTTTCTGGAATACAAGCACTCATGTTTCAAGTTAATCTGTAGCAAGATAAACTGGGTAAACAGAAGAAAAAAAAAGAGAAAATCATGGATGAAAGCAAGATAAAGTGTTCAAGTTAATCTGTCCAAGTACTCATGTTTCAAAATACAAGTTTCTGGAATCAAAATAAAAGCCTGCAAATACCTTTTCCAGTTTTCAAAGATGCTCTCTGTTTATTTGCACGTGAGTAACATTATTTTAAAAACTTAAGTATATGTTTCTGAAATAAGTTTGCTTTGCATATATATATATATATATGTGTGTGTGTGTGTGTGTGTATTCCTCTATGTATTTATGGATGAATGGCCGTGTATATGTTGTAGTTTCTGTGACTATGTTTTTCTTTAGTTTTCAAGCTTGAGTTTGGTTCAAATTTTTTTTTTATTATCCATTGATCTGATAACCTTTAGAACTTAAAATACAAACAAGAATTGTTTGTTTTATCCTAGATTAGAGTTTAAGTTTTTTTTAGCTAAAATAATTTGTTTATATTACTCTGGAAAATCAAAACAACAGAGCAAACATGAATAAGAGAAAAACTAAACATTCTAATTTATAAATTCGGGTTCATGAGTTGAAACCTTAACTTATAACATGATTTTTAAGAAGGATATCATAATTTTTCGAGAAGGGATGGAAGAGACATTCGGGTATGAATGAAATATGGGAATTAGTGATTTGCTTGTGATCCAGTGGGTTTGAGAGTTCGAGAACAGGCATGGAGATGGAGGGGTGAGTGAAGATGCTGGGAAAAATGCGGCGGTAGTGGGAAATTCTTCAGAGAGATTGCAGTTGTGATTTTTATTTCAGAACCCTAGTATTGGTTTCAAGTAAGTAATCGATCATTTCTGTGGGTATAGTGGATCGAGTGTATCGAAACTGCAGGGGAAGTTAGCTTGGACGTGGAAGCAAACGTAGCCGGAGCTGCAGAACTTCAGGTGGTCGGGATTCCTCAGGCAAGGCGGTGAAAGGTTCAGCTGGTGATGCTCTGTATGTTTCCAGTTTTGGGGTCGAAGTCTCTATTTTGATTTCGAGTTTTGGAAGATGATATGAAGGTCGTGGGTGAGGGAGAAGGAGGTTGCCGATGTGAAGCAACCATCGGAGATGGTCGGAGGTGGAAAATGATACTGTGCATGTGCACGGTGAGTTGATTTTGGTGAAGGTGGTTGGGTCTGTGCAAGCTGGTGTGGTCTCGAGTGTTTACTCGAGTTATTGGGGGTTTTTCTTGAAGGAAGTAGCATGCGAACTCGGAGCAGGCTCGTGGTTGTCTCGGAGTAGTGGGAAAGGGGAAGCCTGGGTAAGTTGAATAGGTTATTTCTTTAAAAAACCTGTAAAG
Source organism: Allium cepa (assembly GCA_030765085.1). Taxonomy (NCBI): domain Eukaryota; kingdom Viridiplantae; phylum Streptophyta; class Magnoliopsida; order Asparagales; family Amaryllidaceae; genus Allium; species Allium cepa. The sequence goes on along the minus strand of CM060940.1, from coordinate 117,508,449 downwards.
TTTAAAATGCTTTAAACTGGGTTTTAAAATGAAATAAATGTTTAACATAGTTATTTAAATAAAAGAAAAGTTTGGACCCGAAAGAAATTTGAATTTCAGTTTAAAATAAAATAAAGTTTAAAATTTTAAATTATTTGAAAACACTTTAAAAGGGGGGATTTGTTGTGCGAGTTTCACTCGAGTGATTCGAGTGTCAGACTCGAAGAAAAGTGGGGTTTTTCTCGTAGAAATAATTGTTGGTCTCGGTTTTTTTTTAGCTACAGGTTTTAATCATGTAAGTTTTATAAATTTTTTAAAACCGGGCTTTTAAATGAAAATATACGTATTTTAAAGCAAAGTTTAAAACAAGATAAGTTTGGATTCAAAACATAGTTTGAATCTCAGTTTTTAATAAATAAAGATTTTTAAGTTTAAAATTTGTTTTAAACAAATTTGAATGATAAAGAGAATTTTTAAATTTGATTTAAATTCAAAATGAAATCGTGTTTTAAATTCTTTCAATCTTCTATTTTAAGATAAGTATTCTTTAAATTTGTAAAATAAAAGGAGTTTGGAATTGATAAAATTAATTTGATTTCATTTTAAATCTTAAATTTAAAATGAATTTAAAAGTAAATTTAAATTTAATTGATTAAATAGCTTATAAATGATAAATTGATCATTAAATAGAAAAAGGTTTTAAAGACTTAAGGATTTGTAATTATTAAGTTAATTAAATGGATAATTAATAACTTAAATTAATTAACTTAGAAATTAAGAGTTTAAATTTATTTAAACAAGATATAAGTTAATTAATTTAAGGTAAATCAATTGGAAGTTAAGAATCATTGATTAAATAAGGTTTAATTCTTAATTAATGATTAGTAATCAATTAATAAGTTAATAAAGAATTAATTAATGAGTTATTAAGACTAACTTAAAATGTAAGTTAATTACTTTAGGAAAGTAATTAAAGGATTATAATTAGTTAATGAAGGTCATTGACTAAAATTATGAAACACACAACTAATAGGATTATTTTTAATAATTAATTAAATTATTAAATATAATTACTTAACGGAAGTAATTAAGAAATTAATTACTCATTGTAATAAATTCTATGAATTGTTTAAGATAATTAATTAAGTTTAATTAATTTAGACAACCATTGTGATGATGTGATAAGTATAATTACTTAGGGAAGTAATGGAAGATAATTACTGTATGTGATTAACTGAGGGTGATTTAATAATGAAAGTAATTGTAATATAATTACTTTGTATAATTAATCAGAGGTTAATTAGAGAAATTAATTAAGGAGTAATTAATTTATTAGATGGAGTAATTAAGATAGTTAATTACTGAATGGTATTAATCAGAGGTGATTAATAAATGTGGTTTAATTGATGATTAATTACTTAAAGTAATTAATTTAAAACAGGGAATTAATTAAAATGTACTTAGAAATCATTAATTGATATAATTAATGATGGGGTGATAAATTTAGATTAATTAATCAATAATAAGAAATTAAAGAATAATTAATTAGTGTAAATCAGAAGTAATGTAACGTTTGTAATTTAAGGTTAATTTCTATATTTAGATAAGATAATTAATTTGTGAAAATAATTTAAGAATGGTTTTTTGTGTATAATTAAATGTTAATTAATCAAGTCTGATAAATTGAACCGAGTAATTAGTGAATGATTTATTAATTGATTGGAGATTGATTAATAGTTGTGTAAGCAAGTTTTAAATGGTGAAGTAATTAATTTAATTTACTTTAAATTAATTAGAGATGATATAATTAATTTAATTCATTTTAAATTAATTATAGCTTATATGATTGCTTATGTATGAATGGATTAAATTGTTTACCTGGAATGATTTAAGGTCTCAGATATGAGAACTTGATGCTATATGATATGGATGCTTGATTTAAGTATGAATTACCTGTTATGATGATAATATGCCTTATTTGTTGTAGTGATAATATTGATCATCTGTTTATATGATGTTGACTATCTATTATGATATTGTGAATTATCTATCTGTGTGTGTATTGAATCATTTTGATTTAAACTGTTAAGACTAAATAGACAACTTGGCCCTAAAAGACACGTTTTGGATTTCGATGAGACCAGGATCGGGTTTTCCACATTTGGAAGTCCGAAAACCACATCGATTCCAAATTAACATTAGGTCGTGAATCTGAAGTGAAGATGAAGATTCAGAGTGCAAGGGTTATCGTCATTAACTCTGAGGGTGATTCCAAAATGAGTGTAACGAGATAATGCCTTCGGTTTCGTTCGAACCCGGAACGGACTTGTATGGATTGAATGCTTCCAACACATCGTCAGGTGGGCGATGAGCATTCTAAGAAATGTGTTCTCTAAAGGTAATCGTAGCCTCAAGCCTCATCAACCGGGAATGGCTAAAACAGGGGAGGTGCAGCAAGGTTAGGTGGGTCATGCCCAAGCAGGACAAGATTTTCCCCTGTCTAGATGTCCCTTTTATTTTCGGCTGTGTGGACAGTTGTGAGCTCCAACTGTCGGGGTTGTCTTGTTCGGGACTGTTCAGTAAGGAATGGTTCCGGCCTTGTGTTGCAGGGGATGAAGGGAGTAATCCTCGGTACGGTGATCTAGGCCCCGTACTGTGACGGGCGGTACCCCAGTAGCCCCGCCATTGTATGGAATCCACAATCCAATAATTGCCAACGGTTTTGATTGTATTACCCACTTTTGTGGCTAGTAGCTGGAATTTAATGAATGTAACAATTTCGGCTATTTTCTATTTACTTGAAAACCCTAGACCTATTATAATATCACTGAATTTCCTATCAAATGTTTTGGTTAGCGTAAGGTAAAAACTTACCCATATTTATTCGTGGGGAGTCTTACGTGATACCTTTTGTTTTCAAATGTTTTTCAAAGTTAAGCAACTTAAACCTGTTACTCATACCAGACCCATGTCTGACCCGGAGTTTATTTTTGTTTTCATAAACTCTCGGGTACCCAAATTTTTACCGGTAGCCAAGGGATTCAGGTTAGATTTGACGAATTCTGGAGGAGCAATGGAGCAGGAGGTTTCTACGTCGTTGACTACATATAGTGTTCCGCTGTGTAGGTATCTTTGGGTTATTTGTTTGAGTTGTGTTGTATTAACTAGACAGGTGTTTATAACTGTCTAGTATGTGTTGTATGATCTGTATAGCTCTGATATATGTAAAATTATGTAATAGTTATGTGATATATTATATTTTGTTCCATTCCGCTGTGACATTCTGATGTTGTTGTTCTTTCTTCTCTATCTTTCTATTTTCTCATCCCTTTCTTTCTTCAAGACGATACGTCTTTCTGGGCGTAGAAGGGCGGGTCGTCACATCTAGACTATTTTCTAAAGCAAGCAATGACAGCGATCAAGAGACCATCAAACAAGTGCAACAAAGTAACATAATCAACTGGATGCAATGACCAACAGCCTTAATAGTAATTGACTCATATGACAATATACATGAAGTCAAGTGCAATATCAACATGGTAATGGACAAAGCGGTGCAGATCAACCTAGACTAATATCACACAACAATTATAAGTATTAGGTCGAAAATGTTACAGGCATCGCAACAAACATATATATGTGGTAAACACACACACACATACAGTGGAAACCAGACAACAGGTTAAATGAGCAATGTCAGACAAGTGCATAAATCAATGACCCAAGTGTAATCAAAATGAAGTGCGATTAGATCAACAAATGGAAAGACCATGTCAACATACTTCAATGAACAAAGTCAATGTCGCACGAATTAAAATTTGAACTAGTCAAAGCGTTTTTCAATAAGTCAAAATATTATCTCAAATTGGAATGCTGCCAGCAAGGAAGGTAACTAGTAAGTGACACAAAATTGAACAAGTCGAAACAAAAATATTATGACGGTATCAAATGGCCGAAATCAGAGATGTCATTGGAGAAAAGAATGGAACCGAATCCAGAGAAAATGCAAGCCGTGATAATCAAGCAACACAAATATATGAATTGAAAAAGTCAGAAAACATCACAAGCATTCAAGTTAAATCGAACGGTTAAGCATATCAATTGAATAAATCAAATAAAATATATACGAATGAGATTATAGGATTTCGGATCCTATTTAACCCAATTTCATCATCGACTACTAAGTATTCGAGTTTAAGCAATATCAATGAGAGCAAAGTTTCAAATCAATAACTCGGATCATATCAAGTTGAAGCATATCAACGACAATAGGAAAAGGAAATCACATATCAATTCAATTTGAACTCGCTATTTTGAAGCAGCCGATGGCAAACCGAAGATAGGAGGCGATTGACTGAGCTAAGCAAATCACTTCAATCGCGCGAAAAACAATCGGTCGCCTCAAATTCTCAGAAGCCATAATTTCTTAAAGAGGAACGTACAAAAAAATTATACGAAAGAGGAATCGGCAGGAAGAAATAAGAAAAGGGACGACTGAAGTTTTTACAGGAAGATAAAAAGAAAAAGGGATTCTCTTTTATTTTAAATTTGGTCAGATTTTATTTATACTGGGCTTTATTTTTTAAATTAGGGTTTTTGGTTTAGTGTTTTTTTTTATTTTGTAATTCTTTTGTAATTTTTTTAAAGTCTAATCGTGTTAGTAGGGGACGAACTACGGTGGTGTAGTTCGAGAATTCGCAACTCAATGGCTAAGTTGTGGTAGGGTTTTGAGCGTAGAGTTAGGTCAGTAGATAGCTGGTGTCGTAAGTTTAGGTGTGTTAGCGCCTAACTACTTAATTTCTAGTAGAAACCTTGGGGGCAGCACGTAGGCAGGATTTTTCCAAAGCGGGGTAAATCTGTGTGTTCTTCTATTTCTACCTTTATAATTCTGCTATTATCCGTGTTATAGTTATTTTATATATTTTTGCATTTAATTTTTATAATTATTAGTATCACCCTATTCACCCCCCTCTAGGGTGAAATCGATCCTACAAGTGGCATCAGAGCTAGGAACGAAAGCCAATTTTGCTTTTAAAAAAAAATTATTTTTCCAATGATTTAGGTAAGTTATATTGGAATGCAATTGAGTATTATGCAAGTGAAATTTTCTTAGTTCAATTATTTCAAGTTTAAATATTTATTCAAATTTTTTAGCTTTATTTATAATTGAAATAATCCTTTAACATAAATTTAATAATTAAATTTCCAATTTTCTTCGATCTATTTAGTGGTATATATATTATATATCAATCAAACTTATAACATATACCTATATATATATATTATAATTTAAACTATACTTAATAAATTCAAATCAAGTCCCCTTTTCAAAACATAGTGTAGCAAAGCTACAAAATGATCTCTCCACTCCGAAATGAATGTCGATAATGCTGCAGTCATCACCGAAATTATTTTGCACCGACAAAATAGGAGAGTACTGATTTTAAACTTTTAATATTCTTTAGAAACAATTTCTATTCGAAAATACCTTAAATAATATACTCTAAAATGTCACGACCCAAAGTTTAGCGTTCAAAAGTCGAAGTCAAATACCTCACTTGTATTCAACTGCCGGAGATTCGAACGTCAAACTTTGGTTCGGATGGAGCTTATAACAACATCAGATGAAATATGAAACAGCGGAAACAAAATGAATGTCATATATCAACGCAGATACAACATGATAAATATCCAATACAACATCGATCCTAAATATCAGAGTGATACAAATATGATACAACAATAATACGATAACAGAAACTTCAACAAGTCTTCAACATATTTCAACTTCGACAAGGTCTTCAAAACTTCAACACTTCAAAAGATTTCCAAATCCAAAGTGTGCAGAAGACTTCAAATCCAAGCTAGCTTAAAAACACTGATAACCTGCTTCTAGACTGCCCGTGTGAAAAATTATAGGCACTCAGAGTTTAGGAAGGAAAAATAAACTCCGGATCAGTTATGGGACTGGTATGAGTAAAAAAAAAACAATTGCTTTTAAAGAAACTAGATTTATAAAAGGATTTCGGTATGCTTTTAAAAATGAAACTACCATAAGACCACCCGACACACACACAATGCAAACGCAGAATTAGAGGAGATTTCTTCTTATGATATTCAAATATGCTTAATACGAGGAAACACTTTTATATTATTACTAGTGCATAGTGTAGAAAGCATTTCAAAAATAGAATATAAATCTTAGCCAGCATACAACCATCATTGTATGTCTACTATAGCTACCATCTAAACAGTGAGGCGCCACCATAAGTAAATGGCAGGTTATACAACTAAAATCGTAAAGGGCTCATATTTGGATGATTGGATTTCCAACAAATGGCCAGGCAAAGGAACTTCCCATATAAAATGGAACGCCTCTGGAAGGACGTCCCCAGATCCTAACCGGATCTCTGCTACACAAGGCCGGGTTACCTCTATATCTAGGTAACAACTGACACGAGTATGCCACTTCTCGGTCGTTACCAACCTTTATCCGAAGCGCTTCTCAACCAACAACCACAAAGTAATAAGTTTGCAGCAACCACAAAGTAAGTATCTGGGCTCCATACCATAATACCACTCATAATCCAGAAGAAAATGGACATACCCTCAGGGGAAGCTATCCTCAAATAACCTTGCTGCCACAATTCATGTTTCGACCATAACCGGGTTGTGAGGTTTGACGAAGTCTCGTCCACAAAGCTACGCTTTTCACAAAGCCATGCTTCGATCAACAAATGATCATGAGCACTCAGCATGCCACACTACCAAATTTGGGAGTATATCACTAATGACCTTCAACCACATAACCTCTGAGCTCGTACGTCTCAGAGAAGGGTGTTAAGCTAAGAGAATAAATTCTCCGCCACCAACATATATGTATTTGAAAGAAATCAGCTTTATATTTCAATTTGTAATGTCAGACATACAACCATAGAAGTCTGTTCTGGGTTCGAACAGAACCGAAGGCACTTCTGAAGAAGTCCTTGCAATCCGGGCATCCACAATTCCGATCGGACTTCCCATCACTTAGGGAATCTCTATACCGGAGCAACTCGGTGCAGAGACAATCAATAGGTTGTCCTATCGTTTTCGAAGATACCCGGTCTTCACCACCGGTCTTCAAATGCTACCCATTTCGACATATCAATATTCGGAATCGGTTATCTGACACAAAGGTCCTCTTCCAGCTAATCCGAATAGTGAACCTCAATTTTAAAACATGTGGATGTCATTCACGAAGATTTACTCATTCGATGTGGGTTTCGGATAACCAACTGGAATCCGACTCCTTGTCGCATCGAAATTCAAATGCCGTTTTACGGCCAATGGGTTTTCACAAATCACACAGCAGTAATACCAATATCACAGCTCAGTTTAAAGCATTCAATATTACATAGCATCACATCACATAACAGGAATATCAATCCAACACACAATATTCAGGAACAATCAAAACATCTTTAATTAAGATGAAAAATCATGTGGTTTTAAATTTATTAATCACATAATTACTTCCATGGGTAATCTTAAATCGACGATTAATTACAATTAAGTACAGTTGATTAGATCTTAATCATTTTCATTAGTTTATCACTTCTTAATTAATTTTCTTAATTAATTTCAAATTTATTTATCTTAATTTTAAATTAATCTAAATCTTAGTTATCAATTTATTTAAACTTTAATATTAATTAATTAACTAAGGTTATTTCTTATGAAGTTATATTAACACATCATTAATTGTTTAAGTAAACCAAAAGAAAATCGAACTGCTTTGATTATCTTTTTAAACCGTGTTAAATAAATTTCTTTTATCACATTTTAAAGGTTAAGATTTAGTTTTAAACAACATTTTGTTTTCATTTTCTTTATTATAAATGACTTTATAAAAATGATGTATCAAAATTAAATAAATTAAAAATTTAATTACCAAAAAAAACATCCCACTTAAATCCTTGATTTATTTATCATAAGTCAAAGGCATAAATTTTGAAAACATGGGTTAAATTGTTTAAAAGTTTGAAAACTTTACATATAAATCACGAGACTCGCTTCGAGTCACACCGGAGAGCTTTGCTCGTTTTCTTCGGGTTTATCAGGAATTCAACCCGAGTGCCCCATGTTAACTCGAGTTCTTCTTCTTTCTCTCTCGTTCTTTTCTTCTTCTTCTTTTTTTGCCTAAGTTATAAACTTAATCAACTGCTGAAACAACCCACTTAAACGCGAGAGAACCCAAGCCAAAATTCTTTTTACTCGAACTTCTTTCGAGTCTCTCCCCAGGCCTAAACTCGCTTATACAAAATTGACGTCGTGCTCCGTGCACGTGCACGACGTCGCGCCGCCGTTCTGGCGAACCACGCCACCTCCAGCACGTCACGAAACCCCATTACACTCGAGTACGAACCTTGATTCAATACCTAAAGCTTGAAATCAAAATTTAGCCATTTCATTCGAAACCGTGAATCGAACTCGCCTAAACAAAACGCCTCACACCGCCACGTCGAGCCACCGATGGCCATGGATCTCCGACCTCAGCTTCAACACGTCACCACGGCCCTATCCCCCCCATGCGATCGACCAGATTGCCACGATGACAACGAAACCCTCACGTGAACAACAACGAACCCATCCCACCCTAAAATGGCCTTGATTCATCAATCTACACAATGGAAAAAAAATTCGACAATTTTTCTAAAATCATCTATGGCCAAACAAACTTCAAGAAAAATCTTAACATCTGAATTTTGTTTGATGATCGGGAATCGATCAAAATGCAAATTTCGATCAATCTCGAACTGCACATAACATAGGCAACTAAAAACTCCCATTTTTGTTTTAAAAATCACAATTTGCAATGGCAGTTCAAGTTATGTAATCCAGTTGATAATTTAAAATACTCGAATTTATCACATGATTAGGTTTTCACTGTAAAACCAAGCTTGCAAGGTCGAACTCTTTATGATCAAGTTTACAACAAACTTTAACTCATAGATGATGTTAAGCTAACCTATTTGTGGAAAACTGAAAGCTATCAGAGATTTGGGGAATGAAGTTTAGATTTTTCTTTTCTTGATTGAACTCTGGACTGGTAAAAGCAGAGATGGCATACAACAAACATAGGTATATTCATCTATATATGATCATATAACACAATATCATTTAGTATTCACAAATTTTAGCATTCACTATTTTGAACCTTAAGGATACATGTTTACTCACCTTGAATTTCCCTGAAATAGAGGACTGCTTTTGTGTTTTTGTTGAAAGCCTGCAGTTTATTTTTTTTCTCTTTCTTCTGTTTGATCTGGTAGTGATTTTTTGAATCTTTGTAAGACAATGATGCTCTTTTTTTTTCTTTAGGTTTGCAAAGTTATGGTTTGAACGAAAATATAACAGAGAAGATTTATGTATATATAAAAGAGTTGTGTACAGGCTGAGGTATAGGTAAGTACAATATTTCTTTTCTCAGCATTTTCTATTTCTTTTCCTGTTGACTAAACCCATGCTTTAATAAATATGATGTGACCTTGTTTATGGCTGAGTTTGAAAGCATTAAATGAAGCATGTAATGTAATGTTCATTGTTCCCTTGTATACTTACAACATCTTATTTTTATTGTTGTGCAAGTACTAATTTGTTTACTTTGTAGATTTTCGTCTTTATTATATATTTTTTTCCTTTGCTGTGAACGAATGGAGATGATGTATATGAAAGAAAATATACAGGCTTTATTTTATTGCCTTTCCTAAGTCTTTGTTTTATTTTATTTTATAGTTTATTTTTCTTGTTTAAATTTTCTACACACTTATGTTTTAAATGTTCCTCTCTTTTGTGATCTAATTTTGTTCTTGTTTTACTTTTGATGAATGAAAGTGTTTGTTTCAACTATTAACATTTAATTCATCATAAATTTTATTTTATTGTTTAAAACAATTTTTCTTGCTTGTTATATGTTTGTATTTATTTATTATTATTATTTATTTAAACTTAACTATCATATATCTATTAAATTCCATACATCTTTATAATATTAATATTAACAATATTTTATTTTTCTGTTAAAATGTCTCAAATTAAATTCAAAAGTTCAAATAAGTTACTAAATTTAATGTAACAAATTCTGGGATGTTACATAAAATCTAAAACCAAATTTTCTGGGATATCAAAAATTGAATTCTCAAATTTAATTTAAATTCAAACCAATTTATACACCATGTTTATAAATTCATTTATTCAATGGTTTACAAAATAATAAATTCATTTAACTAATGAATTTCAGAAAATTACTTATATATAATATAGTTGTACACAATTATTAAATTTGGAAAACAATTGTGTCAGTTTGCTTTGTTTAAGTGTTTTCGAAATCCTATCGATTGCGTTGATGAGACGAATCAATCGGAAACCCAAATCAACATTAACAACTCAAACAACACAATACATAATATTTTAATATTATTACAAAACACTCCCTTACTCGATGATACAAGAATAGAAATCCAAATTAGTGGAACCCTAATCAAAGGAATTCTTACTAGAAAAGTGGCTCGAAACGAAGATAAGATGGTTAAATTTCAAAATAGATAGATGGTTATTTTGATATTTATCGTGGGCAACCTTAACCGGGTCAACCGTGACTTCAAGAATACGATCAATGTAGAATTATGAGGTAAATCGACATCTGATCGCAAGTGATAGATTTCAGCATAACAAGAGATATTAGCATCTAAACCGAGGATATATAAATCTCCAGTGAATCGATGGTATTGTAAAGGAGTTTCACCCCTTTACAAATCATTTATTGGAGCTATAGGATGTTCCAGAATCAAGAACACGAATAGGGAGAGACTAGAATGGATTTCAGAATGAATGAGAGAATTTCAAAATTCAAAGGAAACCTGAATCAAAGAGGAAGGACTCAAGCTAGAAAGAAGGTAATTCTGTAATTGAATTTGCTTTATATGCTAAGTTTTGCCTAAAACCAGAGCTCTAATACCATATGTAACATCCTTGTATTTTCAACCATTCGCATCCATGCATGCGGATTTGAATGGCTCAAAATACCAGATTGTTGATTTATATTTGGCAAAACTCAGCATATATAATAAATAAATAAATCAAAGAATCACAGACATAGAGTAATATACAATATGCAGCGGAAACAAAAGAATAGCAGTTCATGAAGCTATTATATATATAACAGAGTTAAATAAGATACAATAGAAGTCTCAAATACAATAGTCAAATACAAGATCAGAATACATCACAGGAATCAACTGAATAACTGCAAGATGAAAAGATGTAGATGGATCTCCAAACGAAGCTCCAACTCCAAAGGTGAGTCTCAAAACTATATCGCTTAGTCTGACCCTAGCGTAAAGCAAAACACAAACACTCAAGTCAGGATTAACATTCTTATATCAATAAATCCGACTCAAGTGAAATGACACCTGAGATACAAGTAACTCAAAGGATGTTTGGATACCCATCCTCTAAGGATCCATTAAACTATCAACTATGTAGTAATATATGCTATTATAATAATCTCTATAGTAAAGTAAACAATAAAAATAGCGTTAAGGCTTTACATTTTCCAGCTTAACACATTTTATAGTGCCAGTAGTCTATACAGTACCGTAATACCTCTAGATTGAGAGGCTACCAGAGGATACTCTATAGGTACGACACAAATCAAACACGTATAAGGCGCGCTAGGATAGGTGACATGCCACAACTAGGAAATGCCAGAGTAGATATACCAATTACACTTCCGGGCTGGTGGTAACGCATAGCAGCCACTACCGTCCACTTCGAGCCACACTTCCAAAATAAATCAAAGGTGCGCACCAAATTAATCACAAAGTAATGGAATGACATATGAAGGAGTGTGTCCGATCGGAGGAGCTACCCCACTTGGCCCGTCGATTGCTCATGTTTTAGCCACCTTATGCCAACTCACGGGAGTCGGGTCCACGTATATACCTCATATAGGATCGTCGCCACCATCCTACTTTATCCTGGAATCTCCACTGCGTACGCAGTTGTTAAAGTGGTTTTCGGTATTGGCAAAGAGTATGACAATATTCGATCCCGGTCTCTTTAACAACCAACCATTATTATAACACTGTGGTCATTTCAAAATAAGCTATACTTCAAAACCAAAATATCATTGCCATTTCAAAACCATATCGATATGATATCATTTCCATTTCAAATATATCCATTTCCAAAATCATAGCACTTTCAAAGTTATAAAACTTTTGAAACTAAACACTTGAAATTATAACACTTTCAAAACATAATACTTTGAAATTCATAGTTTTGAAAACATAACTTTCACCACTTAAACAGTTTATATATTAAAATAGTATATATAATAAAATAGTTTATAAAGTAAAATAGTTTATATAAAAGAGTTATAACTCGAAATAGTTTATACTAAAATAATTAGTATATTAAAATAGTTTATATTAAAATAGTTTTATATTAAAAATGATTTATATTAAATAATTTATAAAGTAAAATATAAAATAGTTTTAATATAATTTAAAAATACTTTATATAATAAAATAATTTCCTCAAATTCCACAAATTGATTCTAAATCAACTCGAATTCCAAAAATTCAAATTCAATCAAATCCCGAATCATCAATTCCAATTTATTTCAGTCTCTCAATAAACCATTTCAAATTGTATTGATTTCAAATACAGATTTATAACCATAAAATAAACTATTTCTATTTCAATATATTTCAAAGCTTTAAATATTCAAAATTTCAAAATTAAATCTGATAATTTCATATATATATATATATATATATATATCAAATTCACTTTACTATTATTTATTTTGAAATATTTACTTAATCAATCAAATTACATTTAAATAAAACTTCAAATTTCAAATAACTGAATATTTCCTTTAATTTATTTAAACTTGAAATACTTATTTAATCATCTTAAACTAAAATCAAGTTATACAATCATATCCTTTCAAATATCACAAATTCAATAAGTTTCAAATTGATTCTAAATAAAATATAACTCTTACTTAAATTAAATTTCAATTCATTCAAATTTATCAATCCAATCTTAACTTATAAAAACCATTATAAAAATCTATTTAAAAATATAATTTTATATAAACTTAAACATATTATGTATTAATTAAATCAAACTTTATTAAATTAAAGCTTACTATTAAACTTATAAATTTTAAATCTTAATTTATATATTTTTAAATAGTAAAATTATATGTAAAGTCTTAAAATTTATAGTTTCAAAACTAACTTATAACTTTTAAAATTTTCAAACATATAAATTTAAAAATAAATAAATTTTAAACCTTTATAAAATGACATATATACATAATATCTTAACATCAATATTTATAAAACCAAAATATTCCTTTCTAAATCTTGAAAAATCATTTTCTATATATATATACACACACACCAACGGTGTCTATATATAGTTTTCTATCCTATGGTCAGGTGATATGGATATTTATCATTTCAATCCATAATTTAAATTATATATATATATATATATCATTTCAACCCGCAATCCCAAATCTAATTCAATAAAAATCGCTTGGGTTTATCATTTCAACCCATAATGATTTTCTCCTATTCTACAAGATCATTCGGGTATGTATCATGTCAACCCATAAGGATTCTATACTAACAGGGAACTTACAAAGTGATAACAAATATAATAATAATATAAATGGCATATATCAACAATATAAATAATAGATAATGGTGTCAGATGTCACAGGTGAACAAATACAGATAATAGCATGTATATAGCAGTGTAAATAACTAACAACAGCATATTTCTACTATCGTTTCAATTGAAATCAAATTTAGTAAATATAAGAACGTTAATCGTGAGTGATTGCTCACCTTTCGAGGCTAGAGAGGATAGATAATAAGACGAATTACAAATCCAAGCATGGATTTTGAAGCGAAGCACGATGGACAAAATCAATAAATAGAAATTGATGAAATAAATCAGAACTGGATCGATGATGATAAATGGTATAAGTGAACTTATATATGACTATATCTCTAAAAAAATCATATGCTAAATTCAAACACATATTAAATTAATTATATATATATATATATGTATGTATGTCAAGATCCATTATTTTGAATAAACACATAAAATAAAACTAACATATCTATATAATGTACTTTGAAATGAATACATATATATCATTAATAAAGTGAAAAATTCTTACATATTTTGTTTACTCATTTTTAAAATATCTATATATATATATACAACTTCCAACATAACCCAAACAGATCATAAAATCATTATAGACTAGAAATCAAAATTTATATATATATACTTACAAGTTATTTACAACTTACATATAAAAATATATAACAAAACGGTAATTGAAAATTTTAAAAATCTATGTATATACGCTATATAGCTTACATGCTAGTAGTACATATATAACTAACTGCTGCAATTAATATAAAATACTACTACTTCATACATTCTTATATAATATGCACACAAAAAATCTATAACTTTACATATATTATACACATACATTCAAGCAGGTTGTACACAACTTGTATAACTGTATAACATATAAAGTAAACATATAAATAACTGTATACATAGGAAAATAAGCACTTTTAATAAAAATAATAATTCTCCTATTGTATAAACATATATTTCAAAAGTGTAAAGTGTATATATATAAACAGAGAATGTGTAAGAGTAAAAACCAAACATATATACAATACAGCTTACATACACATACTGTTACATATAAACTATTTGTATAAAACATATATATTTTTAACTTATACATAAAACTAATATCATAAAACCATAACTATATGTATATATACGATGAAAAATATAATAGTTTCATACAAATATACAAACAAGATAAATAAAGTACTATACTCTTGTAAACCAGACCCATTTTTAAACTTGTGTACATTTATATAAATAACCAACAGATTATAAAACATATAAATATATACCTATACATGAACATCATAAATATATTATAAATTTATAGATATAAACAATATAAAACCATACTGCCGAAATGAAAAAAATACATATACAAACTTACATACATATACTTACATAAACTAACCTAGATAGATTAACATTTATATAAATAATTATATATACGCTATATATATAAAACAATACCAAACAAAATATATATATATATACACACACACACACCTCAAAAAAATGCAAGGCTAGTGATGATCGGTTAGCACGCGGCGCGTGGAGATGGAACGAGAAGGCCCATGGGTGCAAGGATTTCAGGGGACAGAGAATGGGAAGGGTGACCGAGGTCTGGAGGAACAACACTGCAGTGCTTAGGTGGCTGTAGCCGAGATGAACATGATAGTTGAACTTCGGTGGGTGGAAGTTTGCCGAGATGGGTTAAGCGATGCGGAGGAGTTCAGTCAAGAGGCATGTGAAGGTGCTGGGGACAGGTTGATGGAAGAGGCGGATCTTTGAGGAGGCCGAGGCGAAGAGGAATGAGGTAGCTGCTGCAGTGATGGATGGTGTGGATGCGTGGTGTATATACGTTTTTCTCAAAATATTAGTTAGTAGGCGAATAAACGTGATGATGGAAGGTCCGACGCAAACATAAATTCAACAAATATATAAGTTATCTAGAAGAAGTCATAACAAGAGAGAAAGATGGAGAGGAGGCAATTGAACGAAAAACTGGAAATGAGCCGGCACATATATTAACAATGAAAGAAAAGGTTAATATTAAATTCAGTAATAGTAAAAATCGAATTATTAAATTTTTGGGAATACGGAAAAGCAGATAGCTGTTTAGATTAACCAGGTGGATATACGAATGGACACAACAAAACCAAGAGGTTCGAAATAAATACCGATACGGAAATCATTCCGTAGATTTCGCTGTCTCTCAGACATCGAAACACATAAACGAATATACCATGAAGATCAACACGACGAGATGATCAAAACGGTATACAGATATCAGTGATAGGATCATCCTATCAAAAGTCAATATTTGATACTGAAAAATGCTGTAAATTTGCTAGAAATAAGATAAACGAAGCGATTGCAGTCCAAATTTGGAGAAACAATATATGACGTCTCACTCAGAAGATGATTTACAAATTTATTGTATAAAAATATTCAAGTTTGGAAAACATTTTATTATCATCAAATATTAACTGATTTAAATTGAAATAGAATTACACAAGAAAATAAACTTCAATATTATCAAATGGAAATTCACCATTTATTATGTTTAAATAGACGTATTCCAAATATTAAATTTATATTTCAAAATATTAATATTTAAAATTTCACAAAAATTCCAGTTAATTAAATTAATAAAACCACTAAAATTTACAGGTCGTTGTAGAAATTTAGATGCAGATTACACTGGTAATCTAATTGATAAAAAAATTTCTACTGGGACGTGGTTTATGTTGAGACATTCAGTAGTTGCATCGTTTTTTAAAGAAAATAATCGCATATTTTTCATTCCGACTAATTTTCAAATAGCAGTCATTTTTCTTATAAAACCCCTTCCAGAAAATAGTTTTTGTTGACCTTGTTTCAGATTAGTCATTTTAGAAAATTTAATTTTATAATTATTTTTGGATTTGATCTTAAATGACTACATTAACTAATCTGACTCCCTACTGATTATCAAAAAGATAAACAGTGATTGAAAAAATGATCACTGTCGATATTAATTTTACATTATGATTTGAGAAAGTATATTTAGTAAATTTCTTTAAAAACTTGAAAAAGATTTATGATAACTCCTGTATGGTAAAAATTCCATGACCATCTCTGCTTTTATCATATTTATAACGACCATTACTCATCAAAATCCAATATAGTATGTCAATATGTGGTATTTTAAACAGAAAATTATTCGTTTTCATTTTATTTTATTTTTAGCAAGAAAAACATCCAAAGTATTCACTCTTATTTAAAAGTCCTTAAGGTTATGCATGGATGAATTACTTGGAATTTTTTATTATGCTTTCATGCTCATTTAAAAGTCCTCATGGATATGCATGTACGGAATGCGTATCAAAATTGACTATTAAATAGACAAGTTGATTATTATCCCATTTAAAAGTCCTCATGGTTATGCATGGTTACAAGATGCTTGAATTCATTTTTTTATTTTTTATTTTAAAATTTGGGAATACTATTAATTTCATTTAAAAGTCCTAACGGTTATGCATGGTTAGTAGATATTCAAATTCTTGATATAAATATACCATAAATAGACACAACTATATGGTTTTACATACCCATCATTATAAAGAGGAATATGTGCCTAACAGAATATTTATGATTTTTGTTTGATTTTCTATTGAAATTTAATATTTGTGCTCAATTGGGTATTAATATGCTATTAATGTTTATCACTTTATCTTTATTTTTCTAACACTATTATTATTTGTGTTAATAACAAAAGGGGGAGGGAAAAGTTAAGATTTTGGCAAATAAAGATCAAATATTTTATTTTGTATTTTCTATTTGCATCAAGGTTCATTTGCATATTTTATTTATTTTCATACATATATGAAGAGGGAGCATTCGAATAGGGGGAGCAAATTGGATTATCAAATACATTTAATAATTTCAAAATCTTAAATATATGTTTGTTATCATCAAAAGGGGAAGATTGTTGAATATGCTAGTATATGATTTTTGTTTGATGATAATAAATATATATATATATATATATATATATATATTCATTTAAAAGTATTTGTTATTTTGCTATTTTATTTTTCACATAAATAAATAAATATATGCTGAATAAAATAAATAACACAGAATTTAAATTCAAATAGATATTTTATTCAAACAAATATTTTATTACAATTTCGAATAGTACAAATCCGAGCTCTCACTATGTATACACATTTTTAAATTACATTACAATTTCAAATTGCAACACAATTTTTCACTATACAATTATTACGTACATTTGCACCTCACTACATATCACTCATTCACTCGTATTTGATCTTTAACTCTGTTCTAGATTGAATCTAGCATCTGAGTCATCAAAAAAATAAACATTGACGCAGTAAAATTGAAAATGAAATATTTTTGCAACGTAAAATAAAATGTGTTTTTGAAAATATTTTATGCCTCAGTTATTTGGGTTGTTCGTCATCATATTTATTTTGAATTCATCATACACGAACTAATGACATGCACAATGTATCATTGTACATGCCACAAGGTTATGCACACCGATATGCACTTGATAAAATTATAGGGACAAGTGAGCACAAGGTCAAACCAAACCATAATCTAGGTTCAACTCAAGTGTAATAAAAATAAAGTCACAACATGAGCACAAGGTCAAACCTGAGCTATAAGCTGGATTCAACACAGGTGCAATCCAAATGTACAAGTTCAATAAAATAGTCAGGAGAAACTCAGACATTGATGTACACATGAAGACAGTTCAAATGGTTCAGCTCAAAAAACAAATGAACAGTACAAACTCATATACGAAGCTTCAGATTACATGAACTAGTCCCTAAATGTTCATGAACCCAGTAAAACAGTTTCGAGCAAGGGAGCAGCTAGTCCAATGAACCAACTCAATGTACACTTGAACCCAGACTGGTCAAAGAAACCATAATGCAACATGTATACCAAACTTATATGCATGCATACAACTCAACAGTTCAGTACAATAAGATATATATGCAAAGTCAACATGTATACAAAGAGTGCACACGCAGACTACATGACACAAACATCCCAAATATGAACACAATACAAATGTCAACATATATATACATATTTATACGCACATGTATACATATATATATATATATATATATGCTATGCACATGAACCAAAAGGCAATAGATATATCAATCGGTCTACAGAAATAACTAGTAGCAACCCCAAACATGCCAGTGGAACAACAAACCAAAAGGATTCAGAGACCATTACAGATACAACAAAGCATCCAAATTTTTAAATGATATGATCAGTTTAGTTTTGAAGACCAACTCGAGCTAGTATATCAGGAGCAACAAAGACTAGCTCAAATATACATAATCAGGCATGGTGAAAATGGCAAGCTATAGACTTCAAGTACAAAGCAAAAACAAGAGTCAATATCAAACCAAACTGCAACAACACACGTATAAACACATACATATGTACGTATGTACATATATGGTGATACAGCGAGTTCATACACAAAAATGAAAACAATCATCATAGAAATATGTAGTGACAAATATGGGTTGCGTTGAAGCAGAAAAAATGGCATATGTATACATATGCATGTGGGCATGACTCAAAGCATCATCAATGAACCAAAGCTCAATATAGTGAATTGCAACATCCAAACAATTTTCTAAAGCAAGAAGTGACAGTGATCAAGAGACCATTAAACAATTACAACAAAGCAACATAATCAACTGGATGCAATGACCAGCAGCCTCAATAGTAATTGACTCACATGACAATATACATGAAATTAAGTGAAATATCAACACGGTAGTGGATAGAGCAGTGCAGATAAACCCAAATCAATATCACACAACAACTGTAAGCATCAGGTCGAAAATGTTACAGGCATCGCAACATACATATATACATGCGTAAACACACACACACACACAGAGATTCATACATACGTACATACATACATACATACATACATACATACATACATACATACATACATACATACATATATATATCAGTGGAAAGAAGATAGCAGCTCAAATGAGCAATGTCAAACAAGTGCAAAAATCAATGACTCAAGTGTAATCAAAATGAAGTGCGATCGGATCAACTAAATGCAAAGACAATGTCAACATACTTTAATGAACATAGTCAATGTCGCAGGAATCCAAATTTGAACTATTCAAAGTGTTTTCCACAAGTCAAAATATTATCTCAAATTCAAATGCTGCCAGCAAGGAAGGTAACTAGTAGGTGACACAAAATTGAACTAGTCGAAGCAAAAATATTATCACAGTATCAAATCGCCAAAATCAAAGATGTCGATAGAGAAAAGAATGGAACCAAAATCGGAGAAAATGTAAGCCGTGATGATCAAGCAACAAAAATATACGAATTGAAAAAGTCAGAAAACATCACAAGCATTCAAGTTAAATCGAATGGCCAAGCATATCAATTGAAGAAATCAAATAAAATATGCACGAATGAGATTATAGGATTCTAAATCCTATTTAACCTAATTTCATCATCCACCACTAGGTATTCGAGTTTAAGCAATATCAAAGAGGGAAAAGTTTTAAATCAATAACTCAAATCATATCAAGTTGAAGCATATCAATGATAACAGGAAAAGGAAATACCACATACTAGTTCCATTCGGACTCGCCAGTTTGAAGCAGCCGAAGGAAAATCGAAGATAGGAGGCGATTGACAGAGCAAAGCAAAGCAAATCACTTCTATCGCATGAAAAACAATCAGCCACCTCAAATTCTTAGAAGCCCTAATTTCTTGAAGAGGAACGAACAAAGAAATTGCACGAAAGAGAAGTTGACAGGAAGAAATAAGAAAAGGGATGACCGAAGTTTTTACACAAAGATAAAAAGAAAAAGGGATTCTCTTTTATTTCAAATTGGGCTGGATTTATATTTCTATCGGGCATTATTTTTTAAATTAGGGTTTTTGGTTTAGTGTTTGTTTTATATTTTGCAATTCTCTTTTAATTTTTTCTAAAGTCCAGCCGTTTGTGTAGGGGATGAACTACGGTGGTGAGCGTAGAGTTTGGTTTGACGATAGCGGGTGTCGCAAGTTTACATGTGTAAGCGTTTGACTACTTAATTTCTAGTAGAAACTTTGGGGGCAGAACGTAGGCAGGGTTTTGCTGAAGCTGGGTAATTCTGTGTGTTATTCTATTTCTACTTTTTTTATTCTTCCATTATCAATACGGCAATTTTTTATATATTTCGGCATTTAATTTTTATAATTTTTAGTATCACCTTATCTACCCCCCTCTAGGGTGAAATCGATCCTACACCTCTATTTGGAGATCCGAAGCTAAGTGCTACAGATGCTGCCGTCATCCATAATATTAACTTCCAGTGACCAAATATGATAGTGTTAATGGTATCCATAATATTAGAAGCACATGAATATAAAACAAAATCATAAATTTCAAAAACAACTTTACTGATTACATTTCACGAAATATGTTTGATATTCCATTACATAATCCGAATCGTTTTCCAAGTTCAGATCAAATATAATTATTACGAAATACGCCAAGAGCGACATATGAAGATGCCCCCTTGGTTGACTAGAGTACTGAATAGTCATAACCGACTTAATAAAACACAATGGAATAAAATAAATAAAACAACTCCTAAATAGTTAAGTTCAGCCTCTTGCTCATCTTTGGAACATTTATTCGTACACATACTAAAACCTGTTAATCCTCACTCAAATCAATTTTGAGCACCCGAGAGTATAAGGGGAAAACATAAACTTCGAGTTAGACATAAAAGCCTGGTGTGAATAGTACTATACATCTCGTTTTTATGATATTGGGTGAGACCACGTCGCTTAGTGGAATGGGTTTCTCCATAAAATATCCTTTTAAAGTATATCTTTAGAAAATCTTAATCCTGCAACCAAAATTGGTTAAAAAATAATATCAATATCATGAAAGCTTATAAATCAGGCAACTAATGGACTATCTGTCCGAACAATATACTTTTGTTTGGCTAACTACTAACCTTTGCCTGACTTGGGCCTACTAAACAAAATAAATAAATAATCTGACTTCTATTAGATACTCCTCTTCTAGGTGGTCTGTCCTTAACTTAATTCTCTAGTGTCAACTGATCCTAATTGTTTTACAGGCTCACCAGTAACCTATCTTTATACATATATATTCTTTTCTGTGTGTAACATCGTTTTAGTCCTACCTATGCCAAAGCCCTAAATGCTGGAATTTTGGACTAAATTAGCTAGGGGCTAATAGCTAAAGTATAGGCGTGACCCTATACCAGTCCCATCCGGTATTCTAATATTCGATTCATTTTACTTAGGGTTAACTACCCATAAATTTTCCTTGAAAACCTTTTCTTTCAAAATGATTTAATCCTCTAAAACATACTTTAAACAAGGAAATTTCACTCTATGCTTTACTCAATCACCTTGCCATGTTATATATACTTTAGACAAAACTTTGTTGATGAAAACATTTAACCTTTGAAAGTACCCTTTCGAGAACAAGTAAAACCTTTCGTCGAAAGGCAAAAACATACCTTTCGAAAACATTCATAATCAACCTTTTGAAATCATTGAAAACATCACCTTCGAAAGCTTTAAAACCTTAGATATCCTTTTTTTTTTAAACACTTAACATTGCCTTTCGAAAACATTAGAAATCTTCCTTTTAGAACCTTCTGAAATCATTGGGAAACCACACCTTCGAAACCTTCTTTTAAAACTTTCGAAAGCACTAAATCCATCAAATCTTTCAAAAGCATTTTGTTTCAAGTAATACATATGGAACAACCTTTCGAAAGCATTCAAAACTATATTATTCGAAACCTCTGATTTAACTGTAAAAAATCATAAAAGGGTCATAAAATAATAGGGCCGAAAGAAACACTTTCGAGAGCTATTTTCTAAGTAAAAGGAATGATGGCATTGAAACCATCTCTTCAAAAGCAATGGAGTAGCAGTTTGGATTTAAAAAAGGACCTTTCAAACGCACTGCATCAAAAGAAAGAAAGGTGGTAGAAAGGGGATTTCGACCGAGTCAAAATCCATTACTTAAAACAAAATGGCACAACCATTTCTTTAAAACAAATTAACCCAGACGAAAGCTAACTAAGTCGAAAGCCAATTAAGTCAAAAGCAAAGCATGAACATTCTATTTCAAAAACAAAGACATACTTTGACCCCTTCGGAACCCCTGGTTTCAACTTCACACCATTCGCCTTAGTCTAATTCGCTATGTATCAAGTATTGATACCAGACGCATTTGTTTCGATTGAGAAGGAGGCAGAAGTAAGGGGTCAGAAGGAGGGTACCGAAAATGGTGAAACATGTAAAAAGCATGTTTAAGCTGTTTTTTTAGCTTTTTAAAGTTATCTTTTCAACTAACTTGCCTTATTTGTCAAAATATTATTGGTTGCTAATTTCTTTTCCAAAAGTACTGTCAATATTTTAGAAATAAATAATTGAATTTATTTGCAAGATATCACTTCTTCTTTTACAAATATATAAAACATTTAAGTCACATACCCTAAATAAATTTCTATATTCATTAAAACACTAAGGAAAATTCTAAAAAATTCCTATAAATAATTTTGAATATATTTCCCAACGTATATAAATTTTAGACCCAAACATACATTATTTAGCCGTAAATAGTTGTAAATCTTGATAATCATTTTCTTTGCTAGAAAATTAATATTAAATCCACGTTAATTCAGAAAATTATGAAAATTGAAACCCATCTCTAAAATATCATTTCTGATCTAAATCTAAAATCACAAGACGTTTGGATATCATTTAATAAGGTTTTCACATTAAAAAATATTGTAAAATCTATATGAAATATCATAAATCACCAATCAGCATATATATTTATTTGTAATAATCAAAACATGGCAAAACCTTGAAAAATAATTAGGATTTAACCTAAAACCAAAAGCAATTAGAAAACACGAGATGCATTCATTATTCATCTTAGCTTTAAGATTAAGGATTTGAGATTTGATCTTGGTTAAGTTTCTTATGTTTTTCCTCTTGAAATCTTCTTATCTTCTCTTGCTTTCCTAATGGCGGCCAGCCTCTTACTTTGGTTTTAGTTTTGTGAATATAGAATGAACATATAGAATATGGCTTAGGGGGTTTAAGGTATAAGAATAATACTTATTCCTATTATGCCCTTATCTATTATCTAACATTTTATTCCATTTCAATTTACTTAGTTCAATTGTTAACAAGGCATGGCTATCCTTACTAATCAAAAATCTCAATCCCTTAACCATTTTACATTATTTCATTTAATTTACTTAATTGATTGTTACTAAAAATTCGAGTCGTTGCACATAACCATCCTCCTATAATGCGAAATAAGAAATTCCCCTAGCACGATCCTCATACAGTCCTAAAACAATCATCCTTAGAACCTACTCCATACATAGTCGATTCATCATCCGAAGAACTAGACTATTAATTCAAAACATCACATTATCCCTTCACCACCAAAATTGCTCACCATAGAGCAATATCATCCACTCTCTAAATCGGCCGCATGAACAAACCATCGCTTTGCGCACCATAAGATCTCCTCCATGTCTATGCCAAAGATTAACCATATTGCCAATCAACAATAGTAATGAACTTTGATCATCGTACAATGGTCATTATCAACCACCCTGGGATTTACTTAACTAAATAAATTAGTAAAAACTGAACGGAAACATTTAGCATCCATCTTAAAGTCTGAAGCCACGTCCTCCACCTTAGATCCATATCCAACTCTTCCCTAGCTCATCTTATTTGTTAGGTTGTCACGTGTGAAAAACCCTAATATACAAGCTACTACCTAAAACCTGATCATTGCCAATCAGCATATTCAATAAAAATAGCTAAATAAGCAAAATATCCCAAACAAGCCAAACATACATCCAAAATTCATATTTCCATCTAAAACAATATACATACAATATAAGTAATCCATCCATATCAATCAATGTGGGAAATCATATCAATAATAGCTTTAATCTAATAATTTCCTAGCCATGGTACGTCAATGAAAAATATGTGATATTCTTTATAGATCATTTTAAAATAATTTTATTTTCTTTTACAAAAATATAAGATGTTGTACAAGTATAGTAATATCACGTTTAAAACCAAAAAACCATACCCGAGCATTAATCTGATACTATCCAACCAATCATATTTTAGTGAGAGACATTATCACTTACGTCAGCCAAAATGTCCAAACGAGTCCCAAAAGGTTAAACTCGCCATCACGAGCACAATGCAGGAAACCACATCCTAAACAGACCTTGTAACACCCCTAATTTTTAATAACATTATTCAGGTGATTTTTTATATAAAAATATAATAGAATGATGTAAATAATTAAAGTGATAGGAGGATTGAGATTTGAATAGATGATAAGAAGGCCGTGCTCAATTAATTAATTAAATGGGCTTAAGAATGGTTTCTAAGATAATTAAATTACATAAGAGCATATTGGGAATTAGCCGCACTTGTTACCATAACCCTTATATATATTTCTATTCCTTATAGCATTCATGTTCATTTCTCATTTTCCACAAGACTTAAATACATAAGGAAAGAAGAAGAGTCGGCCATTCCTTGGGGAAGAGAAATTCAAATCAAGCTAAGGAAATAAAGAAGAGGAATAAATCTCAATCTCAATCCCAATCCAATCTCCTTATCTTAATTAAGGTGAATAATAATTCACACCATCTATATTTTTCTTTATGATCATACTTTTTTGGATTTAAGATTAAATTCATTTTTATAATGTCCTGAATGATGATATGCTTGAATTATAATTTTTTAATTTGAACAAGATTGTGCAAATGAGGATTTATGAAGTTTTAGAGCAAAAACGATTGTAAATGATCTTTGAATGCCATGGAATTTTTTTTATGTTATGTAAAACATGATTTTGGAGTTAGATTTTAATTTTGATAATTTTCCAAGCTATGGAAAAATTATTATGAATTTCCAAAGGAAAATATGATAAAATTGGGTTTAAATTTAATTTTTATTATTTTAAGAAGAAATTAGATCTAGAATTTTTGTATGTTAGACAATATGATTAAAGTGAATTTCTGTAATTTTTGAGGATTTTTCATAAGTGATTTGCTATGGAATTATAATATTTTAGAAGAAGGACTTATTTACAATATTAGTTTTGGCTCAATGGAAGGGATTATTTGCTAAATAAACCATGGTTTAGATCTGGAATTAAGCGGTAGTAATTTTGGTAAAGAATTTGAAAATTTGAGGCAACCAATCAAATATTTACATATGGGCAGGTTAGTTAGATAAATTTTGCTTTAATTGGCATCTATCAGCTTTTACCTAGAAAAACAGGTTCCGCCTCTATTAGAAGTGCCTTTCGACTCCAATGCTTCTGCTCCATCTCAGTCGAGACCAACCCTATTCGAAACCGATACACAGGTATCACTTAGATGGTACGTAGTGGATTGGAGGAAAAGTGAAAGGCATGGTGTCGAAAGCATTGCTTCCGATGGGGTCGATATCTTTATTTGTTTTAAAATGCTAAGCGCATTCCTTTATGTTATTAAAGCTTTCGAAGGATTCGAAACAAATGCTTTCGAAAGGGGTTTTCTAAATATTTTGAAGGGGTTGCCATTTTATATTTCAAAAAGTAAGATCTTTCGAATGAGTTTCTTTAGATGTAAAATAATGCTTTCAAAAGAAGGGGTTTAGACCTAGTCGAAGCCATGCTGCCGTTCTTTTCCCTTTCGAGTATATTGAAGTCATCAATGCTTTTAAAGTGTAGCTTTTTTTTTAAAAGATGTTTTAATCCACTTCCTAAATGCTTTTGAAAGGGTCTTACGGTTTCGGAGGAAATGGCTTCGAAAAGAGGTTTCGATGCTAACCATGAATGCTTTACTTAAATGTTTCAAAACATTCGAAAGAGGAGGTGCCGATGCCATCACTTTTCCCCAATACTTTTATATGATAAAGAATGGTTTCAAAAGATATCTTTGTTTATATTCACTTTGGCCCAATATTTTTAAATATGAATACAATGGTTTCGAAAGAAGGAGTTTCAAGGGTTTCGGAAGGGATACTTCTAATGGTTTCGAAATAAAGATTCTAATAGTTAATAAGTAATACTTTAATACATTCAAAAGGTTATGAAAGGCAGGGGCCTACTATTTTGGAAAGAGAATTATATGCTTTCGAAAGAGGTTATCCAGTGAGGTCGAAAGTAAAGTTTTAAAGATTTCGAAAGCCTTAGTTTTTCAAAACAAATAACCCAATCTCGTTTTAAAGGAAAAATCCATGGCTAAGTAGAGGAGTTTTGAAATGATTTTAAGAAGAAGCTTTCCTTGATAAAATATTAGGTTAAAGGGATTAATTATGTTTCATATGAAAATAATTTCGAGGATATTAAACCCATAGGAGTGGTATTGTTATGTTGTTATGGTTGCTTCTTCAAATATATATATACATATATATATATATATATATATATATTCACATTTTAATGAACACATAAGGGTAATTTGTGGAAGGGCAGAATAACTAGTTAGGTTAACCCAGTAGTGAGTATAAATTAAATTAATTAAAGATATTGGCCAGGGCCAATAGGTTCATAGTAAGCCGTGAAAACTATGTTTAAATAAAAATGTCAGGAAGATAGCTTTATAGTTAACCCATGAAAACTATGATTTGATATTGGCAGGGGCCAATATTTCTATAGTTAGCCCATGAAAACTATATTCAGATTAAGATATCGACAGATGTCAATAGATTCCTAGCCAGCCCATGAAAACTATGATAAGAGAAAAAATATTGGAGTTACCAATAGGTTCAAGGAGGACCCACGAAACAGTAAAGATATTGGCAGGGTCCAATAGTGTGACGACCCACCTCTATACTCATACTAGCCAAGGACATTAAGGAGTGATGTCGTCGACTAGCACGACGAACAAGGCTGTTGAGGAGCGACCATCCGTGTAATTGCTTTGTGCGAGTACTGATATGTCAGATAGTATTACATGCATTTCATTTCAAGAGGAAATCTGACATATCAAATACAAACTCAAAGCTACTACACAGTGGCTATATGGTCTTAGGAAACAAATATAAAATAAATATAACACAAATTAGTCATAGATATTCATATCACTAAGGCGAAAACAGATATGAATAAATCACATAAAAGTGTACATCAAAGTAATAGTCATACAAGATCCACTACACCACAAAAGAATAGATACAAGTGCTAGATAAAAGAATATGTATACATCAAGGAGTCTGTATCTCGAATGTATAAAAACAAAAACTACTAAGCTAAGTAGTTAGCCAAAAGTCAAAAGCTAGCCCCAGCTAAAAAGTCAAGAGGAAGCACCCGCACCACCTCGGTCGGACCCGAGTATTACTTAAGAGGAAAAATAATAAACAGAGCAATCTAGCTATAAATATAATATAAGATGAGATAGGATACGAGATATGACAAAAACTATGATAATAATAATGCCATATTGTGAAAAGTATACACGAGATAACAACAAAAATCATACAATATCTCAAATTTTCTCAAAACACAAAAGAATGCCATATTCTTTAAATTATTCACCAAAACACGAATATTGATCAAGCTTATCAATATAAGTCACAAAAATTAGTGGAATACGAATTCCAAAAATCATCAACTAGAAATCCAGAAATCACAATGGGGGAGGCCAATCAAAAATGGAAGCATGAAAACTCACCAACACGTGTATCACAATTGGGTCTCTATCCCATGGTCACTAACCATAGAGCTGGTGCAATGACATAGTACATCATTATGCCCGATGAACCTGAAACTCCAATAATCCAAAACAACGACGTAGTACAGCATTACGGCCGATGAACCCAAAACTCCAATAATCTAAAACAACAACTTAGTACAGTGTTACGCCCGATGAACCCGAAACTCCAATAAACCGAAACAACGACATAGTATAGCGTTACGCCCGATGAACCTGAAACTCCAATAATCCGGAACAATGACGTAGTATAGCGTTATACCCGATGAACTAGAAATTCCAATATTCCGAAACAACGACGTAGTACAGCGTTATGCCCAATGAATCCGAACTCCGTAAAAGAAAATGGGTCACTAGACCGTAAATGGAATGAGACGAAGCTCAATAAAACGAGGTACAGTCCCCCATGTTGGCAAAGAGACATTGCATATCGCTAGTCTAAACCTTAAAATGATCATCATTGACCTATAAGAAGTGTAAATTACACTAAGCCAATATATAAATGAGTTTAGCTTCATGTCTCATAACCACTAGCATAACTTAAGTATTTACGAACAAATAGTAGATTCCAGCTCGAAAATTGTCACAAGATTTCAATTGAACAAGTCCAAGAATTAAACGGTGAAGTAAACGCAAGCTTTTCATACCACTTGTTTTGCTAAGCCGTTTAATTATATTTCTCATACGAATGAGGTAAATGTTTGTATAGACTAATAGAGTTTGTATAGACTAATAGATTGGAAAACAGTTTTAAAAACAAGCTTTGTATTAAAAATAACGTTGAAATCATTTTTGTGAAAGAGTTTGCGTATTTACTACTAATATAGAAACATTTGTATTTAAAAGTGACAAATCGCGGAAATGATTGTAAAAACAATCTATCACCAAAAATTCACATTCGACTCCGTGAATTCAAACCATGAAAATCGATATCAAATCCAATCAAATGGATATTACCAAAAATCCATAAATGAAGTCATCAAAGTCGATAATAAGTGACAACTAACTAGATCAACAAAAATCGATAAAATTTGGAAACCCACTCAAAAACAGCCAAAATAGGCAAAACTGCAGAGTTCCAGATGTCTGAAATTACCAACTAGACATCTGAACCACTAACCAGACATTTGGATTTTTCATCCAAATGTCTGGATTTTCGACCAGACATTTGGATTTTCATCCAAACGTCTGAAATTTCCTGCTATGCAAAAATTAGCCTATCCCAAAAAGAGCAAAAATCCAAACTGGAAGCGATCGAACAAGCGACAAAGACTAGGGATTTATGCCAAGCGACAACCCAACCTTATAGGCTCTTCGATATACCCCAAATAACGTGTCCAAACATCGAAGATAGGATTTTTAATGATTTTGATTTCAAAACATCAAAATTGAAAAATTCACCAAATCAATTCAATTCAAAAGCAAAAGAACATGGATAGATATTAGGAATTCATACCAAACAACAATGAAAGCTATAGATGTAGATGTGAGTTCAAAAACTCACCTTCAAACTCAAAGACAATGAATGAGAGGCTTTAAGACAAAGCAAGACGATTTCCTCTTCAATACACTGCTACAATCTTCAATCTATTATCAAAAGTGAAGTTTTTCCTAAGTTGGGGTTTAGGAATTCTAAAAATTGAAGAGAGATTGAGATGGAGAAGATGAAAAGGATGCTTACCTAAGCTTCTCTTAGATTTTGGAGCTTGAATTTCAATTTCCTAGTAAACTAGGGCTTATGAATTTTGATTTTCCTTTCTTTCCCTCATTTTTACTTTAGCTTGAAAGTGTTAGGAAATGAAAATGAATGAGGAGAAGAAGGGGTAGAGTTAGGGTATTATGTTGGGTTATTAGTAAGCCCATGTAGACTAATAGGTTAATAGTGACCCTAGAAACTATAAATGAGGTAGATAGTCAAATTGAATGGGGATGGGTAATCCAGAATTGATTTACTTGATTTGCAAATCATCATATTGTTTTGAATTATTTTAACCATTATGGATGTAGGGGCATAGTATATGGTTTTATAAAGGTTTTAGGATACAAACGAGGGGAAAACCCATTCCACTAAGCGACATGGTCTCACTAGATATCTAAATGTTTTGAGATGGTAGATTATTATTCATACCAGGCTTTATATCTGACTCAAAGTTTATGTTTTCCCCTTAAACTCCTGGGTACTCAATTGATTTTGAGTAGTTTGAGAGTTAAGGTTTTCAGGTTCCCCATTTGACAAATAAGCTTTTGGAAACGTGCATGGGCATGTTAGTTATTTAGAGTTCTCGTTTATTTTGATTCCTCCATATTTCTATTGTGGAGGCAAATTTGTTATATTGTCTATATATGCTCTGGTCTTCCAAGGGGGCATCTTCATATGGCGCTCTTGGCGTATGTTGTAATAAATATATTTTCTCTGAATGTGGTTAATGATTGTGAGATTATGTAATGAATATGAAACGTTTTCAAATGGAAAGTGAACTTTTTGGTGTTTTAGAATTTTTCCATATTCATGTTTTTCTATGTATTAATGTATCTAACATTATCGTATTTGGTCACCGAGGAAACTATGGATGACTGCAACATCCGTAATCGCTAGTTTTAGGCCTCTAAGTAGGGGATGCTGCAAACCTAGTATGAAAAGATATGGAAAATATAAGAAACAATATTATTAACTAATTATCAAGTTAATTACCTAATTATTAACAAATCCCTCTTCTTTATCTGTTGCCTATTCATGCACAATATTATCCATATGAATGGCCGCATCTTAATTCTTTAAGTTCTCCTTTATTTTTCGATGAAATTTTGAATCATCTTTGCCAAATAGTTCCACAACCAAATCTCCTTGCATATGACCCAAAGATGTTGAACTCGATCCACCAGAGCCAAATCCAACCAACCGCATGCATCATGACCAACTGCTCAATAGTTCAGATGTGAATGCTTGGCCATGCCCAAATTTCAAGGAGAGATGCCTCATTCAAGAGAAATGCAATGTTAATCTCTGATCCCCCTATCGTTGCTCCAATCTCTATCGAATTCAACCCTAGATCCATGGCTATAGGGTCAACCTTGGACAAACATCACCAAATCCGAGATCTACCATATAAGATCGAAGCTTTTGTCAGTTTAGCCTCAACGAATCAAACTGGTGAAGCGGATTCGAAGAACGAGATTTTTGAAATGAAAGAAATGGTATTGGCCATTATTTTCTCACTAGAAATGATATAATGATTTGGGAAATGAGAAATGGAGGGAAGGAATTTCAAAGGGGTATTTACAATAATTTTATGTTCCATTATCTTAATTTTTCCAAATAAATAGACGTGCATTTTAAGTCCGTATGATGTGTCCGACCACCACGAAGCTCATCTGCACATCACCTTATTTTTCCAAACCCAATGATCTCATCGCCATTTGAAAGTGCGCATCAGAATGCCAATTTTGCATATTTTGAGATTTTTTCGACCATCGGATCATCCAATCTCAGAATATAGTAATCCTTATACTCATTTCAATTTGCAACATCAATCTGAACTCAACGAAAATAATCTCGAGTCCTGATTCGGCCATAAGCAAAATATTACATTTTGTGCCGTCATTTAATTAATGATTAAGTGTTTAAATAAACCATTTAAATATCCAATCGTTTAAAATATGGGTCATTACAATGGGAAATTTGGTTTATAAAAAACCAAAAGCTAAAATTCCAAAATTCCCTAAAAACAAAATGTCAATTTTTATGTTAACTGGAATCTCAATTATTTTATATTAATATAGTAGAATTTGTTTTGTTATTGCAATTTAAATATTTTATATTCTATTCCGCTTTGAATTTTTCTCTACCACTGTGTTAGACGGTTTTAAAATGAAAATGAGTTTGGAAATGGTGTGTAAAGGTGTAACAACCCAAAATTTTTGTCATTTGATTTCAAATGTTTAATAACTTTTAAATAATTGAATTTTATAACTTAATAACTTATAATTCAAATATAGGGAATGATTAATTATTTGAATTATGAAATTTAAAGTTAATTAAATGGATTCATTAATATTATGAAGCACATTTTAATTAATAAATAATATTGGTGAATTCAATTTGTAAATTTATTTAAAAATATATATAGATTGGATAACTGTCAAAAATTAAATATAAAATGATATTTAAATTTGTGAAATTGCCGTTCCGGAACACCGTCTCGGATTTCGATGAAACAAGTTCATTGAATCCATAATAGTGAATCATAATATGTCGTCGAATTTCATGGCGATCAGACGAATCATTTGGTCGTTCGAGTCTGAAACGCATTGAAATTAATAATGGAAATTTAATATTATAACTGGGTTTAAAAAGCTATCTTTTTCATATGATCAAATAAGGCATCGAGACTAGTTTCATTATATTTGGAATAGTTATATAACATATAAAAGCTAAGCCACACGTCACTTTTGGAGTTCGAGATCTTTTGTGTAAGTTTTATTGACTATTTGGAAAATTAAAATTATATATATGTATAAATATCACCATTTCAGCCATACCTAGCCTATGCCCTTCAATATTCAAGCCATACTCCCTACATACAACATGACCATACCTCTTTCTCTCTATAAAATAATTGCCTATGAATGGAACTCACTTTCCCTCTTCAAAATAATATGCCTAGGAGAAGTTGCAGCGGCCATTTTGAAGGCTCAACCATAGATTAGTCAAACTAGGGTTATGATTATTAGTTATTACTTAGAATTGAGTGATTTGGTTGGATTTAGGTTTTCAATGTTAAAGGATGCTTTGGCTCAAGCTTTATGGAATTTCATGTCAAATGATGTGATGCATGCATAGTGCACAAATGAGGGGAACCGTAGTCGCATTCGTGGATGTGAGGCCGAGCTTGAAATTATGGGTATAGGCAATTTCAGATCGAGTAGAGGAGTACAATGGTGAAGATGGAATCGAGTTTTGTCTAGTGTCTCGCCGTGTTAGTTGAAAAATGTGCACCTAAGTTTGATTTTGCTTGCATTTCGTGCACGAGAGAGTTAAGAGGAAGAAGATCGTAGAGGGGAGGGTAATATGGTAATTAATATTGAGTTGCTTAAATTATAATTTAAATTAATTCGAAAACTTATAGTTTGTATAACTTTTGCGTACAAGTTTGGATTCTAACGCAGTTTTTTGCATTGAAATCGTGTCGTCGAGATCTCCGCGATGGAGTTGGTTTGGCTAGACTTGGAGCTTGCTGAAATTTAGGCTAAAATTAAACGCCATTCATTTTTAGTCCAATATGGAATGCTGCGATGAAAACAAAAATCAGTGTGAG
Organism: Allium cepa; assembly: GCA_030765085.1. Lineage (NCBI taxonomy): Eukaryota > Viridiplantae > Streptophyta > Magnoliopsida > Asparagales > Amaryllidaceae > Allium > Allium cepa. The sequence goes on along the minus strand of CM060940.1, from coordinate 117,474,599 downwards.
TTTAACTCACATTATATTTTATCATATCATATCTGTGATGTTAGTTAAAACTATTTGATATCTTGTTTCGAAGAATTTTCATTTCGAAAATGGATGACATATTAATTTGATCGTTATGGACCCATATCATTATATATATATATATTATCCATACAATTGTTTTACAGGGTAAATCTATAGAAAGACCCTGAAGGGTTTCTCATCCATAATTATTTATTTACATCCTTATGCTTTTATACTAATGGTTAATTGAAAATAAATACTTATATTCGATTTAATTTGTCAAGTGTTGTAATAGCAATTTTGTTATATTGTCATTTATTTAATTTCATTCCCAATACACCATCGAATGAACTTGAGCTGGTGTTTTCGTTAAACAAAATAATAAAATTCATTGATCATTTCGATTAATGAAAATTTAAAATAATTAATCATTTTAACTAACTTATTTTAATATTAATTAACCAATTTAATAAATAAGGTCTAAAATTGGTTTATCGTTGATTTAAATGAGACAAGATGTAATTAATCATTTAAACTAATGATTTCTTGAGTTTAACCAACTATTTTAATTAATTATATTAAAATTAATAATCATTTTAATTAATGATATTTAAAAGTAATTAATGATTTTAAATAATAATATATTAATTTAATTAATCGTTTAATTAAGGATTGATTTAAAATTAAACTAATTGCTTTAACTAATGATATTTGGAATTTAGTTAAATTATTTTAACTAATGATGTTATATAGTTATATAAATCATTTTAACAAATGATGATTCAATTAATTATCCTAACTAATGAGGTTTGAATTTAAGTAATCCAATTAGTTTGTGATTGTTTAAACTTAATTAATTGTTTAAACTTAATTAATTGTTTTAATTAATGGTATTTAAAATTTGCTTATCATTTTACTTAATGATGTTTGAGAAGAATTATTCATTTTAACTAATGATTATTTGGATTAAATAAATCTTTTTAATAAATGATATTTTAAAGTTAATTAATTGATTTAATAAAAGTGAATTAAGAAAGTTAAAAAGGAATTGGAAGTCGATTATTAGGACATTAAATTGGATAATCTTCTAGGTGTTGATCTGATGTTGGTTTAGGCCTTCAGGGTCGAGCACATGGAAAAATTATTCTCTTAATGTTTTAAAATCAGGAACTAATTCTAATGGGAAAGCAAGGGGGAATTAATTAAATGAGGCTTAACAATTATGTATACATTTGAGATAATAAATATTGTTTTACAATTTATAAATATTGGTTTATAAATGAGAAAATCCATTAAAAGGGATTATTTATAAATAAAGCTAAGTGTAAATTGTTTTTGGGTTTATAGTAAACAATGTGTTAAAGACAATTGTTTTTATCCTTGTTTTTAGTACACTTACTATTATAAATTTTTCTTATAAAAGAACAGTTTGAAAGAGTATTTCTAAAAATGTTTTAACAATACTATAATAGGAAATCAAGCACAATTTCAGTTCGTTTTTTTTAAGAAAAGGTTGGATTTGTTTATGGAAATGAATTATTTCTGCAAAGCAAATCATTTATATGGGAACAATTATTTATATAATTAGCATTAAACATTAAAGAAGTAGACTTATTGCTATTTCGAAAGTTAAGAATAATCGTGAGACATGACTTTGAGGTAACACTACCTTGGCTTGTCTGATATTACTGTTAACCCAAAAATAGTACAAGTTTGAATTCAATCAGTGGTGATAAGTGTACAAGATTTAATTTCTATATACGATCGATTTATATCCTCGATGTTGGTATCTCGGCTATCTGTTACTTCAGCTACTTTATTATCGTTATTCTAAGATGAACCATTCCTCCATTAAGCGTTGCTATCCTTTATCGGAAATGGCTAACCAAAAGCACAAGACGAAGCCAAGCTAAATGGAGTTTCTCCCATTGGGATATTATCACATCTCATCTGCTTGGATTCGGTTATGCACTTAGATGTGGGAATATTCAGATATTCGGTAAGGTCTGGCGGGGTTCGGCTTTGTATTGTCCAAGATGTGTCATGGAGTATATGAGCTTCTCAGGAGTATACTACTAGACGTATATTTCAAGGGTGGTGCACCTCCTTAGTCATTTATTAGACAATTTACTTCCCTTATTTGATTTGAAAACCATGAAACTGTTTATCTTTAAATTTCCACTAGTAGAGCGAACTCCTCTTCACTCCATTTAAATGTTAATTTAGTCATAACTATCAAGTTGGGCCGTTTCCTTATTCTGTCCATTCTATCAAGTTGGAATGTCACCTTAATCTATCCACTCTATCAGCTTTGGACTGTCATCTTATTTTGTCCATTCAATCAAATTTGGACTGTTTCCTTGTTTTATCTATTCTATCCAGTTTGGATCTTACTTGGGTTATTTCTATTGTTTCAAGTCTGGTTCTAGAATTAATTATGCCCACTAATATTTGGATTTGTTTCCTGATGACTATTTCCCTCTTGCCTATATGGATTTTATTCCCGTGAGGCAAAAATCTATTCCACGTTAGCGGCGTTGTCTCATAGAACTGTTTAATGTTTCCCATTATCCGTGTTATCTAATGCTAGTATTTCCAGACTGATTCGGGTGTTATTTTATTTTAATGCTCGAGTCAGAGTAAGTATTTTCCAAGGTTGGCTTTGGTGTTAGGAAGATCTTAGAAGGGAGTTGAGATTCACCTATTGTAGTGTTTTATTTTCCACTGTATTATATAATGTCCCTATTAGCATTTATAAAGTCAGGATTTTATAACTGTCCAGCTGATAAGGTATGTTTTTAACTTTGATACATTCTGTATTTTTGGAATGACAGTTTCTACTATCCTTGTTATATTATATATTGTCGATTCCACTGTGAGATTATGTTTTTCTCTATTCTTTGTTCTTTTCTTTTTATTTACCATAACAACATGCCTTTTTTTCAATTGGATGCGCAATATTGGAACATAGTGGTAGTTTCCGGTGTCAACTTTCGATGGCCAAAAAGGCGAGTCCTTAGAACATGCTATCAAAGTGCGAGTTAACTTAGAAATAGTACAATTTTGAATTCAATGAGTGGTGTTAAGTATACAAGACTTAATTTCCATATAGGATCATACTATATCCTCAATAGTTCGTATCTCAATTATAGGCTACTTCAGCTACTTTATTATCGTCATTCTAAGATGATTTATTGCTTTGTTGAGCGTTGCTATCCTTTGTTAGAAATGACTAAACCAAAAACATGAAAGGAAGCCAAGCCATGTGGGTTTCTTCCATTAAGGTATTTTCACATTTTATCTAGTTTGGATTCGGTTGTGCCCTTAGATGTGGAAATACTCGGTTACTAGATAAGGTCCATGGCGGTCCGGCTTGGTATTGTCCAAGAAGTGTCATGGAGTATATGAGCTTCTTAGGAGTATATTACTAGAGGTATATTCCAAAGGGGTACACCTTCTTTGTCATTTATTTGAAAATTTCCTTTCCTTATTTGAATTCAAAACACTGAATTTGTTTACCTTTAAATTGCCACGAGTAGAGCCAACTCCTCTTCGTGGCATTTAAATATTGATTTAGTTCATTCTATCAAGTTAAGCTGGTACCTTATTCTATCCATTCTATCAAGTTGAACAGTTACCTTATCTATCCATTATATCAAGTTTGGATTGTCCTCTTATTTTGTCCATTCAACCGAATTTGGATTGTTTCTTTGTTTTATCCATTGTGTCTAGTTTGGATTTTACTTGGGTTATTTCCATTCTTTCAAGTATGATCCTAATATTAACTATGCCCATTCATATTTGGATTTGTTTCTTGATGATTATTTCCGCTCTTGCTTGTATGGATGTTATTCTTATGAGGTAAAAACTTGTTCCTCTTTAGCAGAGTTGTCTCACAGAACTATTATATGTTCCCCGTTGTTTGAGTTATCTCGTGCTGGTATTTCCAGACTGATTAGAGTGTTATTTTATTTTAATGCTTGGGTCAGAACGAGTATTTTCCCAAGTTGAATTTGGTGTTAGAGTGTTCTTGGAAGGGATCTGGAGATTAAACTTTCATAGTGTTTTATTTTTCGGTGTATTATATAGTATCCCTATCAACATTTGTAAGGTCAAGATTTTATAACTGTCTAGCTGATAAGGTTTGTTTTTAACTCTGATATACTCTATATTTTTCGAGTCACAATTTCTACTGTCCTTGCTATATTCTATTTTGTCAATTTCGATATGAGATTCTATTTTTCTCTATTCTCTATTCTTTTATTTTTATTTACCCTAATAATATCCCCTTTTGTCAATTGGATGCGTGATATTAGAACACAGTGGTAGTTGTAATGGCCTGTTTTCCCGTACCGTTTGAATGGACAATAAACTGCACATGTCCAACTCAAATTGCAAGAATAAGCGGATCATTAAGGGTAGAAAAAGAAAATAAAGACAGAATAGAATCTCACACGAATTGAATAACATATATTATTTCAATAATAATCTTTACAGCGGAAAATTTTAAATATAATATCAGAGTCTAACCTAAATTCGGCTTGGACAGTTATAAACACATGTCCTTAAAATTGCTGACAAACATCAAACAAAATACAATAAGCAAAGCGGATGGTAGAAAACGTCCATACGATGATGAAGATCTCTTGCTCTCCTTTGGAAACTCCAACCATCTTCAACTAAACCTGAAACTACTCGGATTTGACCCGAGTATTGAAAATACCTGAATTAGGCTTGATAAACCAGCGTGAGATACTCGAACTATTAAAATGGCCATGTTATCAAAACCTTTGAAAAGAATGGTATCTCATAAGACCACGCCCACACATAAACATGGACGAGTTTTACCTTATGATAACCAAAACACTTCATACCAAAATACACTTGATATTATTTTTAATGACATTCCTTTGAAAACACTTTTCAAATAAACTTATTCAAATAATATATATATATATATATATATATATATATATATATATGGACTAAGTCTAACGGAATATATCCGGACAGGGTCAACGAAATATACCAAACGGAATATATGATACCAGAAAGGGTAGCTGAAATGTTTGCAAGTCATTACAACTATGTTGGGAATACAATCAAAACCGTAAATATCATATTGGGTTTGGATTTCCAACATGATAGAAAACTGGTGACCTGTTCTCCGATCCACGCATAACAAACATAGTTCCCACGGTGCCTTAATCGCTTTTCTCAAACTAGTACCTTGGAAAATACTTGCCACACTACAAATGATAACCGGTAGTTCCCTACTTTTCTCAAGCTAACCACTTTATCCACATGGGGAAATAAATGCCTTGAGGCCCAGACGTATCTAGTACCTTAGGCTCAGAACATCTGATAACCCAAATCACTACTATCCGAAATGCGAGCATACATCTGACCACATAGAATCCCATCATAACCGGGGTGTGAGGCTCGCAAGACTACGCTCAATTTCTTCAAAGCCATGCTTTTCATACGAAATCACGCTTTGATCATAACAGGTTCCACTTTGAATGCCACACTGCCATTCCTTTGATCACAATTTGACTCCCACAAAAATACAACCCTTGAGCTCATACGTCCCAAGGAGGGTGTTATGCTAAGAGAAGTTACCTTCTCTGCCACCACTGATGTACATTTGTAAAAGACAAACGTTGTGTCTTAGAAATTCAATGTCGGACATTCGTCCATACAAGTTCGTTCTAGGACTGAACGAAACCGAAGGCACTTTCCTCGGCCATTACTAGGCGAGAAGCCCTTGCAATCCGAAAAATCTCCATCACGAGGAGACCACTGCTATAAATAACTCTATAATGGGAACCCAGAGCATGTTCAACAAGCATCCTCACGCTATGAAGATCCACGTTCTTCAAAAATCATCATCTTCAACATGTCTTCACTTTCGAACGTATACAATGGTTCGAAGTGGTTTTCGGATAGGAATTAACCAAACCGACTCCAGTTCCTTCAAATCCAATCATCGATTTAAAAGATGTTAAGTTCATACGTGGATATCAATCATCAATTAATTACTTCATCTTTTATCTTAATCAAATATCTTTCTTAGATATATTCTTTTCAATTTATTGCATTTTCTTTTTAAATGTATATGGAATCATTAAGCCTCATTTATCAAATCATTTGGTTTATTTAAACCTCTCTAAAATCCTGGAATAATTCCAAATCATTTTTTCTTTTACCGAGGAAAACTTTTCCAAATCATTCATTTAATCTTAATCAAAGATTTTTTATATTCAAGTTATAACTTTTAACTTAGGGAAAATATTCTCAAATCATTAATTAAATCAAAATCAAAGATTTTTTTTAACTTCAAATCATATTTTACAAATCTAAGACATTCATAATAGAGCACTACTGCCACTTTAAATATGGTAAATTTCACCTCTAGGGACTAATGGCAAGTTTCACCTCTAGGGACTAATGGCAAGTTTCATCTTTAGGGACTAATGGAAAGTAATCTTACATCATAAATATCTTTGTATTTCAACTTGGAAAAACTTAAATATGATCTTTTAGAGCATCCGGGCTTTCCTTTCGATCTATTCCACCCCTCGCCTAAAAAGAGAAAACATAGGCCATGTAAGTTCAGGGCACTGGTTGCACCATCCCTAACCTTAATTAAACACATTGTTTTTATCTTCCCAAATCTCACAGGTGGGACAAATGTATTAGTTGTTTCCGCATACTCAGTTTGTTATTATATTCAATCTTCTTCACTTTTTGTTTAAGTGGTATAAACAAACCTTCTTAACCATTTATTCAGAGTCTTATTAAAACTTCCAAATCATCTTTACATTACTTAATTATTCCTTTAAAATCATTCACAAAATATATAGGAAAGAATTGTTAAGTTTAAAACTGTATTTCAAAAGTTATATAATTCGTAGTAGAAAAGTGCTATAGAAAGTGCTATATAAGCTTATTTGATTTAAAAAACGTTTAAATATTTGAAAATTCATATATTTCATTCCAAATCTCTTTCAAACCATAGATTTATCAAATTTATTTCATATAATCATTTAAACATATCATTTATATCGAAATCCCGTTTTGGATTTCGAACTGCAAAACCGCGATGTTTTTACACAATTGTTTTGGACATGTTTCAAACTCTACTTGATGAAATCTTGATTTTCTTTCTTCATTGGAAAACTATTATCATTGTGGACCAAAGAATTTTTATTTCGAAGAAATCTGACTTATTAATCATTCGCTACGTCAATTTGAAGTTAATGGTCGAAATTTACGAACTGCCGCTACGCGACGAGCTCGATTTTGACCAATTTTGTGAATTACTTCGGAACATGTCCGAAACACTTCAAATTTGTTTTAAACCATATTTAAACTATTTTAACGTATTTAAAATCATTAAGAGGCTAAATAACTTCCATACACACATTTATGGATTTAATTCTCATTCAATTAACTATGGTTAATTTATAGTCATTTCTCTTAACATTTATCAAACCAAGTTATCAACAATATCACAGACATATAATCAACCATAATATCAACCAAGTTATCAAACATTTAATCATCCAACATATTTAAACTTCTAAATCATTATACTTGAAATAACTTATGGATTTATTAGTAAACAAGGGTACTCACCTTTTAACCAAATCGTTCACTTCCTACCAACATTCATATTATCCAACACTTCACTAAATCCCCTTATCTTTACCAAATCTTTTCCATAGACTTTTCTTTTGATCCCGACTGCACTTCCTTCTCTTTTTCCCGCTCTGAAGCTTCACAAACTTGCTCCTCTTCCTCATAGGCTCGGCCATGCCTTATTCTTCCCCTTCCTCCATTGTTTCTTCACTACTTAGATGCTAAACCATGTTTAAATGGTATTCTAAGGTCTTTGGCAAAGTTTGGTGGTGTTTGAAGTTGATTTGATATAGTTTTGAAAAATTTAGTAAGCATTTGGAAGAGAAGAAGAAGCCATTAAAGAGGTAGAGAAAAGCTTGGAAAAGGAAGAAGAAGAAGAATGAAAAGTGTGAAAAAAGTGAGAAAGTGATTGGTATTTATAAAAAAAGAAATGAAGTGGTAAGTTACCAAAATATCCCTTTACCAAATTGCCAAAATAACCTTACTTACTTATAAAGTAATCTTATTTTTTTCAACACTTAACATCACATTTCAAATCATTACTTTATGTCATTTTCACTTAGATATTAAGTAAAGTAAGTAATAATTATGTTTCTTTGATTTGATGTTTTGCTATTTGCTTTGAAATGACATTTTTGTCTTTTTGTGCTTACTTTTTCTTAATTGTTTTCTAGAAGTTTCTAACCTTGTTTAGTAAAAGTAAACTTGATTAGTAAATTAATTAATACTTATACTATTTGAATATATGTTCCTATATAAGAAAATAATGGTTCGATGATGTTGTGACAACTTTTAATCGACAACACGTTGTTTTTCGACAAAATGCTTTACGGTCATATTTTGACGTTTTAGTTAAACTATTTATTTATGTAAACCAAATTTAAAAATGAAATTTTTACTTCTTTAAATAAGTTAAAAATTTCTCTTTATATTTTAAAATCACATTTAAATAATATCAAAATCTCTAATTTTGCAGTGTATGTAAAACTGACAAAATGCGACAAAATTTGGTTATTTTTGTAAAACGATTATTAACATACTTATAAATATTTTAATATACTTTTATTATTTTTATTAGATATTTTCAATAAGATTTATCTTTTTAAATAAACATCTAAACCTATTTATTTAAGCATTTATTTCTTTTTAACAAAACTTTACTTTTGTTGATTTGTTCTAAAATCCAAATTTATATTTTTTAAGCTATCTACTATAAGAATAAAAAAATTCTCTATTATTATCTATTATATATAACTTGTTTATTTAAGTTTTAAACCTTTTCTAATTTAAAACAAACGAAATTTTCTATTTTTGAAGTAGCGAAATTACGGGTCGTTACATTCTCCCCTACTTAAAAGAATTTCGTCCTCGAAATTACTTAAACAAAAGTTCGCCTAAAACCATAATAATTAAACTTAAATCCATATAATGTACGCAGATCATCCATATGAAATATCTTATTCATCTCCTATTCGAATACACAACTTTATTTCCGAACTAGTATCTATCCCCCGATCTCTAGTGCGGACTTTAATCAGGCTTTTTGCTCAGAAACCTTTGTTTTCCTTGCATAGCTCTCAACTATGATAGAAAACTCAAGTATCTAACCATAAACCCTAATAAATGTTCGCCGTGAAGAATCAAGTGATAAATCCATTTTCAGACTAGTGTAAACACCTCAAAGTTCCATACTCGAGTATTAGATCATCATTTGTGTGACGAAATGATCTACACATAATATATGTATTTATCAACTCTTGAAACTTTCATAAAAACTTTATCTTAAGCTCAAACATATTATAAAGGTGCTTCTTTATATAATCCCTTTAATTATTTATTTTCAAAATTTTTTATTAAAGGAAAATATTCTAAGAAACCATTTTTCACTCAAAAGATTATTTATCTTTATAAAAAAGTGCCCCCACAATCTTTTAACTCAGTATATTTTCTTTAACACTAATATTATTTACAAATCATTTCGTAAAACTATCGCTTAAGTTGATTGCATCTTATAACTTATGTAAATCAATCACATTCTAAAGACTTAAGTCCAATTCTTTATTAATGCTAGAATTCATTAATAAAATATATTTTTAGGTTATAATTTCCTTTTTGTTTATAATCACATTTATAAATTATACTTATCCAATTTTATTTACTCACAATATTTCACAATCTTTTACCGAAAGTTTTCATAAATTTCTTAGCTTTGAGTTAGGTATTATTCAGAAATTTCTGACTGTCCAAAATCGTCGAAAATCCAGCTTTATCTTATCAATTAGCGATTCCAAATTTATCTTTAGTTTAAATACTTTTACAAATATTACTAATCAATTTATCCATTAATGATTCCTATTATCTCTTTTAACTTAAGAAAATTATATAGATCGAGTAACTTCGAAACAATCCAAGGAACTGGCTACTACCAATAGTATTATATATCCTCTTAACTAGAAGAGTAATATTTAAGAGAAGTGCTTACCATCCGAATACACCACTTTCCCATTTTTAGTTTATTTTCGAGTCAATCGAATTAGTTATCATAAAATATCTCTTTTTATATTTGAAATAGTACCATTTTTAAAATCCTTTAGAGATTACTTTGTAAAACCTATCTTATAAATTCATTTTTATTGTATTAATTAACTTCATTTAAATTACCACAGTTTTTTAATCGAACTTAAATTCTCATTCCTTTCATATATACTTTTACAAAATCATTTTCTATTATTTAAATACATTTTCATCTTATATGTTCATTCCTTAAACAAATCTTATTATCAAACACCTTATAGTCAACTCGTGAAACTTATTTCACAAGGTATTTATACTTAAATTTTTAAATCAAACAATTGATCACTTTATGATAGTAACTTAATATTATCATTTCTTAATTTATGATTTGGAATAAGTATTAAAGATTTTAATTTCCTTATCTGATTTCTAACTTATCGATAATCTTTATGAAACATCCTGTAGTCAAACTGTGAAATTCTAATCACAAAACGTTCATATTTAAATTTCACTAATCCTGATTTCTAATTGTATAACTTTTCAAAATATATACTTTATATTCAAGATATTATCCTAGGTAAAATTATTTCATTTACCAATCTTTTCAAAATCAGTGTGTCGGTTTGCCTTGTTTAAGTGTTTAGGAACCCTCATCGATAACGGTGATCAGGCGCATCGATCAGAATCCATAAATCACTCAACAGATAAATCAACACAAAATATTTTTATTAGTCACTAACAAATACGTGCTCATATATAATACACTCAAACTCATTCTGGGATGTTACTAACCCATTCTCTAATGAGTTGCTCATCCTAGGGTATTACTAACCCTATCTTTAATGAGTCTTTACCCAACCAAAGCCAAGGTTCTCGCTTAATCTTCAGCTCTGATACCAAATGTAATGGCCCGTTTTACCGTACCGTTTGAATAGGCAATAAACCGCACATTTCCAACTCAAATTGCACGAATAAGCGGATCATTAAGGGTAGAAAAAGAAAATAAAGATAGAATAGAATCTCTCACAAATGGAATAACATATATTATTTCAATAATAATCTTTATAGCGGAAAATTTTAAATACAATATCAGAGTCTAACCTAAATTCAGCTTGGACAGTTATAAACATCTGTCCTTACAATCGCTAACAAACATCAAACAAAATACAATAAGCAAAGCAGATGGTTGAATACGTCCATACGATGATGAAGATCTCTAGTTCTCCTTTGGAAACTCCAACCGTCTTCAACTAAACCTGAAACTACTCGGATCTGACCCGAGTATTGAAAATACCCGAATCAGGCTTGATAAACCAACGTGAGATACTCGAACTATTAAAATGACTATGTTATCAAAAGCTTTGAAAAGAAGGGTATCTCATAAGACCATGCCCACACATAAACAAGGACGAGTTTTTACCTTATGATAACCAAAATACTTCATACCAAAATACACTTGATATTACTTTTAATGACATTCTTTTGAAAACACTTTTCAAATAAAATTATTCAAATAAGATATCAATATCTGGACTATGTCTAACGGAATATATCCGGACTGGATGAACGGAATATACCGAACGGAATATATGATACTAGAAAGGGTAGTTGAAATGTTTGCAAGTCATTACAGCTATGTTGGGAATACAGTCAAAACCGTAGATATCGTATTGGGTTTGGATTTCCAACATGATAGGAAACCAGTGACCTTTTCTCCGATCCATGCATAACAAACATAGTTCCCACGATACCTTAATCGCTTTTCTCAAACTAGTCACTTGGAAACTATACTTGCTACACTACAAATGATAACCAGTAGTTCCCTATTTTTCTCAAGCTAACCACCTTATCCACATAGGGCAATAAATGCCTTGAGGCCCAGACGTACTGGTACGTAGGGCTCAGAACATCTGATAACCCAAATCACTACTATCCAAAATGCGAGCATACATCTAACCACATAGAATCCCATCATAACTGGGGTGTGAGGCTCGCGAGGCTACGCTCAATTTCTTCAAAGCCACGCTTTTCATACAAAACCACGCTTTGATCATAACTTGTTCCACTTTGAATGCCACACTGCCATTCCTTTGATCACTATTTGACTCCCACAAAAATACAACTCTTGAGCTCATACGTCTCAAGGAGGGTGTTAAGCTAAGAGAAATTGCCTTCTCTGCCACCACTGATGTACATTTGTAAAAGACAAACGTTGTGCCTCAGAAATGTAATGTTGGACATTCGTCCATACAAGTTCGTTCTAGGACTGAACGAAACCGAAGGCATTTTCCTCGGCCATTACTAGGCGAGAAGCCCTTGCAATCCGAAAAATCTCCATCACGAGGAGACCGCTGCTATAAATAACTCTATAATGGGAGCTACCCAGAGCATGTTGACAAGCAGTCCTCACGCTATGAAGATCCACGATCTTCAAAATTCATCATCTTCAATATGTCTTCACTTTCGAACGTATACATTGGTTCGAAGTGGTTTACGAATAGGAATTAATCAAATCCGACTTTGGTTCCTTCGAAGCCAATCATCGATTTAAAAGATGTTAAGTTACGTGGATATCAATCATCAATCAATTTCTTCATCTTTTATCTTAATCAAATATCTTTCTTAGACATATTCTTTTCAATTTATTCCATTTTCTTTTCAAATGTATATGGAATCATTAAGCATCATTTATCAAATCATTTGGTTTATTTAAACATTTCTAAAATCCTGGAATAATTCCAAATCATTTTCTCTTTTACTGAGGAAAACTTATCCAAATCATTCATTTAATCTTAATCAAAGATTTCTTATATTCAAGTTATAACTTTTAACTTAGGGAAAATATTCTCAAATCATTCATTGAATCAAAATTAAAGATTTTCTTTTTTAACTTCAAATCATATTTTTACAAATCGAAGACTTTCATAATAGAGCACTACTGCCACTTTAAATATGGCAAGTTTCACCTCTAGGGACTAATGGAAAGTTTCACCTCCAACGACTAATGGCAAGTAATCTTACATCATGAATATCTTTGTCTTTTAATTTGAAAAAAACTTAAATATGATCTTTTAGAGCATTCGGGCTTTCCTTTCGATCTATTCCATCCCTCGCCTAAAAAGAGAAAACATAGGCCAGGCAAGTTCAGGGCACTAGTTGCTTCATCCCTAACCTTAGTTAAACACATTTTTTTTATCTTCCCAAATCTCACAGGTGGGACAAATGTACTAGTTGTTTCCGCATAATCGGTTTGTTATTATATTCAATCTTCTTCACTTTTTGTTTAAGTGGTATAAACAAATCTTCTTAACCATTTATTCAAAGTCTTACTAAAACTTCCAAATCATCTTTACATTACTTAATTATTCCTTTAAAATCATTCACAAAATATATAGGAAAGAATTGTTAAATTTAAACCGTATTTCAAAAGTTATAGAATTCGTAGCAGAAAAGTGCTATATAAGCTTATTTGATTTAAACAACTTTTAAATATTTGAAAATTCATATTTTTCATTCCTAATCTCTTTCAAACCATTTTAATAGATTTATCAAATTTATTTCATATTTTTAATCATTTAAAAATATCATTTATAAAGAAATCCCGTTTTGGATTCCGAACTGCAAAACCGCGATGTTTCTAGAAAACTATTTCGGACATATTTCATACTCTACTAGATGAAACCTTGATTTTATTTTTTCGTTGAAAAACTGTTACATTGTGGACTAAAGAATTTTTATTTCGAAGAAATCCGACTTATAAATCATTCTCTACGTCAATTTGAAGGTAATTGTCGAAATTTACGAACTGCCGCTATGCGACGAGCTCGATTTTGACCAACTTTGTGAATTGCTTCGGAACATGTCCGAAACACTTCAAATTTTTTTAAAACCATATTTAAACTATTTTAACTTATTTAAAATCATTAAGAGGCTAAATAACTTCCATACACACATTTATGGATTTAATTCTCATTCAATTAACTATGGTTAATTTATAATCATTTCTCTTATCATTTATCAAACCAAGTTATCAATAATATCACAAACATATAATCAACCATAATGTCAATCAAGTTATCAAACATTTAATCATCCAACATATTTAAGCTTTTAAATCATTATACTTGAAATAACTTATGGATTTATTAGTAAATAAGAGTACTCACCTTTTAACCAAATCGTTCACTTCCTACCAACTTTCATATTATCCAACACTTCACTAAATCCCCTTATCTTTACCAAATCTTTTCCATAGACTTTTCTTTTGATCCCGACAAAACTTCCTTCTCTTCTTCCCGTTCCGAAGCTTCACAAACTTGCTCCTCTTCCTCATAGGTTCGGCCATGCCTTATTCTTCCCCTTTCTCCATCGTTTCTTCACTTCTTAGATGCTAATCCATGTTTAAATGGTATTCTAAGATCATTGGCAAAGTTTGGTGGTGTTTGGAGTTGATTTGATATGGTTTTGAAAAAGTTAGTAAGCATTTGGAAGAGAAGAAGAAGTCATTAAAGAGGTAGAGAAAAGCTTGGAAAAGAAAGAAGAAGAAGAAGAATAAAAAGTGTGAAAAAAGTGAGAAAGTGGTTGGAATTTATAGAAAAAGAAATGAAGTGGTGATTTACCAAAATATCCCTTTACCAAATTACCAAAATAACCTTACTTATAAAGTAATCTTATTTTTATAACACTTAACATCACATTTCAAATCATTACTTTATGTCATTTTCACTTAGATATTAAGTAAAGTAAGTAATAATTATGTTTTTTTTGATTTGATGTTTTGCCTTTTGCTTTGAAATGTCATTTTTGTCTTTTTGTGCTTACTTTTTCTTAATTGTTTTCTAGAAGTTTCTAACCATATTTAGTAAAAGTAAACTTGATTAGTAAATTAATTAATACTTATACTATTTGAATATATATTCCTATATAAAAAAATAAAGGTTCGACGACGTTGCGACAACTTTTAATCGACAAAACGTTGTTTTTCGACAAAATGTTTTACGGTCATATTTTAACGTTTTAATAAAACTATTTATTTATACAAGCCAAATTTAAAAATGAACTTTTTACTTCTTTAAATAAATTAAAACATGCCTCTTTATATTTCAAAATCATATTTAAATAATATCAAAATCTCTAATTTTACAGTGTATGTAAAACTGACAAAATGCGACAAAATTTGATTATTTTTGTAAAACGATTATTAACATACTTATAAATACATTAATATACCTTTATTATCTTTATTAGATGTTTTCAATAAGATTTATCTTTTAAATAAACATTTAAATCTATTTATTTAAGCATTTATTTGTTTTTAACAAAACCTAACTTTTGTTGATTTGTTCTAAAATCCAAATTTATACTTTTTAATCTATCTACTATAAGAATAAAAAAATTTCTCTATTATTATATTTTATATATAACTTGTTTATTTAAGTTTTAAACCTTTTTAAATTTAAAACAAACGAAATTTCTTATTTTCGAAGTGGCGAATTACGGGTCGTTACAGTAGTGTTCAGTGTCGACTTTTGATGGTTAAAAAGGCGGGTTGCTACAAAAGGATTAATTATCCAATTTGTAGTTTGCACTGCCTATTTATGTAATTTAGCATGAATCTTTTTTTCATCGTATATATAAAAATTGAATATGATATAAATGGTTTAAACTATAAGTTTAATTCCTTAAAATAGAAATGATAATTCAACTATATTAATATATAATAAGCTTAGCATTTGGTTCTATTTATTAATGCAATTCTATTATTTAGCTAAGGATACTAGTTAATTTGTAAGTTATTGTATGGAAATGGACGTTTGAAATGTTTAATATAGGACGTGAAAATATCCATATGCCAAGGAATATGTAGTTAGCCTAAATTATGTATGTATAAATATGTAAGCATATAAATATATTATTATTGTATAATTAGTAACATATTAATTGCGTAGTATAAATAGATCAGCAATTAGCATAACTCCATAGGTAGGAATTAAGGATAATTATAGAAACTAATCCATAATTGAAGGCGGAATAAGGAGTTTTCTTTATATGGCCCTAATGCAAAATGCGATGATATATATGTATGTACGTATGTATATATGTATGTATGTATGTATGTATGGGTAAGTCTGCCCAGTTAATCTAGCTACCAACACCTATGAATATTTAGATTAATGTGAGACGTCACAGTTTGGGTTACGGGCCATAATACGTAGGACCTACTTCTAGGTTTGCGGTATTAAATAGATGTTGTAGAGTCTACCTCCTTTCCACTTAAGAAATATTAAATGTCGAGATTATCATTTAGGTGCGGTAGTAGGGAATTTCATGAAGGATCCACTTCGAAGTCAAGTTATTAAGTGGCTATTGTAGGGTGTGCCTCTTCCCATAAAGTAGTATTAAGTAATACGATGAGATTTTGTATGATGTCGGTAAGGAAGTACCAGAGAGGGGTCTGCGTTGGTTTAAATGTCAGGGATAATAACACTTTGTAAAATTTATATTAGTAAATGAATAACTAATTAGACTCCAAAAATGGAATTTAAGCAAAAAAAGATATTTAGCCATGAAACTTCATCCATTCCATTCATGGCGATATTTTGAGCAATTTTCATATTTGGAGTTTTGTGATTGGAGTTCGAACGAAGAATTTATGAACGCTTAAAGTATTTAAAACAAAAATAATTACAAAAAAAATAGTAATAAATATAATTAATAACCGACACCCCATTTGGTTGATCCCCACTATGAGCAATAGACTCTACAGGCCGGTCGACTACTAATAGTCGACCACTCATAATGGTGCGGTCGACCAATCGTACACAGCTAGTAGATATTGAACCCTGGCCAACAGCCTAGATATTTTAATCCAACGGATACGATTAATTCAAACATCTATAAATACAGTCCTAACTCTTCACTTCTCTTCTTATATTTTTAAATTCAAGCAGCGAAGCTCTGTCATTTTTTCTTCTCCGCTATTCCTTCTAAGTATAAAATAATTTATATTTATAAAAATTGGAGAAGAGCAGAAAATAAAAACAGAAGAAGCGAATCAGCATTACGCAATAAAAAGGTATATTTCAACATTATAAATATATATTCTCCTAACACCAAATCTCTTCTCAAATCTGTAATTCTAATAGTACGTATGTACCAAATTATACATATTTTTTGGATTAAAAAGAAGATGGAGTTAAATCAAAGTATCAAATTCAGATCTGGGAGATTTGGAACTACAAAAGGTGAGTGGAAAATTATGTAATTTATTTATAACATTGGAATTTATTTCATTGAATTTTTATTTGATTATTATGCCTAAATAAAGATCTAAGAGTTGTAGGCATGAATTAAATGCATAAAAACAATGCCTACATATTCTGTAATTTAGGATTTAGGAATATTATTTACATTCAGATTTGAAAGTGAGCACCCAAGCTATTAAAATTTTAATATCGATAAGGTGTAGAATTTATTCCAGATCTACAAATAGGTTTTGTAGATGATAGTATAATTTAGATTCGCTCTAAATCTATTAGAATGTGAACTTATGTATCTTAATTTGTTGGAAGTATTATCCATGTATCCTCCATAAATTTTTCTAATTCTTTAAATACATAGAAAAAGTGCAGCCTTCGAATTGATAAGGAATATATACAAAATAGAAAAGAGATGTTAAAATATGGATATTCTTTCCATAGTTTACATTGTCTATTTCAATAAAAAAAAGTTCCTTGTAACTTCAAATGAAACAAATCTCTTATTTTATGTTAATTTATAGGAAGTTATAATGGGAACCCATTTTAGAAGGATAATTCTAATGGATTAAAACATGAAAGTGGATATTCTATTTAGGAATTAATAACTAGAAACAAAAATATAAATACATATAACTATGTTAAAGATTCACAATAAAAACATAATAGTACAACATTATACACGTAATATTTCCATTGGATATAATTAGAACGTTAGAACAAGTCGCATGATAAATTTTAAGATTAGGAAATAAGGGTAGAAAGATTTGTAACCCCAAAATTAATTGTGCAATAAACAAGGAAAAAAATTTAAATTATTTATAAATGGGTTAATGAGATCTATTAAAGAAATAAGGAAGGAATAATATGTAAAATTTGAATAAGAAATAAATATCATTAGGAACTGTCAAGGTAAGATAATAATCATTTATTACGAGCAAAGTGACATTTATAGAAATAGTAAATAAACATGCTATATAGTAATTGAATATTATAAGGTAGTATAATTGCCATTACGATATATTATATAGCCTTAATTATACAAAAATGATTAGGGCTTTAGCCCAATACTTACTTAGGATGATCAATTTGATTTAGTAGGTTGGGATGCAAGATCAGTAGAGTTACGCAACAGAAGTCTGCCTTTCACTCAGAAGCTACCAATAGTTGTGTATACTCACTACTAATGTGGGACATCACTAACCATAGGGCCTGTGGGAAAGGACATGCATTGCAAATAAGAAAGGAAAAAATATATGGAGGGTCTGCCTCGGATTTGAAGTATTAAATGACCCAGCACCATTTGGGAAATGAGGTTTGTTTCATATCCAATAAAAATTAGTAAAAAAACCAAAAGGGGTATTTTCCTTTATTTTCTTAGGTTAATCAAAACGAGACGTCAGTTGTGGATTGGCATGCTTTGTGTAAGGAACCATATTTCTGTACAGTTTAAGTTGGAAATAAACCACACGTGTCAACTAAAATTGAACGGAAAGTTGGATAGTTAGGGAAAAAAGGGGATATAAGATAGAAGAAACTGACAAAAACAGAACCTCATAACGCAACGGAATAACATATATTAATCACAAACTACTTTACAAAGTCATATACAAAACTGATATGTTAGAGTTACACTAATATAATTACATCCTAGGAAGGTTATGATAGTCTGTCCTTATACCTTAGATATAGAGTATATAATATATAGTGGAAAGAAGATAATAACTAGCTATCGATGAAGCTTCCTGCTCTAAGCTCCTATAAAATGCATCAGTAGAAAACCTGGACTACTTAGTTGCTCATAAAAAAATTGAGCGCCCAAGAGTTCTAGGGAAGAAAATAAAACAACGGGACAAACATGGGTCTGGTGTGAGTAAACTCAAAACTACTGAATTATTACTTGAAAACCCCTTTAAAAATCAAAGGTATCTTGTCAGACCACACCGCACAAAAATACGGATGGGTTTTTACCTTACGATAACTAAAATATTTTTATATAAAAATCCAATGATATTATAAAATATCTAAGGGTTCAAAGTAGAATATTAAGATAGCTAGAATGCTTTCATCTCACGCTCCACATATTTAGTATGCACTTAAAACCATATGGCGCTTATTGAAGAAGGGATTCCAACTAATGATTGGGCAGGTACCGCCCGTCACAGTACACTTCTAGAACAATGTACCGAGATTGTACCTAACGATCCCTGCTAACACAGAATTGTCCTACCCCTTACCATATAGTACCGAATATGTCATCACTTCAGTTTTTCTCAACTTTTTTACCGAGCTGTCTATTGCATAACTAAATTGGTAAATATAAGAAGTCATCTAGAAAGGTGATGACATACTCTTGATAGGTGCGACCCAACTAGCCCTGCTGCGTTTCCCCTGTTTTAGTCATTCACGGTTGACGAGGTTTGAGGCTACGTTTTACCTTTCATACATAACACTTCCCTCTTGGAAAGCTAATATTTCCCTCCAATGCAATGCAAGCATTCATCCAGACTAGTTCGTTCTGGGACTGAATGAAACCGAAAGCACTACTTTCTATTGCATCAATTACAGGAAATCCTCCCAAGGGAAATATAAAATAGCCCTTGCACTTTAAAACTCCATCTTCGGTTCCATGCACTTCAAGATGTCTTCAACATGAAACGTTGAGTTGGATCGAAGTGGTTTTTGGATAACATATCTGATCCTACTCTCTTCGAAACAACTTCCTATAGTCCCAATAAACTCAATTCCAGTTCTTTAAGAAATACACAAACAAACGATAAGAGTGGAGTTCACCTCCTAACCATTTATGGAATGATTTCCTTATCAAGTATCCTAGAAGAATGAAACAACTTTACACGTACAGTATAGTACCTCCGACGGTAACTGTACCATATAATTCTCGTGTTTCTCCTAGATATTTCCAAAGTTACATTTTAGTCCAGATTTGATAGTCGGTTATTTAAATATCAAATTAACAAACAATCAAACATTGATTCAATCCCATATGGGATTCCCTAAGTCTTTATTAATTAAACTTTAATTAGTCAAATCCCATTATAAAAATTGATCAAAAGATCCTTTCAAAACACTATTTCCAAATACCTTGCATTTCCTTTATAATTGAAAAACATTCATATACTTGTCATAATGGTATAAGTATATTATCAAAACATTTTACTTTTCGTGCCTTGAAAACAAATCATATGCTTATCTCATCAGTATAAGTATATTTACAAACTTAACAAAGTTTTCTTCTTTTCAAATCTCATATTAAATAACTAAACATGTTTTCTTTTTAAAAGCTCATCTCATATTTCAGTTAACTTATAATTTCCAAAATAAAGTTATAACCCACTTTTATAAACCTTTAAGTTAATTTGTAAAATCTCTTTCCAAATCTCTGAAATGATTTACAAATTTTCTTCTCATTTGAAAACTTCTTATAAATCTTCTTAAAGCAATCCTTTATAAAATATCCTTTATAAAACATCATTTGTAATCACCTTTTAAATAAACCTTTTGTTTAATGAAATTTCTTTCTATAGACAAGTTATCATTTATGCATATCTTGATAAAATAATTATATAACTTGCAAAACCATTTATAAACCCTTAACCTCAAATTGGTTAAAGAATTAAAATAAGATTAGAATCATACTTTTTTTCTTCAAAACAAGGCTTAGAACTCCCAATGGTAGTAATTTAATTTACCATTCAATTTCAGTTCCAATCACTTCACGGTTATTTACATAGGTCAGCATGTATGTAAATATAACTCATATCCAAATTATGTCAATATAAGCTAACTAGCATAAACATGTCCAATAACATAAAAGCGGGATGGGATTTTTCCTGCTAGATAGATGTCCAAGATAATTCAATCAATTCAAAGCAGAACTGGGATTTATTCTGCTAACATATAGCCAAACAATTCAATCAATCAATAATAGAATGAGGATTTATTCTGCTAACATATGTCCAAACAGTTCAATCAATTGCCCTATAGCAGAATGATGTTTTATTCTACTAATGGATGTCCATACAACATAACAATCATATTCTAGCTCATTGATGGTTGTCTATCTATTTAATATCACAGACAAGAGATCCCTTGATAAAAATAAATTAACTTAGAAGGAAACCAACTTAAAACATAACAAATAAATTTTAAAATAACTTTTAATAATTAAATCATAATTTAATATAAATTGAAGCTTAAGTAAACCTTAATTAATCAAAATTAAATCATAATTAAACCTTAATTAACTAAAAGTCAATTAATAATTAAACTTTAATCAAATGAACATTTACTTATAATTAATCTCTAATTAAGTTACAATAAAGTAAATAATTAACCTTTAATTAAATAATAATGAATTAACTAATTTAAACTTTAATTAAATAATAATTAAAATAATTAAACTTGATTAAATAGAATAATTCTCTTTTTAATTTAGTTAATCATTAATTAAAACCTCGTAATTAATTAATGAATAACGTACTTAATTAATGCTAATTAATTACAATTTGCTTAACTTAATTACTAATTAATTAATAAATAATGATCCATAATAAATAAATAAATTATCAAAACATACTTAATCAAGTTATACTTAACTTATGTGTTACTAACTAAGTTTGAAAATAGGTTTTCAAAGCATTTTAAAAAAAAGCTTTAAATTTTAGAAATTGAATTTTCCGAACTACATCCATAGCGATATCACTATGCATAACCAAAATTTAACTTGTTTTTAACCTCCCTCGGACTTAACTTATTTAAACTTATTAACCTCTTTTTTCAAAAAACCTAAGTAAGAGTTTAAACTAAACAAAGGTAAGGAAGTTTGGAATCAAAATAAAGTTTAAACTTTGAAATTCTTTTAGTAAATAACTTGATTTTCTTCAAAATGGATCTCAAGTCCTTTCAACACGTTAAGTTTCTAATTTCCATAACCATTCAAACACAAATCCGAACACATACATATAATAAACCATAACTTTACCATACCACATCAAAGGATGCAACTTTATGACGAAACATATTACTTAGTCCACTATTTCAAATCTAAATCCAATCAACATATTAGCAACATGCATATCATTCAAACCATACCATAATCCAACATGAACATCATATATAAATAGCCATATAACCAACATATAAATGATGTTAAAATCATCCCAACAATTATGAATTTACTCACCAAAAATCTTTGAAGACTTGGAATACTTTAGAACTCGCAAAGCGTTTGTAAATTCACCAAAAACCAACTTGAAAATAGGTCACTTTGCACTTGACTTTTTGACCCTTTGCTCTCGGATTTTGATAAAATGATCAAAATATAAGTTTTAGACTATTCTTTCTTCTATCATTTTAAAAAAGAATCACTTGATTTGGATTATTTCTTGAGTAGGATAGGTTAAAACAAGGAGAGCTATTTTTAGACTCAAAATTCGAGGTAAAAGATTGGGTATTTTGACATAGCAATTTTCGAAATTGGAAAAAATGGTCAACTAAATGTTGTAGGTACTGGAATTTTACATGGTTTCAAAGAAAGAAGAACTCCATTTTATTTTGAAATTAGGTAGAAAAGGTTAGTGGAAGCAGGTGGAAAAATGAAGAAACTTATGGCTATTTAGCTCGATTTTTAAAAAAATGTGTATTCACTAGTTTTAGCTTAGGAAATTAGATGGAAAGCTATGGAAGGAGAATGTAACCTAGGAATTTAGGAGGAAGAATAAATGGATTTAAGGTGAAGGGTGCTGTATTTATAGGCAAGAGAGTAGAGAGAAAATTTCCTTTCTACCCTTGGTTTAAAAAATTTAAATAAGCCATCATTTTATTAAGTCACATTTATTCATTTTATATTATATAATAGTTATTTTTAGTCACATCAATCTCCTTTATAAATATATAAATATAATTATTTTTCCTTGTCACAGCAATCTCTTATATATATATATATATATAATTATTATGTCTAGTCACATCAATCTTTTGCATATATAATTATTATGTCTAGTAACATCAATCACTTTTATGAATATATATATATATATAACTAATATGCCTAGTCACATCAATCTCTTTTATATATATATATATATATAATTATGTCTAGTCACATCAATCTCTAGCCATATTTAACTTAAGATAAAACCTAACAAAGTATATTATTATATGGTTAATTATCTCTTATATATGTGTATATAATGTGCACAAAGATGGATAACGTTTTCGATAATTATCCAATGTCGAAAGGTCGAAATTTTGGAAAACATTTTTTGGTCACATTTTCTATTTTTCTATGAACTGTCTATTTTGGTAAACAAATTTTGAAAACGATTTTACGATCACTATTAATTAATTAAAATGAGTTTATTTATCTTTAAAAATTTATTTAGTGACTTTACAAAATATATAAAATTGCTTAGTTTAAGCGACCAAATCCTAGGTTGTTAAGCTTTATCACCATCGGTATTTTGTGGCAGGTCTATCATATTGGCTTTGCTGCCCAGTGATCCCAAATGAGCGGCAGTAAAGACTGAAGTTATGCCCTGATGGATTTCGCTTCCTACATGTGTAGAATCTGTATAGCATACGCGTAGACTCATGGTAAATGGTTAAGAAAAAATTGGTTTAGTGAAGATGGGCTAGTTAACCCTTTAGATAAGTCTTTGAATTGAATTATTAGTACGACATTTAAATTATATATTATTTTACAAAGCCATATATAGGAGTAATTGGTCTTTGTAGCTAGAACCGACTGAGCAACATTGACGATGTGTATGGCCCACTTCATATTTTGAGAAGTATTAAGTGGTTGGGGTTTTTCATAGTGAAATGTTAAGATGTATATATGTACATAGGCATGTGCGTGTGTTGTATAACATACCTTGGAGAATGTTAGCGTGTATGCGCATGTAAGAAGAAACAGTTTAGCCATAAATAAAAAAGATAACATTTAAATGGAAACCAATCGGTATAAGTCTGTGTTATGGATAAAGTATGCAATTTTTCCAATCACCAGAATGTTGTTCTGACCCCCTCCTTATTTCAACCTACATGATATTTTAGAGGGATAGCTCGTAGGAGAATGGAAGAAGTGGTTTATGGAGAAGTATTCTTATTCATGCTCGGTACTCACAAGGCAATTAGATGTCCAGGAAAATCGTTGAACCGAGGTAGTAACCTCAATCAATATTTATGTTATATTATATTTTCCATTCACCAATGGGTTTTCATTGATCGATCTCAATATACTAATGTTAATTTTAGATTAGTAAAACCAACAATCCATGCCCTATTAGACTTGGGTTTCGATTTAGTCGAAATTCAAGCCTATTAAGGCGTGGGTTGTTACATTTGGTATTAGTGCCTAAGTTAGTTGATCATAAGAATTAAGATATTCTAATAGAACATATTTGTACTTTTCTACTAAAAATATATCCTTTACACCGAACTCTACAAATTCTGACTATAAGGTAGTTGTGACCATATTCCGAAAGGATGGGCAAGATGAAAATGAGTTGGGAAGTTTTTTATAGAGTTAAAATTTATGCACCCTACCCTGATTATCTCATGGAGCGTTGGCTGTACCTAAGTCATTAACGAAGAAGAGCATGAGTACAACATATGGAAAATTCTAGAGGTTGGATAGTGTTTGACCTCTTTGTTGAGACTGGGCCGCTTTATGATTAAGGATCTTGATGCATTGGCATTTGAAAATGCACATTTTTCCCAGACAAGTAGGAAATAAGATTCTATGTGTCGTAATCATCCAGAAGCAAGTTATCATAAGGGGATGTTAATGAATCCCTACAAGATAAAAAGTTGGATTTTATTGAAGAGAAGTAAAGTCCATTTTTGAGTTCAACCCCATGTAAAAGAATTTGATAAAATATTTTGGAAATGCCTTGAACGTTTGGATGGGTTTTTCAATGGATTTATCTAAAAAGGTCTATTTGGAAACTATTGTTTTGAAAAGTCTTGATAAAAAAGGGAGTAAATTTTGAAATTCGAAAAATATATAAATATGCATAGTAAAATAAAAAGTTGAAGGATCTTGGTTTAAAAAGTTTTTGGTAAAAAGTGGATTTTTATTTTCAAAACAAATATAACAAAAGAGTGTATGTTTAGCTTGATGGTTTAAAATTGAAACCTTTTAAAATTCTCTCTCCAAAGGGTGGATAAAATGGAAATGACCTGTAAATTAGTTGAAGTATGTGGTAAAAGGGTGCAATGATGCGCCCAACAAAAATAAGAGGAATGTTCCTATACGAAAATAATACGGAGAATAATATCTAGAATATTTTTGTATTTTCGAAGCTTATCGATGGAAGAAACTATAAAAGCTAGGAGTATTATGAAATAAAAGAGGAAAAGGTTCAAAGTGCTAGATGGTAAGATAGGGCATCATCATGTGGAGGACAATAATTTTCAAGGTAATTGGGACTGTGTTGGAGCGAAGAAGATGGCGTTAAACGATTATTATTATTATTATTATTACTATTATTAATTAATCTGGCCCGATAGGCCCGAATAGTGTCTAGGATCAACCTATATCTGAAATTCGACAACTAGTCGACCCCTAGCGATTGACATGTAGCGGTCGATTGGTAACCCTAGTGTAGTCGATCGATTATTGGGTAAAAAAGCGCAAATCAAAGCTCGAACATGGCATATAGCCGCATCCAGGTTTAGCTATCCCCTCATTTCATCGTTCCTTCTCCTCTCTTAAAGAAACAAACCCCTCACCTCCCCCTCAAAGCACCACCGCTTCTCCCTCTCCCATAACAAGTAACGCCACTGCTACCTCCTCCGCCTATAGCACCGCCGCAACCACCGAGCAACCAATAAGCGCCAATAGCGTGCATTAGATCGAGCCTTTCCTCCTATCTCCAGATCTGAACCCAAACTTCCCTCCCCAACCACTACTTAGTCCACGACACCAACTCGAACCTTTGGCACTTCCGTATGCCATCCGGGTCTCACCCCTTAAGAGAATTCTTCTTTCGACAAAAGTGACCAAGAAATCTCTACTTATTTGGTCTCCGCAAATTTCAACTTCCTTAAAGGACAACAAGTAAAATTTGAAGATTTCGCCATCTTTGGACTTGAGGATTTGTTTATGATGGTAGGATTAACACCGATCCTCTACCACAACACTTTTGAGCGAGAATGCTACCCACGTTACCTATGGCTACTTAATGTCCACTTGGAGTACAATTTTGATGAGGATACCAATAATCTCAAGTCGGAAGTGAAGAGAGTCGAGATCGACATGTCTAAAAATGATTTCGGTGAGATTTTGGGGATTGTTGTAACAGACTAAGAGAATGTTGAGATGACTATCAAGAGATTCTTCATCGGATCTTTTTTGGAGAGTCAGAGTTTGTAGGTCAAACAATTTACGACCTACAGCCTACCCCATTGTTCGCATCGTTCAATAGAATATTATTTTGAAGATGGAAATCTTCGATCAGATTTATTTGCTTGTGCAGAGGGCCAGCTATGCCATCATGGGTGGTGTAGCTGTCAATTGGGCTTGTACTATCATGGGGCACTATCTAATTCCTGGATTTGGAATTGCATGGAGCTACATTCCATATTGCCACCCCTTCACCTATATTTTTAAGCGATACAAAGTAATCCGCCATGGAGAGCAGGTATAGAAAAAAGTCCCTACCCCATTCGATAGAGCCTCTCTCAAGAAGATGGGGATCCCTAAGCTACTAGCTGGGACATGATGCTGGAGGATAATAGGGTTTCAAGCTAGTCTCTACCCGACTGGTCCAGGCTAAGCTTCAAGAGATTCAATCTGAGCAATGATGCTAGAGCCATGAGGTGTATAACTGCCATGTAATGCTCATTTCGAGGCCGCGACAATGGCTCGAGCTCATGTAAAGGATCAGGACTATTGCGTAGTCTGTGACTAATATTTTAGGTTTAGTAGTACTATCATTTTCATTTTCCTTCCAGCATTCTTTTCTTTTCCTTAGGCAGTTCGGGCTGTAATCGTTAATCATCTCTTGTTTAATAGACACATACAATATATTATGAGAAGTATTCTGTAACAGCCCACCTTTTTGGATGGTTTGAATCGACAATAAACCACACATGTCTAACACAAACCATTCAAATTGGAGGATTGTCAATGGGGTAAATAAGAAAATAAGAGAAAAGAAGAAAATAAGACACAGAATCTCACAGTCGAATGACAAAATATAATAATCAAATACATTGATTTACAACAATCAAAGTACAAACAATGATATACCAATAATGATACAGCGGAAAATAACTAATAATATAATATACCAAACTCCATCTTCGTCCTCCAGAAATAAAGTCTTCAACATTGAGAAGCTCAGGCTGACTCATGCACATTAAAAAGATAAAACACTCGAGTCGGAACAAAAAGATTTTATGTAAGTTAAATCAATAACAAGTAAATATGAGTGTAATGGCTTCAAAGATGTTTACGGGATTTTACATCTCCTTTCCAGTGTATAACGTGCGTGTAATAACTTAAGAGATGTTGCAGGATTTTCCATCTCCTAAGGATTCGCTAAACTATCTATATGTAGTAATATACGCTATATATGTAGTGTCTACCAATAAAGTAAAGTATTAAAATAACGTTAAAGCATTACGTATATCCCCCTTAACACATTTTTATAGGCATCGTAGTCTATACAGTACGGTAAACTCCACTGTAAACTGGTGGGCTATCAAGGAGCACTCTATAGGTATGACACAAACCAAAATCATAGTGGGCTTGATAAGGTATATGACAAGGCACGTGAGGCAATGCCCAGGGTAGGATTCTACCATTTTGCACTCCCGAACTGGTGGTAACACATAGCAGCTACTACCGTCCATCTCGCAACATACTTCCATAATCAAATCGAATGTGGCTACCAATCAATCACAAAGTAACAGACATGGTATAAAAGAAACGTATCTGTTTAGAGGAATAACTTCACTTGGCCCGGTATAACTCATATTTTAGTCAAATCAAGCTGACCCAAAGGTCAAGGCTACATTCTTACCTCATACAGTTGCATTTGCGAAGCCATACTACTTCATTCTAGATTCTTCACCACGTGCACAGTTGTTAAAGTGGTTTTAGAATTGGCAGAGAGTATGACAATATCCTACCCCAGTCTCCTTAACAACTAAAGGTTTATTTCACACCGTGGTCATTAAAAAAAAACCCAAAAATAGTTTATACCTTCATATCAAGGTACCCATATACTTATTCCAAAAGTATAAATATATTCATAAGTACCAAGGAAGATTTTATTTCAATGAATTTCGAAAATAATTTATAAATCTTTCTTAAACTATTTATAAACTATTTATATGTTTTAAAACCATTTATAAAGCTATTTATAAATCCCAAAAAAGTTTACAACTCTTCTTTTTTTCATAAACTTCTACGCAAATTCCATTAAAATGCTTCCAAATCCCTTTTATACAAATTCTTTATAAAACCCCTTTATAGTATCCCTTAAACGTTTATAAACTCCTTTATAAAACCAATATAAAATCCTTATAAAAAAGTCTTTTAAAAGAAATTCTTTTTATAAAATCCGTTCTAAAATCTCTTACGTAACTTTTACAAATTCCTTAACAAACCTATTACATTTTTATTTATTAAAATTATTATAAAATCTGTATTTATTATATTAAATTGAACTTAAATAATCCTCTTAAAACTATATTAAATATTTTATTAAATTAATTTTTATATAAATCTCTTAAAACAATATTAATATTTTTTAAATAAAAATTTAAACTATTTAACATATATTTTTAAAACTAAATAAAATTTTCAGTAAAAATCTTAAATTTACTTTTAAAACCATTTATTAACTTATAATTTGAAGCTTTGACACATTAAAATAAATTATTTTCCAAATATAAATTTTAACTAAAATCATTAAATTAATTTAAAATTCAAATTTATAAATCAGATATTCTTCACTATGTAGAAAATAATTTAACATCGACCAACGACGTCCGTATATAATTTTCTACCCTATGGTCAATACATAGGATATGTATTATTTCAGCACCAAATAGTTAAATTTTCGGGTATTTATCATTTCATTCTGTACCCTGAATCAAAAATTTCCAAATAAATAAAATCGTTTGGGTAAATATCATTTCAACCTATAACGATTTTCCCTAATCTATAAGATGATTCGATTATGTATCATTTCAACCCATAGTGATTTTTCCTAACAACAAACTAAGGAAACTCGCAGTTTGATAAAAAAAACATAACATCCAATCATCCAAAATGTCAACAAATAAACATCCATCACAATCAATATCCAAATTAGTTAATAAATCACAACAATTAACTAGTTATCAATATTAGGAATTTAACTATCAATTTAATTTCTATATTAATTTAAATGGCAATTTAATTCAAATTAAATTTAAATGACAATTCAAATTACGAAACAACAATCAATAAAAATTTATCAACTCATAAATTTAATTCAACTAGTATAAGAAGGTTTAGTATGGCGTGAATGTGTTAAATCACTCACCTTTGATTTAATCGTCGACTAAAAATTCAAATAAAGCCCAAAATTTGAACAGTTTCAAAATGCAACCAAACAAATTCCATAATGTCCAGAATTTTAATATGAACCCAACGCGAGAAACTGCGTCCAAATCTGAGCTCATATGAAAAAAAAGTTACGAACGTCAGAAGTTTAAAATTAAAATTAAAAATAATAAAGGGCATAATTGTGATTATTCACCTTTCCAAAAACCCTAGCCGCAACATCGCGCTCGAACACATCACCGACCATCGAATTTCATCCAATTTTTGCCACCGCTACGCATGCCTTCACCCAGATCGACCATCGCTAGTGCGAAGCTCGCCTTTGACCGCCTCCTACAACCTCTCACGCGGATGCCACATCGCCCATAGCCACCTCCACTACCACGCCTTTCCTTGGCCATTATAGGCAAATCTAAGTACCCTTGAGATGAACAAAGGCCATGGATGAAAACCGCTTTGCCTCCTCTACGCCGCAGCTCCACTTGATCGCCATATCGATGAGGATCTATCGTCGAAAATCTAATCCTAATATGGACGGTCGAGGCTTCTTCACTAATTTCTAGCCAAACCGAACCTCTAATCGAAAAAAACAATAAATGTAGATTACACTCATTGAGAGCTTCGTAACGATATATAATTTGATATAGTTTGGACATATTAAATTTTCAGATTTGATTTGAAACTGGAATTAGGGTATGAGTTGTTTACCATTGGGAAGGAGGAGATGAGAACATAAATTTGTTTTATATGAATTAGATATAGAAGTTACTAGCATTTTAGAACATATCTATTTATATAAATAGAGATGGATAAGAACAAATGGACAAATCAAATTGGGTCAAATCGATAACAACGACCGAAAAGCCCTTTTTCGTTCCCAAAACGAAAATTGGTCATCTCGTATATCAAAATATAGGTTTTCGATATTTTTAAACTCTATTGAACTAGTTTCACACCCTAATTCTGTTGTATACAGAAGTTAACTTTTAAAATCAAACCATATTCATTTAAATTATATTAATCGATTTCTACGCTTTTCGAGCCTGCACAATCAAACAATAAGTCTGTTCACTATGAAACTCGAAATCTTACAATAATTCACTGTTGCGGATCAGGTGAAACTGGTTTCGTCGAAATCTGAGATAATAGCCAAAATGGCTATTTTAACAAGTCAATTAAATAAATTATTATTAAATTGATTTAATCACTTTTAAATTCAAATTTAAAAGTTAACAATTTTATCTTTCTTGATTATATAAAAAATAATAATCTTTTAAATTGTAATATTCCATGTTAATCTCAAGTTTTAAGCAGTACATTAATTTCAGCGTCAAATTACAACTTTAATCAAATCTCGGTTAATTATATTTTAATTTCAATCAAATTCTTTTATTTCAGTTGACACTCTTATTATTGAATCAACATTTAATTTAAGCTTTATTTACAATTTTAACCAAATTAACTTTGCAGTTATTTCAGTCGATTGGAATTATATTAAATTAGTTGTCAATAACATTTGAACAATATTATTAAATCATATTATAATTATTTTTCATAAATAAATCATAAATTTTAATTTCTCACAATATTAAATATAAAAAATGTTATTTAATTTAATAGTTTTAATTATAAAAAATATGGGTCGTTACGCTCTCCCTCGCTTAAAACTTTTCGTCCTCGAAA
The DNA here is from genome assembly GCA_030765085.1 of Allium cepa. NCBI lineage: Eukaryota > Viridiplantae > Streptophyta > Magnoliopsida > Asparagales > Amaryllidaceae > Allium > Allium cepa. The sequence continues at coordinate 117,442,913 of CM060940.1, read as the reverse complement.
AGAAAGAAGAAGGAATTAAGAAACTTAATATAATTTTGTTCAAAATATTCAATTTACAAATACTTTATATTTACATCATTAAGTTTTAATATAACTTTTAAAATAACAACATTTGCACACAAAAATTCGGCAGTGTCTCATTTGTGCGGCTAAGTCCCAAAAAGTAATAATATTAATAATATTAATATATATATATATATATATATATATCATATTTCAAAAATAAACATCCCAAACTACGGGAAAAGCTGTAAAATATTGTTTCAAAAACCGTAATTTGAAGATGTACCTATTTGTCGAACAAACAAGTTTATTAGTGAAACAAAAAGCTGTAACATCCCGGATTTTTGAGCCATTGAATTTTGAACATTTAATTCATTTTAAATGTTCACTGAGGATTTTTAATTAATTTTGGAACAAAGAGAATCGGGTTCAATTTATAAAATAAATTATAGTTTTTAAAATATGATAATTTAATTCAATTTTGAATAGTAATTAAATATTGGACTGAAACAATTTGGGAATTTAGATGTAAATAGTGATAAAAATGTTTTAAAATTTATTTTTAGTCCATTTGGATTTTAAAAATTGTTGTTGAATTTTTAGAAGGATTTAAAAGTTAATAAGTTATTATTGGAAAATTTATGTTAATTTAATAATGGATTTCATGTTATTAAAATGCAATTTAATCAGATTTTGGTCTGGAATAAGCCAGAATGATTTTTAATGTGATTATAAATTTTATGTAATTTATAATTAAGTTAGTAAAATTTTAAAAGTACAATTTTAAGAGTTTTCGACAATTTTGAAAATCGCTCGATTTAATAGACGAGTTAAAATAGCCTTCCGGGGCACAGTCTCGGAATTCGACGAAACCAATTTCATTGGATCCGTAATAGTTAGTTATTATCGGATTTCAATTTTCGTAGCAATCAGAGCTTTCTTTTAACCGTGGCTGCTCGAAACGCATAGAAATCGTTTTAATCGATTTAATTTTAAATTGATCGTTTAATTCCATAACTCGCGCATACGATCAAATTAGCTTACGAAACCTGTTCCACTGTGTCTGGAACGTGGAAAAACCCTAGGAACGCCTGTCGGAATGCTTAGTTTGGAGTTCGTTTGCGTAGAATGTTAAATTGAGAATTTTATCAATTAAATAATATTAAATAATATATATATATATTAACGTTTTATCCCAAACCCTAATCTATTCCCAGGCCGCCGCTTTTAACGTTCAATGGCCGAAAGCCTCCCAATTTCATCATCAATTATTGATCAACCCACTAATTAATTTCAAAAATCTTCAACTACAAAATGGAAGAACTCAAGGAGATCTATGGATCCTACGGTGGAGATCGCTATTAGCGTGTCATCGAGAGAGTATTTGCGCTGCGTTTGTCAGGAGACAGTGGTCGTCTTTCGCCTCGAGCTTAGCGCCGAGTTCATCATGCCTTTGGCTTTGGGTGTGCATCGCAGTGGGCTTCGTGGTGGCGAGCTCCGATCGAGCTCGATGGCGTCAAGGTAACGGCGATTTCGAACCCCAATCTTGAAGCTATGGGTTCGAACAACCATGTATTATCGCATGCGCGTGAGGAAGAAGAGTTTTGGGGGCGGCCGTGATTTCCTGATGTTGAACGAACGGTCAGATGTGGTTGTGGTAAATGCAAATTAAAATTTAAAAAGGAAATTTGTTTTAAATTCAATTCAAACTTAAAAATCGAATATCTAATGCATACTGTAACAGATTTCAACGAAATTTGCGGCGTCGGAATCGCAGAGATGCGTACTACGCAGTGGTGTAGTGCGGTAATCATTCCGGGCAAGTAGAAATTTAAGTTAAATCGAACGCGGTTCGATTTAATTTAAAATTTCGAACGCTCGCCGAAACACAAGGTGAGTTATTCTCACTCACTTCTGGATACCAGCTAATTTAAATAGTTAATATTTGAATATCTGTGTGATTGGTTGAATATAATTGTCGCTATCAGTTTGGATTGATATTTATATATGTGAGGTGCTAATATTTGTGGATGCTGGGAAAACAGGTTGGAGGAATCCAACTGGATTCTTCACAATGTAACAATTATTTTATAATTGATAATGATGCCTGATTATGTGTTGTGATTGACAAATTTGACATTAAATTGTACTGTGAAATTATTGTATAAATTATAATTATGGAATTTAATTATGAATGGATTAAATTGGGTTTTTACGAAATAAAATGAATTATTAATAATAGAATTTCAAAGAATAAATGTGAAATCTGATTTGGATGGAAAATGTAAAATTGGTAAAATTGGGATTTGAAATACAGCGGAAATTTACCAATTGACAAATGTGAAGTGTAGATTTCTGGAAATGAATTCTATGGAAATTATAATTTGGTTTAAAATAACAATGGATTATTTTAATAATGAATAGTGTTATCCAGAAAATTAAAATATGTTAAAATGAAGCTTTCGATTTTAAATTAACAGTTTTAAATGTAAATAGAATATTTTGAAATGCCGTTTTTCATTGGGATTTTATTTAAGTAAAATTTAATTATGGTTTTTCATTGAAAAATTCTCCAAATTTATTTTATTTAAAAATGATTTAACACCTATATTTCAAAATGAATTTCCGGATATGGGAAATTGAGATTGAACTTCGGATGAAGATATAGATAAGTATGGAATTGGGAATTTATGTTGTAAACATAAATTGAATTGAAATAAATCGGTTGGATTTATATGAAGGATACTTTGGGATGTTTGAACGGGAAAGTGTTTTCCCAGGGAAAAACCAAGTTAGTGTTTTAAAAGATTTATTTAATTAAAAGTTAAAGTTTAAATTGTTTAAAGAGTATTTTTTTTAAGAAATGGTTATTTAAAGAAGAAATTAATAAACTTTGTTTTATAATCATTTGTTTTAAGTTATTGGTAAAGGCTAGTATTATTCTTTTAAACTCCACTTTTAAATTTAGTAAACCAAACCCTTATTTAAATCCAGTTTATATCTTATTAAATAATGCTATGTAAAAACGTTTTGAAATTATATTGTAAGTAAATAAATAGAAGTAATTTTCATATTTTAAAGTATATTTCAGTATAAAGTATTTTAACCATTTTTAAAGAAAAATGTTTAAGCTTGGTCTTTCCAATGGGAACAAATGGTAATGGAATTTACCGTGAAAAGGAAGAATTTTGGGAAATTGTTTTCAAATGAGCATTGAAAATTTGAAAATATATCTTGTAAGAGATATTTGAGTACAATAAATAATTGGGAATTATTTATTGTGTGATGAACGCTTATGGATGCAAATTGATAGTTAAATCACCGACTATCAATATTGGACAAATGCGTTGATCATTTCGAAGAGACCGGGATCGAGTTTTATTTCTCGAAAACCACTTCGATCCGGTTTGTACGTTTCTTTCGGAAAAAAAACATGTTCGGAGTCGAAGATGGAGCAGTGAAGTGCAAGGGCTAGTCGCTACTAATCCTGAGGATATTTCCAAAAAGGATGTCGTAGGAATAGTGCCTTCGGTTTTGTTCGTACCCGGGACGGACTTGGATGGACGAATGCTTTCGGAACATCGTCAGGTGGGCGATGGGCATTCTAAGTGAAACGTACTAAAAGGTAACGCTTAACCTCAAGCCTCATCAAATGGGAATGACTGAAAATCAAGGGATATGCAGCAAGGCTTCGTGGGTAGCCCCCACTGGAGAGTAAGGTCATCCCTGTCTAGTTGTCCCTTTTATTTCGGCTTAGTGGTGCGGTTGCTAATCCCAACCGCTGGGTGATCTTATTCGGAACTGTCCAGTAAGGGATGGGTCCGGCCTTGTGTTGCAGGGGATCGGGAGTGGTCCTCGGTACGGTGATCTAGGCCCCGTACTGTGACAGGTGGTACCCCAGTGCCTAGTCATTGTTGGAAATCCATTCTCCCTACGAGCCTTGTACGAGTTTTGTTTGTATTACCCACTTTTGTGGCTAGTAGCTGGAATTTAATAGATGCAACAATTTCGGCTATTTTATAAGTATTTGTAAATAGACCCTACTATAATATTAGAGGATTTCTATAAAATGTGTTTTAGCTATCGTAAGGTAAAAACCCGACATGTTTATTTGTGGCGTGGTCTTACGAGATGCTTTTGTTTTCAAAGGATTTTTGAAACTTTAATAATCAATTCGGATGCATTATTATCAGTTGGTATTCCAGACTGACTCGGGTATTATTTCATTATAATGCTCGGGTCAGACCGAGTATTATTTGTTCAGGATAGGTTGCTATGGAGCAGAAAAGGAGCTGGAGTCCATGACGTATTATCTATACTTATATATATTCCGCTGCTGTGATTGTATGGTTTGTCTGATTGGTAATTTGATGTATGAGATACTCTGATGATGTGATGTATAAAACTGATATAGTTTTCATTTTATGTAAAGTTGTATATTTACTATTATATTTTATTCCGCTGCGACTGTGAGATTCTGATACTGTTTAGTTTCTTCTTCTTCCATCTCTTCTTCTTTAACCCTAATGGTTCGTATTTCTGTGCCACTTGAGTTAATAGAGGTAGAATAGTGTTGATTCAAGGGGTACGGATTTGCGGGCCGTTACACTTGGTATCTGAGCTTAGGTTGGCGACAACCTAGGCTTTGGTGGGGGAAATTACTCATTAAATAAAGTCAATAACACTCTATAATGAGTTGAGTGCAATAATAGATATGAGAGCATACTTGTTAGTGGATATAAAATTGTTTTTATACTGTGTTGACTTATCGGTTGAGTGTTTATGAATTCTGGTCGGTACGGAAAGCACAACCGTATCGATAGGGGTTTCTAAACTCTTAAACAAGATAAACCGACATAGTATTATTTTTAAAGTGGGTAAATGAAATAATTTTACCCAAATTATATTTTGATATAAAAGAAATAATTTTCTGAAAATATTATATATTTGGATGATTGGTTGTTAATACTATAATCAACTAAGAATCTAAAGTCTGATCTAAATTTGAATTGGTTATAATCAAATAAATTCTATAAGTATAAATTATACAAAAGAAGAATAACTAAATTTAAACTAAATCCGAATTTAAACCCCGGAAGTTTTAAAAAGGATTTTAAATGTATTGAAAACAAAGTTTGAAAATTTAAAATCCTAGGAAGGTTTGAAATGTTTGCTAAGGAGTTTGAAGGCAATAATGGAATATTATTTTGGAAAGAATGTTTGAAGGGAAATTGTTCTGAAATGAATTTGGGAAAGTAAGAAAGCATTGAACTCACTTCAGTCGCTGGAAAATAATCCTGATGATGCTGGCCACATCATTAGAATTCATTTTCGAGTTTCTAAAGTGATGGATTGCTACCAAAATAATTTGGGTATGACATTGTTTGGACTAGTATGAGAAACAAGTGACTTTAGAATTTTCAAAAAGGGAAATTGTTTTACCAGATTGTTTTAGAATTTGGGATTTGATTTGAATATCAAATGGAAATGTGTTGATTTATCAAATCAGTTTCGAAATTAAATCGGGTAATTGAAACCTGGGAATCCTGTTTACATTAAAATGTAAAATTGAAATAAGTCAACTGTAACCTTGAAAGTAAAGTTGATTTAAGTGAAAAAGGAAAAATGAAAATGTTAATCCTGAAATTAAAATTTAATTTGGGTAAATGGAAGTGAATGAAGATATTGAAGTGACTAGAGAATTTGAATTTAACTTGGGATATGTTAAGTAAATTGAAATTAGAATTAAAGAGTTTCTGAACTAAATTGAAATGTAAATGACCTTGTATTTGTGGGTCATTGTGTAATAAATTGTAACCATAAGCTATTAAGTGTTATTATTATAATCTGAAATTGTGAATTTAAAATTTGCAAAGGATTAAGGTGTAAGAAATTGTGTATCTTTAAGAATTCAGTGATACATATGTATATAGAAAATTAGAATTGTGATTATAAGATGAAAGTAACTTAAATGAGCAATATAAGCATTTAAGTAAATAAGTTGGTGAACTTATAAATAGGAAATGGAATTTATAATCACAGGTGATGAATAGTTGAATGGTAGGGTGAATTCAAATCTAATGCTGAATGAAATGTGAGTTAAGATAAGAAGAAGTGAGCTATAAAAGGGTGTGGATGAACTTAAAATAGAAAATAAGTTTTGAATTTATTTATGGAGAAATAAATTGGATTGAAATGAAATTCAAAATTCAGTTGCATTATGAACAATATTGGTGAAACTAAATTCTTATTTACAATAGTAAAGGTGATGATATAAATTCAAGATGGCTAACTAAATTTGGTCGAAATTGAATTAGAATTGGAAAAGAATTAAATTGAAAGGAAAATTAACTTAGAAAGTGAATAAAGTTTTAACTCAACTAAATTCAAAGGAATTGTCTGAGAATGAATTTAGTGTAAGCTAAATTAAATGGAGTTTGTTTTGGCATGAATAGAATTTTGATAGTTGGTCAAAATTTGGAAAGTAAATAAAAATCCAATTGTGGCATGGGATTTAAATTTGTGGTAACAAATATTGAAGTGTGAATGAAAAAGGGAATTAGATTATAATGGTGATCGTTTGAATTGTGAATAAATTCAAAAGAATGAAATGATTTAAAGTGGTTTCTTTGCTAATAAAATAAATCTGGAATGGACTAAATGAATAAGCAAAGTGCATTAACATTGTAAATGAATTGGAATTGGTTTGGATGAGAATCAAATGAAGAAAGGAAAAAAAATTGATGTAAGAAGATAATGGAAATATTGTATGATTTAAACAACACAAGTAAATTGAAAACAATAATGTGGATGAGCTTTATTAAGTAATCTTGAATGAAATTTGTTAAATAATAAAATTGAAATGCAAGTGAAAAAGAAATTTTAATTAATTATTGTGATAAATTAAGGATGTATGGGTTGTAAATAATCCAGGATGGAATGAAAATTAATATAATCTAAGTAGAATTAATTTTAATGGGTATAAGCCTAAGTGGTGGTTATTTTGCTCGAATAACATGAAAATTGCATGTATTTGGAATTGAGTTGTTTAACAAGCATTTGAAAATTGATTTTTGAATAAATTGATATGGATTGGAATAAAATTCAAAGAGCTTGTATATGGATGCAAGTGAATTGATTCGAAGAAGCAAACAAAGATGGTTTTAAATTAATTAGATAAATGCAATCTAATTAAGTGATTTTGCATATGAATGGAAATAGATCATAAAAGAAATGCAAATGTTTCAAGTTTAAAATAAAATTTGATTGTAAATCAAATTGGGAATGTAAGTTAAAGTAAAGAAATGCAAATAAGGCATATGTAGATCATATTGAAATAAAAATGAATTGGTTGTAATAAATATGAATGGTATAGTAAACTTGAATATAAATCATTCAAGTGAAATAGAATGAAGTTGGTTTGGATGAAAGTAGAATGGGCTAAAATTTTAATAAATGGATTTGAGTATAGATGTAAGAGAGTTATAATAGAAATGCAAATGCAACAAATTAAATGAAAATTGGCTTGGTGAATCAATTCGGAAATTGGGTAAAGTATAAATTGGAATAGCGAAACTTGTATGTAAATCCTTTGTGTGAAATAAAATGGAATTTGGCATTAGAAAAGGAACTTTGTATATGCTTTAAAATATGATTTACCTATGAAATTGTGCAAAGTGTTGTTTGGGATGTAAATGGATATGTTGGCTTACATTTATATTAGAAATGTTGATTAAAATGTTCATATCTTTGAAACTGATGAGTTTGTTGAGTAAGTATAGGTACGGGAGGCGTTCGAGAGAGTTGGAGCGCGTATATGCGTTATATTAGCCAATTGCTATTAACATTTGCTAAAAAAAGTACGCCTACACAAATATAATTGGGAAATGGTATATATATTGTGATATATTTTGGTTTCCGATCGTGTGGGTCGATGTATATATATTTATCTGTATCGCGAAAGCTCCTCCGTACAAGGGAGAATCTGCCAAAAATTTTCAGAAATTTTGGGAGCTAGAATTTTTTTGGGATTTTGGGAAAAATTTATTAACTTGGAAAGTTATTTTGAAATACGTTAGAATTTAAAGCTTTAGAGCAAGTAAAACAAATGAATGTGGGATTGAGCTAAAGGGATTTGGAAAGTGTATATATGTTTTAACTAAAGAAGTATGAGTTAAGTTAATGAGTGTAGAAGCATTACTTTCATTAGCGACAAGTTGATTTCAAATAACAATTGGAAATAAAGGATTTTGGAATAGGATTGAATTAGTAGTTTCGATTTGAAACTAAAGGATTTGGGAAAAGTGAATTTGAGCGAAGTGAAATTTAGATTTCACTAAGTAAGTTTGTTTTTGGGTCTGGAAGCATTCTTCTACCTTAGCAAATTTCGCGGACGAAATTTTTGTAAGGGGGAAGGAATGTAACATCCCGGATTTTTGAGCCATTGAATTTTGAACATTTAATTCATTTTAAATGTTCACTGAGGATTTTTAATTAATTTGGGAACAAAGAGAATCGGGTTCAATTTATAAAATAAGTTATAGGTTTTAAAATATGATAATTTAATTCAATTTTGAATAGTAATTAAATATTGGACTGAAACAATTTGGGAATTTAGATGTAAATAGTGATAAAAATGTTTTAAAATTTATTTTTAGTCCATTTGGATTTTAAAAAGTGTTGTTGAATTTTTAGAAGGATTTAAAAGTTAATAAGTTATTATTGGAAAATTTATGTTAATTTAATAATGGATTTCATATTATTAAAATGCAATTTAATCGGATTTTGGTCTGGAATGAGCCAGAATGATTTTTAATATGATTATAAATTTTATGTAATTTATTATTAAGTTAGTAAAATTTTATAAGTACAATTTTAAGCGTTTTCGACAATTTTGAAAATCGCTCGATTTAATAGACGAGTTAAAATAGCCTTCCGGGGCACAGTCTCAGAATTTGACGAAACCAGTTCCATTGGATCCGTAATAGTTAGTTATTATCGAATTTCCATTTTCGTAGCAATCGGAGTTGTCGTTTAACCGTGGTAGCTCGAAACGATCTCGAAACGCATAGAAATCGTTTTAATCGATTTAATTTTAAATTGATCGTTTAATTACGTAACTCGCGCATACGATCAAATTAGCTTACGAAACCTGTTCCATTGTGTCTGGAACGCAGAAAAACCCTAGGAACGCCTGTCGGAACGCTTAGTTTGGAGTTCGTTTGCATAGAATGTTAAATTGAGAATTTTATCAATTAAATAATATTAAATTATATATATATATATATATATCTATATATATATATATATATTAACGTTTTATCCAAAACCCTAATCTATTCCCAAGCCGCCGCTTTTAATGTTCAATGGCCGAAAGCCTCCCAATTTCATCATCAATTATCGATCAACCCACTAATTAATTTCAAAAATCTTCAACTACAAAATGAAAGAACTCAAGGGGATCTATGGATCCTACGGTGGAGATCTCTATTAGCGTGTCGTCGAGAGAGTATTTGTGCTGCGTTTGTCAGGAGATTGTGCTCGTCTTTCGCCTTGAGTTTAGCGCCGAGTTCATCGTGCCTTCGGCTTTGGGTGTGCGTCGCAGTGGGCTTCGTGGTGGCGAGCTCCGATCGAGCTCGATGGCGTCAGGGTAACGGCGATTTCGAAACCCAATCTTGCGGCTATGGGTTCGAACAACCCTGTATTATCGCATACGCGTGAGGAAGAAGAGTTTTGGGGGCGGCCGTGATTTCTCGATGTTGAATGAACGGCCAGACGTGGTTGTGGTAAATGCAAATTAAAATTTAAAAAGGAAATTTGTTTTAAATTCAGTTCAAACTTAAAAATCGAATATCTAATGCATACTGTAACAGATTTCAACGAAATTTGCGACGTCGGAATCGCAGAGATGCGTACTACGCAGTGGTGCAGTGCGGTAATCATTCCGGGCAAGTAGAAATTAAAGTTAAATCGAACGCGGTTCGATTTAATTTAAAATTTCGAACGCTCGCCGAAACTCAAGGTGAGTTATTCTCACTCACTTCTGGATACTAGCTAATTTAAATAGTTAATATTTGAATATCTGTGTGATTGGTTGAATATAATTGTCGCTATCAGTTTGGATTGATATTTATATATGTGAGGTGCTAATATTTGTGGATGCAGTGAAAACAGGTTGGAGGAATCCAACTAGATTCCTCACAATGTAACAATTATTTTATAATTGATAATGATGCCTGATTATGTTTTGTGATTGACAAATTTGAAATTAAATTGTACTGTGAAATTGTTGTATAAATTATAATTACGGAATTTAATTATGAATGGATTAAATTGGGTTTTTACGAAATAAAATGAATTATTAATAATAGAATTTCAAAGAATAAATGTGAAATCTGATTTGGATGGAAAGTGTAAAATTGGTAAAATTGGGATTTGAAATACAGTGGAAATTTACCAATTGACAAATGTGAAGTGTAGATTTCTGGAAATGAATTCTATGGAAATTATAATTTGGTTTAAAATAACAATGGATTATTTTAATAATGAATAGTGTTATCCGGAAAATTAAAATATGTTAAAATGAAGCTTTCGATTTTAAATTAACAGTTTTAAATGTAAATAGAATATTTTGAAATGTCGTTTTTCATTGGGATTTTATTTAAGTAAAATTTAAATATGGTTTTTCATTGAAAAATTCTCCAAATTTATTTTATTTAAAAATGATTTAATACCTATATTTCAAAATGAATTTCCGGATATAGGAAATTGAGATTGAACTTCGGATGAAGATATAGATAAGTATGGAGTTGGGAATTTATGTTGTAAACATAAATTGAATTGAAATAAATCGGTTGGATTTATATGAAGGATACTTTGGGATGTTTGAACGGGAAAGTGTTTTCCCAGGGAAAAACCAAGTTAGTGTTTTAAAAGATTTATTTAATTAAAAGTTAAAGTTTAAATTGTTTAAAGAGTATTTTTTTTTTAAGAAATGGTTATTTAAAGAAGAAATTAACAAACTTTGTTTTATAATCATTTGTTTTAAGTTATTGGTGAAGTCTAGTATTATTCTTTTAAACTCCACTTTTAAGTTTAGTAAACCAAACCCTTATTTAAATCTAGTTTATATCTTATTAAATAATGCTATGTAAAAACGTTTTGAAATTATATTGTAAGTAAATAAATAGAAGTAATTTTCATATTTTAAAGTATATTTTAGTATAAAGTATTTTAACTGTTTTTAAAGCAAAATGTTTAAGCTTGGTCTTTCCAATGGGAACAAATGGTAATGGAATTTACCGTGAAAAGGAAGAATTTTGGGAAATTGTTTTCAAATGAGCTCTGAAAATTTGAAAATATATCTTGTAAGAGATATTTGAGTATAATAAATAATTGGGAATTGTTTATTGTGTGATGAATGCTTATGGATGCAAATTGATAGTTAAATCACCGACTATCAATATTGGACAAATGCATTGATCGTTTCGAAGAGACCTGGATCGAGTTTTATTTCTCGAAAACCACTTCGATCCGATTTGTACGTTTCATTCGGAAAAAAAACGTGTTCAGAGTCGAAGATGGAGCAGTGAAGTGCAAGGGCTAGTCGCTACTAATCCTGAGGATATTTCCAAAAAGGATGTAGTAGGAATAGTGCCTTCGGTTCCGTTCGAACCTGGGACGGACCTGTATGGACGAATGCTTTTGGAACATCGTCAGGTGGGCGATGGGCATTCTGAGTGAAACGTACTAAAAGGTAACGCTTAGCCTCAAGCCTCATCAAATGGGAATGACTGAAAATCAGGGGATATGCTGCAAGGCATCGTGGGTAGCCCCACTGGAGAGTAAGGTCATCCTAGATGTCCCTTTTATTTCGGCTTAGTGGTGCGGTTGCTGATCCCAACCGTGGGGTGATCTTATTCGAAACTGTCCAGTAAGGAATGGGTCCGGCCTTGTGTTGCAGGGGATCGGGAGTGGTCCTCGGTACGGTGATCTAGGCCCCGTACTGTGACAGGTGGTACCCCAGTGCCTAGTCGTTGTTGGAAATCCATTCTCCCTATAAGCCTTGTACGAGTTTTGTTTGTATTACCCACTTTTGTGGATAGTAGCTGGAATTTAATAGATGTAACAATTTCGGCTATTTTATAAGTATTTGTAAATAGACCCTACTATAATATCAGAGGATTTCTATAAAATGTGTTTTAGCTATCGTAAGGTAAAAACCCGACATGTTTATTTGTGGCGTGGTCTTACGAGATGCTTTTGTTTTCAAAGGATTTTTGAAACTTTAATAATCAATTTAGATGCATTATTATCAGCTGGTATTCCAGACTGACCGGGTGTTATTTCATTATAATGCTCAGGTCAGACCGAGTATTATTTGTTCAGGATAGGTTGCTATGGAGCAGAAAAGGAGCTGGGGTCCGTGACGTATTATCTATACTTATATATATTCCGCTGCTGTGATTGTATGGTTTGTCTGATTGGTAATTTGATGTATGAGATACTCTGATGATGTGATGTATAAAACTGGTATAGTTTTCATTTTATGTAAAGTTATATATTTACTATTATATTTTATTCCACTGCGACTGTGAGATTCCGATACTGTTTAGTTTCTTCTTCTTCTATCTCTTCTTCTTTAACCCTAATGGTTCGTATTTTTGTGCCACTTGAGTTAATAGAGGTAGAATAGTGTTGATTCAAGCGGTACGGATTTGCGGGCCGTTACAAAAGCAGTAGCTATTGCTTTCATAATCATGTATTTCACTTAAATATTCCAAAGAGTTAAAATGATGTGAAAGGATAATATTTTAGTTGTTTTGAATCAGTAGCACAAGCAACATTTAATATATAAATATAATACATACATATATATATATATATATATATATATATATGCGAACAAAAGTAGTACAACCATTATATGCAACAAAAGAATCCATCAACCATTTATAGCAACTAAAACCAATAGTTTGTCCAGGTTTAGAAACTTTTAATCGTCCAAGAGGGATAAATAAACTACCAAGTGTACCTGACGCTCAACAGCCTTAGATAATTTCTTAATAGATTATTCATACATCGTTAAACAATTCGTAGTATCATTTTCAAAACTTCCCATTGACCAACAACAAAGAATTTAAGTATTATTTAAATTTGCATGATGTACATAAATCTTTTACACACAATATCTATTCTAGTCGCTTGCTTGAATATACACATTCCAATTTCGAACTAGTATTGTTAACTCGACCTCTCTAATGCGGACTCTGATCTGATTTCTTGATTTGAAATTTTTGTTTTTCTTTCATAGCCATAAACCATAATAGAAAACATCAAATTCATATCAAAAATTCGTGTCAATTGTTCGCCGCCAAGAATCAAGCAAAAAATCCTAATTCGAACTGGTGTGAATTATTATAAATCTTGTATTCAAATCTGAATCAGAACTGTTATGCGAATAAAATGATTTACGCACAATTTACATATTCTATTAGTTTCTTTTCACATTATTATTTACTTTTCATTTATTTTAATTAATTCACATAATAATTCCCTTTTTTTAGTTTTTCTTCATTACTTGCACAATTTATTTCCCATCAATATTTGAAATCAGCAATGACTCCATTATTGAAGTATTATGTACATTTCATTACAGTTAGTTTCATATTTATTATTTACTTATATATAATTTGATGTCCATTTTATTATTAATATTCATCAATGAATCATTTCAGTCATTTTCTTGAGTTTATAATCATTTACTTAAACAGTATTCACTTTGTTTTCTGTTTAATTTAATTACCAGCATTTAAAAATATTAACTTATGTTTAAGATATTTCTTGTAATATCTTAAATTTTCATTTATAAACATATATTCATTTTAAAGTATTTTTGTCATTAAGCTTTTACTTGTATAATATTCTATTACATATCCATATTAACATTTCAACTTTTTAAATATTTCCCGTAAGTTTTATATATGTTTTAGAATGTAATCGAGTGTTATACAAATTATCTTATTCATTTTAGTTAGCAAAATATTCGATAATTTACATCTTCTAAATTTCATTATCCTTTAAATTACAAGTGACAAATCTCCATTTTCTTTATAGTTTCATTAGTCACTTAGCTTCTAATTTCTTATTTTTCATTTTAGAAGTTTCCAACTATTAAAATTTCACTTTATTTCTGTAACTGAAAATCATTAATTTAACAGGGACTTAAGAACCAAATATCGATTCATTTCATATAATTTAGAAATATTATATATATACTCATATCTTATATATATATCATACTTAACAAAATAAAAAATAAATTTTTTTATCTAGACAAATGTGTAGCAAAGCTACTACAGTGGTCTTCCCACTTTGAAACTCCAAAATGAATGTCGATGATGTCGCGATCATCACCAAAATTATTTTCCAGCAACAGAAGAGGGGAGTACTGAACTTATTTCCTTTTAAAATTCTTTTAAAATATTTTTTTCAAATCACATTGAAAATATTTATATCGAAAAATACTTCCAACTAATATTTATATCATATTCCAAAATATTTTGAAAAACAATTTTAAAACCTCAGAACTTAAGTTCTCATATTTCCAATTCATATTCACTTTATATGTAAATCCTATTTTGCAACCAATATTTATAAAATTTCACTACCTAATAAACAAGCATATCACATACAACTATATCCATTTATAAAAATTATTCTTTTATGTACAAATTATAGTACTAGTTAAAATTATTTCATTTATGATATTTCAAAACAATAAGTGCCAGTCTGCTTTATTGAGTGTTTAGAAATCTCTATAAATGACAGATCATTCTATGTACCAATCAGAATTCACAAATACCCAACAGAAAAAATTAACACAATAGAAAGCATTTTTATATCACTAACAAATACGCTCCCTCATATATATACTCTCAAACTCATTCTAGGGTATTAACAACCCTATCATTAATGAGTTAACCCCTAACATGCTAAGGTATCTATAAACCAAAGCTCTAACACCAACTGTGATGACCCACCTTTTTGGATGGTTTAAATTTACAATAAACCACACATGTCTAACTCAAACCATTCAAAAGGGAGAATGGTCAGTGGGGTAAATAAGAAAATAAGATAAAAGAAGAAAACAAAACACTGAATCTCACAGCGGAATGATAAAATATAATAATCAAATAAACAGTTCATGAAGCTGTTTTATAATATACATTTGATTACATAATTTTTTATAACAATCAGAGTACAGGCAATGACATACCAATAGTGATGCGGTGGAAAATTACTAATAATATAATATACCAAACTCTGTCTTCGTCCTGTAGAAATAAAGTTTTCAACACTGAAATATTTAGGTTGACCCAAACGTTATGAAAAGACAAAACACTCGAGGCAGAAGTAAAAGATCTTATGTAAGTTAAATCAACAAGTAAATATGAGTGTAATGTCTTCAGAGATGTTTATGGGATTTTTACATCTCCTATCCAGTGTACAACATGCGTGCAATAACTTAAGAGATGTTTTAGGATTTTCCGTCTTCTATGGATCTGTTAAACTATCTATACGTAGTAATATATGCTATATATGTAGTGTCTATCCCTAAAGTAAAGTTTTATAGCGTTACATTGTTACCCATATCCTCCTTAACACATTTTTATAGGCATCATAGTCTATCAGTACCATAAACTCCACTGTAAACTGGTTGACTATCAGGGAGCACTCCATAGGTGTGACACAAACCACAATCATAGTGGACTCGATAAGGCATATGAAAAGGCACGCGAGGCAATGCTCAGGGTAGGATTCTACCGTTTTGCACTCCCGGACTGGTGGTTATGCATAGTAGCTACAACCGTCCAACTCGGAACACACTCCCATAATCAAATCGAATGTAGCCACCAATCAATCAAAATGTAACATATATGGTATTGAAGAAGCATGTCCAATCGGAGGAGCGACCTCACTTGGCCCGGTATAGCTCCTGTTTTAGTCATATCAAGCTGACCCAAAGGTCACGACTATGTTCTTACCTCATACAATAGCATTCGTCAAACCATCCTACTTCATTATGGATTTTTCACCACGTGCATAGTTGTTAAAGGCTTTTCGGAATTGGTGGAGAGTATGACAATATCCGTCCCCGGTCTCTTACATGACCAAATGCTTATTTCGCACCGTGGTCATTAAAAAAATCCCAAAAATAGTTCTGCCTTCATATCAAGATATCCATATACTTATTCCAAAAGTATAAATATATTCATAAATACCGAGGAAGATTTTATTTCAATCAGTTTCGAAAATAATTTATAAATATTTCTTAAACCATTCATAAACTATTTATATGCTTTAAAACCATTCATATAGCTATTTATAAATTCCAAAATAGTTTACAACTCTTTCCATTTTCGTAAACTTCTACACAAATTCCTTTAAAATTCTTCCAAATCCCCTTTATACAAATTCTTATAAAAATCCCTTTATAAAATCCTTTAAACATTTATAAAGTCCTTTATAAAACAAATATAAAATCCTTTATAAAAAAATTTTAAAAAAAATTCTTTTTATAAAATCATTATAAAGTCTCTTACAAAACTTTTATAATTTCCTTACAAAACCACTAACAATTTTATTATTCAAGTTATTATAAAATCTATATTTGTTATATTAAATTGAATTTAAATAATCCTCCAAAAACCGTATTAAATATTTTATTAAATTAAATTTTATATAAATCTCTTAAATCTATACTAATATTTATTAAATAAAAATGTAAACGTTTAAAATATATTTTTAAAACTAAATAAAATTATAAGTAAAAATCTTAAATTTACTTTTAAAACCATATATTAACTTATTATTTGAAGCTTTAAAACATATAAAATAAATTATTTGCCAAATATAAATTTTAAATAAATCATTAAATTAAATTTAAAATTCAAATTATAAATCAGACATACTTTGCTATTTAAAAATAGTTTAATACCCACCAACGGTGTCTGTATGTAATTTTCTACCCTATGGTCAAATAATAGGGTATGTATTATTTCAACCTCAAATAGTTAAATTTCTCGATATATACCATATCAACCCGTATCCCGAATCAAAAATTTCCAAATCAATAAAATCGCTTGGGTAAGTATCATTTCAACCAATAATGATTTTCCCTAATCTATAAAATCATTCGTGTATGTATGATTTCAACCCATAGTCATTTTTCCTAACAATAAACAAAGGGAACTTGTAGTGTGATAACAATATAACATTACAAGTTATCCAAAATGTCAACAAATAAACATCCATCATAATCAACATTCAAATCAGTCAATAAATCACAACAATTAACTGGTATTAATATGAGTTATTTAACTATCAATTTAATTTCACTATTAATTTAAATCGAAATTTAATTCAAATTAAATTTAAAGATAATTTAAATTACCAAACAGCAATCAATAAATTTCTTTTGAATTGATAAATTTAATTCAACTAACATAAGATGGTTTAGTATGGCGTGAGTCGGTTAAATCATTCACCTTTGATTTATCATCGATAAAAATTCAGATAAAGCCCAAAATTTGAATAGTCTTAGAATGCAGCCAAACTATTTCCATAATGTCTAAAATTTCGATACAAACCCATTGCAAGAAATCGCGTCCAAATCTGAGCTCGTATGAAAAAGTTATGGATGTTAGAAGGTTTAAAATTAAAATTAATAAAGGGCATAATTGTAATTAGTTCACCTTCCCAGAAACCCTAGCAGCAACATCGCGCTCGAACACATCATTGGCCATCGAAGTTCATCCAAATTCTGCCACTGCTATGCATGCCTTCACCCAGATCGACCATCGCCAGTGCGAAGCTCACCTCCTGCCACCACCTATGACCCCACGCATGGTTGCCATATCTTCCATAGCTATCTCCGCCGCCGCGCCTTTTCTTCACCGTTCCGGGCGAATCCAAGCACCCCTGAAATAAACAAAGCTAATGGATGAAGGCTGCATCGCCTCCTCTACTCCGTAGTATCACTCGATCTCCATATCGATGAAGATCCACCATCGAAAAGCAAACCCTAATTATTACAAAACATAATGTTATGATAGAGAGTTGTTATAAGCGAATGGATAAATAATGAAGTTAAGGTTTTTTCCAATTGACAATGAGTGACCAAAACCATTAAGAAAACTCCATGTCTCTTCTTCACTCATTTCTCCCATTGTTATAAACATTAAATAAAATCCAAAGATGACAAAAATGAAGGTTATCTGCAATGGAAAAGGAGAAACTAAAGCAAAACAACTTCAAAGAGGAAGCTATCTATTTTAAAGAAGGAAACTAAGTTAGATCTTCATTTTGGTTAGTGATATTAACTTTAATTTCGAGTTCACCTTATGCAGGATCAGATTTGTGTTTTCACCTAAACTTTAGCGTGTTTAAATGCATGAATATGAATTGTTTATTGGATATGAATGAGCATATATGTTTTATATGGAAGTTGGTAAACTATTTTAATCGTAATCGGAACGAATGAGCTCTAATCGTCATAATTTTTTTATTGGAAGTGTAAAATGTGATCTTGAGATGACTTTTGAATTGGAGATTTTCTCTTATTTTTATAGTTTAGATTGATTTTCCAAAGGGAAATGAGTTGGTTGTGAATTAATTAATTTAAAATGCGGAAACTAATTGTTTTAACCAAAAAATTTACGTTTGATAAATAAAGCTGAAGTTGAATTTTACGATATTTTTTCTTGATATTTTCCATGTAAGTTGGAATTAATATAAATTAATAAATTAAAGAGGAAATGAATGAAAAATTGTAAAAATCGCTTAATTCATTAAGCATATAATATATAAGATATTTCTTGGTAATATGCCAAAGAACTTAATAAAAGAAAAGACAGAACAAATGTAAATTTGATAAGTGCTAAATTCGATCAAAAATATTGCTTTGTTAAGTAATAAACCGGTTTTTAGTTTAATAACGAATATGTTATTTTATCCTTTTTTATGAAAAGACGTGTTTCCAGTTCCAAGTATGTTACGTGTTCAATAACTTATAAACTGTGTTTTCATTAACGAGAAAGCCGTGTTTTTGTTAACATATAAGCTATGTTTCCATTAGCTTAAAAAGCATGTTTTTGCTAGCAAGTGTAACATGTTATTCATTAGGTTATAAAGTATGATTTTGTTAACAAAATCATGGCTCGATTATCTTTAGATACTACATTTTCATAAGAAAAATATCATGTTTGGTCAGAAAAGAGTTATGTTTTCTTTAACCCAAAAGCTTCGTTTTCTTTATATAAAGGCATGTTTTCATAAGCTAAAGACTATGCTTTCACTAGATCAGAAAAGCATGTTTTCAGCAGCAGAACAATATTTCGTTATTTCAAAGGAACATATTTTCGAAAACAAAAGCAAATGTTTTCATTGACATTAGTTATATTTCCATTATCACATAATGTGCATCTTCATTAACTAAAGAGTACGTATTTCTAGCATTGTGATGCGTGATTTCATTAGTCTTCGAGCATACTTTTGCTAGCAATAAAAATATCCTTTCGGTAGCATTTTAGAAGCCAATTTCCATAGCATTGGACTTGATTTTTTATGGCGCTTAAAGTTTGAAAATGTAAAGCTACGTTTATATTAATATAAAAACTTATAAAAGGAATGGAAATTGATAAATCTTTAACATAAGCTAGAAAAATGATGAAAGTATTCATTATAGTATGTAAAACTAATTTATCTAAGGAACTGAATTGTTTACTTGACTAATGTAAGGGCCTATAGATGGTGTAGGTTTCACTAATATCATATGAAAGTGTTTATTTGGTCAAAATGCAAGAGTCTCTTAATGGTGCAGGTTACAGCAGTAATATGTGACGAAATGATATGAACCAATTTTATAAGTATACTCACTCGTGTAAAGAATATAGAAGATAAGTTGCAAGACAAAATTAAATTCTAGTTTAAGTGAATATGATTGGAAAAATAACTCTTATGTGAGCAAGATGAAATCATCATGGATGTAATTACTAATTAAAATAAATGAATCACCAACATGAAATGAAACAATTTTCAAGAACAGGGAGGCTATTTACGCATAGCAACATCACCAGTGGATGGCCACTCATTCACTTTGGGGGTTAACCTAACTAGGGATAACTTGATCCTCCTAGGAGCGAGATGAGCTAGTGATAGATATACCTCGTGTGGTAACCAACGACTGTGATTTATTGAAATAGGTAAATGAAACCTAAATAAAAGTATAGATTATACTCACGATTGGAAATGGTAATATATGAATTGGTTCATAATGTGATGATAAAAGTATAGATTATAATTGTGATATGAGATTTCGTAGTGACCCATAATTTTGAACTCTTCATCTTTGAATATCGAAACATTTAAAATATGGTTAAATTTTATAAAAGTGATTTTATAACCTTGTAGAACTCAATTTAATTAATAACTAATGGTAGAAAACTTGTTTTTAAAACTTATTTACAAAAATAAATAATTTGAAGAAATATTGATAATGTGATCGAAAAACATTTTATCCGTAAATGGATTTTTATTCAAGTCTAAATAACATATGACGTCATTAATAACTAGTAAATATATTTTGACTAAATATGGTTAACTAAATCTACTTTACAAAGCTTCTAAAAGGTCATTAGGAATTAGATATATAGTGGAGATATTTCTTTTGGCTTGTAAAGTGGAAAGAAAGTCACATGAGGGGATGTTCTTTGGCTGACTGTAGGAGGTAGAGGGTATGGTGACCTATTGAATACCTATATAAGGGACACTAAGGCTAATGAATCCCTCTACAAAATTTTAAGCAAGTAAAGTAAGGCTCTTCACTCTCTTATTCTCCTCTTCGTAACTTTCTGAAACAATTATCAAACCAAACTCTTTCTAAACTCTTGCTATAAACCTTAAACAACATAGCAAAACCTTTCATTAATTGGAGCTTGAAGATTTTGACCACACAGTCCTCCACGCACCATGCCTGTGAGAATTTTAGGCAATTTATAGCCTAGGCCGTGAGCAAAAAGTGGGTAGAAGGAATTTTGGAGCTTGTATGGTTGAGGTAGGAAGTGGACGCAAGGTCGAGGTTTAAGCTTGGTTTTGTACGTGTTGAAGGTTGAGCATACTCACAATTTTGAATGTATATGAAGTGTATATATGCTTGTTTAAATTATAGTAAATTGTTTGACTATTTATCAATTATATAACTCTTATGACTCTTGCTTTGGAAAGCAAATGACATGTGTAAAATGATGTATTGGGACTTGTATGGATTTCTATGACTTGTTGCATAGCCTTGAGATAATGCACATAACTTTGGTTGGACTTTGATTGAATTGGACATGAATATTGAAATCATTTTATAGCGACTAGTCACTATGGAAGCACTTAGAAATGCACTTGTGTTCGACAATTTCTATAATATTTCGGTGAGAGATCCCTAAGGACTTATTGACTTTCTATGATTTTTTGCAAAGCCTTAATGTAACACCCTAGAGTGTTATGTAAAATTTAATGAGGATTTAATAATAGAAATTTAAACAGATATTTAATAAGGTAGGTAAATTTAATAAAACAAGAACTAAAAGATTTTTTTACAGATGTCCGAATTTGGCTATGAAACCTACTTCACTGCATTCGTAATGTTTTTTGGACGATTTTCGTATATAATACTTCGAAATCTGAGCTAGTATAGGAAAGTTATGGGCATCGTAAAGATTTAGGACAAAATAATTGAAAAAATAACAAGCATTACATAACACACCCATGTCGACCATGGGGTATCGTTGTGAACCTATAGCAGCCAACCATGGGTCATCTAGGGTCAACCATGGGTCATCTAGGGTCAACCATGGATGATGAAAACATAGAAAAATGGGAACATAACCGAAAGCGTTGTTCGACGGTTCCGATCATTCTTTCGTGTTGGAATTTTGGTTACCGGATGTGATGTTAGAGAAGTATTCTTTAGCCCAAATCTACGCCCTTAGTTTACTCATAATCTCTATAAATTGGAACCTAAGCTAACCCTAGAATCAATAGAAAAGTTTACTGTAACAATACTCTATCAAAATCCAATCTCGCCTCTAACCCTCATTCTTCTTCAAATATTAAAATAAAATCAACCTAGAAGAACACAATCAAGTGAATCTTGAAGAAGCAAATGAAGCTAACATACGGAGGGGAAATTCTTAGGAAAAGAAAATAGGAAATGCATGTGCGTAAGGTGAGTGGGAACAAATTTAATTAGTGGTTGATTACAGTTTATGTTAGGACTTATAGAGAAGCTAGTTCCCTAGGAGTATATGTTAGGTCAATGTAGTGTTGGGTAAATATTTTTACCCAATTTAGAATGGTAGTCGGTTCGAAGCGATGTATTTTCGCAAATAGCACTCGCAGGAGGTTCCAACGGTGGATGTGCAATCGACATGTATGCTTGAAGGAGTAGGTCCAGCATAATGGGAGGTCCGGGTATTCATAAATTCTTGACGCACCCAATACAATTAAAAAGGAGAACCAAGAGAGCGCAATAAAAGGCCAATGCTATGATCAAGAGGTGGATGCGATTGTACATGAAGAGACATTGTGATAAGTCGGCATTTTGAGTTCTTTTTCTCCAGGCGTAGTAAGAGGAAATATTCCCAGTAGCATAATTGCACTGATAATAGTGGGAGCTTAGCCCACAGTAGCATAGTGGTGGTGATAGTACAGGGAATTTAACCTATAGTAGCCTTGTGGTGGTGTTTTCATGATTAGTAGCATTATGACTATGTATACATGATTTAGTAGCCTAGCGGTATTTTTTACAACGAGTAGCTCTAGGACATGAGATTCAATCCTTAGTTCAATCCATTTTATTAGCCTATACAAATTGCAGTGTAGGAATGTATAAACAGAAACTTTAGGTAACATACCTTACGAATTCACAGACACTTGTATCACATCTTATATTATCCAGAGTAGTATTGAAGCAACTGCATATGATTATCATATATTAAACTTGTATTCATTCACCAGATTTTTGTTTGACTAACTCCCTTCTTATCATTTTTTCTCATACAGAATGATAGTTTTGTAGTTTATTTGGCATAATATGTAGAGCAAGGAGCTTCACGTTGGAGTTCTGATATTCTTGTTGTCTATCATGTCTCTACTTACTGTATTATAAGTTTGTAAAACATATATTGTACTCTGAAATAGTGTATATGGTAAATAAAGTGTTTTGTAAATTGTTTTTTGAAATGTCTATTTTTTAGTACTTATATTTTAATTCCTTCCTCCTTGAGATCTGAATGTGTATAAGGTCTTAGAACTTACCATTATAATTATCACTACAATGTTTTAAAACCTAACAGCTCATATTTCTTGGCATGACGCGAGTTCGAAAGTCATATTAAGCTTTAGATCGGTGTGTCAAAAAGTGTGGGTTGTTAAACTTGAGATGATGCACATAGGTTTGGTTAGACGGTGACTGAACCGGACTTGAATATTGAAATGGTTTTAAAGCGACTAGCTGCTATAGAAGCACTTAGAAATGCCTTCTGTTCAACAATTTCTATAATATTTCATAGAGAGAGATCTAGGGGTTTCTCAACTTAATTGTGATGTATATTGAGTATTTTGACTAATGCGAAAAGATGGGACATTAGAAAGATAGTAGCATATCGAAAAATGGTAAAATTTTCAAGTGTAGAAAACTGCCCTAGTTCACTGTCTATTATAACACTCAATGACGGCATTTTTTGGCAGCCATTGTATCTATGAACCAATATTTACATCATTCTGGAAATGCTACAGTTTTTTTTGAACTATAATTGTTTAAAAATGACTTCTAGTCTAAGTATTTTTCTTCAATATGTTTATAAGTCATTTCTAACATATATTAGAGTATTTTAAAAGCAGTTGGAATTTAAATATAGTTTTAATAATAAATTATCAATTATTAAAGTAGAAGGGTTATTTAAATAAAAAACAAGCTTTTTTATAGTTTTAAAAAATTTATAAAGTATTTATTATTCAGTAATATTTCAAATAAATGTTTAAACCATAATTATAAGTATTTTTATTTATACATAGTTTTTAGAAAATTAGTTAATTATTTTAATAAAGTATTAAAAAGCTTAAGTTATAGAATATTTTTAAATTGTTTTTAGAATTTTATTTAATATCATAGCTCATAAATAAATTACTATATATATCATTTTAAAAGGTTTCAAATTATAACAAAATGTTTTACAATGGGATTTATAAGTTACTTAAGTAGCTTAATCATGCATTATTTTATTTACTTGTTTTTGGAAAGTTATTAATGCTATACTTAGAACTAAAGCCGACTAAGTAGGTTGTCTATCTGTGAGAGTTAGTAATGATGTTTGTGTAGAGTTTAGAAGCAATAGTGCTCTACTTACTGTCTTTACTCTGGGATATTAAGTTGAGAAGGTCGGAAACATGATGTGTATATGGAACTTGATTTTTATAAGCGATCATTTTAAAACTAGATAGTTGATTAGTCGACTATCAAACTCGATCCAATAACTCAAAAAGTATACAAAGGCTTCACTGCTTCACTACTTCATATTGTAACGAGACGGATTTTGCCCGCTCAAAAATCAACATCCATACTTCAAATCGTACTCGAATGCCATAGATTCGACCGTTCAAATCCGATTCGCCGGAGCTTATAACAACATTAAGTAAATAACACAGCGGAATAAAAGAATAATACATTGATATACAGCTTTGATACAATATCTGATACAACAGATGATCTAATAGATATCAATATACATCAGAGATATGATACAATAAAATAGCAGCGGAAAAGAAAATAGATGACAACATCTAGCAACGGAACAATAACTCTAAGATAGTCTTCAAAAGAGAACTCCGAGAACTGCAACTCCATCTCCAAGAATCAATCCAGCAATAGCTCGAACCCCCAATAACGATGCACCAAGCTAAGCAAGACTGGTGTGATCCAAAGACTGAACTAGCTCCAGATAATCCACTATATCCAACTATCTGAAAACCCAACTCTAGACTGCTCGTGTAGAAATATAATGAGCACCCAGAGTTTAGGAAAGAAACAATAAACTCCGGATCATTCGTGGGACTGGTGTGAGCAACAAAAACAGTTTATCTTTTAAAACATTCAACAAAAGATTTTCAAAGTCAATTCGCAATGCTTTTAAAAATGAGACTACCATAAGACCTCCCGCCACACACACAATGCAAACGCAGACTTGGAGGAGATTTCTTCTTATGTTAGTCAAAGATGCTTGATACGCATTAAAAAGAAACATTTGGATTTTATTACTAGTGCATAGTGTAGAACAAACCATTTCGAAAGTAGAATATAAATCTTAGCCAGCATAGGTACCATTATATTATGCCTACTATAGCTACCATATTAGATGGCAGGTTCTACAACTAATACTGTACAAGGCTCGTATTGTTTCTTTGGATTTCCAACGAATGATCAGGCCAAGGAACTTCCCATTGACACATGAGAACGCCTCTGGAAGGACGTCCCCGAGAACCAAACCGGATCTCTGCCAACACAAGGCCGGGTTACCCCTAACTGGGTAACTACTGACACGAGTATGCCATCCCCCGATCGTAAACGACCTTTCTCACGGGATCCCGATAACCAACAACCACAAAGTAATAAATTCGCAGTAACCACATAGGTTAAATATCTGGGCTCCATACCATGATACCACCTCTATCCAGAAGGAAATGCACATACCCTAAAGGGAGCTACCCCTCATAACCTTGCCGCATCTTTCCTGTTTTGACCATTTCCGGGGTGTAAGGCTCGACGAAGTCTCGTCCACAAAAACACGCTTTATACAAAAGCTGTGCTTTGGGTCAACAAATGATCATAGAAATGATCACCAAGATAGACGATCAAACAAATGATCCTATCATAAATAATCAACACAATGATCATTTCACAGCAACACTCAGCATGTCACATTACCAAATTGGGAATATATCGCTGATAACATTCAACTACATAACCTCTGAGATCGTACGTCTCAGAGAAGGGTGTTAAGCTAAGAGAATAAATTCTCCGCCACCAACAGAAATATATTTGAAAGGAATCAGCTTCATATCTCAACTTGTAATGTCAGACATACTATCCATACAAGTCTGTTCTGGGTTCGAACAGAACCGAAGGCACTTACAAAGAAGTCCTTGCAATCCGGATATTCACTAATCACGTTTGGACTTCCCATCACAGATGGAGTCTCTATACCGGGGACCATTCGATGCAAAGACATTCGACGAGTTGTCCTTACGCTTTCAAAAATATCCGGTCTTCACCACCGGTCTTTAATTGCTATCCATAACGACGTATCACATATTCGGAATGGGTTATACGACACAAAGGTCCTTTCCCGGCTAAACCGAATAGTGAGCGAAAATATTTTCAAAACATATGGATATGGGATTTCAATTAAGTCACAACTTATTACCCAAAACTTTTCTTCAAATGGCTTAACAAATTACCATTTTCAATCTTTAAACAAAAAGATTCATTTTCACAACCTTTAACGGTTTTAAACAATTTTCACATTTTAATCTTTTAAATAAAAGATTCAATCACAGATTTTCCAAATCAATTTTCATTTCAATTTGATTAACTCGTTAAATCTTTAAATCAAAGATTTAACTTATAGCCTTCAAAACAATTTCATTTCAATTTGATTTAAGCAAATCATCAATTTAAATCTGTTAAAAATAAACAGATTTAATTCATAGCTTTCAAAAAGAATTCATTCATAACTTAGGAAAATCATTTCTCTATTCAATCTTGAAATTCCCCTAATTAACTGGAATCTCAGTTCTTATCTAAAAGTGTTTATCATTTGAAAACAACAGTTTTCATTTTGGAAATCTGATTCATTTATACGACTTGAAATCCTTGGGTTAAATTCAAATTCCCAAAACCATACCTTTAAAAATGGTTTAAATTCATACAAACCTGTTTATAATATCTTTAACCATAATTTCCAATCATCGAATTCAGTTCCAAATATCGAATTCAAATTTAAATTGAATTATTTAATTTCAAAACTTGATCAAGTAAATTAAAATAAATTTTAACTTGAAATTTCATTCCAAAAGCTTTTCACATTTATTCCGATTCCATTTCCAAAACATTTGAATTCAAATATTCAATTTTTATAAATCATTTCAAAATCTGTGACTTAATCGATTTCCTCGTGAAATCCATATTTGTGTGTGTATGGTGTGGTCCAGGGTTTTAACACAATAGTGCAACATCATTCAATCATCACAGATCAAATACAACAATATATTCGATAAGCGATATAAATTTATAACGCTTATCTTTCATACACAGATTCGCAGACATATATATATATCACAGATAATAAATTTCATCATAGATCACAACACAAATCAGGATAATCATAAAGCATCATATAACAGGGATATCAAACAGTTTAACATCCAATATAATCCAAACATGCATAAATAGGATTAATTTAATTATCTGATTAATTTAAATCAGATTAAATTTCTATGAATAATTCTTCTCACATTTATTATCAAAATAAATTTCAAGTAAATGATCCTCATTAACTATTCATAATTATTTAAGTACTATTCTTAAGTAATTAACTCAATTTAACTATTGTTAATTATCATTTAATTAACCTTTAAAATCATATGTTTAATCACTGATTATTTAATTAATTAAGTTCTAAACTGTAACTTAATAAATCTTAATTACTTGATTAAATAACCTCAAGCATTTGTTTAAAAGACAACTCTTTATTAAACCAATGAATCTTATTTACAAATTTATTTACCTTAATTAATTTAACTCAAATCTTAATTTCTTGATTAAATAAATTTATCAATTATTCACTTGAACTAATTTAATGAGTGCATATCATTTTATCTTTACTAATTCAATTTAAAAACCTTTTCTAACTAGTGTTTTAATTATCATCACAAATCAAATTTAAACAATTTAAATATTAAAACTTCTTTGATTTCAGACTAGGATTCAAATTATCTTTAATTCAAATTTAAATTTAATTTTAAACTTTTAATTTCAACTTGCTTAAATTTTTCATTTAAAATTTCAACTTCATTTCAAATTTCTTTAATATATTTTGAATTGTTTTTAAGTTATTAAAACAATTTAAATTTAAAACTTATTTATGTTCAAACTAAACTCTACATTCAACTTGAATTTATATTAATATTTCAATTTGAACTAAGCTTTAAAAAAATCTTGGTTTAAAATTTAATTTGGGTTTTAAAATTTCCAAACCAAAACAGCTTCAGGTTTCAGGTTAAAAATTGAAACAGGAATTCGACCCGAGACCCCCTGCTAATGCTTCGAGTTAGAATTCGAAACGCATGTGTATTTCCCGAGTCTCTCCCCTGTCTTCACGCAACCCCTTTCCCCTGATCCTATCTTCTTCCCTCTCTTTTTTTTTCTTTATAACTGTTAAGTAAAAAACAAAAACAAAAAGACACGAAACAACTCACGCAAAACTCAAGCAAAAACCCGTGTTCCTTCTCCTTCCCCAAAGACGCAACATCATCAGGCACTGAACAATACCATGTGCACGTGCACAGGTGATCGAATCACCTCCGATCAACTATGACGTCTTCCTCAAGTCAGCCATCACTCTCGAAACCCATTCCAATCATCAGATCGACGATGCAATCTCGGAAATCAAATTTGAGTCTTTAAACTCAAACCTGGAACGAAGAATGCAAACTGGAACCAACAAATCATCACCTAAACCTTCCTCGTCCAGGCACTCTCGATCACCAGCTCCCTCAAAATTCTGGCCACATCACCGCAACCTTCCTACGCAGCCATCCCCCTCGGTGCGATCGCCCCAATTTCTTCGTCGACGTCGCAGTTATCAAATTCCGATCATCTCTCTAAACTTATGGTTAAACCCTAATCTGAACTCGTTCGACCAACTCACGTAGTACAAAATTCTTTCGACAATTTTCCTGAATTCTACGAAGATCAAGCAAGCTTCAGACAAAATTTCAACATTTTAAAATCATTCAATCACTGGGAATTTGGTAAAAAGCAATTTTAGTTCAACTTGAAATTGCCCTCAACATACTTGATGAAAAATCGAAATTTTTGTTTTAAAAATCTAGTTTTCGAATAACAATTCCCAATATATACTTGAAGCATCGATTCATCATGTTCGAATTTTTCATATATTTGAGTTACTCTGTAAAAATCAATTTTTTTCACTGTATATTTCTATTCTTCTTAAATCTATTTTTAGATTCTAGTTCATACTTCAATACGTAACTTTCTTTTGAAACCAAAGCCTAATGATAATTTGATAATATGAGTTTGAGTTTTGTTTCTTGTTTGATAGCAACCTGTAAGCTCAGAAAGGAAGAAAACAAAAGAACAGAGGAGAAAGGAACAACAACTCACAGATCAACTTCACAAAAACAAACAGAGCTTCATACACCAAGTATTTATACTCAAACTTGATGATATTTAAGTATCAATATAAATTTGTTTACTCACAGTGATTTTTATTCAAACATAAGTTACTCACTTGCTTAGATTGAACAGGGCTTTTACTTTGAATCAGGCTTTTGAAATTGCCAGCTGAAATCACCTTCTTTGATTTCTCTGGTTGTAGTTTGTTTGAGTTTTGAAATGATGCCACTTTATTTTTGTTTATGATGGACTAAACTGATGAAATGAAGAAGTGGATGTATATAAAAGAAAGGTGTACAGAGTGATGATATGGTTTGTACAAAATAGTATGGCTGAGGTGCTTACATTCCTTTTTCTCGGCTAATATCATGCTTTTGCTTATGTACTTGATATGTTTTTATTTGTTTGTTATTTGCTTTTACAGGTTGTTTTTGTTTGGTTTGAACGAACAAGTGTATATGGATGGGTATGTACCAATATGAATGTATAAATAAAGGAACAGGTTTGTACAGAGAGGTATTTCTTTTGTTTATACTTTATTTTGTTTATACTTGCCTTGCCTTACCCAGGTTGATGCTGCATTACTTGCTTTAACATGCTTGTTTTTCCAGTTCATGAATATTTTTCCTTACTTATTTTCTTACTTACCTGGCAGCTCATGCCTGCATACTTAGGAATATAAGTGAAGTCCTTTTACTTGCCTGCAGGTCGCATACTTAAATAAATTTTATCTTGTTTCTTTCTTTTGCTTTATCTTGTCTACACTATTGGCTGCATTATATTGAGTCTGGTTTTGTTTATGCTTATATTTGTATTTGTTTGTATTATTTTGTATTTCATACTTTTGTTTATGTAAGGTTGTGATGAATATTGTTTTCTTGTTTTATACTTTGTTTATTCTCTCACTTGCCTTTGTTTTTCTTTTGTGATCTAATCCAGTTTTATTTTTCTTGTCTGGTTATTTTACTTTGTTTTTATAAGCTTATGCCTTAATTCTTTTATTTATACTTTTGTTTTGTTTATTTATTTTTATTTTTATTTTACACAAATCTGGTTTTCTTCCATAAGCTTTTGCGTATATGTTTGTTTAAGTGTTCATGAAAACATATTTTTTTGTTTTAGTCCTTTGTATTTTATTTGTTTGTTTTATCTTCGTCTACATTCTTTTCATATTTAAATGTATTTTATTTTCTTTAAATCTTCTTGTTTTGTAATACAAATAAATTTCTATTTTATTATGTTGTTAGAATTTAGCACATGTTCTACTTCCTATTTTTTTTTATTAAAATTTATCTCATATTTTTTTTCTATTTCTAGTTTAAATATTTATTGTTATCTTACTTTAATATTTATTGTCTTATATTATTTTATAAACTCAAACCATAAATTTTACAATTCATATCTAATGTATATACATATATATCTCTATATTTATTTTTAAAACTATTTATTTAAGATTTTATTTCAAATCCAATATAAATATATATTCACATATATACAAATTGTCAAATCCATATGACTTCATATATTTTCTAGTCGAATCGGGGAAACTCGCTTCCATTTAATTAATTTATCTTACAATTTTATTCAAAAATTCATTTAATTATCAATTTAAATTAAATTAAAATCTAGGGTCGTTACAAACTTCCCCCCTTAAAAGAATTTCGTCCTCGAAATTCGCAGGCACGAAAACAACAAAGATAGATGAAAGATAGAGAAATATCTTTTCAGATCAGCCTGGATATCAGTTCTGCATTTGGCTCACCAAATCAGAATATCAACAATAGATATAAGAAATTACAATAGAATTTCAAATTTGGTTTTAAACGAAATCGTTTTATTTATACAATTTAAATCATTCTTCATATTCTACTAATCAATTTAACTCAAATTAAAATTTCAAATTTATTCAAATTTTCTAATTTATTTAAAATTTCCAATCTCAATTTTCAAATTCATATCCATTAAAGTTTAAATCAAAAACTGATAAGAAACCGATGAAGATACGAAGTAAAGATTTCCCACAACGATTCGTAGGACTGCCATCATCACACCGAAACTTCTTTCTGGAGCTATCACGAAGAAATAAAAAGGGTTTGAAAAGACGAATCAAAGAATATTGATAGAGAAAATTATTTCCATTGTTGTTGCAGAGTATCGACCAATTATAGTCGTATTTCCCTGTCCCCTATCTCGTTCTGTTCTTGCACTCATACTTACTATCAGTGGAAAGTAAGAGAATTTACTGAGGCATTCAAATGGATATCTTAGGGATTACTCATTCTAGGATTTACTTCACCCTATCTCTAATTAATGTGTTACACTCCTGAGCTAAAATTCAACCTTAGCTCTGATACCAAATGTAACGAGACGGATTTTGCCCGCTCAAAAATCGACATCCATACTTCAAATCGTACTCGAATGCCATAGATTCGACCGTTCAAATCCGATTCGCCGGAGCTTATAACAACATTAAGTAAATAACACAGCGGAATAAAAGAATAATACATTGATATACAGCTTTGATACAATATCTGATACAACAGATGATCCAATAGATATCAATATACATCAGAGATATGATACAATAAAATAGCAGCGGAAAAGAAAATAGATGACAACATCTAGCAGCGGAACAATAACTCTAAGATAGTCTTCAAAAGAGAACTCCGAGAACTGCAACTCCATCTCCAAGAATCAATCCAGCAATAGCTCGAACCCCCAATAACGATGCACCAAGCTAAGCAAGACTGGTGTGATCCAAAGACTGAACTAGCTCCAGATAATCCACTATATCCAACTATCTGAAAACCCAACTCTAGACTGCTCGTGTAGAAATATAATGAGCACCCAGAGTTTAGGAGAGAAACAATAAACTCCGGATCAGTCGTGGGACTGGTGTGAGCAACAAAAACAGTTTATCTTTTAAAACATTCAACAAAAGATTTTCAAAGTCAATTCGCAATGCTTTTAAAAATGAGACTACCATAAGACCTCCCGCCACACACACAATGCAAACGCAGACTTGGAGGAGATTTCGTCTTATGTTAGTCAAAGATGCTTGATACGCATTAAAAAGAAACATTTGGATTTTATTACTAGTGCATAGTGTAGAACAAACCATTTCGAAAGTAGAATATAAATCTTAGCCAGCATAGGTACCATTATATTATGCCTACTATAGCTACCATATTAGATGGCAGGTTCTACAACTAATACTGTACAAGGCTCGTATTGTTTCTTTGGATTTCCAACGAATGATCAGGCCAAGGAACTTCCCATTGACACATGAGAACGCCTCTGGAAGGACGTCCCCGAGAACCAAACCGGATCTCTGCCAACACAAGGCCGGCTTACCCCTAACTGGGTAACTACTGACACGAGTATGCCATCCCCCGATCGTAAACGACCTTTCTCACGGGATCCCGATAACCAACAACCACAAAGTAATAAATTCGCAGTAACCACATAGGTTAAATATCTGGGCTCCATACCATGATACCACCTCTATCCAGAAGGAAATGCACATACCCTAAAGGGAGCTACCCCTCATAACCTTGCCGCATCTTTCCTGTTTTGACCATTTTCGGGGTGTGAGGCTCGACGAAGTCTCGTCCACAAAAACACGCTTTATACAAAAGCTGTGCTTTGGGTCAACAAATGATCATAGAAATGATCACCAAGATAGACGATCAAACAAATGATCCTATCATAAATAATCAACACAATGATCATTTCACAGCAACACTCAGCATGTCACATTACCAAATTGGGAATATATCGCTGATAACATTCAACTACATAACCTCTGAGCTCGTACGTCTCAGAGAAGGGTGTTAAGCTAAGAGAATAAATTCTCCGCCACCAACAGAAATATATTTGAAAGGAATCAGCTTTATATCTCAACTTGTAATGTCAGACATACTATCCATACAAGTCTGTTCTGGGTTCGAACAGAACCGAAGGCACTTACAAAGAAGTCCTTGCAATCCGAATATTCACTAATCACGTTTGGACTTCCCATCACAGATGGAGTCTCTATACCGGAGACCATTCGATGCAAAGACATTCGGCGAGTTGTCCTTACGCTTTCAAAAATATCCGGTCTTCACCACCGGTCTTCAATTGCTATCCATAACGACGTATCACATATTCGGAATGGGTTATACGACACAAAGGTCCTTTCCCGGCTAAACCGAATAGTGAGCGAAAATATTTTCAAAACATATGGATATGGGATTTCAATTAAGTCACAACTTATTACCCAAAACTTTTCTTCAAATGGCTTAACAAATTACCATTTTTAATCTTTAAACAAAAAGATTCATTTTCACAACCTTTAACGGTTTTAAACAATTTTCACATTTTAATCTTTTAAATAAAAGATTCATTCACAGATTTTCCAAATCAATTTTCATTTAAATTTGATTAACTCGTTAAATCTTTAAATCAAAGATTTAACTTATAGCCTTCAAAACAATTTCATTTCAATTTGATTTAAGCAAATCATCAATTTAAATCTGTTAAAAATAAACAGATTTAATTCACAGCTTTCAAAAAGAATTCATTCATAACTTAGGAAAATCATTTCTCTATTCAATCTTGAAATTCCCCTAATTAACTAGAATCTCAGTTCTTATCTAAAAGTGTTTATCATTTGAAAACAACAGTTTTCATTTTGGAAATCTGATTCATTTATACGAGTTGAAATCCTTGGGTTAAATTCAAATTCCCAAAACCATACCTTTAAAAATGGTTTAAATTCATACAGACCTGTTTATAATATCTTTAACCATAATTTCCAATCATCGAATTCAGTTCCAAATATCGAATTCAAATTTAAATTGAATTATTTAATTTCAAAACTTGATCAAGTAAATTAAAATAAATTTTAACTTGTAATTTCATTCCAAAAGATTTTCACATTTATTCCGATTCCATTTCCAAAACATTTGAATTCAAATATTCAATTTTTATAAATCATTTCAAAATCTGCGACTTAATCGATTTCCTCGTGAAATCCATATTTGTGTGTGTATGGTGTGGTCCACGGTTTTAACACAATAGTGCAACATCATTCAATCATCACAGATCAAATACAACATTATATTCGATAAGCGATATAAATTTATAACGCTTATCTTTCATACACAAATTCGCAGACATATATATATATATATATATATCACAGATAATAAATTTCATCATAGATCACAACACAAATCAGGATAATCATAAAGCATCATATAACAGGGATATCAAACAGTTTAACATCCAATATAATCCAAACATGCATAAATAGGATTAATTTAATTATCTGATTAATTTAAATCAGATTAAATTTCTATGAATAATTCTTCTCACATTTATTATCAAAATAAATTTCAAGTAAATGATCCTCATTAACTATTCATAATTATTTAATTACTATTCTTAAGTAATTAACTCAATTTAACTATTGTTAATTATCATTTAATTAACCTTTAAAATCATATGTTTAATCACTGATTATTTAATTAATTAAGTTCTAAACTGTAACTTAATAAATCTTAATTACTTGATTAAATAACCTCAAGCATTTGTTTAAAAGACAACTCTTTATTAAACCAATGAATCTTATTTACAAATTTATTTACCTTAATTAATTTAACTCGAATCTTAATTTCTTGATTAAATAAATTTATCAATTATTCACTTGAACTAATTTAATGAGTGCATATCATTTTATCTTTACTAATTCAATTTCAAAACCTTTTCTAACTAATGTTTTAATTATCATCACAAATCAAATTTAAACAATTTAAATATTAAAACTTCTTTGATTTCAGACTAGGATTCAAATTATCTTTAATTCAAATTTAAATTTAATTTTAAACTTTTAATTTCAACTTGCTTAAATTTTTCATTTAAAATTTCAACTTCATTTCAAATTTCTTTAATATATTTTGAATTGTTTTTAAGTTATTAAAACAATTTAAATTCAAAACTTATTTATGTTCAAACTAAACTCTACATTCAACTTGAATTTATATTAATATTTCTATTTGAACTAAGCTTTAAAAAAATCTTGGTTTAAAATTTAATTTGGGTTTTAAAATTTCCAAACCAAAACAGCTTCAGGTTTCAGGTTAAAAATTGAAACAGGAATTCGACCCGAAACCCCCTGCTAATGCTTCGAGTTAGAATTCGAAACGCACGTGTATTTCCCGAGTCTCTCCCCTGTCTTCACGCAACCCCTTTCCCCTGATCCTATCTTCTTCCCTCTCTTTTTTTTTCCTTTATAACTGCTAAGTAAAAAACAAAAACAAAAAGACACGAAACAACTCATGCAAAACTCGAGCAAAAACCCGCATTCCTTCTCCTTCCCCAAAGACGCAACATCATCAGGCACTGAACAATACCATGTGCACGTGCACAGGTGATCGAATCACCTCCGATCAACTATGACGTCTTCCTCAAGTCAGCCATCACTCTCGAAACCCATTCCAATCATCAGATCGACGATGCAATCTCGGAAATCAAATTTGAGTCTTTAAACTCAAACCTGGAACGAAGAACGCAAACTGGAACCAACAAATCATCACCTAAACCTTCCTCGTTTAGGCACTCTCGATCACCAGCTCCCTCAAAATTCTGGCCACATCACCGCAACCTTCCTACGCAGCCATCCCCCTCGGTGCGATCGCCCCAATTTCTTCGTCGACGTCGCAGTTATCAAATTCCGATCATCTCTCTAAACTTATGGTTAAACCCTAATCTGAACTCGTTCGACCAAATCACGTAGTACAAAATTCTTTCGACAATTTTCCTGGATTCTACGAAGATCAAGCAAGCTTCAGACAAAATTTCAACATTTTAAAATCATTCAATCACTGGGAATTTGGTAAAAAGCAATTTTAGTTCAACTTGAAATTGCCCTCAACATACTTGATGAAAAATCAAAATTTTTGTTTTAAAAATCTAGTTTTCGAATAACAATTCCTAATATATACTTGAAGCATCGATTCATCATGTTCGAATTTTTCATATATTTGAGTTACTCTGTAAAAATCAATTTTTTTCACTGCATATTTCTATTCTTCTTAAATCTATTTTTAGATTCTAGTTCATACTTCAATACGTAACTTTCTTTTGAAACCAAAGCCTAATGATAATTTGATAATATGAGTTTGCGTTTTGTTTCTTGTTTGATAGCAACCTGTAAGCTCAGAAAGGAAGAAAACAAAAGAACAGAGGAGAAAGGAACAACAACTCACAGATCAACTTCACAAAAACAAACAGAGCTTCATACACCAAGTATTTATACTCAAACTTGATGATATTTAAGTATCAATATAAATTTGTTTACTCACAGTGATTTTTATTCAAACATAAGTTACTCACTTGCTTAGATTGAACAGGGCTTTTACTTTGAATCAGGCTTTTGAAATTGCCAGCTGAAATCACCTTCTTTGATTTCTCTGGTTGTAGTTTGTTTGAGTTTTGAAATGATGCCACTTTATTTTTGTTTATGATGGACTAAACTGATGAAATGAAGAAGTGGATGTATATAAAAGAAAGGTGTACGGAGTGATGATATGGTTTGTACAAAATAGTATGGCTGAGGTGCTTACATTCCTTTTTCTCGGCTAACATCATGCTTTTGCTTATGTACTTGATATGTTTTTATTTGTTTGTTATTTGCTTTTACAGGTTGTTTTTGTTTGGTTTGAACGAAAAAGTGTATATGGATGGGTATGTACCTATATGAATGTATAAATAAAGGAACAGGTTTGTACAGAGAGGTATTTCTTTTGTTTATACTTTATTTTGTTTATACTTGCCTTGCCTTACCCAGGTTGATGCTGCATTACTTGCTTTAACATGCTTGTTTTTCCAGTTCATGAATATTTTTCTCTACTTATTTTCTTACTTACCTGGCACCTCATGCCTGCATACTTAGGAATATAAGTGAAGTCCTTTTACTTGCCTGCAGGTCGCATACTTAAATAAATTTTATCTTGTTTCTTTCTTTTGCTTTATCTTATCTACACTATTGGCTGCATTATATTGAGTCTGGTTTTGTTTATGCTTATATTTGTATTTGTTTGTATTATTTTGTATTGCATACTTTTGTTTATGTAAGGTTGTGATGAATATTGTTTTCTTGTTTTATACTTTGTTTATTCTCTCACTTGCCTTTGTTTTTCTTTTGTGATCTAATCCAGTTTTATTTTTCTTGTCTGGTTATTTTACTTTGTTTTTATAAGCTTATGCCTTAATTCTTTTATTTATACTTTTGTTTTGTTTATTTATTTTTATTTTTATTTTACACAAATCTGGTTTTCTTCCATAAGCTTTTGCGTATATGTTTGTTTAAGTGTTCATGAAAACATATTTTTTTGTTTTAGTCCTTTGTATTTTATTTGTTTGTTTTATCTTCGTCTACATTCTTTTCATATTTAAATGTATTTTATTTTCTTTAAATCTTCTTGTTTTGTAATACAAATAAATTTCTATTTTATTATGTTGTTAGAATTCAACACATGTTCTACTTCCTTTTTTTTTATTAAAATTTATCTCATATTATTTTTTCTATTTCTAGTTTAAATATTTATTGTTATCTTACTTTAATATTTATTGTCTTATATTATTTTATAAACTCAAACCATAAATTTTACAATTCATATCTAATGTATATACATATATATCTCTATATTTATTTTTAAAACTATTTATTTAAGATTTTATTTCAAATCCAATATAAATATATATTCACATATATACAAATTGTCAAATCCATATGACTTCATATATTTTCTAGTCGAATCGGGGAAACTCGCTTCCATTTAAATTAATTTATCTTACAATTTTATTCAAAAATTCATTTAATTATC
This sequence comes from Allium cepa, assembly GCA_030765085.1. Classification (NCBI taxonomy): domain Eukaryota; kingdom Viridiplantae; phylum Streptophyta; class Magnoliopsida; order Asparagales; family Amaryllidaceae; genus Allium; species Allium cepa. Next base: position 117,404,507 of record CM060940.1, on the reverse strand, counting down.
AATTTAAATTAAATTAAAATCTAGGGTCGTTACACATATGGTTTGAGATTCCCTGGGAGGACTCAATAATATGAAACTTCTCTTACTTTAAGAATGTATATACATGAGATCCCCTAGGGAGGGCTCCTTTATATATTATTCACTTACTTATGAAAGAACTGAAATTGAGTTAACCAAAAATTCATCGATTTAGTTTCGAAGAGTCCAAGATTAGATAAGTATGCTTATGTATTAGTTATCGAAAACCACTTCAAAACTAGTATACGAGTCTACGTTTTGAAAGTGGTTGTGAAGTGGAATGTTATAGAGTTGAAGTGTCAATCGAAAAATTAAGTCCAAGGGAGAGGTCAGCATTAACATTCTAGACTAATGCTATAGAGTTGACATGTCTATCCTAAGGTTAAGTTCAAGTCAGCGGACAACATCGGCATTTGTCGAACGTCTTGTGCTGGAATCAATGAAAGGATTCATTATGTATTCGAGTGATGAAAAATCGTGTGAGAGATACTGAATGTGACTTCACTATCGAAAAACAAAAACAAAGTAAGATGTACAACTAGTGGGATTAGCTAACTTGAAAGTTATGTTAATTCCATATCTAAAGATGCTTATCGATGTTGCTGGCAGGAGTTGTTGATATTCGGTATCACATGGTAGGGCATGGACTAGCAATGTTTGCCTTAATGGTATATTTTATCTAGGGATATACATCCCTCAAAAGGTTGCTTTTAACCCTTGTTAGGAGGCCAACTTCAATTTTTTAAGGAGAGCTCCATGAAAATATTCATATGCGAATGTTCCTTAGCAAGTTTGGATGTACTTTAATATTGTTGTGTTGTGAGATGCAAGTAGCACAGCTATTTTCTAATTTATATTCTATGCCATATACACTATCTATTATAACCTTATATCTACTTATCGGATGGTTTGGTTTCTTTTGAGGGAAAACTGTTACGATGATTTGTACTGTCTAAGAAGCTACTGTTATATGGATGCATATATCTTGGGCTCTTATTCCAGACATATGCCTGTCATATGGTTTTTGTTCTCCCCAAATTTCTTGTGTACTCTTTCATGTAGGCTTAGTAAAGCAGGTTTTACTTTGGACACTTTAGAGCTTCCGGAGATGAGCTAGAGGCTTTAGTTTATCTATCTATTTCTATTTCTATTGCACTATTATTATGTATATATTAGCACTGTGAGCACATGCAGTTATGAATTTCCAAGCTGATGATAGTACTTAAGTTTTGTAACTCTATAATTACTCTGTACTTTGGAGTAACCCTTTAAACTGTCTTTTTGTATGTTGTATTTTATAACTCTTCTTATGAGATTATGATGTTATGTTCTTTTTTCCTTGTTCTTTTTCATTTTACTTTGCCCTAACAATCTGTCTTTCTAACACTTAGTGCTTGTCACATGAATACTATGGATGTATTAGCATCGACACTCAAAGGTCAAAATGTTGAGTTGTTTCATTTGGTATCAGAGTGAACGTTTAGCAAATACTCTGGTTTTGTTTGGGCATGGCTCATTAGAGATAGGTAGGTGACCCGTAGAATGAGTTGAGTGTATTATATATATACGTGAGTGTATTTGTATTTTTCTATAAACCTAACCCTTTATAGTATTTACTTAGCAATAAATCTTTCTTTAAAGTAACTCTATCCTTAAGTATCCTAATGATATTTTGCTATGTTAAAGCAGTAAGAACTATGAACACTAGAGCTACTAATGCTAGAGGAGGACGAGGAGAAGTAGAAGTGGAAGCAGTAGTGTTGTTACTAATGGTGGGAATCGAGCACTAAGAAATATCACTCCTATCAAGGAACCAATGGTGAATATAGTGGAAGAGGTCGTGCGGGTTTAGCTAACTTGCTCCGATGTGTTGTGACTTTGAGAAGTAGGACGGTAAAAGGTTAAATGACATTGGGACTATCATTAAGGTTCAGACTTTGCTTAGTTTATGTGATAGTATATTTGGAGACATAGAATTAGATGATGCGATAAAACATCATTTGGCATTATAATATCTAAGTAATGCTGCTATGGGTTGGTGGATTTCGACACCGCAAATGTCTAGGAGAATTACTTATCTTGGGTCCAATTAAAGGAGGTATTTGTGATGAAGCCTATTCTAGAGGCCAAAAAGACTAGGTTGTTTAGGAGTTTCGTAGATCTGCAGTAAGGGGTTATGTCAATTTTTATGTATGAGAACGGGTTCAATGCATTAATTCAGTTTAGGTTAGGATTGGTAGATACACTGCTGAATTTGAAGAAGATGTTCATTATAGGTATGCGTCTATAGCTTCAAAGGGACATGAAAATATCCAAGGATAGTTTGTGAGTCTTATAGGTACAAGTTTGAGGTTCAAGAATTTGGCTCCAAAGCTGTCTATATTGCACTAACTGGGAACAATAAGCGTAAGTTTCAGCTATCGACGGATGTTTCCAATTTAGCTTACTATAAATGTGGAGATAATAGATGTTTTGCCAGGAATCGTAGATCAGGTGGAGGAAGACAAGTGAATAAAGCACTTATTATAAGGGTACCAAAGCATGAGCCATAGACAACTAAAGCATAGTTTGTTCCTAAGCAGAGTTGTTATAACTGCCCAGAAAGGTCATTTTGTTAGAGATTGTCTAATGCTTGGAAAAGAAGAGCAGCTAAGGTTTTGCACTTGCTACAACAACTTCCAATTCTGAAGCTGTAAAGGAGAAGTAGGTTCTTGAAGGTATATCATTTGTTAATGGCACTCCTTTTTGTGTTTTGTTTGATACTGGTGCTTCTCTTAGTTTCATATTTCGTAGTCTTATTGATTGACCAAAATTAGAGCTAGCAATGGCTTTTTAACTCTATTTGAGCACTGAACCCTATGAGAGGGCTCAACGAATCTTAGTATGATAGGTTTAGGGGTTCCAATTACTTACCATGACCTACTCCTTCCATACGATATGTTATTGGATTTCTTGGATTTGATGTATTACTTGGGATGTATTGGTTGTCTTGGAACCATGCTTCCTGGATTGTGTTGAGCAAACTATATCATTGACGGGAGAGGATGGGAAGATTTGGGTAGTGTCTTATGAAGGATCTAATTTGCTTATGTGTAGATTTCTTTATTCTCTTGATGTGGTGGGAGAGGAGTTGGGTTCGATCTTTGTTGTGCAGGAGTTTGCAGATGTGTTTGAAGGGTATCTGGTTTACCACCTCATTGTGAGAATGAATTTTTTATTGATTTGGTTCGAGATGCTAAACATATTGTATTGCCTATTCGTAGGTTATTACCAAAAGAGATGTTAGAGTTAGCCAATTAGGTAAACGATTTGTTGCGTAAAGGCTTGATCCGACCTAATCGATCGAGTTGGGGAACATCCATCGTCTTTGATACAAAGGCAGATGGTTTCTTAAGATTTTGTATAGATTATTGTGAGCTTAATAAGCGGACAAATAGGAGCACGTATCCTTTCCCAAGATAGATGACTTACTCGATTGGCTTCAAAGTGCACGTGTATTTTTTCAACTAGATCTTACCAAAGGGTTTCATCAATTGAGGGTAGCAGAGGAGAGTGTATCTTTAATGGCTTTCAGGTATGATAATTTTTACGAGTGGTTGGTTATGCCATTCTTCCTAACTAATGCTCTAGCATATTTTATGAACTTGATGAATCTGGTTTTCCTGGATGTGTTGAATAAGTTTGTTCTTTTATTTTTGATGATATTCCTATCTACTGTAACATTAAGGAGGACCGTACTCGCTATTTGAGGATTGTACTTGAAACATTGAGAGAGCATGTGTTGAAAGCTATGTTCTTGAAGCATCAACTTTGGCAGTCTGAAATTAGGTTTTTAGGACATGTTCGCTCAATAGAGGATATTTTTGTTATTCAGCAATGGCTATGGCTATTCAAAATTAAAAGAGGCTGGAAAGTGCAACTGAGATTAGGAGCTTCTTGGGGTTAGGAGGTTATTATAAGAGGTTTATTCAGGGTTTCTCGAAAACTGTTTTACACTTATCGAAATTAAAAAAGAAAGTCATAAAATCCATTTGGATTGATAAATGCGAGCAAGCATTCAAAGAGTTGAAGGCAAGGTTGACTAACGCTCCTATTTTGACTATTCTGGATGGAGGTGAGGGTTTAACTGTTTATACATATGCTTATAGGACAAGTTTAGGTGCAGCGTTGATATAGCATGGAAGGGTTATTGCTTATGCTAGTCGGCTACTCAAACCGTATGAATCGAGGTATATGAACCATGGTTTGAAGTTTTTAGCAGTTATTTTTGCATTGAAGATGTGGAGGCATCATTTTCTTAGTAGGAGTTTTGAATTATACACGGTCCACTAATCCTTAAAGTAACTTTCACCCAAAAGAACTTAAACATGAGGTAGCAATGGTGATTAGAGTTTCTTACCACTTATGATCTTGATATTTTGTAAATGCTTTAGAAAGAAAATGTTGTAGCTAAAAAGCTGAGTAGGAGGTATGCAATTATGGCGACTGTAGAAATATGTCGGACACTTATTAGTCAAATTGAAGATAATAAACTGAGAGATCCTTGTATTACAACGATGGCTAATGCGGCATGTGATAATGAGGCTGTGATATCCCGGAAATTTCAAGCAATTAAAAAGTGACAATCTCTTCTATAAATTATTTAAAGTTGGCAAAATTGTTCTTTTAAAACAAATAATATGGATTGTTTATTTTTATATATATAAGGCTTTAAATAGAATTATTATCTACAAATTGAATTTGTGTTTGTTTAAATGTATATTTATGTTAATTTTAAATTGGATGTTAATTTGAATTTGAATTTAAATTTGAAATTTCAAAAAATAGATCTCTTAAAATAATATTGGATTTGAAATATATTATATATGATTTTATTTAGAATATAATTGGTTTTATACTATTTTCTTTAAAGGATTTTATTTATATAAATTAAGAAACGTATTTACTAAATAGAAAACTTAATATAAAGTTTTACGAACCATTTTAAAATTAATTAAAACGTGAATAATTAAAAGTGTTAATTTATGAAATCATGTTAATAACAAATGTAAGATGATTTACATTTGCAAATGACAAATGTTAGTAAATTAAATAGGTGTCAATCCTTTCTTTATATTTTCTTTTATTTTAAAAATTATAAAATTAAGCTATAAATATATCTTTCCCTTCCTCTATTTAATTTTCTTTACGATATTCTCATTTCCTAAGCAAAGGAATCAAAAGCCTGCACAATAACAACCTGAGAAAATCAAAACAAAAGCTTATAAGCATTATAACTTAAACCAGAAAATCATCAAGCGAATACAACTAAGCCTTGATCATCTCAACAACAGAGATTTCCAGTTTCAGTTCATCAAGCAATTCATCTCAGTTTTAAAACAAGTTTCCATTTTCAAGCTTTCAAGAATCAAGGCATTTTCCTTCCAGTATTCAAGTTTTCTTCAAAATTCAAAACTGCTTCAAACTCTCTGTCCAAACATCATAACAGGTGAGTAAACATTCTTATAAAAAGCTTAGGTAAATAAAAATCTGTTACATGTGAATTCTTGAAATGAATTATTTTTTGCATGTATATATATAAATGAGATTCCTGTATATATGAATGTATTGGAAGTGTGCATGTCTGATATGTCAAGTTCATTTCTGTTTTAAGTTACAGAGTTTAAATTTGGATAAAAATTTCAAATTTCTTCATCTATTCTCTGATAGGTTTTGGTTTTCAAACAAATAATGTTTGTTTAAACATAATATAAGTTTTAGAAATATATTTAAGTAAAAAAAAGGTTCTTATATCTCTAGAAATCAAGAAAATACAGTAGAAACTTAAAACATGTTGAAATTCAAGCATCATAATTCTATGATTTATTTATACAATCTTGATCACCATCAAGATTCAAGATTTTTAAGAGTTGATTCAGGATTTATAGTGTTGTAACGAATGAGGACATCGATGTTGACCAGAAAATGGGTTTGAGGTTTTTCTGGCGATCGGGGAATCTGTTGGGTCGAGATCGCCACTGGAGGAGGCCAGGGTGAAGGCGAGCTAGGGTAAAATATCTGGTGGTTTTATTACTCACCGTGGCGGCGACATTTGGTCGGAGTAGGTTTAAAGCCTAAGTTTGGTCATGGTCTAGAATTGGGTCACTATGCCATCTCTCTGGCATCGAGATTCATCGAACTTGGGAGGATGGAAAGAGTGGAAGGCCGAAAGGGTGTGGCCGGAGTTTCAGGGATATTGGTGGTCGGCGTCGACGGGTCGATAAAGTTTTCAAGCGAAGGGTTTGGTTCCAGGCTTGTTCACAAAGCTTGATTTCGATTTTGGTTTTATGGCGAACTTTGGGTAGTCGGAATCAGAAGAATCGGTCATCATCGACTCGGCGGCTGTAGCATGGGTGATCGGAGCATCGCCGTTGATTTGTGCATGTGCACATGTGTGGCAGTGTGTCAGTGTTTGGGAAGAAGAGTAGACTCGAAGGAATACTCGGGGAAGGGGTAAGGTTTCTCGGGTTTGTTTCCGGGTTAGCATGAGTGCTATATGTGTAACAGGTTTAAGTTTCAAAATTTAATCCAAGTTTTAAAAAAAAGGGAAGAAGGAAAGTTGATTGTCTTGGGTCCGGGCTCGAGTGTTATTCGGGTTGGACCCGAAGTAAAATTTAAACGGTTTTTAAAAGTTTTATAAAAGCAAGTTTTAAATTTAAATTGAATCTAGTTTAAACTATTTTATGAATTTTTTTTAAATTATTTGATTGAAGGAAGTTATATGATTTGTTTAACTTAAATTTGTTAAGTTATTTTAAAAACTTAATTTAGAAATGTAATTAAGTAGTTAATTAAAAACTAAATGTTTTAAATTCATATGTTATTGATAATTAAGTAACCAATAAGATAAATGACTTATCTTAAAAGTTAATTAAGGTTTTGATGATTAAAGATTAACTAAATTAATAAAGTAATTAAAGAGTAATTATTTAACTTAAATAAATAAATAATTAAGGATTAATTAATTAATAATTAAGGGTTATAGTTAATTAAATAGAGATTAATTAATTGATAATTAAGAATTAAATAATTAAGCAATTAAGATTAATTTATAATTAGAGATTAATTAATTAAGTAATTAAAGATTAATTAAGTTGTAACTAAGCATTAATTTAATTAAGTAGTTAGAAATTAATTAATTGATAATTAAGGATTGATTAACTGGTAATTAAGAATTACTTAATTTGTAGTTAAGTTTTATTAATTAATAATTAAGGTTTATTAATTAATAACTAAAGAACAATTAATCAAAAATTAAAGAATAATTAATTAATTCAAATGGTTGTAATTAATTAATGATTAATTAAGCAGGTTAGGTGATTAATCCTTAAGTAATTAATTTAATTTAACTTAATTAAATTAATTATAATTATGGATTAATGAATCTTGCTTATGGATGATTAATTGTGTAGAATGTCTGGATTGATTGATATCTATAGTATGATAATCTATGATATTCTGTCATGTGATATACTCTGGATATAATGTGTGATATTTATCTATGATGAATGCTGTGTGAATTCAAAGTATTGAATTGAATAAATTGTTTAACCTTAAACAACTTGACCTTTAAAATGACGTTTGGATTTCGATGGGACCGAGATGTAACATCCCATATTTTTAAGCTATTCAAATTGAACATTTAATTCATTTTAAATGTTGAATATGAATTATAATTTGAATTTAGAGATAGATGACTTTGGTTAAGTTAATAAAATTAGTCAAAATTTCAAATACGGGAAATTAAATTGGAAATTGGATAATAATAATTGAATATTGGATTTAGATAATTTGGGAAATTAAATGTGAATGGTTGTAAAATGATGTTTAAATGTGTTTTTAAGTTCAATGGGACATAATTTATATTATTGGATTTTTGGAAGAATTTTAAAGTTGATAAATTAATATTTGGGAATTTATATTAATTTAAAATGAATTTAATATTGTTAAAATGCAATTAATCCAATTTAAGTCCAGAATGAGCCAGAATGATTTCTATTGTGATTATAAATTCAATATGAATTATTTTCAAGTTAATAAAATTTTAAAAGTGGAGTTTTGGAGTGATTCCGATAATTTCGAAAATCGCTTAATTAAATTGACGAGTTAAAATAGCCTTCCGGGGCATAGTCTCGGAATTTGACGAAATCAGTTTCATTGGATCCGTAATAGTTAGTTATTACCGGATTTCAATTTTCGAAGCAATCGGAGTTGTCGTTTGACCCCGGCAGCTCGAAACGCATCGAAATCGTTTTAATCGGTTTAATTTTAAATTGATCGTTTAATTCCGTATCTCGCGCATACGATCGAATTAGCTTACGAAACCTGTTCCATTGCGTCCGGAACGTTGAAAAACCTTAGAATCGCCTATCGGAACATGAGAATTGGAGTTCGTTTGCATAAGTTGTTAAACGGAGAATTTTATAAATAAAATATTATTAAATTATATATATATTAACCTAATATCTTCAAAACCCTAGCATCATTCTTCCCAGCCGCCACTTGAGGCCTTTCATGGCCGAAAATCAACCTCCTTTTCCCCTCGATTTCTCTCCATCCGCTCGCTTTTAGTAAAAAGGTTCAACTAGAGAAACGTAGAGGTCGATGCACTCTTGAAATCTGACGGTGGTGATCGTGTGGAGTGGTATGGATTGTCGGCATGTGCCACTCGAAGGCCGGCCGTTCGTGCTCCGTGTTCGAGCTCTAGGACGAACCGCATGTCTTGCGCTTTGGGCCGTAGGTAGAGGTTGCTGAGACGGTTCTCGGGAGGGTAGCTGATCGATTTATCGTTGGGTGTGGGGGTCGCGGTTGCAAGCCCTAGGAGCACGTTGATGGGTTTTGTTGTACTGGAACTTGCGTGCTCGCGTGAGGATGATGAGAAACAGGAGCGGGCCGTGTTTTGCTTTGTGATGGTATTGGAAATTTAATATAAAAATGGAAATTGTTTTAAAATTTCAATTGAAAACTTTAAAATTGAATATCTCACGCGTTTGTAATCAGATTCGAACGAAATTTGCGGCGCAGGAATCGCAGAAGCGCGTACTACGCAATGGAGCAGATCCGGATCCATTCCGGGCAAGTAGAAATTTGGGTTAAATCGGACACCGTTCGATTTAATTTAAATTTCGAACGCTCGTCGCAACTCAAGGTGAGTTATTCTCACTCACATCTGGATACTAGTAAAGTAGATAGCTAGTATTGATTGTTTGTTTGGATGTTAGCTGAATATGTTAGTTATTATCAAATTGAATTGATATATATACTGTTGTGCTAATATTTGTGGATGCAGGGAAAACAGGTTGGAGGGATCCAACGGGATTCCTCACAATGTAGAAATATTTTTATATTGATGATTATGCCTGTTTATATATTGTGATTGATAAGTTGGAATTTAATTGCATTGTGATATTGTGGTTTAAACTATAAACCCAGAATATTAGTTATAAAGAAATTGTAGTTTAAATTATAAAGAAATTAAATTGGGTTTCAAAGAAATTGAGAAATGGTTAAATAAGAAATTAAAAGAATATAAATATTTGAAACCTGATTTGGATGGAAAACTGAAATAAATTTGTATAGAAATATTACTGGATAAATTATAAATCCAAAATTAATTATATTTGATAAATTGAATTTAGAGAAATAAAGGTATTGTTAAATAATGGATTTAAAAGGGATTAAAATCTGAAATCTATTTTAAAATGTAAATTGGAAGTTTTAAAATTTGGAATGATAATTAATTTAAATGTTATTAGTTGAAGTTTTGGGAAATAAATTTATGTTATAAAACCCTAAAACTTAATTTAATAAATGGACAGAAATCGTGAGAAGGATTTCTGTGATGATTTAGTAGAAATGAGATTTCCTAAGGAAAATCCAAGTTCGAGTTTTAAATTGATTTCATAAAAAGAAGTTTTAAAATCTTAAACTGGTCTTAAAGAATGTTTTAAAAATTATTATTTTAAAGTGATTTTTTATAAATTAGCAATGGTAAAATTTTATAAATATTTTAATAATTATGTTTATAAATGGATTTGTTTTAAAAGCTAGTTTTGACCTAAGTATATTGAAATAAGAGTTAATCTTTTTACCACTTTATTTTAATATATAGTATAACTTAACCTTAATTTAAATTAAGCTATATCTTTTAAACAGTTTTGCTTTAAATATTTTGGAATTATATTTTGATTAAATAATTAGTAGTAAATTTATCTATTTAAAGTATACTTTAAATTTAAATGTTTTTAACTGTTTTAAATCTAAACTGTTTTGAACTTGGATATTTCCAATGGAAATATATGGTAAATGATTTACCTTGTAAAGGAGGAATTTTGAGAAATGTTTTCAAATGAGATTTGGAAATTTGGTAATATATCTTTTAAAGATATTTGAGGTAAATAAATAATTTGGGAATTATTTATTGTGTGATGGATGCTATGGATGTTTATGAATATAAATTGATAGTTAAATCACCGACTATCAATATTGGACAAATTGCGTTGATCGTTTCGAAGAGACCGGGATCGAGATTTATTTCTCGAAAACCACTTCGATCCGGTTTGTACGTTTTCGTGCGATAAACGTTTTTCGGAGTCGAAGATGGAGCAGTGAAGTGCAAGGGCTAGTCGCTACTAATCCTGAGGATATTTCCAAAATGGATGTAGTAGGAATAGTGCCTTCGGTTCCGTTCGAACCCGGGACGGACTTGTATGGACGAATGCTTTTGTGACATCGTCAGCGGACGATGGGCATTCTAAGTGAAACGTTCTAAAGGTATCGTTTAGCCTCAAGCCTCATCAACCGGGAATGACTGAAAATCAGGGGATATGCAGCAAGGCTTCGTGGGTAGCCCCCACTGGAGAGTAAGGTCATCCCTGTCTAGAGGTTCCTTTTTATTTCGGTTTAGTGGTGCGGTTGCTGATCCCAACCGCGGGGTGATCTTATTCGGAATTGCCCATAGGTGATTCCGGTCTTGTGTTGCAGGGGACGAAGGGAGTAGTCCTCGGTACTGTGATCTAGACCACGTACTGTGACAGGTGGTACCCCAGTGCCTAGTCATTGTTGGAAATCCATTTTCCCTACGAGCCTTTTACGAGTTTTGTTTGTATTACCCACTTCGGTGGCTAGTAGCTGGAATTTAATGAATGTAACAATTTCGGCTATTTTATAAGTATTTGTAAATAGACCCTATTATAATATAAGAGGATTTCTATAAAAAGTGTTTTAGCTATCGTAAGGTAAAAACCCGACATGTTTATTTGTGGCGTGGTCTTACGAGATGCTTTTGTTTTCAAAAGGATTTTTGAAACTTTAATAATCAATTGTGTGCATTATTATCAGCTGGTATGCCAGACTGACTCGGGTGTTATTTCATTATAATGCTCGGGTCAGACCGAGTATTATATGTTCAGGATAGGTTGCTATGGAGCAGGAGAGGAGCTGGAGTTCGAGACGTATTATATGTACCTATATATATATCCGCTGCTATGTTGTATGGTATGTCTGTTATGTGATGATTGATGTATGAGTTACTCTGATGATACGTTGTATAAACAGTTATAAATTTCATTTTGTGTAAAGATATATAGTTGCTATTATATTTTATTCCGCTGCGACTGTGAGATTCTGATATTGTTTAGTTTCTTCTTCTTCTATCTCTTTTCTTTTAACCTCAATGGTTCGTTTTTCTGTTCCACTTGAGTCAATTAGGGTATAATAATGTTGATTCAAGGGGATCGGATTTGCGGGCTGTCACACTTGGTATCAGAGCTTAGGTTGGCGACAACCTAGGCTTTGGTGGGGTGATTACTCATTTAATAGGGTCAATGGTACTCTATAATGAGCTGAGCGTATTTATAGCTATGAGAGCGTACTTGTTAGTGTTTATAAAATTGTTTTTATACTGTGTTGACTTATCGGTTGAGTGTTTATGAATTCTGGTCGATGCGGGAAGTACAACCGTATCGATAGGGGTTTCTAAACTCTTAACAAGATAAACCGACATAGTATTGTTTTTAAAACGGGTAAATGAAATAATTTTACCCAAAATTTTATTTTGATATAAAAGAAATAATTTTCTAGCTTATTATATATAGGATGTTTGTTGGATGTTGATACTAAATCAAATAAGATTCTAACAATTGATCGAAATTCGAAATAATAAGCTAAAAGAATAAAGATATTAAAATGGTCTACAACCAAATATAATTAGTTAAATAAGTTGTAAAAAGAGAAAGTGAAATTAAAATTTGAATTAAACCAGAATTTAAAACCCGGAAGTTTTGGAAAGGATTTTAAATGTATTGAAAATAAAAGTTTGGGAATGTTTTCCAATATGTTTGAAGGCAATAATGGAATGTTGTTTTGGGTAATATTTTTGAATGGCAACTGTTTTGAAATAAATTTGGGAAAGTAAGAAGCATTGAACTCACTGCAGTCGCTGGAAAATAATCCTGATGATGCTGGCCACATCATTAGAATTCATTTTCGAGTTTCTAAAGTGATGGATTGCTTCCCTAGTAATTGGTTATGGTATTGTTTGGATTTGTTGGGGATAACAGTTGTTTTGGATATTTCAAAAATGGAAATTTGTTTGGGATATGAACAAATTGTTTTGGGTACAAACAAATGGGTTTGGAAAACATGGAAATTTGATTTGATATACCAAATGGGTATATATATTTGATATATTTCAAAATGGTTTTGAGATAAAACCGGGTAAATTGAATTCTGGGAAAGTTCTTATTAAATAATGTGTAAAGTTGAAATGAATCAACTATTGAATTTGTTAAGTGAAGCTAATGCTAATAAGAAGGAAATGAGAAATTTCAAATCTTGGAATTAAAATTTAATTTGAGTAATTAAAGGTGAATAAAATATATTGAAGTAAATTGAAATTTGAATTTTACTTGGATAAGTAAATAAGTTGGACTTAAAATAAAATTGATTTGGATTAAATTGAAAGGTAAGTTGATTTTGAGATTGTGGGTCATTGAGTATTGGATTATACCCATAAGCTATTAAGTATTATACTTATAGTTTGAGGTTGTGGATTTGAAGTTTGCAAAGAAATAAATTAAGGGAATTTTTATCCTTAAGAATTCAGATATATATATATACATATGGAATTTAGAATTGTGATTATAAAATGATGGTGGAGTAAAATGAGCAATATGAGTTTTTAAAATAAATAAGTTGGTGAACTTATAAAAATTGAAAGTGAGATTATAATCACAAATGGAAGTAGTTGAATGGTATGGTGAATTCGAACTTAATCTCAAATGAAATTGTGAATTGAGATAAGGTAAGGTGGGATATAAAGAAGTGAATGAACTTAAGTTAGTAAACAAGTTTTGAACTTGTATATGGAGAATTAAATTTGGGAATTTGAAAATGAATCCAATCTAAATGAATTGGATATAAAAGGTGAAATGTAAATTGCTTATAATTGCATTAAGGAATTCACATTCTTAAGTTATTAAGTAACTTAAATTGGAGATTATAAAATGAGAATGGACGTAAATGAGCAACTTAAACTCTTGAATGGAAGTGAAATTGGAATTCATTAATGGAAAGAGTTGAAGGGTGTGGCAAATTTAAATTTTGACCATAAATGAGATGCAAAGTCTAATGAAGCAAAATGAGAACATAAATGTGAATGTTCTTAAGTGGAAAATAAGTCTTGAACTTATGTATGGGGAGAATAAGGTTTGTTTGGTAATGAAATTGAAATTGAATTTCAGTTGTGTAATAAATAATATTGAAAGAAATTTAGATTCTATTTAAAGGAGTAAAAAGGAAAGGTAGAAAATTTAAATGTGCCAAATGAAATAATTGGAAAATGGTGATATTATGAACGAATTCAGAGTAAATTAAGAAAGTGGATTGGAAACTAATATGGATTATGTTATTGACTGAATTAAATTACAAATTAACTGGGATTTGTATTGTAATGGAGAATTTTGATAGTTTAGTCAAGTTTGGAAAGTAAATAGAAATCCTGATTTGAATTGGGATTCAATTATGGAAATGAATATTGTGGTGTGAATGAATAATGGAATTTGAATATATTTATGATGATTTGGATTGTAAATAAAATTCAAATGAGTAAAATAATTTAAATGGCCTCTTTGTAAATAAAATAAGTTTAATATGAATAGGATAACTAAACAAAGAGCATTAAATTTGTATATGAATGGAAATTTGATTTGAATGAGAATCAAATGAAATAAAATTTGATTTATAAGGAAATAATGAGAATATTGTTAAAGAACTTAAGCAAATTGAAAGAAAAGCAAAATGGTTGAGAATGAGCCTTATTAAGTAATGTTGAATGAAATTTGTTAGATAATAATTGCAAGAAATGATATTAATAAGTTATTGTGATAAATTAAGGATGTATGGGTTGTAAATAATCCAGGAGGGAGAGATATTAATATAAACTTGGATTGGTTAATGAAACTAATATAAATCCAAGTTGGAATTAATTTTAAAGGGTTATAAGCTTAAGTGGCAATTGTTTTGCTTGAATGACTTGAATATTTGAATTTATTTAGAATTGAGATATTATGCAATTGAATTGATGTTTGAATAAATTGATATGGATTAGGATCCAATTCAAAGAGTTGGTAAATGAATGCAAGTGAATTGGTTTCAAGTTGCAAATGGAATTGAGTTGGAATCAATTGGGATGAATTAACATTTTAATAGGAAATGTTTGCATATGAATGAGAAATGAATTATAAAAGAAATGCAAATGTTTCATGCTTAAAGTAAAATTTGATTGTAAATCAAATTGGGAAATGAATTAGTTGAGATTAATAAATGGTATATAATGAACTTGAATGTAAACCATTTCAAGTGTAATAAAACGAAGTTAGTTTGGATGAAATAGAATGGGCTAAATCTTAATAAAGGGATGTGAGTATAAAGGTAAGGTAAATGAATTAAATACATATATTCATTATATTGAAGCAAATATGGGTTGATGGTAGTAGTTTCAAATTGAGAATGGTAAACCCGTATGAAAGACATTTATATGAAATAAAATGGAGTTTGAAAGAGGAAAAGGGATTTTGTATATGTTATACAACATGAAATACATATGATATTATGAAAAATGTTGTTGGAATGTAAATGATATGTTTAGCTTGCTTTTATATTGCAAATATTGATTTAAAATACTCTTATCTTGAAAACTAATGTGTTTGTTGAGCATAGCACAGGTGCGGGAGGCGTTTGAGAGAGTTGGAGCGCGTATACGCTAAAATATTAGCCGATTGCTATTAAAATTTTGCTAAAAGGTACGCCTACGCAAATATAATTGGGAAATGATATATATATTGTGAAATATTTTGATTTCCGGCCGTGTGGGTCGATGTTTATATATTTGTGTATCCTGCGATATCGCAGAAGCTCCTCCGTACAGGGGAGACTCTGCCAAAATTTTCCGAAAATTTTGGGAGTTAGAAAATTTTTGGGGTTTTTGGAAAAAGTTAAATAACTTATGAAGTTATAAGTTAAAATTAAAGCTTTAGAGATAAGTAAAGCAAATAGGTTTGGGAATTGAGCGAAAGGATTTTGTGAAATGTATATAAGCTTTTAACTAAGCTAATGGGATAAGTAGATGAGTTTGGGGGTATCTTCTACCTTATACAAATTTCGGGGACGAAATTTTTATAAGGGGGGAGGAATGTAACATCCCATATTTTTAAGCTATTCAAATTGAACATTTAATTCATTTTAAATGTTGAATATGAATTATAATTTGAATTTAGAGATAGATGACTTTGGTTAAGTTAATAAAATTAGTCAAAATTTCAAATACGGGAAATTAAATTGGAAATTGGATAATAATAATTGAATATTGGATTTAGATAATTTGGGAAATTAAATGTGAATGGTTGTAAAATGATGTTTAAATGTGTTTTTAAGTTCAATGGGACATAATTTATATTATTGGATTTTTGGAAGAATTTTAAAGTTGATAAATTAATATTTGGGAATTTATATTAATTTAAAATGAATTTAATATTGTTAAAATGCAATTAATCCAATTTAAGTCCAGAATGAGCCAGAATGATTTCTATTGTGATTATAAATTCAATATGAATTATTTTCAAGTTAATAAAATTTTAAAAGTGGAGTTTTGGAGTGATTCCGATAATTTCGAAAATCGCTTAATTAAATTGACGAGTTAAAATAGCCTTCCGGGGCATAGTCTCGGAATTTGACGAAATCAGTTTCATTGGATCCGTAATAGTTAGTTATTACCGGATTTCAATTTTCGAAGCAATCGGAGTTGTCGTTTGACCCCGGCAGCTCGAAACGCATCGAAATCGTTTTAATCGGTTTAATTTTAAATTGATCGTTTAATTCCGTATCTCGCGCATACGATCGAATTAGCTTACGAAACCTGTTCCATTGCGTCCGGAACGTTGAAAAACCTTAGAATCGCCTATCGGAACATGAGAATTGGAGTTCGTTTGCATAAGTTGTTAAACGGAGAATTTTATAAATAAAATATTATTAAATTATATATATATTAACCTAATATCTTCAAAACCCTAGCATCATTCTTCCCAGCCGCCACTTGAGGCCTTTCATGGCCGAAAATCAACCTCCTTTTCCCCTCGATTTCTCTCCATCCGCTCGCTTTTAGTAAAAAGGTTCAACTAGAGAAACGTAGAGGTCGATGCACTCTTGAAATCTGACGGTGGTGATCGTGTGGAGTGGTATGGATTGTCGGCATGTGCCACTCGAAGGCCGGCCGTTCGTGCTCCGTGTTCGAGCTCTAGGACGAACCGCATGTCTTGCGCTTTGGGCCGTAGGTAGAGGTTGCTGAGACGGTTCTCGGGAGGGTAGCTGATCGATTTATCGTTGGGTGTGGGGGTCGCGGTTGCAAGCCCTAGGAGCACGTTGATGGGTTTTGTTGTACTGGAACTTGCGTGCTCGCGTGAGGATGATGAGAAACAGGAGCGGGCCGTGTTTTGCTTTGTGATGGTATTGGAAATTTAATATAAAAATGGAAATTGTTTTAAAATTTCAATTGAAAACTTTAAAATTGAATATCTCACGCGTTTGTAATCAGATTCGAACGAAATTTGCGGCGCAGGAATCGCAGAAGCGCGTACTACGCAATGGAGCAGATCCGGATCCATTCCGGGCAAGTAGAAATTTGGGTTAAATCGGACACCGTTCGATTTAATTTAAATTTCGAACGCTCGTCGCAACTCAAGGTGAGTTATTCTCACTCACATCTGGATACTAGTAAAGTAGATAGCTAGTATTGATTGTTTGTTTGGATGTTAGCTGAATATGTTAGTTATTATCAAATTGAATTGATATATATACTGTTGTGCTAATATTTGTGGATGCAGGGAAAACAGGTTGGAGGGATCCAACGGGATTCCTCACAATGTAGAAATATTTTTATATTGATGATTATGCCTGTTTATATATTGTGATTGATAAGTTGGAATTTAATTGCATTGTGATATTGTGGTTTAAACTATAAACCCAGAATATTAGTTATAAAGAAATTGTAGTTTAAATTATAAAGAAATTAAATTGGGTTTCAAAGAAATTGAGAAATGGTTAAATAAGAAATTAAAAGAATATAAATATTTGAAACCTGATTTGGATGGAAAACTGAAATAAATTTGTATAGAAATATTACTGGATAAATTATAAATCCAAAATTAATTATATTTGATAAATTGAATTTAGAGAAATAAAGGTATTGTTAAATAATGGATTTAAAAGGGATTAAAATCTGAAATCTATTTTAAAATGTAAATTGGAAGTTTTAAAATTTGGAATGATAATTAATTTAAATGTTATTAGTTGAAGTTTTGGGAAATAAATTTATGTTATAAAACCCTAAAACTTAATTTAATAAATGGACAGAAATCGTGAGAAGGATTTCTGTGATGATTTAGTAGAAATGAGATTTCCTAAGGAAAATCCAAGTTCGAGTTTTAAATTGATTTCATAAAAAGAAGTTTTAAAATCTTAAACTGGTCTTAAAGAATGTTTTAAAAATTATTATTTTAAAGTGATTTTTTATAAATTAGCAATGGTAAAATTTTATAAATATTTTAATAATTATGTTTATAAATGGATTTGTTTTAAAAGCTAGTTTTGACCTAAGTATATTGAAATAAGAGTTAATCTTTTTACCACTTTATTTTAATATATAGTATAACTTAACCTTAATTTAAATTAAGCTATATCTTTTAAACAGTTTTGCTTTAAATATTTTGGAATTATATTTTGATTAAATAATTAGTAGTAAATTTATCTATTTAAAGTATACTTTAAATTTAAATGTTTTTAACTGTTTTAAATCTAAACTGTTTTGAACTTGGATATTTCCAATGGAAATATATGGTAAATGATTTACCTTGTAAAGGAGGAATTTTGAGAAATGTTTTCAAATGAGATTTGGAAATTTGGTAATATATCTTTTAAAGATATTTGAGGTAAATAAATAATTTGGGAATTATTTATTGTGTGATGGATGCTATGGATGTTTATGAATATAAATTGATAGTTAAATCACCGACTATCAATATTGGACAAATTGCGTTGATCGTTTCGAAGAGACCGGGATCGAGATTTATTTCTCGAAAACCACTTCGATCCGGTTTGTACGTTTTCGTGCGATAAACGTTTTTCGGAGTCGAAGATGGAGCAGTGAAGTGCAAGGGCTAGTCGCTACTAATCCTGAGGATATTTCCAAAATGGATGTAGTAGGAATAGTGCCTTCGGTTCCGTTCGAACCCGGGACGGACTTGTATGGACGAATGCTTTTGTGACATCGTCAGCGGACGATGGGCATTCTAAGTGAAACGTTCTAAAGGTATCGTTTAGCCTCAAGCCTCATCAACCGGGAATGACTGAAAATCAGGGGATATGCAGCAAGGCTTCGTGGGTAGCCCCCACTGGAGAGTAAGGTCATCCCTGTCTAGAGGTTCCTTTTTATTTCGGTTTAGTGGTGCGGTTGCTGATCCCAACCGCGGGGTGATCTTATTCGGAATTGCCCATAGGTGATTCCGGTCTTGTGTTGCAGGGGACGAAGGGAGTAGTCCTCGGTACTGTGATCTAGACCACGTACTGTGACAGGTGGTACCCCAGTGCCTAGTCATTGTTGGAAATCCATTTTCCCTACGAGCCTTTTACGAGTTTTGTTTGTATTACCCACTTCGGTGGCTAGTAGCTGGAATTTAATGAATGTAACAATTTCGGCTATTTTATAAGTATTTGTAAATAGACCCTATTATAATATAAGAGGATTTCTATAAAAAGTGTTTTAGCTATCGTAAGGTAAAAACCCGACATGTTTATTTGTGGCGTGGTCTTACGAGATGCTTTTGTTTTCAAAAGGATTTTTGAAACTTTAATAATCAATTGTGTGCATTATTATCAGCTGGTATGCCAGACTGACTCGGGTGTTATTTCATTATAATGCTCGGGTCAGACCGAGTATTATATGTTCAGGATAGGTTGCTATGGAGCAGGAGAGGAGCTGGAGTTCGAGACGTATTATATGTACCTATATATATATCCGCTGCTATGTTGTATGGTATGTCTGTTATGTGATGATTGATGTATGAGTTACTCTGATGATATGTTGTATAAACAGTTATAGATTTCATTTTGTGTAAAGATATATAGTTGCTATTATATTTTATTCCGCTGCGACTGTGAGATTCTGATATTGTTTAGTTTCTTCTTCTTCTATCTCTTTTCTTTTAACCTCAATGGTTCGTTTTTCTGTTCCACTTGAGTCAATTAGGGTATAATAATGTTGATTCAAGGGGTACGGATTTGCGGGCTGTCACACGAGATCAGATATCAAGTTTGATTATTCGTAAACCACACCGATCTAAGTTAAATGATAGATCGTGAAATCTCAAGTGAAGACCGAGATAGAGATTCTAAGTGCAATGGTTATTATCGTTAACTCTAAGGGTGATTCCAAAATGAGTGTAACGAGATAATGCCTTCGGTTTCGTTCGAACCCAGAATGAACTTGTATGGATGAATGCTATCAGACCATCGTCAATGGAGGACGATGAGCATTCCAAGTTAAGTGTTCTCTAAAGGTAATCATAGCTTCAAGCCTCATCAAAAGGGAATGGCTAAAATAGGGGAGGTGCATGCAAGGCTAAGTGGGTAGCACCTAAGTAGGATAAGATTTTCCCCTGTCTAGAGGTCCCTTTTATTCGGCTGTGTGGGCAGTTGTTGGCCACAACCATGGGGTTGTCTTATTCGGGCTATCCAATAAGGGGTAGCTCTGGCTATGTGATGCAGGGGATCAGGGTGGATCCTCGATACGGTGATCTAGACCACGTACTGTGACGGGCGGTACCCTAGTAGCCCTGCCATTGTATGGAATCCAATCTCCAATAAGTGCCTGTATGGTTTTGATTGTGCACAGCTATGTAGGAATGTAAGATGTAAGCATTCCAGCTATTTCTGTATTTTATATTGAAAACCCTAGACACTATTATAATAAAACTGGACTTCCTATCAAATGTTTTTAGTTATCGTAAGGGAAAACTTGTCTGTGTTTATTTGCGGAGAGTCTTATGAGATACCTTTTATTTCAAAAGTTTTTCAGGTTAAACAACTTAACCGTTTACTCACATCAGACCCATGTCTGAACCGGAGTTTATTCTATTTTTCTCAAACTCTTGGGTACTCAAATTTTTATGAGTAGCCAAGTGATCAGGTTTGACTTGACGAATTTTGGGAAAGCTTGGAGTAGGAGTCGTGGCGTATCTATACATCTTTCCGCTGTGTAGTGTCGTTTGTCTGTTGTATTTTGGGACGTAATGGATAGGCAGGTCTTTACGACTGTCTACTGTGATGATGTTGTGTAACTGTGTAACTCTGATGTATAATGAGTATGTAATATCTATGTGAAATATTATATTTTGTTCCATTTCCACTGTGAGATTCTGATATCATTGTTCTTTCTTTCTATCGATTCTTTTTCTACCTATTTCTTTCTTATTGATGATGCGTCTTTCTGTGGAATGAAAGGCAGGTCTCATAGAGGAACTAGAGAGGCAATCGAGATTCGAGGTTGATAGATGTGGTTTATTAATGATGGCCGGAAGATTATGTGTTCTTGATATTGATGGGATTAGGCAAGAGGTATTGATAGGGAGCTATGATTCATGACTAACGATACATCTTAGAGTTACAAAGATGTATCAAGATATAAAGCAGACTTTCTGGTGGATTGCTTTATCCACTTAAGATTCTAAAGTGAAAGTGGGAGCAAATATCTATGGACTTCATAGACGGACTGCCTCGGACGAGGAAACGTAATGGAGGCATTTGTGTTACAATGTGTCGACTAACCAAGAGTGCACACTTCTTACCGATGAAGACAGTGAGGATGGCATCTAGTTTAGTTAAGTTATATGTAAAGGAGTTTCTCAGGCTTCACGGAGTTCCTTGTGATATCATAAGCGATAGACATCTGATATCCCTAGTCAATTTTGGAAAGGGTTGAATGATGCATTAGAGGTAGAGCTGAGTTTGAATATAATTACCATCCTTATATTGATGGGCATAGGGATGTGCATTAATTGATTAAACCAACCAAACCAATTCATTTTGGTCCGTTTGGTTTGGTTTTAAAACTAGACTAGTTTATAATTAGCCCATAAAAATGTTTAGTTTGGTTATCGATTTAACCAAATTGACCGAACTTTTATTATATTTTCAAATTTATCGGTGTTATAATAAATTTTTTAGATTAGTTTAGTGATTTAAATAAATTTTATTTACCATATATATGCCAAAATTATTTTTAGAAAGTATAAGAATGATAAATACTTTAATTATAAGTTTAGTTTTATTCAAATTACAATGAATATTCCTAATATAAAGTGTAAAACATTTTAGTTTGGTCAGAACGATAACAAACCAATCTAACCAAACTTAATTTGGTTGGTTTGGTTTTCATTTTATTGGTTTTAGTTTGGTTTAACAATTTTCACCATCAGATAAACCAAACCAACTAAACGCTCACCCCTTGTCATGGGCAAATAGTAAAGGTTAGCCATGTTTTATAGCACTTACTTCAAGTTTGTATATTAAATCTCACTAGTTCATGGAAAGAACATTTACCTCTTGTTGATTTTTTGTACAACAACAGTTACCAAGCCAACATCTAAATGGCATGTTTTGAAACATTGTATGGCAAGCCTTGTAAATCTCCATCATGTTTCGTGGAATTTAAAGATCTTTTAGTACTTGGGTCGGATATGATGCGAGAGGGGTCGGATATGGTAAAGGAAATTTGAAAACATATAAAGGAAGCATAGAATCGGTAGAAGAGTTATGTAGACAAGAGGCACATGGATTTGGAGTTCTCGGTTGAGGACTTTGCATTCATAAAGGTTTCTCCAATGAGGAATGTTGTTTAATTTGGAAGGGCTGGGAAATTGACTCCCATTTTATAGGACCATTTCTAATTCCGGCGAGGACCGGTACACTTACTTATAGGGTTGAGTTACCGACTAGGCTATTGCATGTGCATAATGTGTTTTATGTATCACATTTTCATATGTATGTGCATGATCCCTCTATGATAGTGGAAGAATCATAGCAAGATGATTTGGAGGTTAAGCCTAACTTAACTATACTAAGGAAAACTGTTTGCAATATTGATCGAGATACAAAGCGATTAAGCATAAGGTCGTGAGATTGATTAGGGTACCGTGGAGCAAGGATGCTAGGGATTGTACTTGAGAGACCGATGATAGTGTGAGAGAGTCCTATCTGGAGCTGCTTTTAAATTAGTGGTTTCCTGATATTAGGGTTTTTGTGGTGTACTTACAGCCTAAGGTGGAGACACTTAGTTTGCACTTTAGTTTGTATATAGTTTCAGCTGTACTCTCTATATGTATCTTGGTCTTCACTTCTTCTTTGGTTATTGTTCTTGTTTGAATATCGTGGACAAATTATCTTAAGTGGGAGAGATGTAGCAACCCGTCATTTCAAACACTTTGTCTTTGAATATTGGAACATTTGAAATATGGTAAGCCATATAAAATTGATTTTATAACCTTGTTAAACTCCATTTAACTAATAATTAATAGTAGGAGACATTTTTGAAATTTGTTTACAAAAGTAAATATTTTGAGGAAATATCGCTAAAGTGAAGGAAAATCGTTTTATGGATAACAGATTTTTATTCAATACAAGTTGTTCAAACTATGTGTACATGTCTAAATAACATATAAACCACTAATAGGTACTAAAATATTTGACTAAATGTGGTTAACTAAATCTACCTTAGAGAGCTTCTAAAAGGTCATTGGGAAGTAGATATTTGGTGAAATTTCTTTTGGCTTGTGAGGTGGAAAGCAAGTGACATAGTGGGATGGGCTTTGGCCGACTATAGGAGGTGGGGAGTGGGGGTTATGGTGACCTCTTGAATGCCAATATAAGGGACCTAAGGCTAATGAATCCATTTCTCAATTTTAAGCAACTAAAGCAAGCTTCTTCACTCTCCTATTCACCTCTTCATAACTTTCCAAAACAAATATCAAATCAAACCAAACTCACTCCAAAAATTGCTATAAGCCTTAAAGAATGTAGCAACACCTTTCATCAACCTGGTGCTTGAGATTTGGAGCACACAAGCTCCCACACACCAAGGCCATGGGTATTTAACTCATTCATAGCATAAGCCATGAGCAAAAGAGGAGGGTGGGAGGAATTTTGGGGGCTTGAAAGGTTGAGGTGGGAAGTGGAAGCAAGTCGAGGCTTGAGCTTGGTTTCGTAGTTGTTGCAGGGTGAGTAAACTCACCATTTGGATGTATATGAAGTGTATATATGCTTGTTTAAATTATAGTAAACTGTTTGACTATATATTAATTATAACTCTTGTAACTCTTGCTTCGAAGAACAAATGACATATGTAAATGATGTATTGGGACTTGTATGACTTTCTATAACTTGTTGCATAGACCTAAGATGATGCACATAGGTTTGGTTAGACTTTGATCGGATTGGACTTGAATATTGGAATCGTTTTATAACGACTAGTCGCTATAGAAGCAATTAGAAACGCCTTATGTTTGGAAATTTATAAAATATTCTATGGAGAGATCACTAAGGGTTTCTCATCGTGATTGTGATATATATTGAGTTTGCTGATTAATACAAAAGGATCGGACCTTAAAATGACTGTCAGCATATTAAAAATGGAAAAACCTTTCAAGAATATAAAACTGTTTCAGTTCACTGTCTGTTAAGCACTCGACGATAGCGTTTTTAGGCCATTGTAGCATCTCTAAATCCATTTTGATGGAAATGATGCAGATTCTATTTTGTACTTTAATAGTTCAAAAATGACCTATATTTAAGTATTTTTTTCGACCTTTTTACAAATCTTATTTAACATATATTAAAGTATTTTAAAAATAGTTTGGAATTTAAATATATTTTTAACAATTAATTTAAAGTAGAAGGGTTGTTTTAAATAGATGAAAACTTGCTTTTTGTATTTTTTAATAATTATAAAATAGTCATTATAAAGTAATATTTTTAATAAATGCTTAAATTATAATTATAAGTATTTTAATGTATTTTATTTAAATACATTTTTTAGAAAATTAGTTAATTATTTTATTAAATTATTAAAAAGCATATGTAATATAATATCTTTTAAATTATTTTTTGAATTTTGTTAGACGTCTTAGTTTATAAATAAATTAGTGTGTGTATATATATTCATTTTTAAAAGGCTTTTAAATTGTAATATATTTTACAAGTTGGTCTAAGAGTTGCTTAAGTAGCTTAATCTTGCTTTGTTTTATTTACTTTTTTATGGAAAGTGATTAGCACTATACTTAGAACTAAAAGCCGAAGAAGTAGGCTTGTCCATATGTAAGAGTTAAGAATCATGTTCGAGTAGGGTTTAGAAGCAACTGTGCTCTAAACTACTGGTTTCACTTTTTTTATAGCAAAGCTAGCTGACATTTATAATGAGCTGTCCACATTTATAAAAAAATTGAAATAGTTGTTCGACACATGCGCTAGAACGGCTAAAGTGCAAAACACAGGAGTTCACCAAAGCTGCTAAATCAACCTAAACTAGCCCCTCTCCTTAGGGGAGTAAATACTACTATCGTCCAGAGAGTCAGCCCTAAACACATGATAAAATCCTAAAAAAGAGTAGCTAAGGTAGAGATAAAGTCCACTGAAGTAGAATAGTATAGATATATCCTATCCCAATATCCATCAGCTAAGACATTCCTATTCAAATCACCATTTTGTCCGAGAACAGAAAGAGACAAGTCTTTGCCTGCTGCATCATAAAATAGGTGCCTTTCTTCACTTTGACCACCCACATACTTAATAAAACTTCCATCCATAGGATCAAATATCATTTAAGGGGTTCATGAACCTATGACTAATCTTCAGAATCCCAAAAAAATCACCAGAGGAAACCACAATTGGAATCTTCAAAGAATGATCCGTGGAAGTGACAAAAGGGGAACCAGTAACGAAGATCTCAGAAATACCAGGAACGAGATCTGAATGAAGAGGTACCACATGAGTAGGAAACTGAGGAGCGATGAAAGAAGAGGGATTCATGATGGGATCACAATCCCTATGCTTAGGAATCCATTTCATGAAAGGAAAACAAGGAAGTAGAATCTTATCCAAAACGGGAAGGGGGTCGACATCCTACCTAGTGAAAACTTCCAAAAGGTCGTCAAAGGAATGACATGCTGTGAATTTCTGATTCCCAACTATAATAGACAATAAATACTGCTTCATGCCATTAGCAATTTGAACTCTAAACTTGGACGGAAGAGGGTTTTCAAGATTGATTTCAATTAGTTCCTTTGCATATATAAACTTTTTTCAAGCCATGGTATTTGCATCGAAACATTTAAGTTTACCAACTAAGCTATCTAACCTGTTATGCCTAATCATGGGTTGCAACACCGGGGGAATGTAAGGGAAATGTGCCCAAACTGGGATAGACAACACCTGCTCCTTGGCCATGTCCACCAAAGTACTCTAAGGGGTAATGATAAACAGTTTTCCTTCAATTATTACTGGATCCACTTCTAAAACACGAAGCCTTGCTTCCTTTCTAGAAAACTTGAAATAGAATATGGAATTGTCATAGTGCACTTTCAAGTGACTCCTAAATTTCCAAAATTAATAGCAATAATCTCTAATTGCTTAATAAGGAGGGTTGGAATCAAGGAAAAATCCAACTAAGAAGTCTAACCAAAATTAAATACATGCTTCAATAACTTGGAATGGAGGAAACATAGCCCAACCAATCTCAATAGTTTCAAAAGATCAGGAGCAAATCACCTACATTTATTGGAAGAGTAGAAAAGAGAGATGACCATGTATTAGCAAACTTATGATGGTCTACAGTTGATATCATTTGAGCAATGATATCAAACAATGAATCACGAATGCAAAAGGAGTTAATCTCACCCGACCACACACATCAATAATGAGAATTTTAAGATGAACATTTTCACAAGCACTTCGAAACCAAATTAAAGTGAAAATCAAGAGATTGAAGAAGAAGAAATTAAATTAAATCAAAGAGAGTTCTATACCAAATAGAGGCAATTCAAAGCATATTAAGGAAGGGATGGTTTTTTAGAGGTGAATGGGTTCATAATTAGTAAGATGATTTATATATAATTAGCTTTGTTTAACCTATTCGATCTAGAATAATTTGGTTTAAATTAGAAACTCTATTTATTTAGATTGTGAATTTTGCATCAATTATGAGTTATAAGAATATAATCCATTTCTTTTAATCTAGATTTGGTTAATGTAAATCTGTTGGATAAGAATTGATTCAAGTTGAATACACCCTTTTTGTCAAATTAGATATGAATTGATATAACCTAGTTGATGCTAAACCTATGTTAAGTTGATTTACTAAAATTGAATATGAATTATTGGGCGTTTGTGGATTGTAGATCTACAAAATTTAGTTCATTTTAATAGTTTACTATAATTAAAAATTATAATTAATAGAGAAGAAGATGAATAAGCTGACTGGAAAATAAATAAATAAATAAAACACTATGACCAGTCAGTCAACAAGAGGTTAATTGCTCCAGTGACCAGCGGTCGACCGTTAACAAATTCTAGGCATGTTAGGAACCTCAGCCTAAAGCTTAAGTTATTAATTTAATTATATTGTAGCAATCTGACTTTTCGACCGTCGAACGTTGGCATTAAATACATCCACGGTATTCATGTGTTGAGCACGCAAGTGCCGAAAAGACAGAAAGTTAGGGTAAAGTAAAAGAAAATGAAATAGAACAAGAACGAGAACACAATGTCAGAATCTCACGATGGAACAATAATATATAGTACCAAAGAGACAATACAAAGGGTTACTCTTAATATAGAAAAATCAGAGTTACTAAAACTTAAGTACTAGCATCAGCCTGGACAGTTATAACTGCCTTCAAAATGTTGATATATACAATACGGAAATGTAGCGGAAATAAGAATACTACGGAAGGTAATAACCCATCTTCTCTCTATAAGCTCCAAAGTGTCCGTAGCTAAATCTGGAAACATACACTGGGCTGACTGGAGCATTATAAGGGAATAACACTCAGATCAGTCTGGTAAACCAGCGTGAGAAAACTTATGAAACATGAAATAGGTAACATTAACTATTGAAACCGTGCGGATCCCCATTACAGTTTTTCCTTTAAAGCAACCAACCATTCAATAAGTTTAACGTAATGATATGATAGATAATGTCTAAAGTGTAGGATATAACTATATCAAATGGTTATGATGCTTACATTGGTCACACCACCATATATTTAGGTTACATTTAAACCAATAAAGTACGCTCTCATAATGGATTTTCCGTAATGATCTCTTTGGTCTATGTCGAATCCAAACTCCTACACAAGGGTAGGAAAGTACCTCCAAGCGACATTTATCTCTAGATAAAATATACCTTGAGGTAAACACAAGCGTCCCAACATCCAAACATAACACTTGAATAATGTGAACCAAATATCATCAATTCCTATTGGCCAACAATCGATAAGTAACTCTAAGTATGGAGTTGGTAGAACATGACATGGTTTGCTAACCCTAGATTATGCTTCCTGCTCTAGTTTTAGTCATGTCGAGATTACTTTCGACATCATTCACACAAGTTTTCACCACTTAAACAAAACACAAATTCCTAAATGGATTTCCACATCTCTAACAGGTCACGAATCCTTACATTGATTTGAGCATCTCGAACAGATCTCGAACCTATATATAAGTTCCTCGCATAAGTCCTTTGACAAATGCTAATGTTGTCCTCTCTCTTGGAATATTTCTCAAGATAGACAGTCCCTCATGATAGTATTGTTTGAAATTTTAACATTGACCTCTCCCTTGGACTTAACCATAGGATTGACAATTAACCTCTATAACATTTCACTTCACAACCACTTCCAAAATATATAACCGATATACTAGTTTTGAAGTAGTGTTTGATAGTAAAACACTTACTGATCCTCGTCTCTTCAAAACTGATTCGACGAATTTTCGGTAAACTTAATTCCAGTTCTTTCACAAGTGAGAAAAAGTTAGAGATGTTTCATACACATACTCCTCCCCGGGGGTTCTTATTTCTATAAAATTGTGAAGCCTTTTGATAACTTCCTAAGTCAATATTAGGTCAAGTTCGATAATCGAATATTCGATTATCTAGTCAAAACAAGTACTAATACAAATTACGATTTGTAGGCTTAACTCGTTTCTGACATTCCAACTTAACTACTTCTTGTTCCAGAGTGAAGTCGGGTAAGTTAGAGCACTGGTTACATTAAAGTGTTTCCTAGACCATTTATTCTTGAATCTTACAAATTGATGTGTCTACCTCGTCGGCTTTTAGTGTTAAGTATAGTATTAATGATTTCCATAAACAACAATAAATCAACACAAATTAACATGTTTATAACATTTTTTGACTTACTATTCCTTGGTCAAGAGGGAACACTGGTATGTTAGAGCTATTTTCTCTGTTCCCACTCGACATCAATCTTAATCGCATAAATAGATAAGCCTTACTTTGTTGGCTTTTAGTGTTCAACATAGTTAATTACTTTCCAAACAAATAATTAATCAATTAACTATTTAGACATTTAGAAATTCTATCCCCTTTCTAAACCTTTTATTTATACTTTTAAAATACTTGAAAATATTTATAATAGGTTTTAAAATATTTATCCAAAATATTACTTGAAAATAAGAACCTTATAATTTTCCTTAAAACTTGAAAACGACCATCTTCTAACAAAATATCTCTTCCTTAAAAATTCACAATTAATTCTTAAAAATTTATAAGCATCTCAAACCAATTTTTAACCAATCTAATAATAGTTAGTAAACACTTAAAAAAAGAATGAAGCAAAATACTTAATTTAAATATCTTTTCAAACATTAAAATCCAAAATCAAGGCTAAACGGGGCAGTTTTGCACAAATGAAGTTTTGACCATGTTTTGGGATGTTACTTAATATTTACTATTCAAGATTTTAATAGCAATAAACATAAATATAAATCATAATAAATACGGTGATAAACCCCCAAGGATCTCTCTACAAAGTTCCTTAAACATTGCAAAATACAAGATAATTCTGAATTGCATATATAGCGACTTTCGCTATAAGTGCACATTCAAATTCGAGTCTGATCTAAACCGCATATGAAATATTCGAATTTCAGGGTCACTAGGTTCTACCTAGAACATTTCATCATTGAAATTCAAAAGGAACGATAATTAAAGAAGATGGAAGAATAAGGTACACACATACATATACATATACATATATGTATACGTATATAACATGCTGATGAAACTATATACAAGCTGAACTACAAATAAAAATGCATACTAGGCGACTCCACCTCAAGTGATGAGTACACCATAAAAGATACATGATACAAAGATAAGAAAGAACCCTTAGTTTATAAGCACTATGGGCAGAACTCCTTCAAACCGTCGTCTGTCTTCTTTGTACCATTCCAAGTATCCTTGCCCCATGGCACTTCTAGCCTTAACAAAGGAATAAGCATACAAATACTCAAATAATATTCACAACACTAGCATCCAATGCTCAAGGTTTGCTTAGATTCAAAACCCTTCCATCATCCAAGGATGATAAACAATCCACTAATCATACCTTACGTTTAATAGCCTCATGTCATTTCTTAGATGATTATTCATGCTACCTAATAATGAATCAAAGAGTCATTCCCTAAATTCTTCTTAAGACAACAACACATCTTGCACATGTATTAAAGCCAATACACTGTACATAGACCATCCATGTGCAATATCTGATTTGATCACTTGCTCGATTATATAGATTTCTCATCCTAACAAATATAGATCACTTGACCTCTCTAGTCCAGACTTTGATTTGGTTCATTAATTAAAAACCTCCATTTTCCTTACATAGCCATATACTATGATATAAAATATCGAGATCATATCACGAACCCATATCAAGTCTTTGCCGTTAAGAATTGAGTGAAAAATCCTTGTTACGACCGGTGTAAACCATCCCTAAAACATGTACTCAAATATTGAGTGAAGAACAACTATGCGAATAAAATGAACTACATAGAACTTACATATTTATCTTATTGGTTTCTTAACTACACCAATTCCTTCTTAACCACATTCATTTATTCAATTAGTATGTCTTTCAATACTAAAACCATTTATGATTCTTCTCGTAAAAAAACTTCAAGTTTATCCACATTTTATAACTCAAGTTTATACTTGTATAATACCACATTACGTC
Source organism: Allium cepa (assembly GCA_030765085.1). Taxonomy (NCBI): domain Eukaryota; kingdom Viridiplantae; phylum Streptophyta; class Magnoliopsida; order Asparagales; family Amaryllidaceae; genus Allium; species Allium cepa. The sequence continues at coordinate 117,373,593 of CM060940.1, read as the reverse complement.
CTAAGAGTATATACCAAAACATCAAATTTGTTGCAACATCAAGTTTGTAACAAGTAGGATTATCAAATTTAAAACTTATTTTAACTTTCTAATTCAAGTGTTATACAAACTCAAACTTAAATTTTCAAAAACACTTAACTACAAGTTTTATAACAACTCAGAAGTTCCTGGCTGTCCAAAATCATCAAAAATTCTATTTTATTTTAACAAATGAAAACTGCCAAATAACATATCATAACCCAACAAAGTTCCAGTTTCTTTATAAAAAACTTAAGAACCAAACACTAAGTTTCATTCAAATCATTTTGAAATAATAAAAACATATAAATTTTGTATATCAAATCATACTTTTGGAATTTAAATAAAAATTTATTTTATCAAAACAACTTTGTTGCATCCCACACTAAAATCCTAAAAATGAACGCCGAAGATTCTACAATCATAACTGAAATTATTTTCAAGCGATACTAGTGATTTCAGTATATCTAAACCATACTTTTAGTATTTAAAAAAATCATTTCAAAGTGGTATCAAATACTTCATATAATAATACTAAGTATATTGATCTTAATTTTCTAAACCAACTTCCATAAAGATTTACTTTCAAACAATGCTGTTATTATTTTTGCCAAAATATTGAAAAACATTTTCAAAGGCATTGGGATTTAAGTTCTCAAACTCTTGATTTATGTTCTTTTCATTTACAAACCACATTTTATAAACCATACTTATATAAAATTTCATTCTTATATAAATCTTATCACAAATATTTATTTCCAAAATATTCTATCTTCCTTTTAGATGTAGGCCCAACCTAAACTGGAGTCTTATAATTTACTTGACCGATTGACCTCTTTACCTATTCAGTCTGGTAAATAGCTAAGAAGATTATGATTATGATATCAAATTCATCCTAGAGTTTACTTTTCCTTAGATATCCCTAAGGTAAAGATGTCTATTAGTCGGCCCAGTAACATCGAATAATTTACTTAACAAAATTCTCAACTAATTTAAAACTTATCTTTCGTAAACCAATTCATACAATACAAGCTAAATACCTATTGCTACATTCATAAAACATACTACATTTTACATAGTACAACTGAAATACTTAGATACAATATCTGCAAGATACGGTACTACTGACATAATACTATCCACAAGATACGATGCTAATGCTAAAGAAAACACCCCTAGTACCCATACCTCGATACTCTTATAGAGGGCTCTCTCCACCAGAATCCTCCACCGGTGTCCCTCCTAATCCATGATCTCTATGTCATCATCCAATTCCTAACCTTCATGCTCAATCTTTATAAGTTCTTCCTTACCATCAATTAACCAGCCATTCAAATGTTCTATCCTTGTGGGCTCTTTCTCACCATCGAGATCCTCCATGCAACTTCCTCAACCTCAAACTTGTTCACCATTATTGGTCCTTCCATTTCCCAAGTAACGTCTTCATCACCGTCAGATTCAAGCTCCTCCTCTTGATCTTCAGGTACAAGTTCCCCCTCTGGATCTTCAGAGCTAAGTTCCTCCTCTGGATCTTCAAACACAAGTTCCTCCATCTCCTGTCTAGTTGCGGCATGCCTAAATCTTGCGGCTAACCAACTCTCTCTTTCAGCACTAGATACCATATCCTAAAAACAAAAACAATAAGTACCCTTAGAAACAAATTCTAATGTTTTAGGAAATCTAAGGATAGAGTTTTCAAGCAAAAGATAGTAAGAAAGGATAAATTAGAAGGAGATATTCCTAAGGGATAATTTTAAAAGTTTAGTTTTCAAAACACAAATACACTTATACACACACACACACACACACACACATATATATATATATAATACACTCGACTCGTTTTATGATGTCGCTTACCCTATCTCTAATAAGTCATACCCAACCAAAGCCAAGGTGTTTGTTCAACCTTGAGCTCTGATACCAAATGTAATGAAGTGTTTGCACCAAAATTATTCACAAACACTCAACTAATATGATAAAACCGCATATTCAATATACAAATCCAAATAGAACTGAGTAGAGGATGAAATATGAAGAATAGTAAATTAAAATAGTAAGAAATGAACATGAGATTTTATAGTGGTTCGGTGTACTACGACCTACGTCCACTTCAAAAATTTTCCTTTTATTTATACTATAGATTGAAATTATAATGATTTGAATTAGAGTAATAAAAATGACAGAGTGTAGCCAAGAGAGAAGAAGAAGACAGCTAAAAAGAATATCCCTTCTGTAATGACCCTAATTTTGACTAACGTTATTTACAATATTTAATTGGATAAATTAAATAAACTAATATTTATAGTTAATGGATTGAGATTTGTTAAGTAATAAGAGGATGTGTCTTAATGAATGTATGAGCAAAAGAGGATTGAAAATAAGTAAGTAGGAAGAATATGATAAGGGTAGAATGAGAACATTCTTTATTCTATTACCTTAAAACTTTCCATTCTTCATTCTTTATTCTTTTTAACAATCACAGATAAAAGTAAAATCCTATTGAGCTCAGCTATTATCATTAAGAAGATTTAAGGAGAAGAAAAGTTAGGATTCAAGTAGAAAGCTTAAGAAAATCAATCTAAGGGAAAATCTCAAATATCTTAACACAAAACCAATGTGAATAATTGATTTACATCTCACTTTTGACAATGATTTCAGTTTAATGTTTATGGTCGAATTATTTTGCAAGTAATATGCCATGTTATGTTCGTTTTAATATATATATATATATATATATCTGTGTGTGTGCTTGTTGATGATTATATGATTTCATATGGATTTATGACATGTTTAAATTAGAAAACCTATTAAATGACATCTAAATGAGTTGCATTTTTGATATATGATCAAAAACATTATTTTAGAAGTGGGTTTCAAGTTTTGTAATTTTCTAAGTAATTATGGACTTATTATGAATTTCTATAAGAGAAAATAATTAATGTTGGGTTTAAATTATTTTGAGGCAATTACGTAATGATTTCAGATCTGAAATATATATATGTTAGAAAACATATTAAAAGTGAATTATTGTAATTTTGGGGAATTTTCCAAAGTGTTTTACTATGGTTATAAAATTATTTAAGTTAAGAGACTTAAATGTTTTATATGTTTTGTTAAGGAGAAGGGATTATTTGTTAAAATGTTTTTAATTGTCAATTTTGAATTCGGCAGCTCTTTTAGATTTTTTTTATAAAGAGCGGGCAAACAATCATATTTAGACAAATTGGGAAAGATAGGTAAAAAGGAATTACTTTGAAAGGAAACAAATTAGTTTTGTTTCGAATTACAACTTCGCTACTTCCTTAGCTTTCTTCCTTCACTATACCTAGTTAGACCTTTCGCACCTATTTGAAACTAATGCACATGATATCAACCAATTCATATGTAGTGTATTGGAGAAAGACAAAAGGAATGATGATGTCAAAGGCATGCTTCTGAAGGGGTTGAAGCCACTTTCTAATCAATTAACTTACCTTTGTTTGAAAAGAGGCTTTCGAACAAGTTGTCGCTTGCCTTTGTTTTTTGAAAGGAGCTTCCGAAAGAGTTGCAACTTATTTTTGGTTTAAAAGAAATTTTCAAAAGGATAGCCGCTTTTGATCCTGTTTGGTACTTATGCTGCTACATTCATACCTTTCAAAACAACAATGCATTCGAAAGGGAATCTTTCGCATTTTAACTTTGAAGCCGCCTTCTCAATTCTTTTGAATGGGTTGTATAGCTGCTTTCAATGGTTTTAGAGGTAATGATTTCAAAAGGGTAGTTTTGAAACTATTCTCTTTCTTTTACTTTTGATGGATGCTTTCAAAAGTAATGCTTTCACCTCTGTTCTCTTCGATCCTATAGTCATATTAAAAGCTAAACCCAACTGTTACGAAAGGAACAATTTTAAATGGTTTCGAAGCTATGTTTCCACAAGCTCTACTTGAACACTATGCCTTTGAAAGGTATGTTTTAAGTGTTTCAAAAGGAAGGTTTCCAATTCTTTTGAAAGAAAAATTTAAATAGTTTTGAAACAGGATGTCTAAGGTTTATGTAGCACTTTCAAAAAGGATGTTTTTAATGATTTCAAAAGGGATTGTTTAAGGTTTTAAATAAGGATTTCGAAGGTATGGCTTGGGCTTTGTAGCCTAATGTTTTCTAAGTTGAAAAGGGCTTCAACTTGTTATAAAAGAATAAATAACCGTATTGATTCGAATTTTCATCAACGTTGTTTTGTGTAAAGCATATATCATAGCATAGGTATTTTGAGTGAAGCAAAGAGTATATTTTCCTTGTTTAAGTATGATTTAAATGGGTTAAATCAACTTGAAGAAATGTTTTCAAGGAAAATTAAAGGGGTAGTTAACCCTAACTTTATGACTCAGAAGTTAAAAGACTAGATAGGACTTTTATAAGGTCGTATCATATACTTTGGCTATTAACCCCTAACTAAAATAAGCCCATAATTCCAGTGTGTAGGTCTTTATCACAGGTAAGATTAAGATGATGTTATATACAAAAAAGAATATATAGAGAAAGATATGTTATTGGTGATACTGCAAAACCATTATGATCAGGTGACGATAGGAGAAGTAATTTAAGAATAGATCATCCAGTTTTGTATCTAATGGAAGTTAGATTATTTATTATGTATGGTAGGCCCGAGTCAGCCAATGGTTAATACTTAGCCAGTTAAAAATTATAATATTAGATAGATAGTCCATTGATTACCTAACTTATATGCATATATGTTATTGCTCTTGTTATCATAATCAATTTTGTTGTAGGATATTAATTTGCAAAAGATATGCTTTTTAGAGGATATTATTGTGGGGAAAGCCATTTCGTTAAGCCGCATGGTCCCACTTAATATCAGTAAATGGGATGTACCAGAATCATTCACACCAGGCTTTATGTCTGACTTGAAGTTTATGTTTTTCGCTTAAATTCTCGGATGCTCAAAATTTAATTTAAGTAGATTGAGAGTTAAGGACTTTTTGGTTTAGTAGGTAGGACGAATAAGCTTCCGAAGGCATGTAGTAGGCAAAACTAGCTATGTAGGAGTTATTTAGTGTTATTTCCATTGTGATGTAATCATGACTATTGTGTCTATCTATTTAGTACTCTGATCATCCACGAGGGCATCTTCATATATTGCTCATGGCATAATTTGTAATAATTACTTTTTATCAAACCAGGGAGTCGTTTTGGGATTATGTAATTGATTATGAAATATTGATTTGAAATATAATTAGAAAAGCTGTTTCTTAATATCTATGTTAATTTTATTTCATATTAATATGCTTCTGATACTATACATACCATTAACATTACCATATTTTATCATCAGAAGTTAATACTATAGATGACTACAGCATCTGTAGTACTTAGTTTCGGGCCTTAAAATAAGGATTGTTACCACTTTTCTTGAGCCAATGATCCGGTATTTAAAGGAGAAGATGGTGAAATATCCAGCTAAAAATCAGCATGTTGAAGATCAAGGACTAGACGAACTGTTCGAGGAAAAATAGGGTCCATCCAGGCCATTTTAACCGACGGACACTATACACCCCTAATTTTAAATAGTATTATTCAAGAGATTTAATTAGATAAATTAAATAGAATAATGTAGAGATTATATGATAAGGGAATTAAGATTTGAAAACCAATTAGGGTCGTGCCATAACTAAGTGGATTTATAAAAATGATTTATAAGTTAAACACCTAAGAGAATAAGGCAATGGCAATATGGGAATATAACAACCCCATAACCCCTAAACCCTCACCTCATTTACATTTTCATAAATAAAAAACATAAATAAAAGAAAACAAGGCTAGCCATAAACTTAGGAGATGAGGAGCTCAAAATCAATTAAAGGCTAAGATTTAAGCTAAAAAAATTAAAGTGAAGAACAAATCTCAAGTTCCTTATCCAAACAAAGTGAATAATGATCTAAACCATCTCATATAAGTCTTATTGAATGTTGTAACTCAAGTTTAAGGTTTAAAACCATTTGGGTGGATAAATATGATATGCTTTGATTTATGTGACACATTATGATTTAAACAAGGATTTTGAAGATGGGTTTAAATTTCAATATATTCTAAGCTATGGATAATTTATCATAAATTTTTAATGGAATAAATAGATAATTTTGGGCTAAATTATTTAGGCAATTATATAATGATTTCGGGTCAAGACTCTATATATGTTAGAAAACATATTAAAAGTGAATAATTTGGATTTGGAGAATTTTCATAAATGTTTTATTATGGTTATAAAATTATTTAAGTTAGGGGACTAAAATGTTTTACATGTTTGTTAAGGAGGAGTGATTATTTGTTAAAATGTTAATAATTGTAAACTTTAATTCGGAAGCCTTTTTAGAAATTTTTTTGATAAAGAGTGGGCAACCAATAATATTTTGACAAATTAGACAAGTTAGGTAAAAGGAATTACTTTGAAAGACATAAAACTCATTTTTTTGGAATTACAGCTTCGCTACTTGCCATTGCTTGCTTTCATCACCATACTTCCTCTAATGAGCTTTCGCACCCATTCGAAACCAATGCACGTGGAATTAAGCAATTAATACATAGTGTATTGGAGAAAGAGGGAAGTGATTGTGTCGAACGCATGCTTCGAAAGGGGTTGAAGCCACTCTAATTAGCTTTCGAACCAATCAAATTACCTTTGTTTAAAAGAGGCTTTTGAACAAGTTGCCTCTTAACTTTATTTTTAGAAAGGAGCTTGCTTTTTTTGTTCTAAAAGAAGCTTTTGAAGGAATTGCCCCTTTTAAACCTATTCGGTACAACTGTTGCCGCATTCATACCTTTTGAATTAATTAAGGCCACTTTTCTTTATAGCCTTAGGCAATGTATTTGAAAGGGGTATTTCATCTTTTAATTTTAAATCCACCTTCTCAATTCTTTCGAAAGGGTAGTTTGGCCACTTTTAAATGTTTTGTAGAGACAATGATTTCGAAAGGGTAGGTTTCGAAGCTATCATCTTCCCTAATTCTTTTTCTTAAGATTGTACTTTCGAAAGCAAAACTTTGCTTTTGTTCCTTTTGACCTTGAAATTATAATCAATGTTAAACCCATTAATTTCGAAAGAAATACTTTCAAATGATTTCGAAGCTATGCTTCCATAAATTCTACTTGAACTACATGCCTTCGAAAGGTAAGATTTAAATGTTTCGAAAGGTATATATTTAATTGTTTCGAAAGGAAGATTTCAATGCTTTTGAAAGGTACGATTTTAATGGTATTGAAAGAGAAGGCCTAAGATTTTAAGTAATGCAATCAAGAGGGAGAGTGGCTGAGGGTAACTCATGATGTCACAATGATCAAAAGGGTCTAGTCGAAAGCCTTATTTTTCATATAAGAAATCCAATCTCATTTTTAAAGGTAAAACTCATGGCAATATGAAAGAGTTTCGAAATGGCATTTGACTTTATAATTTTGAAGAAGCTTTCCTTGCTAAAGATAGTTGGTTAAGGGTATTAACCATGCCTCCTTAGAAAAGTGATTACAAGGAATTAAATCATAGATGTTTATATCAGTATGTTTTACCATTATGCTTTTGTATACATATTTGCTTCATAATTAATCTAGAACTGCATTTTGGGGTGTTAAGGGCAGAATAACCAGCTAGATTGACTTAGTTGTGAATATACATTGAGTTAACTCCTACGTAAGTAGAATTGCATCCAGGAGGTAAGACACCAGAATATAGGATGCCCAAAGACTGATCAAAGGATTATTGGTTTAGACCAGTTCTTAGTGAGCCAATGAAAACTATTTATGGAAGTTGTTATCGGTAGCGGCCAATAGGTTCTTAGTGGTTCCATCAAAACTATGTTTGGGATATGTTATTGAAAGAGATCAATATGTTCGTAGTGATCCCATAAAAACTGTGACATGCGAGATGTTATTGTCAGAATCCAATAGGTTCATAATGACCCCGTGAAAACTATGATTTGAGGATGTTATTTGTAGATATCAATAAGTTCTTGGTGATCCTATGAAAACTATGAAACTAGACAGATAGTTCGTAAGCTTAGAATAGGTTATTGTCAGCTTATGAAAACTAATGGGTTAATAGTGAACCTAGAAACAATAACTTGAGATATATAGTTTGGTAAATGGGAAAGGGAAATCCAAAGCATATTGCATATCATCAAGATACATTTTATTATGTTGTGTCTTAACCATTATGGATGCAGGTGCATAGTGTATGGTTATTATAAATTGGGTTAAGATACTGGTGAGCAGAAAACCCATTCCATTAAGCGGCATGGTCTTACTAGATATCTATATGGTTCACGATGGTAGGTTATTATTCACAACAGACTTTTTGGCTGACTCGGAGTATATGTTTTTCCCTTAAACTCTCGGATGCTCAATTAATTTTGAGTACATTGAGAGTTAAGGTTTTCAAGTTCTTCTTTAGACAAATAAGCTTTCGAAGACTTATAAGAGGCAAGCTAGCTATTAGGAGTTCTTTTTATTTGATTCCGCTATGTTTTGGATGTAATGGCAAAGTTGTTTAGTGTCTATATTTAGACTATGATCAACCAACGGGGCATCTTCATATGTTGCTCTTAGCGTATTTTGTTATAAATTGTAATTCCTCTGAATGTAGCTTACATATGGGATTATGTATTAAATCTAAAATATTATCTACGATGAATTAAGAAACTGGTTTAAATAGAGTTTAATTTTTTTTCATATTAATGTGTTTCTAGTATATCGATGTATCTGACATTATCGAATTTGGTCACCGAGAATTAATAACTATGGATGACTGCGGCATCCGTAGCAGTTAGTTTATGGCCTCTAAATAGGGGATGTTACAAATTGGTATCAGAGCATAGGTTTATGTAAATTTAAAAGAAACTTGAACCTAAGAGATTTTCAAAACATAATCTAAAGAATTAGAAAATGAGATCAGGGTTTGGGTTAATGCTATAGTAACATACTTGCATTTGTTATATATATAAGTACATATTCCTCTCTCTCACTTAGACCATTCTTCTATATCTTACTATGGCTCGTATGTAGATTTACGAGTAAGGAAGATATGGAGGTAGGAAACATAAGAGGAAATCTAGGTGGATGAAGCACTAAAACTAATTAAAATGCTCACCTAATACCAGCAGGAATTGGGTCGATAGGCTAATCCAAATGCAAATGCCAACGTAGGTAATGGAACCCGGCCAGTAGATATTGAGATGATGTATCAGTTCTTTGTCAATCTGATGCAAGTTGGAGCAGCTGTAGAGTAGCTGGGAGTATTGCTGTGAGTGTTAGAGGTGCTAATCCCATGGCCCTAGTTGGCAAGCTACACCAAGCTGAGAAGGGATTACACCAGTCTGGGTGGGAATATGTTTTTAGGAACATAGGTTGCTATCAAAGTAGAAAATAGGTTATTGCGCCATGAAAGAATTCTCACTGACTTAGGATTAGATGATGAGCAAAAGATAAGTCTTTCTTCACAACAGCTGTAGGAAGCAGCACTTTATTGGTGGAATAGTGTTACCATGGGAGTCCCCAAGGAAGAGTTGACTTGGGTAGAGTTTCGAAGGAGATTAGAAGAGATGTTCTTGTCTGAAGTTACCAAGTCGGTATTGTTGAGAAAATTCATGGACTTAGTGTAAGGTGAGATGTCGGTGATTACGTATGCTATGAAGTTTGATGATTTGTCTAGATATGGATATGCTACCATTGACACCGTTATTAAAAGGAATAAGAAGTTTATTCAAGGGTAAAGACTCGAGATTGCTATGGCGACTATGCCATGACTCCGTGATCCAAGTACAGTTGTAGTGGAGATGACAATCTAGAATGAAGAGATGCTTTCTACTTATGGGAAGGAGAAGAAAATAGGAACCCAGGATTCTTAGGGAAAGAAAAGGATATTCTTTAAAAAGAAAGGAGCTTAGAAAGGAGGAGCTGCCAAGAAAGGGAAGGCTGATGTGGTTTTCTACAAGTGTGACAAGAAATGACATTATGCTCATGAATGTTGAACTGGAAAATGGAAAAAGGTTATAGATAAGAAAGGAGTGAAGTGCTTCAAGTGTGACCAGATCAAACGCTTCAAGAACCAGTGTTCAGAACCACTCAGCGCGAACAACGGAAAGGTTTATGCTTTGGGACCATCTCCTTCTAACCCAACTGCTGCTAGGGTAGGGAAAGACTGTGATGAAAGGTACACTTTTAATTCATAGTACAACAGTAGGGTACTATTTGATACTGGTGCATCGCATTCATTTATATAGTTGGTAGATAAGTTATGTTTAGAACTCCCATATCTTGTTACTTCCTTAAGGGTTGCAAATCCGATAGGGTGGTATGCAACTTTGGGAATGAGATGTGACCAGGTAGAACTTGAATTGTTAAGTCATAAGTTTTCATGTAGTTTGTATGTTTTTGATTTTGTAGGCTTTGGGATCATTTTGGGTATGGAGTGGTTAGATAAATATAATGCGAGGATATTTTTCCAAGATAGGGAAATATTGCAAAGACACCCCAATAGTCATAACTGAACTATATACTCGGTGGAGAAATTAGACTCCTGTGCTTATGCTTTGTTGAATGCAATGGAAGTAGAAGAAGGGATGAATCGGGTTTTGGTAGCAAGAGAGCTGGCAGATGTTTTTGAGCCAGTCGCATGACTACCACCGAAGAAAGCCATTGAGTTTTCAACTGATCTTATGATAGGAATGAAACATGTAAGTAAACCACCTAGAAGGATGACACCTATCGAGATGAAGGACTTGAAGGTGTAGCTAGTGGACTTAGAAAGAATTTTATTAGACCAAGCAGTTTTCCTTGGGGAGCGGCCGTAGTGTTCGTGAAGAAACCAAATTGGGTCATTAAGGATGTTTATCGACTATCATAAGATGAACGAGAAAATGATCAACAACAAGTATCCTTTGCCGAGAATCGATTATTTATTTGGTCAACTGAGTGGAGCTAGAGTATTTGCCAATTGGATTTGGCGACAGGTTTCCATCAGCTAAGAGTGACAGAGGACAGTATTTCATTGACGTCATTTCAGACTAGGTATGGTTCGTTCGACTGGCTAGTAATGCCACTCAGGGTAACAAATGCACCAACTTTCTTCATGGATTTGATGAAGCGAGTTTTCCGAGAGCACTAAGATAAGTTTGTATTGGTATTCATAGATGACATTTTAATATACTCTAAGGATGAATGAGAACATAAAGTTCATCTTAGAGTAGTGCTTGAGATGTTGAGGCAGCATTAACTAAAAGTGAAGTTTTCAATGTGTTATTTTTGGAAGAAAGAAGTCAAGTTTCTTGGTCATGTGGTTACAAAAAAGGGTTTGTAAATTGATCCGGATAAGATCAAGGCAGTCAACAACAGGAAAAGACTAGAGATGATGACTGAGATTAGTTGTTTTCTTTGACTTGCTGGCTATTATCGAAGATTCATTAAGGATTTCTCATGAATAGTCGAGCCTTTGATTAAGCTAACCAGACAGGATGTAAAGTTTATTTATCAGATAATGTGAAGAAGAATCCCTTGAGTCAAAGCATCTGTTGACCAATGCACCTGTTGCATACGGGAATCAAGGATTAGTAGTGTATATTGATGCATTTCGAACCGGATTAGGGGTTGTGATGATGTAGAAAGGTAAAGTTATTGCCTATGCTTCATGACAGCATAGATCACATGAAGTGAGATATCATACTCATGATCTAGGGTTGCTTGATGTGATCTTCGTATTGAAAGTATGGAGACATTATCCCTTAAAGTATAGATTTGAGTTATACATTGATCATAAGTCCTTAAGGTATTTATTCTCTCAAAAAGGGTTGAATATCAATAGAGGTAGTTGAAGTTTTTAGCTGTTATGATTTTGGTATATTTTTATACACCTGTAAAAGGAAACAAAGTAGTAGATTCTCTTAGCAGAAAACATCAAAATATGGCGTTAGCTATGTTAGCAGAGTGAAAGGACTTAGAGGCTTTAACTACTTGTAGTGTGGAGTTAATATTGACTGCCAGGTCTAGTCAAAGCACAACCATGTTATCCTACTTGGAAATTCAACTGAGATTGATTAAAAGATTGCATCTAAGTAGAAAGATGACCTAGTGTTAGATGAGAAAATTAGAAGGCTAGAGGCTAGAACCAAGATGATGACCTGAAGGATTTTAGTCTTGACCAGAGGAGATGGTTAAGAAAGAAAGGATGGTGTTATGTTCCGAATGTAGAAAAACTAAGGAAGAAGGTCCTTAGAGAATGTAATTTATTAAAATTTACGATTCATCCTAGGGGAACTTGGATGTAACAAGACACAAAGAGGAGTTTCTATTGGGAAAGTATGAAGAAAGATGATGGCTATGGGTAAAGCAATGTGTGAACTATCAACAGGTGAAGGCCGAACATCAGAAGCCAAGTGGGTTACTTCAACCTTTGATGATACTAGTTTGGAAATGAGATTTCATATCCGTTGGTTTTATAGACAGGCTGCCAAGGTTGAGTGCACGATATGAAAGCATATGGGTCATAGTGGACATGTTGACCAAGAGTGCCCATTTTATTTTAGTTAGGTCAACCAGGACGACACCTGTTTTAGCTAAATTATCTATGAAAAACATAGACTACATGTAATTCCTATCAGTATAGTAAGTGATGGAGATACTTTGTTTACTAGCAAGTTTTGGAAAAGTCTACAGGATGTGTTAGGTACCAATCTCAAAATGGGTATTGCTCATCACCCTTAGACAAAATGGAAAATAGAAAGAGTAAACAAGGTACTCAAGAATTTGTTGAGATCTTTTGTGACAGATTTTAGTGGATCGTAGGAAGATCACCTACACTTAATTGAGTTTTCCTATAATAACAGTTATCAGATTAGTATAGGAATGTCGCCATTTGAAACATTGTAGGGAAGGCCATGCAAGTTAACAACATGTTGGTTGGAAACTGAAGATAGATTAGTCTAAGGTCCAGATCTGGTAAGAGAGGCAATGCAGAAGATTGAGTTGATCCAAGGTAGGATGAAGGAAGCTCGATCTGGACAAAAGAGTTACATAGATAACAGACATAAGGATCAAGAGTTCTCAGTTGGAGATAGAGTTTTCATTAAAATATTACCGATGAAAGGTGTGGTATGATTTGGAAAGTCCGGGGAACTGGCACCAAGATATGTTGGACCTTTCCCAGTAGGGGGGATCAGAATGCTCGCATATAGAATAGGGTTATTGAGCGGTTGGGCAGGTGTCCATAATATATTTCATGTGTCTCATCTTCATAATTATGTGCATGAACCAGAGACTATTATTTCTCTAACTACATTGGAAGACTTAATAATAGAACTGGTTCTAACCTTTGTTAGGCAACCAGTTTGGGTTGTAGTGAGAGATGAGAAGAGGTTAAGAATCTAGACAGTCAAGTTAATGAAATTCAGTGGAGCAATAACGAGAAGGACTATACTTGGGAAACAGAAGAAAGGATTAGAGGTACATATCCTGATCTATTATAAGGGTATGTTCTATCTGTTATATATGTGTGTGTGTGTGTGTGTCTGTGTATGTGTGTGTGTTTTGCTAGTCATGTAGGCTAGTATTGTAGTTAAGAGGTGTTAAAGATGATTAATATACTTAGTATTTAGTCCTTGCTAAATTTCAAGGATGAAATTCTTTAAGGAGGGAAGCCCGTAACGCCCCTAATTTTAAATAGCATTATTTTGGAGAATTAATTAGATAAATTAAATAGAATAATGTAGAGATTAGAGTGATAAGGGAATTGATATTTGAAAACCAATTAGCGTCGTGCCTTAACTAAATGGATTTATAAAAATGGTTTATAAGTTAAATACAGGGAATAAGGCAAGGGCGATATGGGAATAGCCGAACCCTATAACCTTTAAACCTTTAACACATTATCATTCACATTTCCATAAATCAAAAACATAAACAAGGTCGGCCATAACCCTAGGAGAAGAGGAGCTCAAAGTCAAGTAGAGGCTAAGATTCAAGCTATAAAGATTAAAGTGAAGAATAAATCTCAAGTTCCTTATCCAAGCAAGGTGAATAATAATCTAAACCATCTTATATATGTCTAATTGAAAGTTTTAACTTGGGTTTAACCATTAAAACCATTTGGATGGATGAATGATGATATGCTTTGATTTATATGCCATGTTATAATTTAAATAAGGATTTTGTGAGATGATATAATTCGATTTTAAGGTTAAAATCATGCAAATGGTTTTCGAATGCCATGATGTTTGAATATGTTATGTAAAACATTATTTTGGAGATAGTTAAAAATTTTCGTAATATTCCAAGCTATGGATAATTTATTACGAATTTTTAATGGAAGAAATGGATAATTTTGGGTTAAATTGTTTAAGGCAATTATATAATGATTTTGGGTCTAAAATTTATATAAGTTAGAAAACATAATAAAAGCGAATAATTATGATTTTTGGGAAATTTTCCTAACCGTTTTACTATGGTTATAAAATTATTTAAATTAAGGGACTTGAATGTTTTACATGTTTGTTAAGGAGGAGGACGTATTTGTTAAAATGTTTATAATTGTGAATTTTGAATTCAGCAGCCTTTTTAAAAAAGAATTTTGATAAAGAGTGGGCAATCAATCATATTTTGACAAATTGAGCAGGTTTGGTAAAAAAGAATAACTTTAAAATGCAAAAAAATAAATTTTATTTCGAATTACAACTTTGCCACTTCCATTTACTTGCTTCCGTCACTATACTTCCGCCAACGACCTTTCACAATCATTCGAAACCAATGCACATTGTATCAAGCAATTAATATGTAGTGTATTGGAGAAAGGTGGAAGAGACTGTGTCAAAGGAAAACTTCCAAAGGAGTTAAAGCCACTCTAATTAGCTTCCAAATCAATCAATTTATCTTTGTTTAAAAAGAGGCTTTCGAACAAGTTACCGCTTTCCTTTATTTTTAGAAAGGACCTTTCGAAAGAGTTGTCGCTTGTTTTTTGTTTTAAAAGAAGCTTTCGAAGGAGTTACCTCTTTTAAACCTATTCGATACCCTTGCTGCCGCATCCATACCTTTCGAATTAGTTAAGGTCAAATTTCTTTATAGCCTTAAACAATGTATTCGAAAGGGGAACTTTTGTCTTTTAATTTTAAAGCTGCCTTCCCAATGCATTCGAAAGGGTAGTTTAGAAGCTTTTAAATGTTTTTTGGAGACAATGGTTTCAAAAGGGTGGGTTTGGAAGCTATCCTCTTCCCTAATTCTTTTTCTTAAGATTTATGCTTTCGAAAGCAAAGCTTTCGATTTTGTTCTATTTGACCCTGAAGTTAGAATTAATGTTAAAGCTAATAATTTCAAAAGATATACTTTCAAATGGTTTTGAAGCTATGCTTCCACAAATTCTACATGAACTAAATGTGTAACATTTGGGATTTTGTCGGGATCCAAAGGTCGGCATTCTTACGTCCACTGTATCAAATGCCGCATAATCGAATGCCGGAAAACCGATTTGTTAGGGTTAAAAAGAAGAGGTAGAAGAAAAGATAGAAGAAGTAAGGAAACAGAACAGAAACAATAACAGAATCTCACATTCGCAGCGGAACAACATATAATAGATAAATGAATAATCTTTAAAAAAACAAAGAACTATCTCAGTTATTACATCACATCACATCATCATCAGAGTATACAACAACAACATACAACACAACTGGACAATGGACAGTTATACAAATGTGTCCTTACAAGTGAATTCTACAGTGGAAAAGATAATATCATATACAAGTGGTACGTCTCGCCATCCAGCTCGTCTCCTGAGCTCCAAAGCACTTCTGAATCCAGAATGACCTGATAACCTGACTCTAGACTGCCCGTGTGGAAAATTATGGGCACCCAGAGTTTAGGAAGGGAAACAATAAACTCCAGATCAGTCATGGGACTGGTGTGAGAACTTAAAACAGTTATTTAACCTATAAAACACCAACAATAATAGAAGTGGAAAATATCTGCAATGCTTTTTGGAAAATGAAACTACAATAAGGCCTCCCCGCACGCACACAATGCAAACGCAGAATTGGAGGAGATTTCTCCTTATGATAGTCAAAGATGCTTACTACGCAAAAAAAATCATTTTTGATATTATTATTAGTGCATAGTGATGAAAGCATTTCAAAAATAGAATATAAATCTTAGCCAGCATAGACATTCCGAACTATGCCTACTATAGCTACCATCCAAACAGTGGGGCGCCATCATAAGTGAATGGCAGTTCTACAACTAAAACCATACAAGGTGCGTATTGTTTTATTTGGATTTCCAATAAATGGTCAGGCTAAGAAACTTCATACTGTCAATCGGATCGCCTCTGGCGGAACATCCCGAGAACCTAACGTTACGGTTAGATCTCTGCCAACATAAGGCTGGCTTACCTTTATAACTAGGTAACTACTACACGAATATGCCACCCCCCGGTCCCTTTAGACCTTTATCCGAGCGCTCGATAACCAACATCACACAGTAATAAATATAGTGTGTCAACATGAGTTAGTATCTGGGCTCCATACCATGATACCACCCTTTCCAGAAGGAAATGACATACCCTAAAGGGCGCGACCCTCATAACCTTACCGCAAATTCCTGTTTTGACCATTTCCGGGGAGTGAGGTCTGACGAAGTCTCGTCCACAAAGCTACGCTTTTTCACAAAGCCACGCTTTGATCAACAAATGATCAATAAATAATCATCACACAGTAACACTCAGCATGCCACATTACCAAATTGGGAATATATCGCTGATAACCTTCAACTACATAACCTCTAATGGTGTTAAGCTAAAAGAATAAATTCTCCGCCACCAACGGAAATGTATTTGAAAGAAATCTGCTTTATATCTCAAAATGTAATGTCAGACATGTAACCATACAAGTCTGTTCCGGGTTCGAACAGAACCGAAGGCACTTCAAAAGAAGCCCTTGCAATCCGGGTATTCACAATCCCGATCGAATTTCCCATCACAAAGGAAATCTCCATACCGTAGCTAACGGTGCAGAAACAATCGATTGGTCATCCTATCGTTTTCACAAATACCCGGTCTTCACCACCGGTCTTCAATGCTATCCATTATGTCGTATCACTATTCGGAATAGGTAATCCGAATAACGAGCGCAATAATTTAAAAATAAGTGTAGCATTCAATTTCAACCAATTCACAACAAATGCCCATTTTAGGGTCAATATTGATAGTCGGTTATTTAACTATCAATCACTATTCATAACATAACCCAATTTCAAATAATTTCCCAAATTATTTATTTTCAAAAATATCTTTATAAGATATATATCTTCCACACTTCAACCATTTGAAAACCAATTTCAAATCAATTTACACCCTTACAACTTTCATTTCAAAATGGTTCATTTAAACCAATTAAATAAATCCTTGCCGATTTATTAAATTTATGTTCCAAATCCGTAAATTAATTTCCACACTTCAAAAATAAATCAACATTTATTTTTAAACAAATTTCCTTTTCTTTTATAAATTCCATAGTGAATTTACATTTCCAAAATATCTATGAATATACGATTTTTAAATCGATTTCTAACATTCATTTTCAATTTATCTTTAAAAGATAAAATCTTCAAACATTCACTTCATATTGGAAAAACATCTCCATACTTATTTAATAATAAGTAATTCACAAATCTATTTATTTTCAACACTTGGAAAATATTCAATATACCTAAATCCAAATTAAGTATATATTTATTCTTTAAGGAAAACATTTTCTTAAACGCATTTATTTGAGTCAAAACGAATGTTGCGTAAAACATCGTTACGACAACCCAAAATTATTAGTATAGGGATTAGAACTTAAAATAGATATATAAATCCCAATACTATAAAACATTTATTTTCGAAAATCATTTACTATAACAACAGTGTTATAGTCCACCATTTCCTTCTATTTCTCGAAAATGTCTATTTCAACAATGAATGTTGAAATCTATGGTTTCGATACTTAACACATTTTAAAACATCTTTAAATCGTTTTAAATTCTATTTAAGATATCACTTTCCCAAAATATTTCTTTAATATATTATTCACCATCCAAAATCGTGAATATACTTCATTAACCAAATTCAATTTCTACATATTTTATTTAAAGGATTATTCACTTCTCGAAATCGTGAATATACCTCCTTTAATAATCCATAATAATTAAACTTATCAAAATAAGTTGATTTCGGATTTATAAAACAACGTTTATAAATTCCATTTATATTTTCTAACAAATTCGCATATAAGATTACTTTATTAACAAATTCTATCCATATCCCATTTACACGCAAAAAATCCAATTTATAAGTTAATTACTTATAAATCTTTTATTTTATAAAATCTATTCATTTTATAACTTCACAAATGATAAATCTATAGATTTCATCCACTTATGAAATCCATTTACATTTCATTTTAACACTTAAAAAAAACTTGTTTTATAATTCCAATATTTTTAATTTATAAATATCAATTTTATAAATAGTTTATATAAATCATTTATAATAATTCAAAAAAAATCCTAATTTAAACCATTTTATAAATTTATCAACTACTTATCTAAAAAATGACATTTTGGTAATATTTCTCAAAAATCATAATTTTTATAACATATAAATTACAACATTTATTCATTTAAAATGAATCAATTTCCAAATTAAATTTTTATTATGAATTCTCAACTTAAATTTTCAAAAACCAAATTTTATTTATTTTCGGCATCAAACGATACCAAAATATACTCGGCTAAAATTTAGCCTTTAACGATTTCAATCACAAAGATAATCATGCAGATTATAATAGATCAATAAATAGACACAACATTGAAACCAATTCAAATGTTTGAGGAATCCAATTGGATCCCTCCAACCTGTTTCCCTGCATCCAAAGATGTTAGCACAATACCAATTTCGCTTCAAGACGAAATATCGCGGTATATGGGATTTATAAAATACTATCCTCTATTATGCGACGCAATAGGGTCTCATCCGCTATATAATGCGGGAAATCAACTCCAAGTACATATATAATACCAATTCCATACAAGTTGGAATTATCGCGGTATATGTTTTTAATAAATAACCTCCGCTTAATATACGGCTATAATGTCTATTTCAATCAATAACAGATAATAATTTATCATCCAGGCATACAATCAACAATTTTAAATCTAACTATTTAAAATTTAAATCGAAACTAATTCGATTGAGTGAGAAGTTCTCACCTTGAGTTTTCGATAATAGTTGTAGCGTTTTATTTCGAATAAAATTAAACGTGCATTTAATTTTACCCGAAATTTTCAGTAGCTCCAAACGAATCCGAACTAGCTCCATTGCGTAGTGCTTGTCAATTCGAACCTAATGCAATTTGTTTCGTGCGTTTTCGACCTCGTAACAAAAGGATATGATTTTACAAAGTTTATACGAATTTTAAATATAATAATTTACAATTTTCTTTTTGTAATTTCAACCTAAATGAATCTGGCCGTCCATTTCAAGTCAAACCAATCAAGGCCGTTCCCCTCCCTTTCTTTTCTCTCTCGTTTTTGCTCCCAGATAAATGAACGTGACCGAACCCATAGCCTCCCCAAAACCCTAATTCACGTGCCATCCACAACGATCTTGAAGATGATCGGGAACCACCATTTTGAAGCTCAAGTCGAGCTCTACCTTCGGCCAAAGCCTTGTGAAACTCGGCTCTCCCATTCCCTCGAAACGGTGCACGAAGTTCGGCCATTCCAAGGGAAATTGCCATCAATCCATTCGCCTAAATTCGATCTCCATCGTTGGATACGTAGCCCTCGTTGTGCTCTACAACTTTCATGTTGAAAGTTTCTTGAATTAACTTGTGGATTGAAAGGAAAATGAAGAAGAATGAAATAAATTTCCGGCCTTTGAATATGGTAGCCGGCGGCTATGAAACAAACTAGGTGTTTTACAAAAAAAAGAAAGAGAATAAGGGTCCTTTTATAGACAACCGACGAACACTATTCATCTCCAATTTTTCGAACTCCAAATCTCGTGTGGTGACTGGCATTTCTAGGATTTACCCCACGTTTTGAACACAATGGAATAGGTTTCGGGAGCCAATTCGATCATCTGTGCGAGGTACGGCAATAAAAGATCAAATTTAAATTAAACCGATTAAACTAATTTCTATGCGTTTTGGCTTGCCCCGGACAAACGGTAAATCCGATTGACACGAAATTTGAAACCATACAATAATTTGACATTACGGATCCGATGAAACTAGTTTCGTAAAAATCCAAGACTGTTTGAAAAATGGCCACTTTCACTAGTCAATTTAAATATTAAAATATTCAATTTTCACAAATTAATTTTTAATTCGATTTTAAAAGTTCTATAACATCATTATAACTCCAATATGATTAAATAAAATTTTACAAATCATTTATAATCATATTAAGCCCAATTTTCAATTATTTATGTAATTTTAAATATTAAATTATCGATTTAATTATCCAATTAAATCCAGATATTCGAAAAATAAATTATTCGGCTTGTAAATTTCACTTATTAATATTTAAAATTAATTAAACATATGGATTTTGCTTGACAGAAATTTTGGATCGTTACAAAATGCCTCCAAAAGGCAAGATTTAAATGATTCAAAAGGTATATCTCTAAGTGTTTCAAGTGGAAGGTTTCAATGCTTTCGAAAGGTCTAAAATTTTAAGTAAAGCTTTCGAGAGGTAGAGTGATTGAGGGTAACTTATGATGTCACAATGATCCAAAGGGTCTAGTCGAAAGCCTTAGTTTTCATATAAGATAGCCAATATCATTTTTAAAGGTAAAACCCATAACAATATGAAAGAGTTTTGAAATGGCATTTGACTTTAGAATTTTGAAGATTCTTTCCTTGATAAAGATACTGGGTTAAGGTTATTAATCATGTCTCCTTAGAAAAGTGATTACAAGGAATTAAATCGTAGATGTTTATATCATTATGTTTTGATCAGTTAGCACGTATGCTTCTGTAAACATATTCACTTCATAAGTAAACCACAACTACACTTTGGGGAAATAAAAGCAGAATAACCAGCTTGTCGAACCAATTATGAATATACATCCAGGAGCTCAGATGGATAAGAATATAAGATGCCCAAAAACTGATGAAAGGATTATTGGTTTAGACCGGTTCCTAGTAAGCCCATGAAAACTATGTATGGAAATTGTTATTGGTAGGGGCCAATAGGTTCTTAGTGATCCCATGAAAACTAGGCTCGGAATAAGTTATTGAAAGGAATCATTTGTTCCATAATGATCCCACAGAAACTATGATATGAGAGATGTTATTTGAGAACCCAATAGGTTTATAGCGACCCCATGAAAACTATGATTTGAGGATGTTATTGGTAGATAATAATATGTTCTTAATGATCACATGAAAACTACGAAATCAGACAGATAGTATGTAAGCTTGGAACAGGTTATTAGTCAGCCCATGAAAACTAATAAGTTAATAGTGACCCTAGAAACTATAACTTGAGATAGATAGTCAGGTAAATAGGGAAGGGAAATCCAGAGCATATTGCATTTTAGTCAAGATACATTTCATTATTTTATGTCTTAGCCATTATGGATGTAGGGGCACAATATATGATTATTATAAATCGGGTTAACATATTAATGTGGGGAAAACCCATTCTGCTAAGCAGCATGTTCTCACTAGATATCCATAAGGTTTGAGATGGTTGGTTATTATTCACACCAGACTTTTTGCCTGACTCGAAGTTTATGTTTTCCCTCAAACTCTCGGGTGCTCAATTAATTTTGAGTGCTTGGAGATTTAAGATTTTCAGGTTCTCCTTTAGATGAATAAGCTTTCGAAGACATGCATGAGGCAAGCTAGCAATTAGAAGTTCTTTTTGTTTGGTTCTGCTGTGTTTTGGATGTAATGGAAATGTTGTTAGTGCCTATATTTAGACTCTGATCAACGAATGGGGCATCTTCATATGTCGCTCTTAGCATATTTCGTTATAAATTGTAATTCCTCTGAATGTGACTTACGTATAGGATTAAGTAATGAATTTGAAATACTATTTGTAATGAAATGCAAAATTTGTTTTAAATTGAGTTTAATTTTTTTTAGATTCATATGTTTCTACTATATCAATGTATTTAACATTACCATATTTGATTATCGAGAATTAATAATAATGGATGACTACAGCATCTGTAGCTGTTAATTTTGGGCCTCCAAATGGAGGATGTTACAACGCCGATCATTATGGAGGACTAGCATCGATCGGTGAAGATCATGGAGATAGGGTTGGCGATCCCTATGGTAGGTCCCCTCTGCTTCATGTTCGTGTCTCTGTAGTCATTTGCTTAATTGCCCCAGTGTTTGTTGAGATATTGACCTAGTTCCGTTGATTTGATCTATTGAGTTGAGTATACAAATCTATAGTGATTCAATCTGATACCCTACCTATGGAAAGTTATCTGATCTCCTGGTTAGGGGAAGTGCCAGTCCATACATAGCTAATTCAGATATGTCATTCACCTGAATCCGCTTGACTATCATCCATAAACTTAATTATAACTGATCTCCGACCCTGATAATCATCTCTTCGGGCTTCTTTCCTTGATGATCATGAAATCCCTTTATCCAAATCCGTGCTATACTACCTTATCAAAAGGCAGGACAATACAACTCGACTTTTCAACCCTCAAATGTTGACACTAAATACATCCACGATATTCACGTGCTGAGCACCCATATGCTGGAAAGACAGAAATCTATGGTAAAATAAAAGAAAATGAAATAGAATAAGAAAGAAAGAACACAACATTAAAGTCTCACAATGAAACGATAATATATGATATTAAAGGAATAGTACAAAAGATTACCTTGAATGTAGAAATACTAGAGTTACTAAAACTTGAGCAAAATCATCTGCCTAGACAGTTATAACCGCCTGTCCGTATAATGATTATATATGCAATACAGAAATGCAATGAAATTAAGAATAATGCAGATGGTAATAATCCAGCTTCTCTCCATAAGATCCAAAGCATCCGTGGCCAAATCTAGAAACTTAGACGGGGCTGACCTGAGCATTACAAGAAAACAACACCCAGATCGATCTAGAAAACCAATGTGAGAAAACTTATGAAACATAAAACATGTAACAATAACCATTAAGACCATACTGATTTCCCTTACAGTTTTTTCCTAAAAGAAACCAACCATTCATTAAGTTTAAGGTAGTGGTATGATGGATAACCATATCAGATGGCTATGATGCTTACATTGGTCACACCACAACATATTTAGATTACACTTGAAAGTGATAAGTATGTCCACGTAATGTATTTTTCTATGGAGACCTCCGTCGTCGAATTCAATCTTCCGCAAAGGGTCAGAAAGTACCTCCGAGCGACATATATCTCTAGAAAAATACACCTTTAGGTAAACATAAGCGGTCCAGCTTCCAAACATAAACATAAACAATGTGAACTAAATATCATTACCTCCTACCCACCAATAATCGATATGTATCTCTAGATATGTAGTTGATAATGCCCTGACATGGGTTGCTAACCCCAGGTTGTGCATCCTACTCTGTTTTTAGTCATTTCTGATGTCGAGGTTACATCCATCATCTTTCACATGATTCTTCACCACTCAAAGAAAACACAAATCTCCAAATGGATTCCCACATCTTGAACAGATCATGAATCACAACATAGATTCGGGCATCTTGAATAGATCTAGAACCTCCACATAGGTTCACTGCTTAAGTCTTCCAACGAATGCTAATGTTATCCTCTCTCTTGGAATATTCCTCAAGATAGACAGTTCTACATGATAGCATCATTTTTGTTGATCTCTCCCTTAGACTAAACCATAGGATTGACAATTCAACTTTGTAATATTTCACTTCACCACCACTTCCAAAACATGGAACTCATATACTAGTTTTGAAGTAGTATTCAGTAAGTAAAGCATTTACTGATCTCAGTCTCTTCAAAACTAACTTAATGAATTTATAGTAAACTCAGTTTCGATTCTTTCAAAAGTAAATAAAAGCTAGAGATGTTTCATACCTGTACTCCTTCCTAAGGGTTCTTATTGGTATAAAACTGCAAATCCTTTCGATAACTTCCTAAGTCAGTATTAAATCAATTTCGATAATCGACTAATCGATTATCTAGTAAGAACAATTGCTTATACTAGTCACGGTTCATACGCTTAACTTGTTTATGCTATTCCAACTTAACTACTCCTCATTCAAGGGTAAAACCAGCTAAGTTAGAGCACTAGTTGCATCAAAGTCTTGCCTAGACATTTCATTCTTGAAACTCACAAATAGATAAGTTACCTTGTCGGCCTTTAATATTAAGTGTAGTATTAATGATTTCCATAAACAACATGAACTCAACACGATTAACACGTTTTTGACATTTTCCGACTTATTGTTTCTTGGTCAAGAAGAAAGCCTGGTAGGTTAGAGCTCTATTGGTCTATCTTTACTTGATATTAATCTTAACTCTCACAAATAGGTAAGCCTTACTTCATCAGCTTTTAGTGTTAAGCATAGTTAATTACTTTTCAAACTAGTAATTATCAATTAACCATTTGGCCAGTTAGCAATTCTAATCCCTTTCTAAACCTTTTTTTATACTTTTAAAATACTTATAATAGGTTGTGAAACATTTATTCAAAATATTATTTTAAAATAAAGCCTTTACGATTTTCCTTAAAACTTGAAAACGACATGTTTTCTAACAAAATCTCTTCTTTGAAAATTCATAATTAATTCTTAATAATTCATAAATATCTCAAATCTTGTAATACTCTAAAAATAGTTAGCAAACACTTATAAAAAGAATGAAACAAAATATGAAAATTTAAATATCTTTTCAAACATTCTAAGTCTAAAATCAAGGCTAAACTGGGCAATTTTGCACAAGTGAAGTTTTGGATGCTTTTCGAAATGTTACTTAACTTCTACTATTCAAGCTTTTAATAGCAACAAACATATATATTGTGATGACTCATATTTTGAAAGGTTTAAATCAACAATAATCCACACATGTCCAACTTAAACAATCCGAAACATAGATAGTCATTGAGGTGAATTAAGAAAAATAAGAACAGAAGAAGAAATCAAACACGGAATCTCACCGTGGAATGATAAAATATAATAATCAAATAAACAGTTCATCAAGCTGTTTATATCATACATTTGGTTATAATTTATACAACATTTCTTAGTGTTATATAAACATCAATAACAAATTATACAGCAGACAACATGACGGAGAAATAATAATAGTAATAATATACCAAATCTTTATCTTCAATCTCCAGAATAAGTCCTCAATAAGTTGAAAACTCAGGGCTGATTCTAGCGCAATGAAAAGACAAAACACTGAAGTTAGGACAAAAATATTCATATGTCAAATCGATATAGCATACAACATGATTTTCGTGGCGTCGGAGATGTTTACCGGGTTTTACATCTCATATCCAGCGTATAACGTGTGTGCAATAACTAAAGAGATGTTACGGGATTTTCCATCTCTTAAGGATCCGTCGAAATATTTATATATAATAGAATACGCAATATATATTGTCTAATCAGTAAAATAAATATCAAATTAGCGTTAAGTCTTTACATTGATCCTCCTTAATGCATTTTTAAGCATTGTAGTATGGTTTGCATATAAAACACTAGTAAACCGTCGGTGGATAGGGATGCGCCATGATACGACAAAACTAAACCAAAATCGTAGAGGTCTTGTATAAGGATAAAAGAATAACAAGGCATGTGATGAATGCACAAGGTAGGATACTACTAGTTTACCCTTCCCAGTCGGTGGTAGTACATCATAGCTATGACTGTCCACCGCGTCTAACACTCTCAAAATCTGAGGGTGCGCACCAATCAAACACAATATAAATGATGGCAATACAAAGAAGTGTGTTCGCTCAGGGTAGCAAGCTCACTTGGCCGATACAACACCTGTTTTAGTCTTTTTAATTTGGCACAAGTGCCAGGCTAATCCATCATCGTTCTCTTTCTTCAAATCCAACAAACGACGCCAAATCCAACCACTTCGTTTTGGACCATCAGTCCACGTACACGGTTGTTAAAGTTGTTCCAATATTGATAAAGAGTATGGCAATAAGAGGCTCCGATCTCTTTAACAACCAAACGTCATTCCATACACCGGTTGGTGCTTTTACCTTTTGAAAACAATTCGTATTTGATACTAAAATATCATATTTGCTTCAAAATCCAATTCATTTCGAAATCATCATATTTACTCAAACTATATTATTTTGATTCAAAATCATGTTCGTCTTATTATCTCGATTTCAGTTCCATTTCAACATTGCTTCAAATTTTCATTCGGGTTATAACTTCAATTTAACCCAATTCGTGTTTAAATCCATGACTTAAACAAAAACCTTCCAGCCTTAGACTAGTTTGAATTTTAGAAAATAGTTTGAAATTTTTTAAATAGTTTAAAAGTTTTAAAATATTTTAATATAAAATAATTTGAGTATTGAAATGGTTTACATAAAAATTAGTTTGGAAAATAAAAATAATTTGTATATTTAAGAAGATAGATTTTAAACAATTTATATTAAAATAATTTATTTTAAAATAGTTTCAAAGTAAAACTAATCCAATTCCAAAATTTTCAATTCAAATCAATTTTAACTTCCACTTCGATTTAATTGATTCAATTACGATTTCAAGTTGAGCTTTTGCTTCGATCCCCATCTCAATTCTAACATATTCGATTTTGATTTCAAAGTAATCCAATTTTTCTTTAGATTACAATTTCAGACCAAATTTCAACTTGAATAAATTTCAATCAAATCCCAATTTAATTTCAATTTCAATCCCAAATTAATTTCAATTAAAATTTCGAATTAAAATAATTCCATTTCCAAACTAAAACCCTTTCGATTTATATCGATTTCGAGTTCGTTTTTCAAAATATTGATTCAAAACACTTAAATCCAACTAACCTTCAATATCAAATTTAAAAATCCAAATTTTCAAATAAAATACAATTCTGGGCTGAACTTCGTAATATCGTTTTATACCACTTTTATTTGGCAATATTTTGATGTTCGAATAAAAGTCCAAATCTTTAAAACAACCCAATTTTTGAAATATAAATCATATTTCAATCATAACTTCGAAATCTCATCTTCGATCATTTAAATCATTTTTGCTAATAAATTTAAATCTCAACATTTCGAGCTCACATTCGAAAATAATTCAATTTTCTATAAATTTGATTTTTATTTCTTTAAATCAAAATCATTTAAATAAATTTCAAATCAAAATTTTTAAAATCCTTTAATTTGACCAATCCGATGTCCGTATATAATTTTCTATCTGATGGTCAAGTGATCGGTTATTTCAATTTAATTTCAGGGATGGATATATATCATTTCAATCCAAAATAAATGTCATAGGTATATATCATTTCAACCTATTTCTTAATTTATTCAAAATAATTCAATTTATAGTTTTATATACTGTAAATAATTTACCAGGTGGTAACAAAATATATATAAAAATAAATAATCATCCAAAACATCAATCAACAACATCCATCACAATCAATAATCTAAACAGTCAAAATAATTCACAATAATTTCATAGTTGCTAATATCGGGTATTTTATTGGCAATTAAATTTTAATATCCAACTTAACTGTCAATTTTTTTAACAGTTAATTCGAATAATAACTTAGATGATAATTAAATTTATCAAACAATGATAAATAAATTTATATCACTTCAAAATTTCAAATTTAACTAGCATAAAAATATCTAGTATGTCGTGAGGGTTTTAAAACACTCACCTTTTATTTGAAACTAAAATTATTCCAGCTTCGAATAAATCTCAATCTGACTCCAAGCTATAAACTACACCGATACGATTCCAGGGAAATTTGTTTCATCTGATTCGGACCTCATATGTAAAATTACATGATAATTAGCATTCAATGTAATTAACGATATAATTAACATAATTACAAATTTAAATTAAGACTTATTATTTCTAATACCTTCGCAACTCTAGCTCGGCCCACGAACGAAGAAACCCGATCCACGTCGTTCTCTTTTTTATTCTACCTCCTCTTCCTTTTTTCTTTTCTCCTATTTTCCTTTTTTTAATGAATGGCCCAAGGGCCATCCATCCTTCTTCTTCCCCCTTTTCTAATTGCCTGTGTACGAGAATAGTAAAACCCATATCTTCCACGCACATATATCGTTGATACCAAGATTCACTCGCCAAAATCGAATTTCGACTTCGTCATCTGTCTTCCCTCGACAAACTCGACTCGCCAAGCAATAAAAATCAACTCATGGCTCACCCAAACAAAATGCAACCTGCTCGACTTCGTCCAGCTACAGTGGTCGCACGCAAAACACCAAAGACGATCAAAACTCCTTTGAATAATGCTACCCTCCTCGCCTTGCCCTGCTAGGCCTAGATCCACCCTCGCCTCAAGCAAACTCGCCTCCAAACACTCGAAAACTAAAACCCTAGCTCACGGCAACAACATCGAGCTCAAAAAATAATATCCATACCTTCAAATACAAGCGTATGTAGGAAGCTCTGGTTGAAACAATATTTTTAAAGTTAGCTTCGTGATTTTTAGACAAGTAGATAACAAGAATTTAATTTCTGAAGTTTTGTTTGTTCTATCTGTTTGAAAGAGAAGAAAATGCGGAAAATATGTGCGTTTAAAACGAGAGAGGCTGCACGTCATAGGGTGGCTAAATGTAGGGCGGGGGAGGCTTGAAATGAAAGAATATGGGCTACCTAGTCAAATCGACGAAAATAAATTATCTAAAATTCACAAATATCTAAATATTAAATTCGAACCCCGATCGAGGTGTGCCACTAGGCATTTCTAATGTTATACCTATATTTCGATTGCAATGAAATAATTTTCGAGCCCTAATTCGATCGTATATGGAAGATAGCTTTTTGAATCGAATTAAAATATTAAATTTTTGATACTAATTTCAATGTATTTCTATCCCATACGAACAAATGATGACTCCAAATATTATGTAATTTCAAATTCAATAATAGTTCTTTATTACGGATCACAAGGAGCTAGTTTCATCGAAATCCAAGAATATGGCAAAAATGACTATTTTTACTCGTCGATCAAATATAAAATTCCTAATTTCTATTTATCATCTTTTAAATTCAATTTTAAAAGTTAACAATCTTTATTATTGTTTAAATAAAATTTAGAACGACTTTCGAATCATTTTTATTCGCAATAAATTCAGCATTCAATTATTCAAATAATTTCCAATATTAAATTTTAAACAATTTAATTATCTAATAAATCGCTATAATTGAAATATAAGTTATTGAAATTATAAAATTTAACTTTTAAATGAATTCAAATTATTAAACAACTATTTCCATTTTACAGTCATTTAATATTCATTATTCAATTTCACTATTGATTTTAAAATAGTCAATACATAGAATTTATTTCAATACTTGTTGTCGTCTAAATATTCGAAATTAACTATTTCAAAATTTTATTTAAGTTCATACTACATAAATTACATTAACAAATAATCAAATTTATATTTTTAACCATTTTTATTTAATAATTATAATAAATTTAATAGTTTAAAATAGTTAAAAGTACGGGTTGTTACATTCTCCTCCACTCAAAACTTTTCATCCTCGAAAAGGCTAAGTGCAGAATTTAATACTTGACATATTTTATTCAAAACAATCTATTTCTAAAACATTATATCTCTTTTATAAAACTATTATTACATTTCCACTATGCTACTCCGATCAGCATACGTAATTTACAAGTTAGTTATCAAAACAAGATATTTTATTTTTTTTAAACTTCAAAATTTTTCTAACACCCGAATTTATGAAAAATTTCAACAGAGTCTCCTTTGAGCGGCTCAATCGAAATTTTTTAACAATTCAATATATAACCTAAATGTGCCAAATAGGTATCAAATATACATCTCATCTCAATGATGAAGCATCCCATAAGGAAAAATATAAAAGCGCGGTATGTAATCCGATATGCGTATCTTATTATTTTTAATACGAGCGAGTTCGTTCATTTTAAGCAAGCAAAGCAAAATATAATCCGTGTATATGTCCAAATGGTCTTCGTATGTATCTATCTCAACGTAATTTAGAATATTAGTCACTTATGAAGATATGGAAAGCATATATGAGTTAAATAGAACCACAAAGCATGAATTTTATATCCAAACCATAACATAAGCTTTAATATATGACAAAAAACAATCATATACAATAAAAACATATATAACGATGATTTACAATGAAAGAAACCATTCAAGTATTAGTATTCGACCAATTAATTCATGAAGACATGAATTTACATCATCCAGTGCCAATGTTTAATTTATACACTTCATTTCTTATTAACATCCAAATTTTTATTAGCATTTAATTGGTTTACTTCTAATTTATTCAAGTCTATTTCATTTGCAATCAATTTATTCAATTCAATTTGTTAAATTTCAATTATTTCATTTTACGTTTAGCAACATCTCATATCAATTTATTTAGTCACATTCATTCTACACTTAAGTTCATTTTCATTTTAAATCAATGCTATCTCATTTACTCATTTTATTAATACAATTCACTAACTACTTCCATTTATTCATTTCGGTTAGCTGTTCATAAGTTAAAGTTCATTTCGTAATTCAATATTGATTTCCTTCCTTTAACATCAATATTCAATTAATTTAACATCTTATGTGACAACCGGCAAATCCTTACCCTTTGAATCGACAATAAACTACACATGTCTGACCCAAAAAGCACAGACCAATAGAAAGTCAAGAGAATGAAAAGAAGAGAGAAGAAGAGAAGAGAAGAGAAGAAAGAGAGAAGATAGAACCAAACAGAACAACATAGAATCTCACATCTCAGCGGAAAAATATAATATCATATCAATGATCTTTACTAAATAGAAACTATATATACATACATCAATCAGAGTTCAACAGTCAATCACTAGTTATCAGCCTGGACTGTTACAATAACATGTCCTCAAAATTGCCGATAATATACAATAACTAAGCACAGTGGATAATCAAAACAGATACGTGTATACGGGAATGAGATCCCCAGCTCTCCTGCTGAAGCTCTAAAAGCACCAAAATTGGACCTGTAAATATACTCGGTCTGACCCGAGAATTGAAAGGGTAGAATGCCAAGATCAGTCTGGCAAACCAGCGTGAGAAACGCACTCAACTGAATTTATTAAATTACCAAACTTTTCCTTTATCAAAACAAAAGTATCTCGTAAGACAAGCCTAAACATAAACACGGACATGTTTTTACCTTATGATAACTAAAACATTTCATATCAAATCCTCTTATATTATAATAGTGTCTAGTATACAAATAATATTAATCATTGCCGAAATTATTACATTGAATAAATTCCAGCATATAGGCGAAAATGGGTAATACAATCAAAATGGCAAGTACGTAGTGTGTGATGACCTAGAATTTTGGATGTTTGAAATTGAAATATTTAATTGATTTTAAATATTTAAAAGTTAATTTTTAACTTGAATTCAAATATTATTATTATATAGCAATTGGGTTATTGGATTTAATAAACTGAAATTGGGTAAATTATTGAATCTTCAATTTTAAGCCTGTTAAAAATAATTTGAAGGCTTGTAAAAATTATATTGATAATACTGAAGATAGTAAAAGTTTTAAAATTGAATTTAACGGTGATTTGTTCAGTTTTGAAAATATATCGTTTAAATCGATATTTAAAAATAGCCTTCCGAGGTACAGTCTCGGAATTTGACGAAACTAGTTTCATTGAATCCGTAATATTGTATTATTATCGGATTTTAATTTTCGCAGTATTTGGAGCGACCGTTTGGCCGTATAATAAGTAAACGCGCTGATAATTAAATCGAAATTTGTAACGCCCGGAAATTTTCGACATTCGAAAATTCAACATCGATACTCACTTTATCGACTGCCGAGAAATCGAAGGCCAAAAACCCGAAATGTTATGGTTTTTTAAGAAAAAGAATTTAAGAAAAGAGAAAGAAAGAAGAAGAGGGAAAAGATAGAAGAGAGAGAGGAAAGATAAGAAAAATTAGAGAAAATAGAAAATGGAGGGAAAAGAAAAATAGAGAAGAGAAGAAGATAGAGAATAGAAGTTTTAAAATAGAGGAAAAAGAGAATAGAACGGAATAGAAAACAACAGAACAACAACAGAATCTCACAATTCGCAGCGGAACAACATATAATAATAAATGAATAATCTTTAAACAAGAACTATATCAGTTATTACATTACATCACATCATCAGAGCGTACAACAACAATGCAGCGGAAAAAGAAATACTATATAACTAGTAATACGACATGCCATCCATCTTGCCTCCAGCAACTCCAGAATAGCCTGAATATCCTGATAAACCTTAACTCTTGACTGCCCGTGTGGAAATTGGTGGGCACCCAAAGTTTAGGAAGGAAAACAATAAACTCCAAGTCAGTCATGTGACTGGTGTGAGAACTCAAAACAGTTTATTTATCTTTGAAAACAAAATAGAGGAATATTTTTAAAGTCAATTCGCAATGCTTTTAAAAATGAGACTACCATAAGGCCTCCCGCACACACACACAATGCAAATGCAGAATCGGAGGAGATTTCTCCTTATGATAGTCAAAGATGCTTGATACGCATTCAAAAGAACATTTGATATTATTATTAGTGCATAGTGTAGGAAAAATTCATTTCGAAAGTAGAATATAAATCTTAGCCAACATAGACATTTCGAACTATGCCTACTATAGCTACCATGTTCAATAGCGGGTTACCGCCACATTCCATAGCAGGTTATACAACTAAAACCGTACAAGGCTCGTATTTGAAGAATGGATTTTCCAACAAATGGTCAGGCCAAGGAACTTCCCATTGCCACATGGAAACGCCTCTGGAAGGACGCCCCGAGAACCACCGTTCTCCGCTAAACAAAGCGGGGATTCCTTTTTCCCAAGGGATATTACAAACCCTTAGATATACCACCCCCGGTCCTTTGGAACCTTTAACCGAGCGCTCGTCACCATCATCACACAATCATAAAGTGATTTCAACATGAGTAAGTATCTGGGCTCCATACCATGATACTACCCTTTTCCAGAAGGAATGGTCATACCCTAGGGAAGCGATCCCTGGAAACCTTGCCGCACAATTCCTGTTTCGACCATTACCGGTTTGTGAGGCTCGACGAAGTCACGTCCACAAAAACGTACTTTATACAAAAGTCATGCTTTGGGTCAACAAATGATCAACACAATGCTCACCAAGATAGACGATCAAATAAATGATCCTATCACAAATAATCAACACAATGATCATTTCAGCAACACTCAGCATGTCACATTACCAATTTGGGAATATATCGCTGATAACTTCAACTATATAACCTCTGAGCTCGTACGTCTCAGAGAAGGGTGTTAAGCTAAAAGAATAAATTCTTCGCCACCAACAGAAATATATTTGAAAGAAATCGGCTTTATATCTCAACTTGTAATGTCAGACATACAATCCATACAAGTCTGTTCCGGGATCGAACAAAACCGAAGGCACTTACAAAGAAGTCCTTGCAATCCGGATATTCACAATCCTGATCGGATTCACCATCACATATGGAGAACTCTATACCGGAGCAACTCGGTGCAGAGTCAATCGATAGGTCATCCTATCGCTCTCGCAAATATCCGGTCTTCAACACCGATCTTCAATGCTATCATAACGACGTATCACATATTCAGAATGGGTTATACGACCCCATGGTCCTTTCCCGGTTAACCCGAATAGTGAGCGCTTATTCAAAAATAAGTGTGGCATTCACATTCAAACAAATCACATCAAATACCCATCCAAAGGGAAATATTGATAGTCGGTTATTGAACTATCAATTGATATGCATACATCACCAGATTCCAAATAATTTTCCAAATTATTTATTTTCCAAAATAAAATATCTTTACAAGATATATAATTTTCACACTTCAAAAAAATAAATCAATATTTATTTTTAAACAACTTCCCTTTTCATTCATAAATTCCATAGTGAATTTATATTTCAAAATATCCATGCACATACGATTTCAATTATTCATTTCAATTTATCTTCAAAAAGATAAATTCTCAAAATATTCACTTTATATTGGAAAACATTCCCATACTTATTTAATAAGTAATTCACAAATTTTATTTATTTTCAACACTTGTAAAATAATCGTTTTATAAGCATTTAATTTATAATATGAACCTTTAGTTATAATTGAGTTATAAATCGAATAGGTTAATAAAGGAATTTATAGTCTTGCGCCTGGCCAGCGTATGCCTAAAGTCTGTGAGAACGACGATGGACTTGTTAAACTTCGAGTTATCAAGTATTTTCAAAACTTTGAATAGAAAATCAATAATCTTAAATTAGAATTAGATAATTCTAACTTAATGAATTAAGAAAGAAGATCTTTTTGAATATTTTGAAAGCACACAGTTTTGGATAAGATATATTATGCAAATATTTAGCATGAAAGATTTCAAGTTTAAAAATCTAAGTTTTTGTAAGTCAAAAATTTAGTAAAAGACTTTTGTGTCTTGATTATTGAAATTGATGAACAAAACTAGTGAAATGAAATAAATGGAATGAATCCTATAATTATTTGCGAATTTGGAGCTTCGATTCGTTTCTCGTTCGACTTCCTTCAACCATTAGGGCTTCGGCTTGCTTCGACTCGCGTGCTCCTCTACAAAGCTAAGGTGAGTACTTCGGTACTCACATCTAATTCAACGTTTTAATGATTGCTTGCTTGTTAAATTTCGCAACTTTGGATTGCTCGATTTATTGATCCTCACAATTTTGAAAGCTTGTGGACTTCGGTCCTTTGATTTGTTAAAATTAGCTGCTGCGATGAATTTGTCTGGGTTTATAGTTCGAATTTCTGGAAATTAAATTTTGTGATTTTGTTTTCTTTGACTTCGGTCTTGATTCTTTTTACTTGGAATTTCTTTGTGAATCCATGTGCTTGCTTAATAGCCCACGGTTTTTGCACTGCAGTTGCTTTCGACAGTAAAACTTGATTTTTGATGATATGCTTATTCCAGTTTGTGTAGTTCCTTTTGATGGACGAGGATCTTGTCATTGGCAAGTGAGTTGAATTGTTTTGTTGGCATCGGCATTGACCTTTAACCGTTGAGTTGAGTGCTGCGGTGCCATATCTATGGTGCCCTCACTCCCTATTGCCGGTTCTGTTACCTCTCAGGTTGCAATTGTGGTTTCTATGGAAGTAATTATGTGATTTCCTGAGTAATTGATGCATGTCTGTATAGATACATATATATATTCACCTCTGTTCTCTGTTAAAACCCAAAACTGTGAGTAAATATCTAAATTTAAATCTTAAGTAGGTTGATCTGGTTGCTTGAGTAATTGATGTGATAATGATGCTTGTTGTGATATTTCTGCATACATATATATGAATGAGTTAATATGTGTGCATGTTAGTTTCTTTCTAGTTTGAAACTACGGGGTATAAAATAGATTCAAAATCAGTTAGTTGCTTTCCTGGTTGTTTTAAAGTTGAGAACAGATGCTATTTGATATTTGTTTTTTTTTAAAAACTAATAAGAACAGATACTATCAAGTTGTGATTTGTTTTAACTGATGAGAGCAGATGCTACCCAATATTTGTTTTGTTTTGCTGCATGCTTTGTGATTTGAAACTGCTACCATCATTTGCAATTGTGACTGCACTTCATATATATATGCATTTATGTATGTATATATGAGATTGTTGTCATCGTGACACGATCTTCTGTCTACTGGACAATTTTGTTTTGCTTACTGTTCCATGGATTGGGCATTTATTTCATAGCTCCACTTGAAATTGCACTGCCTATGTTACCCTATTGTATTTATATTGGTAGCCTCTGTGCTTTGTTGTTCCACGGTTGCATTTCGATTGCTTCTGTTGGTTCATGATATTTGTTTTGGGTATGATTGTCTTTGTGCACTTGTTGTTGAACTGTAAGTTGCCTTAAACTTTGAATACTTGGGGTAGTTGCAACTTCTTTTGCTGAAAATTGTACCCTTGTTATTTTATTGCACTGAGTCAAATTCTCATGTGCACTGATGCATTTATTTTGTTGCACTGTGATTTATCATCATGGATGTGATTTGGTCTTCGATTTCTTTGCATTGCTGCTAGCTCTGGGTTCTTTAACCACTCTGGTTTGAATACTTGGTTTTGATTTGGCCTGACAGTGGCATATGTAGTTGTAGTGTTTCAGTGCTTAACTTGTGTTGTTCAGTTGAGTTCGGCACTCATGTTGTCGTTGCTCGACTATTTAGTTCCGAGGCCATTTGCTTGTTTCAACTGCAGATTCTATGTGTAGTTGTTTTCTTGCTTTACGTTGATAATTGCAGTTTTCCCCTTGAAATGTTTGTGTTGGTCTGGACTTGAAGTCTTGATAGCATTGTTTGCTTTACTAGTTGTTGTTATCTTGGGCTTGTGGTCTTTGCTTGTTAAGGCTGCTGCTCATATGTTCTAACATGAAGCATGTTGCCTGACATTCAGTTCGCATATATATTTATCATGTTCACTGTGTATATGCACAGTTTTATACATGTGCCATTTCGTTTTCTTCTATGTTCTGTAGGCACTGACTTCACCTTGTCTGCACTTTGATAAAAAAATTGGTTTGTGCACATTGTGAATCTTGAGATGTCTGCATCCATTCATGCACACATCCTTGCAGTTATATTTGCTGTGTCATTGTGATCATGTGGTGGCTGCGTTATTGTTGCAGTTACCCTTATGTCCAAGTATGTGACTGCAGTTTCATTTTTATGGAAATTTTGCACTTGTTAAAGCGTGCAGTAATAAGTTGTTGAAAACTTGTTTTATTTCACAAATTGTTGTGGCGAGGCAGCGCACGCGTGCGTGCACTGCAGCCACGTAGTATCGACATTTTGAATCGATTTTGATGATTTTGTTGTTAATTGCCGTTTAGGCAAATTTTGATTGTTTTCTAAAATTATCTTCATCAATAATCCCTTCATCTATTTCATTGATAATCTGAATCTACTGAATTGATGTTTAACACTGTTAAGTGTTATATTTACCGTTATCCGATTACTTGTTAAAGGATCGGATAGGTAAATTATATTTGACTGTCATCTAATTGTTGATTATTGTTGCCTCTATGCACTAATAACTGAGTTTGAATTAGACTGACCTGTGTATTATTTTCTTTTGAATATAATACTCGGGTCAGACCGAGTATTTTTACAGCTTGAAGATTTTCAGGCCGCGAAGTTAGAGAGAGAGGGGAAAGCACTTCACTAAAAAATTTCGAGAAAATTTTCTTTGTACTCTAAAAGATATATATATATATATATATATATATATATAGATAACTGTTCCGCTGTATTAAAATCTGATTCATTGTATAAAACTCTGATGTATGTAAGAAAAATTCATTTATGAAAAATATTATGATTATTCTGTGATTCTGTGGCTGATTCTGTTTAAACTCTATAAACTGACTAACAATCCGTCATTTTGAACGTTTCTAGTTGGTTTAATTACCGACTAGAGGCGGTCAGGGCGGCGGGTCGTTACAAAATTTAATACAATAACTGGGTTCAAAAAGCTATCTTCTCCATACAATTGAATTAGGGCTCGAAACCTTTTCCATTGCATTCGGAATAGGGGTATAATATTAAAGAAATGCTAGGCGACACGCCTCATAAGGGGTTCGAAATTTTGAGTGATACAAAGCGGTATATTTTGAATATTTATTTATAAATAAAATAAAATCAAAGTCAATCTCAGTCGCCCTAACATGTACCATCGGCCATCTCCTTTCCTTTTAAAACACGACATCCCTTGTCCTTTCTTTCATTTCCTTCAGTTCGATTTCAATTTTATAAAAAAACATGAAAGCTTCACATTCTAAATCAAAGAAAATAAAATCATATATCTCTTCCCCCTTTTTGCCTCTCAAAATCAATCATGTTCAACTTTCCCCTTTCCTATTTTCAAAACCGAGATCTGTTCACGATATATATTGAAAAAAAACGGCAAAGGAAATCAATTCAAAAAAGAAAAATAAAATCATAACTGCTCGAGTTTGACCTGGGCGTCGGTTATCTGGAAATCGCGATGGGTGGAGTGGCTATTAGCGTTGATGTCTATTAGGGTTTCAGTGATGGGGATGGGGGGAGTATCGAAGGTCGCTGGTGGCAGATCGACTATTAGTTGGTCTTAGGCCGTCACGGTGATGGTTTAGGGGCGTGAGCCATAGGATTAAGGGTTGATTTCTAGTGGCTAGAAGAGCGAGGCGACGGCGGTGCCAAGGGAGACTCGCGTAGCTTGAGCGCGCGTGGAAGAGGCGAGGCTTGGTCGATTCGGTGGTTGAAGTTCGACGATAGGGGAGGGTCGTGTGGTTTTGGTGTTTTGCAAGCAGTATGATTCGAGGCAGACTCACAGGGGATCGCGATTTCGTGTTGTAACAGCTCAGTTCGGATCATGGGTGGACATCGTGGTTTTGATTTGAGGTATTTCTTTTTATTTTGATTTAAATAAATGATGTTTATGCACAGAAATTATATATATTATTTACGGTAAGGAAAATATTGATTTTGGATATGTACTGGAATATATAGGACTTTCAAATGTTGTAGGATTTATTAAAGGTAGATTTTAAAATATATAAATTATTCTAATATATGTAGATTCAAAAATATATATACATATATATATAATAAATACATATTCACATTTTATCACTACTAAGTGTTTTAAAATATGTGTTTGGTACAAATTTATATATTTGTTAAAGTTATGTGATTTATCTTAGTTACTAAAGGTAATTTATTAAAGGAAATTCAATTTTAAATTAGTTTTTTTAGTAATTAATTATTAATTGGAAATAAACTGTTCAATTAATATTGATAAACTGTGAATTTTGTTCAAGACCAAAATTTGTGAAGAAACAAACCGAAATGGAAATGGACTTCAAACAAACCAAAGGTGAGTTAACCTCACTCTTCTGGGTTGCTATTTAAATTTAAATGGTTAAATTTAAATAATTGGTTGAATAATTGAATTGATTTGATATGGTATATTATATAGTAATATATAATATATATTGGAGTGATTGATTTTCCACATTATATGGATGAGACCCTATGCGCAGCATAATAGCAGATGATATTATACTAATCTCATATACCGCGATATTCCAACTCGAAGTGGAATTGGTATTGTGGTAACGTCTGTGGATGCAGGGAAACAGGTTGGAGGGATCCAACTAGATTCCTCAAAATTATTTAGATTGTTTAATATTCTGTGTTATGAATATTTGATATTCTGTGATGAATTATATTGATGATTGGAATATTGAATGCTATAGTTTGCTTGAATATATTTCGGTACACTGAGTTATCAAAATATATAGAATTGGATTTTTGAAAAGAAAATAAAAGAGTGAATTTTTAAGTAAAATAATCATAGAGAATTTGAATAATTTAAGAATGAACTGGATAAGAATAAAAGTGATTTTAAAATTTTAATAAATAATTTCGAGTATGAAAAAAGGGGATTTTGAATAAATAGAAAATAATGAATCATAAAAATTAAGTGATATTATGTTTAGGAATAAAGAATTTACTTTAAAATTCAAGGTTTAAATTTATTTAAATGGATAAAGAAGGAATTTTGGAAATCTGAAATTGGAATTTTTAGTTAAAAGATTTTAAATCATAAGTAAGAAATAAAAATCTGAAGTTAATGGGTTTTGGAATAAATGGGTAAGCAAAGGAAATTATTTCAAAATGGAGTAATTTGGAAATCAATTTGAAAATTGATTTTGGTGTTTGAAATTGGAGTTATAAAGGAGGAAGGGACCAAGAAATTTATAAACTGGGTTTATAAAAGTGAAGTAATATATTATTGGATATCTGGAAGAATAAATTCACGGTGGAAATTTATTAAAGGAATGGGTAAATTTGTTTAAAAATAAATAGTGATTTATTTTTAAATGATGTGAAAGAGAAGCGTATTTCCCTGGATAGCCAAGTAGGTTTTCAAAGCAAATTTTTAAGTATAAGTTAAAAAATTTGAAAGCATGTTTAGAAAATTTATTATTTTCAAAAGTTTAAATTTTAAAGTAAGTATTTTCAAATTTAGTTAATAGTAATTATTTAAAGGTCTTAGTATTATGTTTTTTAAAAAGATAAAATTTTAGTTTTATATTTTATAAGGTAGCTTATTTAAATATTCTTAAAGTGTATATTTTGAATAAGTATTAAAATAATTTTTAATTTAAATGTTTTAAAGTATATTTTATAATAAGTGTTTTTAAATTATTTTGAAAACCTAAAGCTTTGTACTTGGTGTTTTCAGAGGAAATATAAAGTTGGGAATTTATCCCATGAAAAGAGCGTGGTTTGAAAACTGTTTCCAAAAAGGGTTGAAAATGAAAATATATCTTGCGAAGATATTTTGAGGATAATAAAAAATTTGGGAGATTATTTATTGATTAATGGTTGTTTGTGAA
Organism: Allium cepa; assembly: GCA_030765085.1. NCBI lineage: Eukaryota > Viridiplantae > Streptophyta > Magnoliopsida > Asparagales > Amaryllidaceae > Allium > Allium cepa. Next base: position 117,332,868 of record CM060940.1, on the reverse strand, counting down.
TGTTAATTGACAGTTAAATAACTGACTTTCAATATTGGCCAATGCGCTGACCGAGATCGAGATTAATTTCTCGAAAACCATTTCGATCCGGTTTGTACGTTTTCGTTTGGAAAACAAGAGTTTGGATTCGAAGATGGAGCAGTGTAGTGCAAGGGCTAGTCGCTACAAATCCTAAGGGTAATTCCAAAATGGATGTAGTTGGAGTAGTGCCTTCGGTTCTGTTCGAACCCGGAACGGACTTGTATGAATGAATGCTTTCAGAGCATCGTCAGGTGGGCGATAAGCATTCTAAGTGATATGTTCTAAAAAGGTAACGCTTAGCCTCGAGCCTCATCGGCCGGGAATGACTGAAAATCAGGGGTCATGCAGCAAGGCTTAGTGGGTAGCACCCATTAGGGTAAGGTTACCCTGTCTAGATGTCCCTTTTTATTTCGGCTTGGTGGTGCGGTTGCTGATCCCAACCGTGGGCAGATCTTACTCGGGATTATCCAGTAAGGGGTAGTCCCAGTGTTGTGTTATAGGAGATTGGGAGTAATCCTCGGTACGGTGATCTAGGCCACGTACTGTTACAAGTGGTACCCAGTGCCTAGTCATTAGTTGGAAATCCATTCTCCCTACGTGCCCTTTTTCGGTTTTGTTTATATTACCCACAATTATGGCTAGCATCTGGAATTTAATTAATGTAACAATTTCGGCTATTTTAATAAGTATTTGTAAATAGGCCCTATTATAATATCATAAGATTTTAATAAAAAGTGTTTTGGCTATCGTAAGGTAAAAACCCGACATGTTTATTTGTGGCGCGGTCTTACGAGATGCTTTTGTTTTCAAAAGAAGTTTGAAACTTTAATAATCAATTTGAGTGTGGTTTTCTCACGCTGGTTTTCCAGACTGATTCGGGTGCTATTTAACTATAATGCTCGGGTCGGACCGAGTATTATAGATTACAGGAATGGATGCTATGGAGCTGGATGGCGATACGTACTTCCGTACTTGTATGAAATATTCCGCTGTGTATTCAGTTTTGAGGATGAATTTATATGACTGCCCAGTTGTATGTTATTGGTGTTGTTGAACTCTGATGATGTATGTATAAAACAGATATAGTTTTCTTTGGTGTAAAGATATGTTATATCTATTATATTTTATTCCGCTGCGATGGTTAGATTCTAATGTTGTTTTCTATTTTCTTCTTCTACCTCTTCTTTTTTAACCCAAATGGTTCATATTTCTGTTCATCTTGTGTTAATTGATGGAGAATTGTGTGGACTCAAGGGTTACGGAACTGCGGGTCGTTTCAGTTAGTATCAGAGCGAAGTTAAGTGAGAACCTTGGCTCTGGTGGAAATTACTCATTAGAGATAGAGGCAGTAGTACTCTAGAATGAGTTTGAGTGTATTAATGGATATGAGCGCGTACTTGTTAGTGAATATAAGTTGTTTAATATTGTGTCGACTTATTGATTGAGTGGAATATGAATTCTGATCGGGTAAGTTGGCCGCTATTCGAGAAGAGTTTATAAACACATGACACGATAAATTGACACAATATTGTTTTAAAGGTGAGTGAATGAAATAATTTTACCTAAAAATATATTTTGATATAAAGGAAATATTTTCTTAAATTGTTGTATAACTTGGGTGTTTGGATGATAAAATTTTAAACAAATGAAATTATAAAATTAGTATGACTTGTATAATCAAATGGAAAAAAATTTTGTATGAGCATAAATTATACAAATGGATTATCGTTAAAATTGGATACAAATAAAAAAATTGAAGATTTAAATCTCGAGGATTTTGGAAGTGTTTTCTGAAGTATTTTGAAAGCAAATAATAATGTAATTTTGGAGATATTTTTGAAAAAAAAGGGTTTTAAATAGGTTTTAGAGATGTCATAGCACTGAAATCGCTTCGGTCATTGGGAAACAATTCCGATGACGATCGCGACATCATCGGTGTTTATTTTCTAGTTTCTAAGTGATGGATTACTGTCATGGTCATTGTTTTAGAATGTTTTAGGGAAAAACAAAGTTTGTTTTTGAAATTTCAAAAGAAGTTTTTGGGGACAAAAACCAGGGTTGGTTTAAAAATTTGAGAAATATGATTTTGGAATGATGGTGGGTGTAAATGATTTGAACCAAAAGCTGGGTGGTAGAAATCCTGAAATCCTTATTTAAATAATTTAGAGATTATCAGGAGATAAGCTATAATCTTATAAATATTGAATGATTTTGACGAGGAATATGAGGATTGGATTTTGGAATTAAAATTATAGGTGAAAGTTAAAAATGAGAATTTAACTTGGGTTATGGTTAAACTTTGAAATTTAATTGATAATTGGAAGAAATAATTAGTAAATTTTGAATGTGATTGGAATGGGAAAATTAAAATTAAATTTGGATTGAGAAATAATATTAATTAGAATTAAATTAACTTAAGCAAAGTTAATAATAATGGGTTGGATTTGAAGTAAGTTAAAACGAATTGAAATAAATTGAATTAAACTGAAAATAAAACCCAATTGTATTTGAATTAAGTTGAAATTGAATTGAAATAAAATAAATTGAGATGTAGATGATATTAGAAAGTAAGTTCTTACTTAATTTAAATTCAAGTGGATTGAGTGGATTAAAGAGAATGGTATGATGCTTGGTTTAACTGAAGTTAAGTTGAATAAAATTGAATTGAAATAAATTCAGTTGAGTTATAGATAATATTGAATGAAATAAAATTCTTTCTTAAATAAATAAGCATAATAGTAAGTATTAAATTGGATAAATAAGCTTCAGAAGCTTATAAAAGAATTGAAAAGCATTGCAATAAAAATATTATCCCTAGTTAAAAATAAAGTGAAAATGTGATTGACTGTAAATGGATGGAGAAGTATGACTATTAATTGTAACGACCCGTAATTTCACTACTTCGAAAATGAGAGATTTCGTTCAATTTAAATTTAAAAGGAGTTTAAATCTTAAATAAATATGTTATATATATAAATAATTATCTATTCTTATAGTTAATGTATTAAAAGTATAAATTTGGATTTTAGAACAAATCGACAAAAGTTAAGTTTTGTTAAAAATAAATAAAGGCTTAAATAAATTTATTTAAATATTTATTTAAAAAGGTAAATCTTATTTAAAACATCTAATAAAGATAATAAAAGTATGTTAAAAGATTTAAAAGTTTGTTAATATTCGTTTTACAAAAATAACCAAAAATTTGTCGCATTTTGTCAATTTTACATACACCGTAAAATTAGAGATTTTGATATTATTTAAATATGATTTTAAAATATAAAGCGACTTGTTTTATTTTAATTAAAGAAGTAAAAATTTCATTTTAAAATTTGGCTTACTCCAATATATAGCTTAATAAAAAGGTCAAATTTTGACTGTATAATTTGTCGTCAAAAACGCCGTTTTTAACCAAAACAAGTTGTTGCAACTTGATACATTTTCAAACTTATAAATACAAGTTTGCAAACTATATAAACATTATACATTTAGCACTAAAAACAAAAAGAGTTTACTTTTAAAAATATTTACATAAATGTATAAAAAGTAAAATAGCATGATTTGACAAATTTAAAAATTATTAAACCTTTTATAAAACAACATCATTACTCTACTTCATATCTCACTAATAAGAAGTTATGTTTATACATAGGAAAGGAGCAAATGCAAAAGTGAAAAGGAAGCTAATGTAAGGAGTTAATGACACATACATACATGCATATAATGCAAATCAAATCATTCCAAAGTCTTCTCTTTAAACACAAAATCTAAGGAAGTAATCATTCCTCTTTTTTACCATCACCATTAATACATATCAAATCACTCTTTTTCACATAAAAGAAAAGTATATTTAAATTCAAAAATGAAGAGGTTATTAATGTCATTTACCACTAAATATGTTCACTTATAAATACAACCACACCTCTTTTCATTTCACTACACTTTCATTTCATAAAATTTCCAAAAACCTTCTCTACTTCCACCATTTCCCTTCTACCTTCAAGCTATCACCTCCATACTTTAAACCATCACCTTACATTGCCTTACACAAGCCAAACTACCACTTACACACCTCCTCCTCACCCAAAACCCACGCCTACACCCCCACTCCACCCTAGGTCGAGCACACCCTCCCAAAACCCAAGCCTTACCCTCTAGGTCGAGCCCCCTAGTCCAAGCCGAGCCCACACAAGCCCAAGCCGAGCTCCACACCCCCTAGGCCAAGCACCATCTTCTCCTACCCTCTCCTACATGCCTAAACCCCAAGGCTGAACCCTCCTCTTTAATAAAAAAAGAAAAAAAAAAGAAAAAGAAAAAAAGAGAAAGAAAAAGAAAGGGAAACAAAAGCATTCGGAAAAGAAGCAATAAGGCAAGACGTTGGAAAGTAGCACGTTAGCGAGAAACGCGTATCTCACATTAAAGATTGACGGAGTGGATATTATGGTGAGAAATTCTCACCGCTTTTTAAATTATATTGATTATCATGTTAAATTGTTATGTTAAATAATCACCATTTGATGACATGGATGTTCGATTGAATATTTGAATATGTTGGATAATCCGTAGTAATGTTATGGCATTTACCGTATGGAAAGTATTGATGATATATGGATGCTGTATGGTTGTTATGATAATTTGGATATCAAATTCCTATTAGTTAAGTAACCACTTTATTTAGTAAGATCATATTTTAGTAATATGAGAAATTGTGGAAAAATAAGTATCTTTTCATTTAAAAGTGAAACTAAAGTTAAAATGAAAGAGAATTTGAAATTTGAAGTGAATCGGATTTGAAAAAGATAGTTAATTAGAAATTGAAATTAAGATGAATGGTGAAATTGAAATTGAAATCGATTTTGAAAAAGTGAGGTTTAGTTTGAGGATGAATTGAAGTTTAAATTGAAATTAGATTTGAAATCTAAGTTTTAAATGTGTTAATTTTGAGATTAGAATTGAAATTGAGTTGAAATTGGAATTTAAAAGTTAATATTAAAATAATGTGAATATAATAATATAGTAATAGTGAAAATTCATTTTACATACTTTTAAAAGTGAAAATATTGATTTAAAATGGTTTCTAATGATTTTATAAGTGTTGAAATCAAATTTGAATTGATTATTCCAAGTATTAAAAAATAAGTTAAAACTGGACGCGTCGCGCAACAGTAGCTCGCGATTTCGCGCCGAAAAGTTCAAATGAGTGCACAGAGTGCAATATGGCTCGAAATTCTTCAGGATAAGAAAATACCCGACTATTATATCTATATATTCTAAACGAAGAAAGAAAATCAAAGTTTCGATAAGTAGATTTTGAAATAAGTCCAAATCAATTTTCTAGAAAAATTGCGCTAGTGCAGTTAAGTGACCATAACAAAAAATTTGTTTAAATGGATGTTTTTAATTATGAAAAAATACGGAATAAATTTGATAAATCTATTTAAATGATTTAAAAGAGATTTGGATAAAAAAATATGAATTTTCAAATATTTAAAAGTGTTTTAAATCAAATAAGCTTATATAGCACTTTCCACAGCACTTTTATGCTGCGAATTCTATAACTTTTGGAATATGAGTTTAAATGTAACGACGTTTCCCAGAATGAATTGTGAATGTTTTAAAAAGGATAATTAAGAATTTTGGCAAATAATGTGGAATATTTATAAGCGATTCCAAAATAAGTCGAAAATCTGAGTATGCGGAAACGACTAGTACATTTGTCCCACCTATGAGATCTGGGAAGATAAAACAAGGTGTTTAACTAAGGTTAGGGATGAAGCAACCAGTGCCTTGAACTTACCTAGCCTATGTTTTCTTTTCTTAGGCAAGGGGTGGAATAGATCGAAGGGAATGCCCAGATGCTCTTAAATAAAAAGACTGTATTAAGTTTTTTGAATTAAAAGAAGATTGGTATTATCCAAAAGTTAAGCAATCTCCAAAAATGAATGATTTCTACGATCCTCTTTACTAAAAAATGTTTGTTAAAGATTGACTTAGGGTTTATCATAAACGATGTCTTAAATAACATTGTTTTTGACCCGCTTAAAAGTTAAGAAGTTTGGATCAAGAATCTAGTAAGGAAATCTGAGATATTTTCCAAAGTAAAAGAATGAATTACTTAGAATCATCCTAAGTTAAAAGAAAGAGAATTCGAAATCATCCGAAAAGAATTAAAGTGAAAAGAGACTTAATAAATCCTATATACTCATATTCACTTTTTATCGATGATTGGATTTCGAAGGAACCAGAGTCGAATTTGGTTAATTCCTATCAGAAAACCACTTCGAACTAATGTATACGTTCGAACGTGAAGATATGTTAAAGACGATGATTATCGAAGACCGTGGATCTTCATAGCTTGAGGACTACTTGTTGATTTGCTCGGGGTCGCACCCATTATAGAGTTATATATAGCAGTGGTCTCCTCGTGATGGAGATTTTGCGGATTGCAAGGGCTTCTCGCCTAATAATGGCCAAGGAAAGTGCCTTTGGTTTGTCCTGTTCCTGGACAACTTGTATGGACGTTTGCCTGACATTGCATTTCTAACGATTATGTATATTGGTTTTTACCAACATACATCAGTGGTGGCGGAGAAGGCAACTTCTCTTAGCTTAACACCCTCCTTGAGACTTACTAGCTCAAGGGTTGTATTTTTTGTGGTAGGCAATTAGTAGTTAAACGGAAATGGCAATGTGGCATTCAAAGATGTGACATGTGCTTTGTAAAAAGGTAATCGTAACCTCAAGCCTCATCAAACCGGAAATGACCAAAACAGGATTAGATGCAGCAGGGCTAAGTGGGTCATTCCCAAGTAGGGTATGATCATTCCTTTCTAGATATATTTCTTCCCGCTATGACGTTCGGAATGTATATTAATGTGGTGTATGGAAAACGAGCACTCGGTTAAAGGTCGGTAACGACCGGGGGATGACATATTCGGTACTGTCTAGTTAAAGAGGTAGGCCTGTCTTGTGTTGGTAGAGGGTAGATGTTCTGTGCCTCGGGACATCCATCTAGAGGTGTACCCATTTCGAAAGGTAGATCCTACGCCTGGTCATTTGTATGGAAATCCATTCTCCAGTAAGAACCTACGGACTTGATTATAAACCTATTATACTGGAATTTAATCAATGTAACAATTTCGGGTAAGATTAATAAATTTATTTGCAAATGTTTTCAAAGAATGTCATTAGAAATAATATCAAACGTTTTAATATAAAAGTGTTTTAGTTATCGTAAGGTAAAAACCTGCCTGTGTTTATGTATGGGCGTGGTCTTATGGGATACTCTTTATTTCCAAAGGATTTATAACAAAGGCTGATATATGACACTGTCATTTATTATTGAGTTTTTCTCACGCTGGTTCATCAAGCCTGATCCATGTATTTTCAATACTCGGGTCAGATCCGAGTAGTTTCAGGATAGTCGAAGATAGTTGGAGTTTCCAGAGGAGAGCTGGAGATATTCATCGACGTATGGAGATATTCTGTTATCCTCTTTGCTTAGTGCATTTTATTTGATGTTTATCAGCATTTGTAAGGGCAGGTTTTATAACTGTTCTAGCTGAATTTAGGTTAGACTCTGATATATGTATTTAAAAGTTTTCCGCTGTAAAGATTATTATTGAAATAATATATGTTATTCCATTCGAGTGAGATTCTGTTCTATCTACTTTTCTTTATCACCCTTAAAGATCCGTCTTTCCTTGCAATTTGAGTTAGACATGTGTGGTTTATTGTCGATTCAAAAGGTACAGAAAAACGGGACTTTACAGTAATAAGTGAGTAGCTTATAAAAATGTAAAATGGGAATAAATAAGTCGAAATAAAGCGTTGGAATTTTGGAAAATGGAAGAAAATCCAAACTGGAATTATAAAAAATATATTTGAATTGAACTCAGGAAATTTAATGAAGTGATTTTTGTAATAAAATCGAATATTGATTTAAAAGTTGGAAGTGAGCTAATTAGCTAAATAAACTATTTGATAGAATATTTTAATCAAATTTAACTCGGTTAAATAAAATGTATTGTAAGTTAATAAAGAAGTTTGGAAATGAACTCGAATTATAAATTGAATTCGACTTGGATCGATAATGAATTAAAATAAGTGGAGATGTAAAAATAAAATGGAATTGGATTATAATGGAAATGCTTTGAGTTACAAATAAAATCCAATTCGAGTATAAATTAGTTAAATATGTGCTTGAATATTATTTTGATAAATTGAGAAGGTGAATTAAAATAAAATAGATTGGCTAAATGAATTAAATGGAATTTGATTAGATGAGAATCAAATTAAATAGAAGTGAACTTAAGTTTGAAGTTGGAATAAATTGAAATAAATTAACTTAAGTGAAGAACAATGAGAAGCTCGACTTCGAGTAAGAATGGAAAACCATTAAATAAAAGCCCGGGTTGGATTAATTTGGGAATGATTAGTAGTATACAAGCATGGAATGTGTCGAACTAAATAAAATGGTTGTGAATGAATTAAAATGAAAGGAATTAAATATAAATTGAGTTGGAATCAATCTAAAATGGTTATAAGCTTAAGTAATTATTTATTCACATGAATATAGTCGAATCGCATAGAAATAAATTGTCGTTTGATAAAATCGAGATTAATTAAAATTCTATGAATTGATAAAAGTGAAATAAAATTGATTTTTGAAAACAATTGAGTTGAATATGAGCTTGTTTGGATTAAAAATAAATTGAATGTAAGAAATTGAAGTGTAAACCATTATAATTGAATGGGATGGCATAAGAATTAGTTGAAAGCAATTGAATTAGTTTCGAAATTATATAAACTGCTCATGGAAAGTGTTTGGTGCATGTTGCTTATGAAATGCAAGTGCTTAGCTATTAAAAGTAAGTAAAATGTTAATAAATTTCGTACATTTAGTACTTACATGTTTGAATGAGTAAGTACAGGTACCGGAAAGCCGTTTGGCTCGATTTGGATGCGCTAATTGCTAAAATAATAAGCCGCTTGCTTAAAAATGCTAAATAAAGGTACGCATACGCAATAAAAATAAGAAATATGAACTGTTTTTGTTTTTCCGACCGGGTGGGTCGATGTACATATATTTATATCTCTTGTTAAATTGCAAAAGCTCCTCCGTACAAAGAAGACTTTGGCAAAATTTTCCGAAAATTTAGGGAGTTAAAAAAAATTTGAAAATTTTTGAGAATTTTTTTTAATGACAAAACGATTTCAAATTGGAATTGAAATAAGGGATTTTGGAAATGGAAATTGAAACTAATTGTTTAGTTGGAACTAAAGGATTAGGAAAGTGAATTTGGGATTTTTGATTTCAGAGGATAAATTAAAATTTGCTCGGCAAAGGTATGTATTTAAATTTCTATATGAAATTTGATGATTTTCTAGTCTAGCCACATGGCTTTTGTTTTCTTTTGAAATATGGGGGCCCGTAGAGGCATTTTGTAGTTGTACCGAGCTAGCCACGCAAAGAAGACGCTAGCGAATTTTTTTGGAAATTTAGAGAGTTAGAAATTTTTTGAAAAAGTTTTGATAATTTAAATTTAAATTTGAATAAGTGGAGTAAATAATGTTGTTGGAAACTATAGAAGGCTTTGGGAAGTTGGTTGAAGTAACAATGGGTCTTTAATAAAAGATATGTTACGGCAAGTTGATAAAACTGTTTGGTTTTGGAAAATAGTAATGGGTATTAGATCATTCTTCTTAACTAGCAATTTCGGAGACGAAATTCTTTAAAGGGGGGAGGAATGTGACGACTCGGAGATTTTGGATGTTGAAATTGGAATATTTACTTGATTTTGAATATTTAAAAGTTAATTTTTAACTTGAATTCAAATATTTTTATTATTTAGCAATTAAGTTATTGGATTTAATAAACTGAAATTGGGTAAATTATTGAATCTTCAGTTTTAAGCCTGTTTAAAATAATTTGAAGGCTTGTAAAATTTATATTGATAATACTGAAGATAGTAAAAGTGTTAAAATTGAAACTAAAGGTGATTTGTTCAGTTTTGAAAATATAACGTTTAAATCGATATTTAAAAATAGCCTTCCGAGACACAGTCTCATAATTTGACGAAACCAGTGTCATTGGATCTGTAATATTGTATTATTATCGGATTTCAATTTTCGCAGCGTTTGGAGTGACCGTTTGGCCGTACGATAAGTAAACGTGCTAATAATTAAATCGAAGTTTAATATAATAACTGGGTTCAAAAAGCTATTTTCTCCATACTATTGAATTAGGGTTCAAAACCTTTTCCATTGCATTCGGAATAGGGGTATAATATAAAAAAATGCTATGCGCCATGCCTCATTAGGGGTTCGAAATTTTGAGTTATGCAAAGAGGTATATTTTGGATATTTATTTTTAAACAAAATAAAATCAAAGTCAATCTCAGCCGTCCTAACATGTACCATCGGCCATCTCCTTTCCTTTTAAAACACGACATCCCCTTGTCCTTTCTTTCATTTCCTTTAGTTCGATTTCAATTTTATAAAAAAACACGCAAGCTTCACATTCTAAATCAACGAAAATAAAATCACATATCTCTTCCCCCTTTTGGCCTCTCAAAATCAATCGTGTTCAACTTTCCCCTTTCCTCTTTTCAAAACCGAGATCTGTTCACGATATATATTGAAAGAACATAGCAAAGGAAATCAATTCAAGAAAAAATAACAACTGCTCGAGTTTGACCTGGGCATCGGTTATCTGGAAATCGCGATGGGAGGAGTGGCTATTAGCGACGATGTCTATTAGGGTTTCAGTGATGGGGATGGAGGGAGTATCGAAGGTCGCTGATGGCAGATCGACTATTAGTTGGTCTTAGGTTGTCGCCGTGATGGTTTAGGGGCGTGAACCATAGGATTAAGGGTTGATTTCTAGTGGCTAGAAAAGCGGGGCGGCGGCGGTGCCAGGGGAGACTTGCGTAGCTTGAGAGTGCGTGGAAAAGGTGATGCTTGGTCGATTTGGTGGTTACTGTTCGACGATAGGGGAGGGTCGTGTGGTTTTGGTGTTTCGCATGCAGTACGATTCAAGGCAGACTCACAGGGGATCGCGATTTCGTGTTGTAACAGCTTAGTTCGGATCATGGGTGGACATTGCGGTTTTGATTCGATTTTTATTTCAATTTAAATAAATGATGTTTATGCAGAAAAATTATATATAATATTTACAGTAAGAAAAATATTGATTTTGGATACGTACTGAAATATATAGGACTTTCAAATGTTGTAGGATTTATTAAAGGTATATTTTAAAATATATAAGTTATTCTAATATATGTAGATTCAAAAAAAAGAAATGTATGTATATATATAATAATAAATACATATTCACATTTTATCACTACTAAGTGTTTTAAAATATGTGTTTGGTACAAATTTATATATTTGTTAAAGTTAAGTGATTTATCTTAGTTACTAAAGGTAATTTATTAAAGGAAATTCAATTTTAAATTGGATTTTTTAGTAATTAATTTTTAATTGGCAATAAACTGTTCAATTAATATTGGTAAATTGTGAATGTTTATTCGAGGTCAAAATTTTTGAAGAAACAAACCGAAATGGAAATGGACTTCAAACAAACCAAAGGCGAGTTAACCTTACTCTTCTGGGTTGCTATTTAAAATTTAAATGGTTAAATTTAAATAATTGGTTGAATAATTTAATTGATTTGATATGGTATATTATATAGTAATATATAGTATATATTGGAGTTATTGATTTCCCGCGTTATATAGCAGATGAGACCCTATGCGTCGCATAATTGCGGATGATATTATATTAATTCCATATACCGCGATATTCCACCTCGAAGTGGAATTAGTATTTTGCTAACGTTGTAGATGTAGGGAAACAGGTTGGAGGCATCCAACTGGATTCCTCAAAATTATTTAGATTATTTAATATTCTGTGTTATGAATATTTGATATTCTGTAATGAATTATATTGATAATTGGAATATTGAATGTTATGTTTTGCTTGAATATATTTCGGTACACCGAGTTATCAAAATATATAGAATTGGATTTTTGAAAAGAAAACAAAAGAGTGAATTTTTAAGTAAAATAATCATAGGGAATTTGAATAAATTTAAGAATGAACTGGATAAGAATAAAAGTGATTTTAAAAATTTAATAAATAATTCCGAGTATGGAAAAAGGGGATTTTGAATAAACAGAAAATAATGAATTGTAAAACTTAAGTGATATTATTTAAAGGAATAAAGAATTTACTTTAAAATTCAAGGTTTAAATTTATTTAAAAGGATAATGGAGGAATTTTGGAAATCTGAAGTTGGTATTTTTAGTTAAAAGATTTTAAAACTTAAGTAAGAAATAAAAATCTGAAGTTAATGGGTTTTGGAATAAATGGGTAAGCAAAGGAAATTATTTCAAAATGGAGTAATTTGAAAATCAATTTGGAAATTGATTTTGGTGTTTGAAATTGGAGTTATAAAGGAGGAAGGGACCAAGAAATTTATAAACAGGGTTTATAAAAGTGAAGTAATATATTATTGGATATCTGGAAGAATAAATTCACGGTGGAAATTTATTAAAGGAATGGGTAAATTTGTTTAAAAATAAATAGCGATTTATATTTAAAAGATATGAAAGAGAAGCGTATTTCCCTAGATAGCCAAGTAGGTTTTCAAAGCAAAATTTTAAGTATAAGTTAAAAGTTTTAAAAGCATGTTTAGAAAATTTATTATTTTCAGAAGTTTAAATTTTAAAGTAAATATTTTTCAAATTTAGTTAATAGTAATTATTTAAAGGTCTTAGTATTATGTTTTTGAAAAAGATAAAATTTTAGTTTTATATTTTATAAGGTAGCTTATTTAAATATTCTTAAAGTGTATATTTCGAATAAGTATTAAAATAATTTTTAATTTAAATGTTTCAAAGTATATTTTATAGTAAAGTGTTTTTAAATTATTTTAAAAACCTAAAGCTTTGTACTTGGTGTTTTCAGTGGAAATATATAGTTGGGAATGTATCCCATGAAAAGAGTATGGTTTGAAAACTGTTTTCAAAAAGGGTTGAAAATGGAAATATGTCTTGCTAAGATATTTTGAGGATAATAAATAATTTGGGAGATTATTTATTGATTGATGGTTGTTTGTGAATGTTAATTGATAGTTAAATAACCGACTATCAATATTGGCCAATGCGCTGATCGTTTCGAAGAAACCGGGATCGGGATTAATTTCTCAAAAACCTCTTCGATCCGGTTTGGTACGTTTTCGTGTGGAAAACAAGAGTTTGGATTCAAAGATGTAGCAGTGAAGTGCAAGGGCTAGTCGCTACAAATCCTGAGGGTAATTCCAAAATGGATGTAGTAGGAGTAGTGCCTTCGGTTCCGTTCGAACCCGGAATAGACCCGTATGGATGAATACTTTCAGAACATCGTCAGGTGAGCGATGAGCATTCTAAGTGATATATTCTAAAAAGGTAACGCTTAGACTCGAGCCTCATCAACCGGGAATGACTGAAAATCAAGGGTTATGCAGCAAGGCTAAGTGGGTAGCACCCATTAGGGTAAGGTCATCCCTGTCTAGATGTCCCTTTTTATTTCGGCTTGGTGGTGCTGTTGCTGATCCCAACCGTGGGGTGATCTTACTCGGGATTATCCAGTAAGGGGTAGTCCCGGTCTTGTGTTGAAGGGGATTGGGAGTAATCCTCGGTACGATGATCTTGGCCATGTACTGTGACAGGTGGTACCCCAGTGCCTAGTCCTTAGTTGGAAATCCATTCTCCCTACATGCCCTTTTATGCTTTTGTTTGTATTACCCACGATTGTGGCTAGTAGCTAGAATTTAATTAATGTAACAATTTCGGCTATTTTAATAAGTATTTGTAAATAGACCCTATTATAATATCAGAGGATTTTAATAAAAAGTGTTTTGGCAATCGTAAGGTAAAAACCCGACATGTTTATTTGTGGCGTGGTCTTACGAGATGCTTTTGTTTTCAAAAGAATTTTGAAACTTTAATAATCGATTTGAGTGTGGTTTTCTCACGCTGGTTTTCTAAACTGACTTGGGAGTTATTTAACTATAATGCTCGAGTCAGACCGAGTATTACAGGTTACATGAAAGGATGCTATGGAGCTGGATGGCGATACGTACTTCCGTACTTGTATGAAATATTCCGTTGTGTATTCAGTTTTGAGCATAAGTTTATATAACTGTCCAGTTGTATGCCATTAATGTTGCTGAACTCTGATGATGTATTCTGGTTATGTATGTATAAAACAGATATAGTTTTCTTTTGTGTAAAGATCTGTTATTATCTATTATATTTTGTTCCGCTGCGATGGTTAAATTCTAATGTTGTTTTCTTTTTTCTTCTTCTACCTCTTCTTCTTTAACCCAAATGGTTCGTATTTCCGTTCATCTTGAGTTAATTGATGGAGAATTGTCGACTCAAGGGGTACGGAACTATGGGCCATTTCATAGTGGAGTTTGGATTTCCATACAAATGACCAAGTGGAGGGACTATCTTCCGTTGGGTACACCTCTAGATGGATGTCTCGAGGCACAGAATATCTTTCCTCTGCCAACACAAGACCAGCCCACCTCTATAACTAGATGGCACCGAAATGTCATCCTCCGGTCGTCACCGACCTTTACCGAGGGCCCTCAAAGCACATATACCATAATAATCGGATACACGAAGTCATAACATGTAAAGATATATCTAAAAGAGGATGACCATATCCTACACGGGAGCAACCCACTTAGCCCTGCTGCATCTAACCCAATTTTGGCCATTTTCGGTTGATGAGGCCCGAGGTAACGATTACGTTTCACATATTACGATCATTTTACTTTGAATGCCACATGGCCATTTCCGTTGACTACTAATTTCCTTCCACAAGAATGCAACCCTTAAGCTCGTACGTCACAAGGAGGGTGTTAAGCTAAGAGAAGTTGCCTTCTCCGCCACCACTGATGTACGTTTGTAAAAACAAATGTACGTAATTTTTAGAAATGCAATGTCAGACAAACATCCATACAAGTTATCCAGGAACAAGACAAACCGATGGTACTTTCCTACCACATCTTGTCAGGAAATACGTAGGATTGGTAGGGAATAGTCCTCGCATTGGATATTTCATAATGAAGAGACCACTGCTACTATATGTATATTGGGATTTTAACCCCAGACGATCAATAAGCAGTCTTCGACTATGAAAATCTGGAATATCAATATCATCATAAGCAAACTACACAACCATCGCATATACGTTGGTCCGAAGTGGTTTTCAGATAAACCTGACCCAGTCTCTTCGCACCAACAACTCAAAAGCTTTTCTCAACATCACACATAAAATAAGGCTCATAGACTTATCACGTCTCCAACTTTCAACTTGTTATCCTTCGGGCCAAGAAGGAAGCTCGATAGATTGGAGTAATACTCCACACTACACGAATCAACATCCTCAACACAAATGATAATCAAGCCTACACAGAAGGCTATGTACTAAGTGTACAGCTAAATAGTTCCTACATCAAGTAGAGGAACTAAAATGGCCAAATTTGATAGTCGGTTATTTAACTATCAAAGCAACAAATGTTTAGCACCATAACAATCACTAGGCCCTTTTATTAATCTTTTATTAATTAAAGTACTTGCCAAATATTCACTTCAAATTACCTTTAAAAATATATATTCTCAAAGCATTTCAACTTTCTATATTGAAAAACATTTCCATATACTTATTTAATAATAAGTAATTCACAAATCAATTTATTTTCAACACTCAGAAAATATTACATATACTTAAATCAGGATTAAGTATATATTATTCTTTAGGGAAAACATTCACTTAAACACATTTATTTAGGTTAAAACAAATGTTGCGTAAAACATCGTTACGACAACCCATAATCATCAGTATAAGGATTTGAAAATTAGATAAATATATAAACCCCATATACTATACAAAACATTTCCTTCCGAAAATCATTTACTATAACAACAGTGTTATAGTCTATCATTTCCATTCTTCTCGAAAACATCTATTTCAACAATGAATGTTGAAATGTATAGTTTCAATACTTAAGACATTTTAAAACATCTTCAAACCATTTTGACCTATTTAAAATATCATTTTCCAAAACATTTTTTAACTTTAAATGATTATTCACTATCCAAAATCGTGAATATAATTCGTTTACCAAACTCGGCACTTCTACACATTTATTAAAGATAATCCACTGTCTGAGATCATGAATATAATTCTCTAACCAAGTTCATTACTATTGTACATTTAATTAAAGGATAATTCACTGTCCAAAATCATGGATACAATACCTTTAATAACCTTCCATATTTTAACTTATCTAATTCAATTGATTTCAGATTTATAAGACAATGTTTATGAATTTACATGTATTATTTTGTAAAAACTTCCATTTATAAATCCCTTAATTAACCGCTTACATATATCCCTTATTTATATGCCAAAATCCAAATTATAAGTTGATTCACTTATAAATCATTACTTACAAATTCATTCATTTATAACTTCACAAATTATAAATCTTATTCACTTATAAGATTCACTTACACTCCATTATAATACCATTATTTCGAGTTATAAAAATTCAATTTTATAAATCTTATATACATACCATTTATCATAAATTCAAAAATATCAATTTAAATTATTTACAAAATAATTAATTCCATATTTCAAAAATCATATTCTTATTATATTTCCAAAAATCATAATTTTTATAACACGAAAATTACAACTTTTATTTATTCAAAATAAATTCATTTACTTAACAATTCAAAAACTAACAAAACATCTATTTTCAGAATCACTTGAAAATCCTTTTTTAATTGAAATCATCACTTCAATATTTTTAAATTTCCAAAATAGGCCCAGTGCTACAACAACACTAAATACATCAACCACGGCATCCAAACATCATATGTCATATGATAACAACATATATCATAATACTGTAAATAAAACCAATACTGGTGAGGAATCCAGTTGGATCCCTCTAACCGGTCACCTACAACAAAAATACGTATTAGAATATGTGTATAATATCCGCTTCAAGGCAGATGCGTGTACAATGGGTCATCCGCTCATACATAGAAACATATAGGGCCTCATCTGCTACAATAAGCAGAATATATCCAAATACCAATCAATATATAGATAATATAATATATCATCCACATAATCATCAATCATCATAAATAATATTTATTCTCACTTATATAGAAATATCAGTGCGACAGAAAGAGTGAGTTGTACTCACTTTGGATTCCACTCCATTAAAATTTAAGGCAAGGAACTTGAGATCTAACATATACTTCCTATCATGCTTGGGAAACCAAATGAAAATTAGAAAAAATTCTTCCTTCCTAATACTTGGCCAAGGCTTAAAATGGAGATTGACCAAAAGTATAGAGAAGAAGTGGTAGAGCTTTGAACTTGAATTCCCAAAATTAGACCCGAAAAATAGATCATCTTCTCTCTTTTTTTACTCTCTTGCTCTCATAATTTGAAAAACTTGTTAACTAAAAAGTTGTTGCAAATTCTTTTCTCTTGAATTTAAAAAAAGTATCTCTTTATTTTGATTAGTTTTGAGGAAGATATGGTCAAAATAAAAATAGCTATTCTCGGATTCACAAATATAAAGCCCGAAAATGCACTTCAAAGAGTTGAGTTTCAAGTATAGCAAACCTCAAAACTGAAAAAAGTGATCAACACAAAAGTTGTAGCCACTAGAATTTTGTATGGTTTGAAAAAAGAATTTCTTAATTTGGATCTGTTATGGTCGAGTTATGATCAAAACAAAAGGACATATTCTCTGGTTTAAAAACTGGACCAGAAAATGCACTGGAAAGAAGTATATTTTTGACATAGATAATTTAGAATGTTATAAAGTGGTAAACATGAAAGTTGCAGCCATTGGAAAAATACATGATATAGAAAAAATAATTTTTATTTTGGTTCTATTTTGAAGACATTATGGTCGAGAGAAAAAGAGGTAAACTATGGAAAAAAGAGGAGTTTGATTTGAAGAAAGTGAACACTGATTTCTTTTCAATATTTTGTATATATTTTGACAATATTTCTTTCTAATTTTTTTCTATGGGTTAGAAGCCATTAAAGAGAAGAGGAAGAAGATGTAGAAGATTGAGAAAAAAATAAGAATAAATGTGAATGTAAGTGAAGAAGGAGGTGGGTATTTATAGAAAAAGAAAGAAGTGGTAAATTTATCAAAATAACCTCTTGCCAAATTACCAAAGTAATCTTACTTTAACCTAAAGTCATCTCCACTTTTTTAGTACTTTACATTATCTTTCGCATCCTTGCTTTACATCTTAGTCATTTAAAGATTAAGTAAAGGAAAGTAATTATTTATTGGATTTTGATGTTATTTGGATTTGATGTTTACTTTTGACTTTTCTTAAACTTACTTACTTTTCTTAATGATGTTCTAGAAGTTTTCTAATATATTAGTAAAATTAAATATGTTCAGTTATTAGAATATGTAAAACATATGTTAAAACATGTTAACAAAGGTGCAATTTGTAGGATCGATTTCACCCTAGAGGGGGGTGAATAAGGTGATGTTGTTAATTATAAAAATTATTGCAGAAGCTTATAAAATTATTTCAACACAGATATCAAAAATATAGCAGCATAGATAATAGCAGAATAATAAATGCAGAAATAGAACGACACAGAATTTACGCAGCTTCGGCAAAACCCTGCGTACATGCTGCCCCCAAGGTTTCTCCTAGAAATTAAGTGGTCACACGCTTACACACGTAAACCCGCGACACCCGCTACTGACTAACCTAACTCTACGCTCAAAACCCTGCCACAACTCAGCCACTGAGTTGCGAATTCTCAAACTATAGCCACGGAGTTTGTCCTCTAGTCACACGACTAGAAATTACAATCGTTTTAATAGAGAAATACAAATTTAAAAACAATTTAAAAACAAAAGAATTAACACAATAAAAGCCCAAAACTAGGCCGGCCCCAAGCAAGTAATTAACTCCTATTTCTTTCTATTATACAGCTTCGGCCCAAATACGTTGATTAATGGCGGCTTATCCTTTTTCCGTTGCTTCCAAATTAGGGCTTTGTTCAAAATTGAAGAAGCCGACTTTAATTTGTTCGATCAGGTTGATTGTTCTTCGTGATTGCTTGACGATAGATTATACTTTGCACACGGCTGCTCCTTCTCGATCGAGTTCGGTGATTTATTCCTTTTGCTTTTCTTTTATGCTTGCTTGAACTCGATCGATGATTCGAGTTATTGGTTTATTGTTGTCAGTTATTCTCGAACTCTAATACCTTTTCGGTCGGTGATGATTTGGGTTTTTATATAGATTTGAATTCCTAAATTTTTGTTCGTCTTATAGTTTGGTTGACTTCGTCTCGGCCACTCGATTATGTTTTGATGTTGATGATTTTTCTGACTTTGTCAATTTCATATAATTCTTGCTTGATACTCACGGTTTTGATTCGTGACTTGGTCTATTTACTTAGCCACCACGGTTTCGAATCTGCATTGTTCGATATTTGGTCTTTTTGACTTCGGCTAGTGATATTGTGATGATTTCTGACCTTCGTGGTTGAGCTTGCTACTATTGGGTTGACACGGCTTCGATTTTGAACTGCTCTATTTCTAGACAACCACGGCTTGATGATTTTGGTCTCTGTGACTTCGTCCATTGCTTTGATTTTGTCTTTTGTCTTTGTTCGGCTGTTGAACTTATCTGGAGCATTGTTCATTTTTTATTTTAGACTGTTGCATTGATTTGAAACTGCTGCTTCGTTGTCTTTGTTCAAAACTGTTGTATATCATTTGACTTTGGTTTGAATTGATTAGTTGCTTTGAGTTACTGCAGTTTTCACTCTTGTTCGTGCAGCATTCTTCACTTGATGTTTGTTGTGTGGTCTTGAGTCATATCCCTGTTCCCTACTGTTGTAATGACTTTGCACATATTTGAAAATACCTGCTTTCTTTTGTCTCGGCTTGTACCTTTGCATTTCATACATATATGTATATGCTCACTCATGTAGTTTTTAATGTGGTCCGTTCCTTGTCTGGTTCACATGTGCACTGCCTATATATGTGTTCATGTATGTTTGCATCGACTTCTATCCACTGTACTTCGAGTCATGTTGAACTGTTTACATGCAGCTTGATATGATTGTTATTCTAGTCATTCATACTTTATATTGTACATAAGTACATTTGTATCCTCATTTATATTATATCATCTCTATTTGTCTGGTTCATCTGGTTACAGAACAAGTTCTGGTTACATTTTGCATAGCTTCGAGTCAGGTTCCATTTATGGCTTCACTTTGGTATTGTTGCATTGTACTTGATTCTGAATCTGGTTTGTAGTCTCAATTGATTGCATTGATCACTGTCATATGTTCTGGTTGCCTCAAGTACATGTGCGTATGTAATATTGCGTTCATTTTGTTTCACTAGTGACATTGATTGCATTGAGCTCTGGTGCAGCTTGGTTTGATATTGATTTATGGCTCATGTCCGAACCTTCATTGATTTGGGTTGCAGCGACCAGTTCATTGTTTTCTCACTGAATTTTTTTCGAGGCTTGTTTTATGTTGGTTTTGGATTCGTGACCATTTTATTGAACTTGCACCTGTGTTGAATCCAGCTTGTAGCTCGAATTTGACCTTGTGCTGAATGTTGTGATGTTATTTTTATTGCACTTGAGTTGAACCCGTCGTTTTGGGTTTGACCTGTGCTCACCAGTCCCTATAATTTTATCAAGTGTATATATCGGTGTGCACGACCTTGTGGCATATACAGTGATTTACTGTGTATGTCACAAGCTATTCGTGTATGATGAATTCAAAATTAAATGATGATGAACAACCCAAATAACTAAGGCAAATATTATTTTCAAAATCCACATTTTATTTTATACGGAAAAAATATTTTATTTTCAATTTTACTGCGTCAATATTTATTTTTGTAGATTTCTCAGATGCTGGATTCAATTTGGAGTGAAGTTGAAGACAAAATATGAGTTGAGTGAATGAGTGATATGTAGTGAGGTCAAATGTAAATGTGAATCGTGATGTAATCAAAATTGTACTGTAATTGGAATTGTATATATATAGTGAGAGCTTGAAATTTGTACTATTCAAAGATTGCAATAAATATTTGTTTGAATAAAATTTTTGTTTGAATTCAAATTCTATGTTATTTATTTTATTCAGAAAATATTTATTTAATCTATGAAAAATATAATAGTACATTAACAAATACATTTAAATGAATATATATATATATATATATATATATATATGTTTATTATCATCAAACAAAAATCATATAATCGCATATTCAACAATCTCCCTCTTTTGATTATAACAAACATATATTTAAGATTTTAAAAATGTTAAATGTATTTGATCATTGATATACTCTAATTGCTACCCTTATTTAAATGCTTCCTCTTTACACAAAGCTCCCCCTTCATATATGCATACAATTAAAAATATGCAAATGAGCCTAGATGCAAATAGAAAATATTTGACCTTTGCTTGATTTTATTTGACAAAATCTTAACTTTTCTCTCCCCAATTTCTTATCAGCAAAAGAGTAATAGTGTTAGAAAAATGGAGATAAAGTGATAGATATTAATTCAACATTAAAAATCAATTGAATATAAATAATAAATTTCAATAAAAAATCAAACAAAAATCATAAATACTTTGTTAGGCGCATATTCCACTTTTAGAATGATGGGAATTATGCCATCATATAAAACCATACAGTTGTGTCTATTTGTGGTATATTTATATCAGAAATTTGAATATCTACCAACCATGCATAACCGTTAGGACTTTTAAATGAGATTAGTAATATTCCAATTTTATTTTAAATAATGAATTCAAGTATCTTCTAACCATGCATAACCATGAGGACTTTTAAATGGGATTAGAATCAACTTGTTTATTTAAAAAAAACAATCAATTTTGGTATGCGTTCCATACATTCATAACCGTGACGACTTAAATGAGCATGGAAGCACATAACAAATTCCAAGTAATTCACCCATGCATAACCTAAGGACTTTTAAATGAGAGTGAATACTTTGGATTTTATTTTATTATTATTTTATCTACTGTATTTTTTTATTTTTTTCAAAATGTAAAATGAAAAACGAATGATCCTGTTTAAAGTACCACACATTGATAAACTATGTAGAATTTTCATAAGTGACGGTCGTTAGAAATATGATAGAAATAGAGATGGTCATGGAATTTTTACCAACAAAAAAGTTTTATAACTCTTGTTTAAATTTCTAAAGAAATTTACTAATTATACCATCTCGAGTCATAATATATGATAAATATCAAAACTCATCACTTTTTCAATCACTATTTATCCTTTTGATAATTATTAGGGAGTCAGATTAGTCGAAATAGTCATTTAAAATCAAATTCAAAAATAATTATAAAATCAATTTTTCAAAATGACTGATCTGAAAACATGGTCAAAAATGATTTTCTCGAAGGGGTTATATGAGAAAAATTTCTGCTATTTGAAAATTATTTGAAATGAAAAATATGCAGATATTTTCTTTGAAAAACGATGCAGTTACTAAATGTCTCAACAAAAATTAAGTTCAACTAGTACTTTTTTTTATCAACTAGATTACCAGTGTAACCTGCATCTGAATTTCTCTTTCACTCAAAATTATCATTAATTGAATTTAATAAACCAGACCATGAAGTGTGCAACAAAAATCTCAAAGTCAATTTTAACAGCTTTTTTAAATGAAATTCTCTTGAATTTTAATTGAAACCATGTAAATAATCAAAAACCGTGAATGTAGAGTTAGCCGTAAAATAGCAGCACAGATATATCAAAATTATAGCAGCACAGATGATAGCAGAATAATAAATGCAGAAATAGAACAACACAGAATTTACCCAACTTCGGCAAAATCCTACCTACGTGCTGCCTCCAAGATTTCTACTAGAAATTAAGTCGTCACATGCTTACACACGTAAACTCGCGACACGCGCTACTGGCTAACCTAACTCTATGCTCCAAACTCTGCCACAATTCAGCCACTGAGTTGCGAATTCTCAAACTACGCCGCGTAGTTTGTCCCCTAGCCACACGACTAGAAATTACAATGGTTTTAAAAGAGAAATACAAATTTTAAAAACAATTTAAAAACAAAAGAATTAACACAAAGCCCTTAATTAATAAAAGCCCAAAACTATGCTGGCCCCAAGCAAGTAATTAACTCCTATTTCTTTCTATTATAAGGCTTCGGCCCAAATACGTTGATTAATGGCGGCTTATCCTTTTTTCCTTTGCTTGCAAATTAGGGCTTTTTTTAAAATTGAAGAAGCCGACTTTAATTTGTTCTATCAGGTTGATTATTCTTCGTGATTGCTTGACGGTCAATTATACTTTGCACACGACTGCTCTTCTCGATCGAGTTCGGTGATTTGGTATGTGATTTATTCCTTTTGCTTTTCTTTTATGCTTGCTTGAACTCAATCGATGATTCGAGTTAATGGTTTATTGTTGTCAGTTATTCTCCAACTCTAATACCTTTTCGGCCGGTGATGACTTGGGTTTTTATATAGATTCGAATTCCTAAATTTTTGCTATCTGATAGTTTGCTTGACTAAATCTCGGCCACTCGATTATGTTTTGATGTTGATGATTTTTCTAACTTTGTCAATTTCATATAATTGTTGCTTGATACTCACGGTTTTGATTCGTGACTTGGTCAATTTACTTGGCCGCCACAGTTTCGAATCTGCACTGTATGATCCTTGGTCTTTTTGACTTCAGCTTGTGATATTGTGATGATTTCTAACCTTCGTGGTTGAGCTTGCTACTGTTGGGTTGACACGACTTTGATTTTGAACTGCTCTATTTCTTGACAACCACGGCTTGATGATTTTGGTCTCTATGACTTCGTCCATTTCTTTGATTTGTCTTCTGTCTTTGTTCGGTTGTTGAACTTATCCGGAACATTGTTCATTTTTGATTTCAGACTGTTGCATTGATTTGAAACTGCTGCTTCGCTGTCTTTGTTCAAAACTGTTGTATATCATTTGACTTTGGTTTGAAACGATTAGTTGCTTTGAGTTACTGCAGTTTTCACTCTTGTTCATGCAGCTTTCTTCACTTGATGTTTGTTGTCTGGTCTTGAGTCATATCCATGTTCCCTACTGTTGCAATGACTTTGCACATATTTGAAAATACCTGCTTGCTTTTGTCTCAGCCTGTACCTTTGCATTTCATACATATATGTATATGCTCACTCATGTAGTTTTGAATGTGGTTTGTGCCTTGTCTGATTCACATGTGCATTGTCTATATATGTGTTCATGTATGTTTGCATCGACTTCTATGCACTGTACTTCGAGTCATGTTGAACTGTTTACATGCAGCTTGATATGATTGTTATTCTGGTCATTCATACTTTATATTGTACATATGTGCATTTTTATCCTTATTTCTATGATATCACCTCTGTTTGTCTGGTTCATCTGGTTACAGAACTAGTTCTTGTTACATATTGCATAGCTTCGAGTCAGGTTCCATTTATGGCTTCACTTTGGTATTGTTGCATTGTACTTGAGTCTGAATCTGGTTTGTAGTCTCAATCGATTGCATTGGTCACTGTCATATGTTCTGGTTGCCTCAAGTACAAATGTGTATATAATATTGTGTTCATTTTGTTTCACTGGTGACATTAATTGCATTGAGCTCTGGTGCAGCTTGGTTTGATATTGATTTATGGTTCATGTCTGAATCTTCATTGATTTGGGTTGCAGCGACCAGTTCGTTGTTTTCTCACTGAATTTTTGTCGAGGCTTGTTTTATGTTGGTTTTGGATTCTTGACCATTTTATTGAACTTGCACCTGTGTTGAATCCGGTGTGTAGCTCTAATTTGACCTTGTGCTAAATATTGTGACATTATTTTTATTGCACTTGAGTTGAACCTGGCGTTTTGGGTTTGACCTGTGCTCACCTATCCCCGTAATTTTATCAAATGTATATACCGGTGTGCACGGCCTTGTGGCATATACAGTGATACACTGTGTATGTCACAAGTTGTTCACATATGATGAATACTAAATTAAATGATGACGAACAACCCAAATAACTGAGGCAAATATTAATTTCAAAATCCACATTTTACTTTATACTGCAAAAATATTTTATTTTCAATTTTACTGCGTCAATACTTATTTTTGCAGATTGCTCAGATGTTGGATTCAATTTGGAGTGAAGTTGAAGATAAAAACGAGTTGGGTGAATGAGTGATATGTTGTGAGGTCAAATGTAAATGTGAATTGTGATATAATCAAAATTGTACTATAATTGAAATTGTATATATATAGTGAGAGCTTGAAAATTGTACTATTCAAAGATTGTAATAAATATGTGTTTGAATAAAATTTCTGTTTGAATTCAAATTCTGTGTTATTTATTTTTATTTAGCAAATATTTATTTATTCTATGAAAAATAAAATAGTAAATTAACAAATACATTTAAATGAATATATATATGTTTATTATCATCAAACAAATATAATATAATCGCATATTCAACACAATAATGTTGTGGCAACTTATTTTGAATAAAACGTTGATTTTCGAGAGAAAAATTTCGGTCACATTTTGACGTTTTTGTTGAACTATTTATTCATGTAAACAAAACTTCAAAATAAATTTCTTATTATCTTCAGATAATTAAAACAAGCATATTTGACTCATAGAACAATATCCAAATCTTCTTATAAAAATACGATATCTATTTATCGATATGCGATGAAATTTGTCAATTTTATAAACAAGTTTTATATATTTATCGAACCATTATAAATTAAATTACCATTATTATCAAATGAGTTTGATATTGATTATATATATAATTAAAATGAATTATTTATCCTTTAAACAAATTTCTTGAATATTTATCCTACTTTATCTGAATCTAAATTTTGTCAATTTTACAATGGAAACCCGAAATCTTTATTCAATATCAAAAATAAGTTTACCATCCTTATTTATCGTATAAACTTGACTGTTTAAGTTTGAAAATTCTACATTTGAATATTTAAAATAATTAAATATCTCATTTTCAAGGTGTTAAAATTACGGGTCATTACATCTTGTTTAACTAACATTTATCAAAGTAATAAACTATAAGTTTACTTTACATTTTCATGAAATATTTGAATTATAATGTTCATATCTCCATTTTAGCACCAACATCATTATTGAATTATTTCTTATATCCTTTCTTGGGTTTCTTTACAACTTAATTCACATTTATTTTCACATTTTCATTTAATAACAAATTTATTTATGAAATATTTTATTAATCATCACTTTAGTTTATAATTATTTTATACAGGTCCAACTTCTTATATATGACTATCTAAGTTTATAATTATTTCAAAAGTTACAAATTTGATTTCAAAATTTCTTTGCAAATTATATTAAATTCTGTAACCAATTTACAAAGATATTATTTAGTTCATTTGTCTACTTTCTTAAGTCCCACTTATTCCATTTGGTCGTTAATCATTTTATAATATATTAATTAAGTACATAACATTTATTATTACAACTAAATTTCCATTTATATACATTTTAATTACTTTTTAAGTTTTATTTACTTGTATAATATCCCATTACATATCCAAATCATAATTTTAACATTTAACATTTGGTAAGTCTTATTATCTTTTATTAGAATGCAATTTGGTATTAAAAAATTAATCTGATTCTTTTTACTTAATTATAATGTTCACTATTTTAACTTGTTTAAATTATCTTTACTTTCAATTTAAGAGTTGCAAACTTCAACTATAAAGTTTCTCAATAGAATCCTTAATTCTCTTATTTATAAGTTTCGTTTATTCAAATATTTCAATTTATTCAAATAATTTAAAGGTCATTAATTGAAAAAACTTAAATATTTTAAATACCGGGTTCATTTCAAATCATTTGAAATAGTTATATATACTTATATCTTTTGTAT
This sequence comes from Allium cepa, assembly GCA_030765085.1. Lineage (NCBI taxonomy): Eukaryota > Viridiplantae > Streptophyta > Magnoliopsida > Asparagales > Amaryllidaceae > Allium > Allium cepa. The sequence continues at coordinate 117,305,778 of CM060940.1, read as the reverse complement.
ATCCAATCATACTTTTAGAGTTTAAATAAAATCCGTTTATCAAAACAATTTCATAGCAAAGCTTCTCAGAAGCCTCCCCCACTTGGAGACTCGAAAATGAACGTCGATGGTGCTGCGTAGTCATCACCGAATTTTTTTTGCAGCAATTGAAGAAGGGGGTACTAGATTCATTCCTTCTAAAATTTATTTGAAAACAATTTGCGTCTGTATATACTTTTAAACAATACTGATATTATTTTCCTAATCTTGAATTTTTTTTCCAGAAACACCAGAATTTAAATTTCTCAAATTCTCAATTTTATATTCATTTTACTTGCAAATTATATTTTATAAATCACATTTATACAGTTTCATTTTCTTATAATCATATAATAGCTAATAGTTTAGGAATATTAACTAATCAAACAATAAACGATAATGATCAATATTATCATTTCTAACAAAAAATTCATTTAACTATCTAAATTTCGAAAAACCATTCTTTTATATATAAAATATAATCCAAGATAAAATTATTTCATTTACAAAATTTTGAAAACAATATGTGTTGGTCTGCTTTGTTCAAGTGTCCGAATCCCTATCGATATAGTGGTGTCCCATGTATCGATCAGAACCCAAAATTCAAAATTAACAATTCAAACAACACAATATAAAACATTTTATACAATACTAACAGATATGCTCTCTCATATATATACACTCAAACAGACTCATCCTAAGGTATTACCACCTCTATTTCTAATGAGTAAATACCCCCACAAAGCTAAGGTTATCGCTAAGCCAAAGCTATGATATCAGCTGTGATGACCCACATTTCGGAATGTTTGAATCGATAAAAATCCACACATGTTCAACTTAAACAATCCGGAACATATATAACCATTGAGGTTAATTAAGAAAAATAAGAAAAGAAGACAAAATAAAATATAGAATCTCACAGCGGAACGATAAAATATAATAAACAAATAAACAGTTCATGAAGCTGTTTATATTATACGGTTGATTATAACATATACAACATTTATCGGAGTTATATATACATTAGGAATAAATAAATAATGCAGAAGACAACATGGTGCATGAATAATAATAGTAATAATATACCAAATTATCGTCTTCGTCCTCCAGAATAAATCTTTAATAAGCTGAAAACTCAGGGCTAACCTAAGCGTAATGAAAAGACAAAACACTCGAGTCCGGACTAAAATATTCTTATATGAGTCCAATCGATATAGCATATAACATGAGTTTCGTGGCGTCAAAGATGTTTATGGGTTTTCACAACTCATATACAGTGCACAACGTGCATGCAATAACTAAAGAGATGTTACGGGATTTTCCTTCTCTTAAGGATCCATCGAAATATTTATATGTAGTTGAATATGTTATATATAATAATGTCTAATCTGTTAAATAAATATCAAGATAGTGTTAAGGCTTTCACTCATCCTACTTAACGCATTTTTAAGCATTGTCGTACATTTTGCATATAAAACACCAGTAAACCATTGGTAGATAGGGATGCGTCATGATACGACATCACTAAACCAAAATTGTAGGGGTCTCGTATAAAGATAAAAGTATGACAAGGCACGTGAGGCAATGCCCAAGGTAGGATACTACCAGCTTACCCTTCCCGGCTGGTGGTAACGCACCATAGCTATGACCACCCACCACGTCCAACGCTTTCAAAAACCAAGGGTGCGCACCATTCAATCACAATGTAAATTATGGAAATATATAGAAGTGTGTAGCTAGCCCACTTGGCCAGTACGACTCGTGTATTAGTCATTTTAATTTGATACTAGTGCCAGTCTAATCCATCATCGTTCTCTTTCTTCAAATCCAGCAAAAAAGGCCAAATCCAATCACTTCATTCTGGACCATCACTCCATGCACACAGTTGTTAAAGTGGTTCCAATATTGACAGAGAGTTTGCCAAAAAGAGGCTCCGGTCTCTTTAACAACTAAACGTCTTTTTACACACCGTTTGGTGCTTTTACCTTTCGAAAAAATTCGTATTTGATACCATAATATCATATTCGCTTCAAAATCAAATTCATTTCAAAATCATCATATTTACTCAAAATATACTATTTCAATTCAAAATCGTGTTCGTCTTAATATCTCAATTCAGTTCCAATTCAACATTGCTTCAAATTTTCATTTGGGTTATAACTTTGATTTAACCCAATACGTGTTTAAATCAATGATTTAAATAAAAACGTTCCATCTTTGGACCAATATGAATTTTAGAAAATAGTTTGAATTTTTTTTAAACATTTTATAAATTTTAAAATAGTTTAATTTAAAATAGTATGAGTATTGAAAATGGTTTATATAGAAAAATAGTTTGGAAAATCAAAATAATTTGTATATTTAAGAAGATAGATTTTAAATAGTTTATATTAAAATAATTTATTTGAAAATAGTTTCGAAGTCAAACCGATCCAAATCCAAATTTTCTAATTCAAATCAGTTTCCATTTCCATTTAATAGATTTAATTCCGATTTTGAGTCAAGTTTTTGCTTCGATTCCTGTCCCAATTCAAATATATTCGATTTCGATTTTAAAGTAATTCAATTTTGCTTTCAATTCCAATTTTAGACCATGTTTCAACTTGAATGAATTTCAATTAAATCCCAATTTAATTTCAATCCAAAATTAATTTCAACTTAAATTTCAAACTAAAACCATTTTATTTCCAAACTAAAACTCTTTCGATTTATATCGATTTTGAGTTCACTTTTCAAAATATTGATTCAAAACACTTAAATTCGATTAACCCTTAATATCCAATTTAAAAATCCAAATTTTCAATAAAATATTATTCCGAGCTCAATTGTGAAATATCATTTTATATCACTTTCACTTGGTAATATTTCGAAGTTCGAACAGAAGTCCAAATCTTTAAAACAACCCATTTTTTGAAATTCAAATCATATTTCAATTATAACTTCGAAATATCATCTTCGATTATTTACATCATTTCTGTTAACAAATTTAAATTTCAACATTACGTGCTCACCTTCGAAAATGATTCAATTTTCTATAAATTTTATTTTTATTTCTTTAAATCAAAATCATTTAAATAAATTTCAAATCAAAATTTTCTAAATCCTTTAAATTAACCAATCCGGTGCCCGTATATAATTTTCTATCCTATGGCCAAACGATTAGTTATTTCAATTTAATTTCAGGGATAGATATATCATTTCAATCCAAAATAAATGCCGTACGTATATATCATTTCAACCTATTTCTTAATTTATTCGAAATAATTCAACTTATAGTTTTAGATACTATAAATAATTTATCAGGTGATAACGGAATATATATAAAAACAAACAAACGTCTAAATCATCCAAAACATTAATCGATATTTGAAACTGAAATTATTCTAACTTCAAATAAATCCCAATCTTACTTTACGTTGTAGGCGACACCAATACTAACCTAGCGCAATTCGTTTCGTCCGACTCGGACCTCGTATGTAAAATTACACGATAATTAGCGTTCAATGTAATTAATGATAAAATTAATATAGTTAAAAATTTAAATTAAAAATTATTGTCGCTAATACCTTCACAAACTCTAGCACGGCCCGCGAACGAAGAAAACCCAATCCACTTCCTTATCTTTTTTTCTTTCTTCTCTTCTTTTTCTCTTTTCTTTGCTTTTTCTTTTTTTATGAACAGCTCAAGGCCCATCCATCCTTCTTCTTCCTCCTTTTCCAATTGCCTATGTACGAGAATAGTGAAACCCATATCTACCATGCATGTATATCGCTGATACAAAGAATAAGTCGTCGAAATCAAATTTCGACTTCGCCATCTCTTCTCTCGACAAACTCGACTCGCGAAGCACTAAAAATCAACTCACGCTCACCCAAAAAAAATGCGACCTGTTCTACTTCGTCCAGCTATAATGCTCCCATGCTAAATGCCAGACACGACCGAAACTTCTCTAAACGATGCTACCCTCTTCGCCTTGCCATGCTAAGCCTAGATCCACCGTCGCCTTGAGAAAACTCGCCTCCAAACACTCAAAAACTGAAACCCTAGCTATGACCACAACGTGGAGCTCAGAAAAATAATCGTTGTACCTTCAAATGGAGCACAGGTAGGAAGCTCTGATTGAGACATGATTTTCAAAGTTGCTTTCATGATTTTTATACGAGTAAATTTCAAGAATTTAATTTCTGAAGTTTTCTTTTCTTCATTTTTTTGTTTGTTGTGTCTGTTTGAAAGAGAAGAAAGGGGGGGAAATATATGCGTTTAAAAGGGGAGATGCCGTACATCGTAGGGTGGCTGAACGTAGGGTTAGGGGTGGCTTGAAATGAAAGAATATGGACTGCCTAGCCAAATCGGCGAAAATAAATTATTTAAGATTCACAAATATCTAGATATTAAATTTAAACTCCAATCGATACATGCCTCCAGCCATTTATAATGTTATAACCCTATTTCGATCGCAATGGAACAATTTTCGAGCCCTAATTTGATCGTATGTGGAAGATAGCTTTTTGAATCGAATTGGAATATTAAACTTTCAATATTAATTTCAACGCGTTTCTATCCCGTACGACTAAAGGATGACTTCAAATGTTACGAAATTTGAAATCCGATAATAGTTCACTATTACGGATCCTATGGAACAAGTTTCGTCGACATCCGAGACTGTGGTCAAAATGGCTGTTTTTACTCGTTAATCAAATATAAAATCCCAATTACTATTTATTCTCTTTTATATTCAATTTTAAAAGTTAACAATCTTTATTGATGTTTATATAAAATTTAGATCGACTTTCAAATCATTTTTATTCACATTAAATTCAGAATTCAATTATTCAAATAATTTTCGATATTAAATTATAAACAATTTAATTATCCGATAAACCACTATAATCGAAATAAATATTGAACTTATAAAATTTAACTTTTAAAATGAATTCAAATTATGAAAAACCTATTTCCATTTTATAGTCATTCAATATTCATTATTCAATTTCACTGTTGATTTTAAATATAGTCAATACATAGAATTTATTTCGATACTTGTCATCATCAAAATCTTCAAAACTAACTATTTCAAAATTTTATTCAAGTTCATATTTAATAACTTACATTAATAACTCATCAAATTTTTATTTTAATAATTTTTTTTCAGTAATCATTTTAAATCTAATAATTTAAAATAGTTAAATCTACGAATCGTTACACGTATAAAACATTATAAGTTTGGCAAAACCCCGAAGGATCTATCTACAAAGTTTCATAAACATTGGCAATAACGAGGCAATTCCAAACTACATTTGCAACGACTATGTTGTAATTGCACTTTCAAATCCGAGTCCAATATAAACCAAAGTCTATCTACAACCTATGTATTTTGTTCAAGCTCATATCATAAATCATAAAAGTCCATTCAAGTCCATTCCAAGTTTATTCAAGTCCATGTACATGGGTCAATATATCACATGCATTTAAAGTACGAATCCAAACCAATGTTTTAGCATAAGTTAAGAACAATTGAAACAATATATATACAATCAACATAACATATGTATGTACTATATTTTCATTCAATGTGAGTTGTTAACTCACCTTCAATCTAATAAACAACTAAGATCCATGCTAACCAAGTCCAAGCTCAACCTAGCAACACTTTTCCTTCCTTCTCTTCTTGTTGTTTCCCCCTCCTTCTCCTATATTTCTCACAATTTATGCTCCTAGGGTGAGTGTAGGTTTGGTTCTTTAAGTTTGAATATGATGAAAGATGTTATAATATTGTACAAAGTCTTGTGGAGAAGTTTGAATTGATTTGGAGTTGATCTGCAAACAAATTTCTTTAGAACATAAGAGATGATGAAGAAGCCATTGAATTTTCTCACTTAAGCTTTGTGAATTTTTTTATTCTAACTCTATGGTATGCCTCTCCTTATAAAGGCACAAGAATGGTGCTCTTTAATCTTGGATTCACCCCCCAACCATGCCATTGGAAGCTTCACCTCCCATCACTTCTCATTTAAGTCACTTCTCCTCCATGCCGATTACCATTATACCCCTCTCATGATAATATCTCTTATCCATTAGAAGCTTTTAAAACATTTCAAGCTTCGAAGAGGAGAGTGTGTTAATTAGTTGCTAATATGTTAAATTGATCATTATTCATGTGCATAAGATTTCGAATAGCTTATATTGATTGAAAAATTATTTACCGATAAACCAATTTTTGGTCACATTATCGATTATTCTTCGAAGAATACATTTTTGGTAAACAATTTTCAAAAGAACATTTCTTATCATTATTTTTTAATTAAATGATGTTGAATAAATTTACAAAATCATACTTATAACACTTAATTGTATTTCAAAGCGATTCGATATTTGAAGACGAAGTGTTCGAAACTCTAGGTCATTGCATGTATATTATATATATATATATATATATATATATATATATATATATAGACACACAATTATTTATATACACACACATATGGATGTTATTATAAGAAAAGAAATCGGCTTCCTAGGTTTGCGAATCTAGGACATTATAGGACTGGACTGATATGTGCTCGGGTAGGGCTAGGCATTATCTATTCAACTGGGTTGATTTTCGATTAAGGAGATTCTGTCACAATTTCACTCATAGAAGGTTCAATGGTGTAGGAATACACTAACGATGATGCCTAGAGAAGTGTATGGCCCGACACTGATGGGAGTTCCTTGGTATGCATGGTGGCATGGTTGTGATACTGTTTTGTTGATGGATTCAAACAAGGTGCAATAAGAACCATTACGTTATAATTGAGAGGTGGTCATGGGTATAGCGAATTTGAGACCTATTCATCGTGATTTGGCATTGCAGGCTCCCTTTTTTTGCATAAATTTGATACTTGTAGTCATAATTTAGGAATATAATCCCAAGGTTGATATTGTAGGTGATCCTATGTTGGAGTAGTTATAGTAGCGATTAGCCGATCCATAGTTCACTTAAAGGTTCGATTAATTGTTCGACCCTAATGTAGGCGTTCACAAGATATTAATGCAGGTGTGTTTAAAATTATTCCCCTTAGATAAATGAAAACAGTGACTCATACACATAAGTAGGACACCCTAGATTAAACAGGCTCTAAATGAAGTCAATTGCCTGTGATCACCACATGTTAATGACTTAACTCATTCATTAGACTTTTGTTCAACCTACTCCTTTCCTTTCCCCCTACCATAAGGAAACTGGGTAGCAGGTGATAGGCTCAATGATTAGTATGTGGATAGGAAAACTTGGCATTGGAGTTTATCTTTATTTTCCATTAATCTCCATGTAACTATTTATCGTACTTAGTAATTATAAGACTACATGTTGTATTTTTGTATACTTTGGATTTTACCACGTACTATTTTGAGACTTTTTTTCCGAGATGATTATTTTATGTATTTATATTTTATTTTCTTCTGTTATGAGATCCAAAAGTGTAGAATGTCCTAGATTTTATCCTTTTATTTCTAATCTCTATAATATTAAATAAACTAATAGCTCGTACTTCTTATTACAAACGTGAATTCGAAAGTCACCTAATTGTCACAATTTGATATTAAAGCTTAGGTTTCAAATTTCCTTAGAGGTTAGGTGTGTGTTGAGAGAACATACTTGAAATTTTTTGAATTTTTTTCCAATAAGGTTCTCAAAAAGATTTTCAAATTGGATTTCTAAAAGTACATATATTTATAGGTAAAACGTTTTCAATGCATTTACATAAAAATATAATACAGAAATGCTTTCCCTTATTTTTTTCCAATACTATATATAGAGAAGTTTCTAATGCCTTCCTAAATCACATATAATAAGGATGAATGATCCTGTTGGTTGCAGCTGAGGTGATGCAACTGAGATTTTAGGCATGAACATCTCGATTTTTTTTCCGTTGGTATTTGCAAGCAAGAGGACAAGCCGAGCTTAACCCTACTAGGGAACCCAAAGAGCAGGCGCCAAGTGTAGTTCCAACCCATCCACCTACTGTCAATTTTTCCGAGCTATATAAGTACTTTGCGATTCAAGCAGGAAAGTTGTATGTAGGGACCGTGTTGTATGTGGACTCAAAGGCATGGACCCGCACTTATGAGCGGATTTTTTGATTGCTGGGTCTTAGATATGACATGAGGAGACAGCTTGCCACCTAGCATTAACATGGAAAGGCTTTGAATTGGTGGGATGTATAGCGGTAGAGACCGATGGGGTCAATTTACTTGGAGTGAGTTTAGGAGGCATTTTCAGGTAAATTTTCTTTCCATGGTGTAGGAGGAACTACAGTTGGAGAAGTTTATATACTTGCAGCAAGGAGAGATGTCAGTGAAGGAATATGTTGAATTGGCTCAATAAGTTGCTTGGGTTTGGTTTGGAGCTGGTAAATACCCTTCACAAGAAAGATCTGAAGTTTGCAAAGGAGTTGAATCAAACTCCTCAAGAGTTGGCCCTTAATCATTCTCCCATTGGTGCGACTTTTATGGGTTTGGTAAAGATAGCCTTGTTGAAAAGTGTTTCCAAGGAGGAAGTAAAAGAGTGAGCCTAAGAATGTAGGAGAAAAGATACCACAACATAACCAAAGTATGTGCGGAATAGGGGCCAAATGGAAGATTAAGAAACAAGAGATGTAGTGCAGGAGATTTTGTAAGAAGGGGCATTTTGCAAGGGGTGCAAGATAGACATCTCAAAGATCAAGTGTTACAACTACAAACAATTTTGAAACATGAGGCGGAAGTGTCCAGCACCACAAAAGACTTGTACCCAGCCGTTTCAGCTTATGCCCTGGATGTTATTTCCAACTCTCAAATGTGCCTCCTATAGTGGATAATTAGAAGAAGGTCATAATAGAATGTGTGTTAATTTTATCTGGTTTACCTATTCATAAATTATTTGATTGTAGGGAATCACACTCTTTTATCTTGAGTGGACTTGTAGATAATTAGCTCTTAGATACTAGCGTAGTTACAGACCCTATAGTTGTATAAAACCTTGTTGTATATTATATGGACGAGTTTGAAATATTTTATTTTGGGGGTTCAAGTTCGATTACATTGATTTTGTTTTGGGATTTCCTACTTTTGGGTATGGACTAGATGACTGTATATGGGTCGATCATAGATTGTGATAGGAAGGTTATTAGGTTGGATGCTTTGTAGTGGACAATGTCTAGAGGTTTATTAAGATCCTAGAGGTTCTGTTATCTTGAGTTACCTATATTCTTTAGAATTATCACATGATGAGTTAAATTTACTGCCAATAGTTAGAGACTATCCAAAATTATTTTCCAAGGTCATCGGCATTCCACCCTAGAGAATGATCGAGTTCTAGATTTATCTTATGGAGAACACCAGACATGTTGCCTTACCCTTGAGGTACATGGCTCCTAAAAAGAAACACGAGCTAAATAAGCAAGTGAATGAGCTATTAGAGAAGGGCTTCATTAGGAGAAGTATTTCAGAGTGGGGAACAGTAGTTTTCTTTGATACCAAGGTGGATAGTTATCTAAGATTTTGTGTCAATTAACGTGAGCTAAATAATCTGATTAAGAAGAATTGTTACTTATTTCTCCGCATAAATGATCTCTTTGATCAATCAATTGGAGTGAAGGTGTTCTCTTAGCTTGACCTGGCTATCAGATTCCATCAGTTGCATGCGGCATGGGATAACATTCAGAAGACCACATTTCATACACCTAATGGAATTTATGAGTAGTTAGTCATGCCCTTTGGACAAACCAATGCACCGCCTACTTTGTTGATCTAATATGCTAAGTTCATAGAGGTTTCTTAATAAGTTCATGGTGGTATTTGTTGATGAAAGATTAGTCTATTCGAAAAGCGAGGGAGATTATAAGTTGCATATAGAAGAAGTACTTAATACACTTCTTGGACAAAAATGAAGGTGAAGTTTTCCAAGTGCCACTTTTGGAGCAACGAGGTTTTCTTTTTGGGACATGTTGTCTTTGAGCGTGGACCGGTAGTCTATCTTAGTAAATTTGATATAATAATGGATTGGATGTGTAGAAGAATGCCATGGAAGTGAGGCCTTTCCTTTGTTTTATGGGCTACTATAAGAAGTTTATTAAGTAGTGCATTAAAATATTTTCCCCTCTAACCCGTCTAACCACGAAAAATTTGGTTTTCTCATGGGACTTGAGAGTATGCTTTATCAAGCTAAAGGAGATGTTGACAAATGCACCTGTTCTTGTATTACCTGATGGTACAAAGGCATTCATAGTTATACCAGTGCTTGTGTTACGGGGTTGGGCATTATCTTAATGTGGGAAGGGAGAGTGGTGAGCAGAGCTAGTCGGAAGTTGAAAGTCTATGAGAGAAACTATCATACCCATGATCTTGAGTTGGCAGCCATAGTCTTTGCACTCAAGTCATTGAGACACACCTAATAGGATATTGGTTTGAGCTATGTAGGATAAGTCTCTGAAGTATTTATTCTCTCGGAAGGATTTGAATCTAAGGCAACAAAGGTGGATGGATTTTTTGGCATTAAACCACTTCGATATCTCCTATACTTTGGCCAAAGGCAATATTATAACCAATGCTTTGAGTAGGTGGAATGCAGTGTTGAGAGCTGTGTTCTTAGAGTCGAAGCACTAGGATTCATATCTACATTAGATTTCTAACCATCGTCAGACATCGCTCCAGGATCGTTAGCAGTTTTCGATGTGCAACCTTCACTTATGGACCTCGTTCGGTCAAGTCAAAAGCAAGAAAAAGAGCTATTAGATATTTTTAAGAGACAGAGGATAGAAGTCGAGTCATTTGAGGCGCTATGCCATTGACCTGATGTGGTGGTTACAGAGGTGTTGTAGATTATGTGTTCCTTTCATTATGGGTTTGATTCACATGGTATTAGCCCAGTCTCATCTTCTAGGATGGCCATTCATCCCGTGAAGACAAAATGTACCATGACATAAAGGGAGTCTTTTACTAGCCTAGTATAAAGAGGCACGTGACATATTATGTGACCCGATGTATGACTTGTCAGAGGGTAAAGGAGGAACAAAAGAAGTCTGAGGATTGTTACAGCCATTGGATATTCCATAGTGCAAGTGGGAGAGTGTTTCTATGGATTTCATCGATGGACTACCAAAAAGTAGGAGGGGAAATAAGAGTATTAGGGTCATAGTCGACCAACTGACCAAATGCATTCATTTTGTTTAGTTACGGTTATGAGGACTGTAGCGTCTTTGGCAGCACTATATGTGAGGGAGATAGTTAGGTTTATGGAGTTCCTTCTAACATCGTTAACGATCAAGATTCACTTTTCACCAGCGATTTCTGGTGGAGTCTGCAGAAGACTTTAGGCACTGAGTTGAGTTTGAGCTGTAACGACCCGCCTTCCTATCTCTAGAAAGACGCATCATTAAGAAGAAAAGAAAGGGATAGAAAAGAGAAAAGAAAGAAAAGAAGAACCAAACAACATCAGAATCTCATAGCGGAACGAATAAATTATATTAATCAAATAAAATATTACATAGTATCACATATATCAGAGTTATACAGCTCAAACTACCCAAAACTAGACAGTTATAACACCTGTCTAGATATTACATCTCAAGTACATCACAGACACAGAAACAACTCAAACACAGCGGAAACTCTCTCTATATATATCTACACGCTGAAGCCACCTGCTCCATATCTCCTCCAGATCTCATCAAGCGAACCTAAAACACTTGACTACTCATACATAATATGAGTACCCAAGAGTTTAATAAAACAGAAAATAAACACTCGGGTCAGACAGGGGTCTGGTGTGAGTAAACGGTTTAAAGTTGCTTAACTTTAGAAAATCCTTTGAAAACAAAAGGTATCACGTAAGACTCCCCACAAATAAACATGGGTAAGTTTTTACCTTACGCTAACCAAACATTTGATAGGAAATCCAGTGATATTTTTAATAGTGTCTAGGATTTTCAAAATAAAATACAGAAATAGCTGGAATGCTTACATCTCACGTTCCAACATAGTTGGGCACAATCAAAACCGTACAGGCACTTATTGGATTTTGGAATCCATACTATGGCAGGGCTACTGGGGTACCGCCCGTCACAGTACGTGGCCTAGATCACCGTACCGAGGATTACTCCCAATCCCCTGCAACACAAGGCCGAAACCATCCCTTACTGGACAGTCTCGAACAAGAACACCACGGCAGTTGTCATGATCAACCGCCCCACACAGTTGAAATAAAAAGGGACTTCTAGACAGGGGTCAATCTTTCTCTCCAATGAGAGCTACCCACGAAGCCTTGCTGCACCTCCCCTGCTTTAGCCATTCCCGGTTGATGAGGCTTGAGGCTGCGATTACCTTTATAGGACATATCACTTAGAATGCTCATCGTCCTCCTAACGATGTGCTGAAAGCATTCAATCCATACAAGTTCGTTCTGGGTTTGTACGAAACCGAAGGCACTATCTCGTTACACTCATTTTGGAATCACCCTCAGAGTTAACGACAATAGCCCTTGCACTCTGAATCACCATCTCGAACCTATAAGCACTATTCCGTCAAACTCATTACGGAATCACCCACAGAGTTATACTGACGTATAGCCCTTACACCTCGAGTCATCACTTGCTCAACTTGGATTAACGACCTAACGTTTAATTGGAATCGATGTGGTTTTCGGAATTCCAAATATGGAAACCCGATCCCGGTCTCATCGAAACCAAACGCCATTTTAATGTCCAAGTTGTACTTAAGGGTTTAAACAATTAATTTATATTCAGATGATATAAACAGATAGATGAATCATATTATCACAACAGATAATTCATATCAAACATTCATCTCACAAAGCAGCATATCACATATCCCATAGACATCCAAATCATCCAGTATCAATCATTCAATGGATATCAACCAATTCAGATAGGCATTATTAATTCCTTTATAACTAATTTAATCATCTTAAATCAAATTAATTACTTGAGAATTAAACAACTAACCCTGCTTAAACAATCATTAATTAATTAACAATTAATTAATTAATCACTTTTTAATTATCTTCATAATCTAATTAATTAATCCAATTAAAGATTAATTATCTTTTAATCATACTCTTAATTAATCACCTAGATTAATTATTCTTTAATTACACTGCGTAATTAACCCTTAAATTATTTACACAGATTAATTTATCTTTAATCATTAATCTTAATTAATTCTAATTAATTAATTAACAATAATTAATTACAAGAATCTTTAATTAATTACATTAATTAATTATTACTCCTTTCTCAGTTCATTGATTATTTATCTTATAATTAATCACATTTATTAATAAATTAATTAAACAATTAATTATTCATTAATTACATTAATGAACTCTAATTACTTTATTAATCAATTATTACATTTATTAATTAGTTATGAAATTAATTACAATTACTAATCAAAACCTGATTAAATCAAAGTCAGTAATTAACTTCCTTAATTACTACATCCATTAAACCATACCTTGATTAATTTCATTAATCAACTCTTTAATTACACCAAGTAATTATCCTTAATTAATTACACTTAGTAATTATTCATTAATTACTTCACTAAGTAATTACACATTTTTTTAATTACATTAAGTAATTACACTTAATCCCATCATTAAGTAATTCTTTTCAATTAATTAAACTTAATTAATTAACTAAAAATTAACCCTAATTACTTAATTTATCCACTGAGTAATTAATTACTTTAATTACATCATTAAGAAATCATGTTTAAATAATTCTTCTAAATCATTAAGTAATTAACTTCTTAAATACTTATTAACTAATTATAAAAATTAATTAACCTTGATTAAATTAATTCCTAATTAAGTAATTAATTTCACTTAATTAATTACACAAATAAATTTCCTTAACTTAACCACTTATATTAACTAATATAAGTTAATTAAGTAATTTACTTTAATTACCTTTTAAATCAGAAACTTTATTAAGATAAACCACTCTTTTAATTAACTTTTACTAATCAATTTAAAAATTAAAATTTTAAACTCAAAACTTTGAATTGATTTATACTAAAACATCATCATTTAATTTAACATTATTAATATACCCTACCTTAATCACCTTTAAATTATTTCAAATACAATTTTATTTGAAAACATTATTATATTATTAAACAAACAAAATTGAAACCAAACTACTTTTTAAACAAAAGTTTAAATTATAAAAAATCCAAACTTTAAAACTAAAATTCCTTCTAAAGTCAAACATTCATTAATAAAACTAATTTTGTTTAAACATCAATTTGCTTTCAAATTGAAACTTCATTTTATAAAATACAACCCGGTTAATGTTAAACTTCTAAACAAACAAACTATTTTTTTTAACAAATCTAACTTAACTTGTTGCAACACAAAGTTTAAATTAAAACATTTCTAACATATTTAAAACTGTTTCAAACTTTGTTCAAAAATTTGGTTTGCTTTGAATTTCTAAAACACAGTTTGCAGTAAAAAAAAAACAAACAGGAACAAGTCCGGGAACAAACTACTCAGGTCCAAAACATACACGTCAAATCCCTTCTACAACTTCGAGTTGCACTCGATATAAACCCGAGACAACCCTCGAGCAACCAGCGAAAACCCATTCCACAAAACATTATCTTCCCCAAACCAAAACAGCTGACACCCCCATTTATCTCGTGCACGTGCACATAGGCTCTGGTCGGCGGCGATCAACGCCGATGATTCCCCGAAGTCGACTCTGTCCACCCCAAACATCTTGTCTCTTGAAATTGATGAAAGCACCATGGATTCGAAAAAAAAGCTACAGCAACACTAACAGGAAGAAACTCGAACCCAAAAATTCATCATCATCAGCGAACCCCAATCACCGGAACGCCTGCAAGATCACTCACACATACGCCACGTTCCTCTCAGGCCATAACCCCACTCGCGATCCTCCACAAACCAATAATGATGTCGCAAATCCCACTATTCTGACCCTAACCGAAAACAGTCCTTAAACCCTACAAAACCCATCCACGGCCACCACACTCGCCATAAAAATCATCCCCTATTTTTCCTGCATAACCCATCACCGTACCCTCCTCCATACCAAATCTCGCCGTTCAACTCTACTTCGATCAACCAGAATCGATCAAATTCCCAAATTCACAAAACCCCAATTTCCTCTTTCAATACCAATTTAAAATTTACAAATTTTCTTTTAAAATACAAGATTCTGTACAACCATCCAAGTCATATGATTCGAATTTGCAATTGTTGAGATTGATTTTTATTAAGTTTCTGATTTTTCACTGTAAATCTAGAATTTACAGTTTATTTGTTCAATATAAATATTTAAATTTATTTTTAGTGACAAGATTTCATTGTTATAATCAAATTACCTTCAATTATCAATGAACATTAGTGATCAACTAAGAAGATATATATATATATATATATATATATATATATATATATATATATATATATATTTAACTGGAACGTGGAATAGAACAGAGTTTAAATCTTTCATAGCCACAGGTATTCAACAGCTAAATAACAAGCATTTGAACCATAAAATCAAGCATGCAAACATTTGTATTATGTTTACTATAATCTTCATGCAACAAAACAAAATATGAAGGATTTTAAACTGTTTTTAAAAGGTGTTTACTCACCAGAGTCCTAGGAGCAGAGGATAGTTTTATTACTGCATTTTCCATTCCTGAAACTATGCACTTGCTGTTTATTCCCAGTTAAGCTTGAACCATGCTTGTTAAAGTTGTTGTTGATTCCCAATTTGAGTTGCATGTTCTCAGATTGAAGTTGTATAGCTTCAGATCTTCCCTTTCTCTTTCATTGTTTACAGATTTTAATTCTGTTTTCTTTTTTTCTTTTTTTAATTGAAGGAGATTGAAGAAGTTTAGCTGAAGAAAATAAACCAACATATTTTTCTTTTTAACTTTTTAATTAAAACAAACTTTTCTTTAAACCAGGATATGCCACTTGTTACATAAATGAATTCATGTATTACAAATGTCCAAACCCTTATTAATTGGTAAACAAGTGTTCTCCTATGTTATTATATTACCAAGTGTTTTTAAGAATTACATTAATTACTTATTTAAAAAATGAATTAAACCTTAATTATTTGTTTATAAATGAATAAACCTTAATTATTACCAATTTAATACTCATGTTATCAATGTATAACTTTGAAATGCAATATATTTAAAACTTTGTGTTTTAGTTTATAATTATTTAAAACTTGCTTTCTAACATTTGTTTAAATTTTATTTTTAAAAGTTTGAACATAAATTTCTATAACTAATATTAATATTATATTAAGAATCTATATTTGTTTTCAAAGATCAATTTAAAGGAAAACAAATTAAATCTTTATGATAAGGTACTATATGTCAAACCATTATTCATTTAATAAAAATAGTTTTTTCCTTTAAGTGTTTTATACATAAACATAAATTTTAAATAGCTTTTTGAAAAGCACCTTATTAAATTAAATCAAAACTTTCCAAATTACTAAAAACTTATGTATACTATAGATTTGAAAACATATTTTCTATTTAAGTTTAATCCATATATTCCCTATTTACAATAAATATCCAAATACAAATATTCATTTTAAATAGAACATCTTAAATATTAGTTTCAGAAATTATTTGAATTTTAAAACAAAACATCAAATCACAATATATAGACATATATATTATAATTTGAAAATATTTTTATTAAATTTAAATTGAACCAATTTCCTTATTACAATGTACACATATATACATTACAAATGGAATTATTCTTATTAACTTAAAAAGATTAATTATTAATTACTCATATATATTATTACTAAAATTTGAAAAGAATAAACATTCAAATTAAATTATCATTGAATTTTGAAAAGGAAACATTTGTTAAATTAGATTAATTATTGGTTTTGAATATATAATATTTGGTTAATTTAGATTTTAGATCAACATAATCATATTTTAAAATTAATTATAAATGGAAATTATTAAATAAGCATTGCCCAAAATCCCGGGACATCATATTCCTCCCCCCTTAAAAGAATTTCGTCCCCGAAATTAAAAGCAAAGATAATTTAATAATTCATACAGATTTTAAATTTAAAATAGCAACATATGCTATCAATCATATACAAGAAACCATAACATCCAATTCAAACAATCAATTCTATCTATCCAGACAAAATTCTGAACAGAATTTCCTTGAGTTTCCCCAGTACAAACACCGGGTTACTCACCCTACAGAATCTAAACTAGCTGCTCTACTCAGATCTAGAACTCCTATATATCTAGATCTACAATCTAAACAGAATACCTGACCACAGACAAGCCCGATCAACTTCCAAATCTCCATGATTTGCTGGTTCTAAACCAGTGATAGATCAAACACTTATCCTTAAGAGAATATTCAAAGATTCCTATACGCTCTTGAGCTAGCTTCCCATCTTATCCAATCCCATCGCTCTTATGATCGGAGAAAACTTATCCAAAAATTAAATCTCCGACTTGAAATTTCGAATCTCTTTGTCTCTTGTCCACAACTTCTGCTGATCCTGGACTGCCCTCAATCTTCCCGACAATCCAACTTCACAGATGCTTCTCAAATCATAACTGAATCAAGAATAAGATGACCTCTTGATTCTACTCAACAAGATGATTCTCCTAAAAAATATATCAAAATTCAAAACTATACAATCATCAAGAACTTCAAACTTGTTTTCCCCTATCCGGAAAATAGAACAGATGCTCCTCACATCAAAGCCTTCAAATCCCAAAAGAACTTCCTGAAGAAAACCTTAAATCCAAGAAAGCACAAATATTTCGATGAATCCGAGATTGCTTTTATTATGGAATAGCCGCCATCATGCTTCCACTGCGCAACTCTGATCCGAAGAAGATGAGAATGCTTTTGATGAACATAAGCACAAACTTGATCAACTCATCCAGACACATTGCCCATCAAATTCCATAAAAGCTTAATGACCTATCCGATTTGGTCACAAATATTACAACAGAAATTCATTCAGAAAACTAGATCCAATCAACCCCGATTGCTCACAAAATCCTCTCTCCTAGATTCTTCTCTCAACTAGGCCAAACCACCAGAAAATCCAAGAACCAAATCAAAATAGAACTCCATCTCTCGGTGCGGACAAATTCCTTTGACTTCCTCGAAGATATTCAGAAAGTCTCATACTGCTCGATAGCTCAAACATCTTTAGAGATGTCTTAAACTAAAGCAAAGATTACTAAAAGAACTTCCGAACCGTCGCAAGTCACTTTTGTGTAACATTACCCAATTCGAATTCCAAAGAAAACTATTCTTTCTTACATAACAGAACAGCTTAAGCCCTTCAAAAGAGGAAACTGATGGTCCACCTCCACCACAAACACTTTACCCAGCTGAGCTTCCAGAAGAAAAAGACAAGCCTTCACCATTTGCCCGATCTATTAACAGTAGAATCTCAAAAGACTTCTGAACCATCGAAGAAACGGACCACACGACTGCTTTCCAACTCCACCTTCAGGATACCGCTAAGCCAAGAGATCTTCCTGACAACACATTCAACCCTTCCAAACTGCTACTACTGCCAAAGACTTCCTATCCAAAAACTCCTTGAATCCCAAAGCTACATCAACCAACTCACAAAAAGAGTCTTCAAGATGAGCAAAAACCTTACAAGAAACTCGGGCATCAAACCAAGCACAAACACCTAGCTGAACTGAGTCTTTCTCTCCAAACAGATAAGACTCCTACCTATGGTTGCCAAATACCATTACTTGCTTCAGCTCTTCCAACTGATCCAAACTCTAGAGAATCCGCTCACACGAGCGCAATCCAAACTTATACTCCAAAGATAAACTACGAACCTTTAAAAGATTTCCTTCAGAGATCGATGAAGTCTTTAAACCAAGAAAAACTTACCCGAGACGGTATTAGGTCTTCCGTCTCGACAAATACACTTCCAACCTTATCCATCAAACTCCAACCAATGGTAGTCGTGTTACACACACTTCTACTTCATCTACCGTTATAACTTATATTGGAAAAGCCTGAACAGGTAATCCAACAAATAGGAAGAACCAATTATATATATATATATATTAAAAATACAAATACGCTCCCTCAAGGAAGACACCACTCCAGAGCCTAGGTACTCGCTCAACCTAGCGCTCTGATACCACATTGTAACGACCCGCCTTCCTATCTCCAGAAAGACGCATCATTAAAAAGAAAAGAAAGGGATAGAAAAGAGAAAAGAAAGAAAAGAAGAACCAAACAACATCAGAATCTCACAGCGGAACGAATAAATTATATTAATCAAATAAAATATTACATAGTATCACATATATCAGAGATATACAGCTCAAACTACCCAAAACTAGACAGTTATAACACCTGTCTAGATATTACAACTCAAGTACGTCACAGACACAGAAACAACTCAAACACAGCGGAAACTCTCTCTATATATATCTACACGCTGAAGCCACCTGCTCCATATCTCCTCCAGATCTCGTCAAGGGAACCTAAAACACTTGACTACTCATACATAATATGAGTACCCAAGAGTTTAATAAAACAGAAAATAAACACTAGGGTCAGACAGGGGTCTGGTGTGAGTAAACAGTTTAAAGTTGCTTAACTTTAGAAAATCCTTTGAAAACAAAAGGTATCACGTAAGACTCCCCACAAATAAACATGGGTAAGTTTTTACCTTACGCTAACCAAAACATTTGATAGGAAATCCAGTGATATTATTAATAGTGTCTAGGATTTTCAAAATAAAATACAGAAATAGCTGGAATGCTTACATCTCACGTTCCAACAATGTTGGGCACAATCAAAACCGTACGGGCACTTATTGGATTTTGGATTCCATACTATGGCAGGGCTACTGGGGTACCGCCCGTCACAGTACGTGGCCTAGATCACCGTACCGAGGATTACTCCCAATCCTCTGCAACACAAGGCCGGAACCATCCCTTACTGGACAGTCCCGAACAAGACCACCCCGACAGTTGTCATGATCAACCGCCCCACACAACCGAATAAAAAGGGACTTCTAGACAGGGGTCAATCTTGCTCTCTAGGGGGAGATACCCATGAAGCCTTGCTGCACCTCCCCTGTTTTAGCCATTCCCGGTTGATGAGGCTTGAGGCTGCGATTACCTTTATATGACATATCACTTAGAATGCTCATCGTCCGCCTGGCGATGTGCTGAAAGCATTCAATCCATACAAGTTCGTTCCGGGTTCGAACGAAACCGAAGGCACTATCTCGTTACACTCATTTTGGAATCACCCTCAGAGTTAATGACAATAGCCCTTGCACTCTGAATCACCATCTCGAACCTATAAGCACTATTCCATCAAACTCATTACGGAATCACCCACAGAGTTATACTGACGTATAACCCTTACACCTCGAGTCTTCACTTGCTTCACTTGGATTAACGACCTAACGTTTAATTGGAATCGATGTGGTTTTCGGAATTCCAAATATGGAAACCCGATCCCGGTCTCATCGAAACCAAATGCCATTTTAATGTCCAAGTTGTACTTGAGGGTTTAAACAATTAATTTATATTCAAATGATATAAACAGATAGATGAATCATATTATCACAACAGATAATTCATATCAAACATTCATCTCACAAAGCAGCATATCACATATCCCATAGTTATCCAAATCATCCAGTATCAATCATTCAATAGATATCAACCAATTCAGATAGGCATTATTAATTCCTTTATAATTAATTTAATCATCTTAAATCAAATTAATTACTTGAGAATTAAACAACTAACCCTGCTTAAACAATCATTAATTAATTAACAATTAATTAATTAATCACTTTTTAATTATCTTCACAATCCAATTAATTAATCTCCAATTACAGATTAATTATCTTTTAATCATACTCTTAATTAATCACCTAGATTAATTATTCTTTAATTACACTACGTAATTAACCCTTAAATTAATTACACAGATTAGTTTATCTTTAATCATTAATCTTAATTAATTCTAATTAATTAATTAACAATAATTAATTACAAGAATCTTTAATTAATTACATTAATTAATTATTACTCCTTTCTCACTTCATTGATTATTTATCTTATAATTAATCACATTTATTAATAAATTAATTAAACAATTAATTATTCATTAATTACATTAATGAACTCTAATTACTTTATTAATCTATTATTACATTTATTAATTAGTTATGAAATTAATTACAATTACTAATCAAAATCTGATTAAATCAAAGTCAGTAATTAACTTCCTTAATTACTACATCCATTAAACAATACCTTGATTAATTTCATTAATCAACTCTTTAATTACACCGAGTAATTATCCTTAATTAATTACACTTAGTAATTATTCATTAATTACTTCACTAAGTAATTACACATTTTTTAATTACATTAAGTAATTACACTTAATCCCATCATTAAGTAATTCTTTTCAATTAATTAAACTTAATTAATTAACTAAAAATTAACCCTAATTACTTAATTTATTCACTGAGTAATTAATTACTTTAATTACATCATTAAGAAATTATGTTTAAATAATTCTTCTAAATCATTAAGTAATTAATTTCTTAAATACTTATTAACTAATTATAAAAATTAATTAACCTTGATTAAATTAATTCCTAATTAAGTAGTTAATTTCACTTAATTAATTACAAAAATAAATTTCCTTAATTAACCACTTATATTAACCAATTTAAGTTAATTAAGTAATTTACTTTAATTACCTTTTAAATCAAAAACTTGATTAAGATAAACCACTCTTTTCATTAACTTTTACTAATCAATTTAAAAATTAAAATTTTAAATTCAAAACTTTGAATTGATTTATACTAAAACATCATCATTTAATTTAACATTATTAATATACCCTACCTTAATCACCTTTAAATTATTTCAAATACAATTTTATTTGAAAACATTATTATATTATTAAACAAACAAAATTGAAACCAAACTACTTTTTAAACAAGAGTTTAAATTATAAAAAATCCAAACTTTAAAACTAAAATTCCTTCTAAAGTCAAACATTCATTAATAAAACTAATTTTGTTTAAACATCAATTTTCTTTCAAATTAAAACTTCATTTTATAAAATACAACCCGGTTAATATTAAACTTTTAAACAAACAAACTATTTTTTTTAACAAATCTAACTTAACTTGTTACAACACAAAGTTTAAATTAAAACATTTCTAACATATTTAAAACTGTTTCAAACTTTGTTCAAAAATTTGGTTTGCTTTGAATTTCTAAAACATAGTTTGCAGTAAAAAAAAACAAACAGGAACAAGTCCTGGAACAAACTACTCAGGTCCAAAACATACGCGTCAAATCCCTTCTACAACTTCGAGTTGCACTCGATATAAACCCGAGACAACCCTCGAGCAACCAGCGAAAACCCATGCCCCAAAACATTATCTTCCCCAAACCAAAACAGCTGACACCCCCATTTATCTCGTGCACGTGCACATAGGCTCTGGTCGGCGGCGATCAACGCCGATGATTCCCCGAAGTCGACTCTGTCCACCCCAAACATCTAGTCCCTCGAAATTGATGAAAGCACCATGGATTCGAAAAAAAAGCTACAGCAACACTAACAGGAAGAAACTCGAACCCAAAAATTCACCGTCATCGGCGAACCCCTATCACCGGAATGCCTGCAAGATCACCCACACATGCGCCACGTTCCTCTCAGGCCATAACCCACTCGCGATCCTCCACAAACCAATAATGATGTCGCAAATCCCACTATTCTGACCCTAACCGAAAACAGTCCTTAAACCCTACAAAACCCATCCACGGCCACCACACTCGCCATAAAACTCATCCCTTATTTTTCCTGCATAACCCATCACCGTACCCTCCTCCATACCAAATCTCGCTGTTCAACTCTACTTCGATCAACCTGAATCGATCAAATTCCCAAATTCACAAAACCCCAATTTCCTCTTTCAATACCAATTTAAAATTTACAAATTTTCTTTTAAGATACAAGATTCTGTACAACCATCCAAGTCATATGATTCGAATTTGCAATTGTTGAGATTGATTTTTATTAAGTTTTTGATTTTTCACTGTCAATCTAGAATTTACAGTTTATTTGTTCAATATAAATATTTAAATTTATTTTTAGTAACAAGATTTCATTGTTATAATCAAATTACCTTCAATTATCAATGAACATTAGTGATCAACTAAGAAGATATATATATATATATATATTTTTAACTGGAACATGGAGTAGAACAGAGTTTAAATCTTTCATAGCCACAGGTATTCAACAGCTAAATAACAAGCATTTAAACCATCAAATCAAGCATGCAAACATTTGTATTATGTTTACTATAATCTTCATGCAACAAAACAATATATGAAGGATTTTAAACTGTTTTTAAAAGGTGTTTACTCACCAGAGTCCTAGGAGCAGAGGATAGTCTTATTACTGCATTTTCCATTCCTGAAACTATGCACTTGCTGTTTATTCCCAGTTAAGCTTGAACCATGCATGTTAAAGTTGTTGCTGATTCCCAATTTGAGTTGCATGTTCTCAGATTGAAGTTGTATAGCTTCATATCTTCCCTTTCCCTTTCATTTGTTACAGATTTTAATTCTGTTTTCTTTTTCTTTTTTAATTGAAGAAGATTGAAGAAGTTTAGCTGAAGAAAATAAACCAACATATTTTTCTTTTGAACTTTTTAATTAAAACAAACTTTTCTTTAAACCAGGATATGCCACTTGTTACATAAATGAATTCATGTATTATAAATGTCCAAACCCTTATTATTTGGTAAACAAGTGTTCTCCTATGTTATTATATTGCCAAGTGTTTTTAAGAATTACATTAATTACTTATTTATAAAAATGAATTAAACCTTAATTATTTGTTTATAAATGAATAAACCTTAATTATTACCAATTTAATACTCATGTTATCAATATATAACTATGAAATGCAATATATTTAAAACTTTGTGTTTTGATTTATAATTATTTAAAACTTGCTTTCTAACATTTGTTTAAATTTTATTTTTAAAAGTTTAGACATAAATTTCTATAACTAATATTAATATTATATTAAGAATCTATATTTGTTTTCAAAGATCAATTTAAAGGAAAACAAATTAAATCTTTATAATAAGGTACTATATTTCAAACCATTATTCATTTAATAAAAATAGATTTTTCCTTTAAGTGTTTTATACATAAACATAAATTTTAAATAGCTTTTTGAAAAGCACCTTATTAAATTAAATCAAAACTTTCCAAATTACTAAAAACTTATGTATACTATAGATTTGAAAACATATTTTCTATTTAAGTTTAATCCATATATTCCCTATTTACAATAAATATCCAAATACAAATATTCATTTTAAATAGAACATCTTAAATATTAGTTTCAGAAATTATTTGTATTTTAAAACAAAACATCAAATCACAATATATAGACTTATATATTATAATTTGAAAATATTTTTACTAAATTTAAATTGAACCAATTTCCTTATTACAATGTACACATATATACATTACAAATGGAATTATTCTTATTAACTTAAAAAGATTAATTATTAATTACTCATATATATTATTACTAAAATTTGAAAAGAATAAACATTCAAACTAAATTATCATTGAACTTTGAAAAGGAAACATTTGTTAAATTAGATTAATTATTGGTTTTGAATATATAATATTTGGTTAATCTAGTTTTTAGATCAACATAATCATATTTTAAAATTAGTTATAAATGGAAATTATTAAATAAGCATTGCCCAAAATCCCGGGACATCACATGAGCACTGCTTATCATCCACAGAAGGAGAGAGTGAATAAGGTGTTGGAAGACTTTCTTAGGCCGTGTATCTTGGATTGTGAAGGCTCTTGGAAAGACCACTGGCCATTGGTGGAGTTTACCTATAACAACGGCTATCAGGCAATTATTGGGGTGACATCGTTTGAGGCATTATATAGGAGTCCTTTTAGATCACTGTCTTATTGATGGGACACTATAGATAAGATTATTCTTGGACCATAGATGGTGAGGGAGACATCAGAGAAGGTATACTTGATCCATAGAAGGGTGAAAAATGCACAAGATAGGCATAAGTCTTATGCTGATAATAAAAGCATGGAGTTAGAGTTCGTAATGGATGACATAGTTTTTGTGAAGGTCTCGCTACTTAGGCATGTCATGAGATTTGGTGGTTTGGAAAGTTAGCGCCGAGGTTTCTAGGGCCTTTTCCAATCACCGTAGAGTAAGGAAGATAACATATAGAGTAAAGCTTCCAAGGAAGTTATCAGGAGTACACGACGTTTTACATGTGTCACACTTTCAAGACTATCTACATGATACAACCATTGTAGTCGAGCCAAATTAGCTAGAAGAAGTGGAGGTGGAGAGGGAGTCACTTATTTGTCATGCACCAACCTATATTCTTGAGCATGGTACAAAGAGACTCTGCAGTAAAATTATCAAGCTTGTTAAGGTCCACTAGGGAGACGATTCAGCAGAGAATACGTAGGAGCTTGAGGAGAAGTTCTGAGCTACCCATTTAGAATTCTTTTTTGTTTTTTTCCATTTTAGTTAAATAAGAATAAACTATGTATATGTTTAGGTTCTAGCTTAGTATATCCTATAGTTAGGGAAAAGTAGATGTTAGGATTGGTTGCAAACATGTCATTAGGATATGTTTTGGATAAGGACTAGTAGATGTATTTATTAAATTGATCATTTCATAGTTAGGAAAATATTTTCTCAAATTATCAGATACACACACCACCACTTGTTTTATTATACTAAGTTATATGCATATGGTTGTTGCATATGGATTGAATGTTTGAACATATATGTAGAATTGCTAGTATATATACTTAGGATGTTGCATACATTTTGGATACATGGCATAAGCACTTGCATTTCAAAAGGACAACTAGATCAAGAAGCCACTTAATTTTTGAATTGGTATAAGTTCATATGCATTCCATGTCTAAATGTACATACTGCATTACAAATTAAACTAAGGACAATGATTGCCGATGGTTGATGGATGAGTAGATAGTTGCAAGTATTAACTTCCTTACGTATGAGTTGCATTTTTTTAATCTTTTGATGTTTTGGGGACGAAATCCTTTTAGGAGGGAAAATGTAACACCTCGAAAAAAATAACCATAAATTTAGTAAAAGAATTAAATTTGAATATAACAAGGGTAAAAAGGAATTTTTACAAATGTCTGAATCTAACTACGAGACTTAGATCATTTCTTTTATAACGATTTTTCGGACAATTTTCATATATAATGTTTTGAAATCGGAGCTAGTATAAAAAAGTTATTATGGTTTGAAAATTTGAAAAAGAAATTAATTAAAAAATTAATTAAGGAAAAAATATTAAATAAGGAAAGCTCCACTGGTCAACACCAATGGTTGGACTAGTTAATGCCTAGCGATCGACCAATCATTGCTTTCCTTAATGGGTTTGGGTAGGCCAAATAGCGCGGATTTAATAGTATTTGATCATACTATTCTTGTTGCTTTCAACCCCTATATATAATATTGTAACCCTAAACTCTAATTTGTTAGTTGTAAGAAGTTGTCCAAATCTAAAACAATTTCTCAAATCAAAATTTCTTCAAAACCAAATTTAAAATTAAAATAAAGAGATTGAAGTCGAAGAAGAAATTAGATCAAATCAAAGGGAGTTCTGCACTAAGCGGAGGCAATTCTAAGTGTATTAAGGAAGGGATAGCTTTCTAGAGGTGAGAGAGTTCATAATGAGTAAGATGATGTACATGTAATTAGCTTTTTTATAACCTATTTGATAAAGAATCGTTGAATTTAAACTAGAAATACTATTTATTAAGATTATGAATTTCACAACAATTATAACTCATATGAATATGATCCCTTTCTTTTAATCTAGATCTAGTTAATATAAATATGTTGGATAAGAATTGATTCAAGTTGAATACATCCTTTTTGTTAAACAAAATATGAATTAATATAACCTTGTTGATGCTAAACCTAAGTTAAATTGATTTACTGAAATTGAATATGAAGTTTTGGACGATTATGGATTGTAGATTTGCAAAAATTCATCATTATAATTAATAGTAACTGCAATTAAAAATTATAATTAACATAAAAGAAGATGAACAAATTAAATGAAAATTTTAAATACAACACCAGGACTGATCAATAGGCTCATTGAAGCCAGATGGCAGCAAGCGGTGGACAGCTATGGTCGATTGATTAACAAATTCTAGGTGCGGTATGAACCTTGGCTTAAGGCGCAGCTTATTGGTTTAATTATGTGGGTGTATATCTAAAGGGATGTTATTATAAGTAAGGAATTTAGCTTCCTAGGTTCGTGACTCGAGGATGGTATGGGACTGGATAAATGTGTGCATGGGTAGCAAGGCCTAGGCACTATTTATTCAATAAAGTTAATTTTTGACTAGAGTGGTTTCATTGCAAATTGCACCCATAGGAGGTTCTATGGTGAATTCTCACATTGATGATGATGCATAGAGAAGTGTATGGCCCAACACCACCTTGAGTTCCTTGGTGTGGACAGCGATACGGACGTGATACTACGTCGTTAGTGGATCCTATAACGATCCAGAATTTGACCACTCCAAAATATAATATTTAAAGCGGTTTTAAATATAAAATATATAAGATTTCATGATTCAAATAATATTAGATAGGATTTGAAAATAGAAATATACACAAAAATATGAACAATTTCTTATATTGGTAAAAGTCACAAAATCCTGCTTTTAGAAAAATAAGTTTCAATGGTTAAATGAATTATTTTAACTAATTTATGAGTGCTATTATTTTTAAATAGCAATATACAAATTCATTTTTAAATTTGGTTTACATAAATAAATAGTTTAACTAAAACGTTAAAATATGACCATAAAATATTTTGTCGAAAATCAACGTTTTCTCGATCTGCAGTTGTAGCAACGTTTGTTGCATCTTTATTTTCTTATATATGGACATATATTCAAATAGTATATGTATCAATTAAGTTAGTAATTAAGTTTACTTTTACTAAACATATTTAGAAAATTCTAGAATATAATGAAGAAAAAATAAGCATAAAAGACAAAAAAGAGTCATAAACTCAAAAAGTAAACATCAAATCAAACAAACATAATTAGCACTTTCTTTACTTAATACTTAAGTGAAAATGACATAAAGTAATGATTTGAAATGTGATGTTAAGAGTTGAAAAAAAATATTTTGCCTAAAGTATAAGAAAAAGGTATTTTGGTATTTTTATAAAATATTATCTTAATCCAAAACTTTTCTATAAATAACCATCTCACTTTCTTCACTTTTTCACAACTTCCTTTTTCAAGCTTTCTTCACTTCTTTAATGGCCTCTCTCCTCAATAAAGTAATGCTAAAATATTCTAAAATTATTTTCTAAAGAAATATTCACCAAAACTCCACCTGAATCACTTCAAACACCTCCTCATCCTCCCCCTACCCACAGCCCACACTTCCACTACCCATGGCCGAGCAACCCTCCCCCTTTCCACCTAGGCAATGAGCAATATACCCCCCAAGCTTGTCGAGCCATCCAAGGTCCAAGCATGCAAGGATTCATGAACGAAACAAATACGATAGTGGAGCTATAACCGATTTTTCGTTCCCCAGTACCAAACAAAGTGATAACTCCTATTTATATGTATATAATTGGTGGTGATGTCGTGATATGTTTGTTTAGATGTTTGGTTATGATATTGATTTCCATATGTTGTTTATTGCATGTAACTATTGAAACAAGTCACGATATACACAACATTTTCACACGGAAAACACTTTCCTAAATAAATTGAAAAGTGACAAAACTAGGCTCGTCACGCAACTATAGTCAACGATTTTGTGCCGAAAAGTTGAAATAAGTATACGGAACGGAATTTAGCTCGAAATACTTTGAGATAAGAATTTTTTGGACTTTTATATCCATATCTTTCAAAAAATAAATATAATCAAGATTTCATTAAGCAGATTTTAAAGTATGTCTAAAACAATTTTCTAGAAAAATCGTGCTTTTGTAGTAAAGTGACCAGAATTTAAAATTAATATTTTAATTATTTTAAAAGTATTAAAGAAATTCTTAAAATCATTTAAAATGTTTTAAAAATTATTTAAGTTAAAAATATGGATTCTAAATGATATAAAAGTCGTTTTGAAGAATATAGCTTTCAAAACACTATTTGCAACACTTTTTTGCAACGCTTTTCTATAACTTTGAAATAAAGGTTGAAACTTAAATTTATTTCTCAAATCCTTCAAAAACATTTTTAAGTAAATAATAAAGTATTGTAAAAGAGATTTGAACAATTTAAAATTACTTCAAGGATTTAAAAAGGGAAAATGAGTATGGAGAAACGACTGGTATGTTTATCCCGCCTGTGAGAGCTAAATGGCATAACAATGTGTGTAACTGAGAGTAGGAATGGAGTAACTAGTGCTCTGAACTTAACTGGCCTTTGCTTTATCTTTTAGACGAGGGGTGGAACATATCGAAGGGAAATCCCGGATGCTCAACTTAGATTTTATGGAAATAATCATCCTATAGTCATTATTAAAATCCGAAGAGGGAACTCGTCCTATTTGTTGAATTTAAAAGCTGATCTCACCGTTATTCCGCCCATAGCACCTGTTGAATATATGGAAGTTGATAGTGAATAAAAGTAGAGTGATTACTATAATTCTATTTTCTCAAAGATACTCTTTAAAATAATTAAAGAAATATTTAAAAGGGAGGTTTAAATGATTCCTATTTAAAGAAGAAGATTTTAAAGATATATATATCCCTTGAAGATATTTTTGATAAAGAGAAATGAATGAATCGAACAACAATCATTTAATGACGTTATTTTTATCGATAATTGGATTTCGAAGAAACCGGGTTTGGATTTGGGTGATTCCTATCCGAAAACCACTTCGAACCAATTTACATTTCGAAGTAAAAAATGTTGAAGACCTTGATATGAGTATTTTCATAGTGAAAATCCTCTTGTTGATCTTTTGGGGATAAACTCGCAATATACGTATAGTAGCGGTGGTTTCTTCGTTTTGAAATATCCAATGTAAGAAATATTCGCTATTAATCCTAACGAGATGTGGTAGGAAAGTGCCATCGATTTTGTTCAATCCCCGAACGAACTTGTATGAAAGAATATCTGACATTGTATTCTAAATCACACTGAGTGATCTCTATATAATGTATATCAGTCGGTGGCGGAGATGACACCTTCTCTTAGCTTAACACCCTTTCATAAGACGCATGAGCTTAGGAAGTCATATGTTTGTAGAAATCAGTCATGTGCACATGGAATGGCAATGTGGCATTCTATGTGGAAGGAGACATGCTATGTGTAAAGTAAATCGTTACCTCAGGCCTCATCACCTAGAAATGATAGAAAAGGGTAGAAGCAGCAGGCTAAGTGGGTCGCTTCCATTAGGAGATGACATCACCCTTCTAGATTACTTTACACATGTCTAAGTATGTTGTGAATGGATGACTCGGGATCCCATTAAAGTTCGGTAACTATCGAAGTGATGACATATTCGATACTATCCAACGAAAGGGTAGGCCAGTTCTGTGTTGGTTTAGGCATTCAGTATCTGGTCCCTAAGTGCATCCCTCTAAAGGTGTATTGTCAGAAGGTAGTCCCTTACCTTGCCATTTGTATGGAATCCATTCTCCGATAAGTGCCTTCGGACTTGATTGTAAACCTAGTATGCTGGAATTTAATAATGTAACAATTTCGGCTAGGATCAATAAGTTTATTTGGAAATGTTTTTCAAAGAATGTCATTAAAGATAACATCCCTTAATTTCACTTTATAAAGATTTTGGTTATCATAAGGTAACAATTCATTCCATGTTTATGTGCAGTGTGGTCTTATACCTTTTTGTTTTCAAACATCGCATTGTGAGTTCGTATACCAGTCCCATGACTGACCCGGAGTTTATTTTCTTTTCCCTTTAAACTCTAGGAGCCATATTTTCCCGGGAAGCCAAGTAGTTAGGAAAGCTTGGAGCATTTTGGAAAGGAGCATGGAGCCTGGAGCATATTTTGGATCTTTGGTAGAAGCCAACTATTTATTCCACTGTGCTATGTATTATGTAGTTACCAGCATATGTAAGGATAGGTAGTTATAACTATCCCAGCTGGATTTTTATTAACTTTGATGGCGCAATTTGAAGTTACGACATGTATGATTATGTGTTGAATACGATGTGTGATTCTATTATCGTCTTGTCTTCTATCTTTATTTTTTTATTTACCTCATGATAATTTTCCTCTCCACTACTTATATTTATGGCACGTGAATGCCCCAAGGATGTATTAGTGTCGATTTCTAAGTACCGAGGAGGTAGGTCGTCTCAGATTCCAATGTGGTGCGATAACAGGGATTACGTTACCATTTAGAGGTGGGAACGGGTGAAGTGATCTTAAGTCGCCTTCAACATAAATCAGCTTTGTGGCTTCCCCTTAATGCATAAATGGATAAGTATAGTCGTAAGTTGGGAATGTAGTCCCAGGCTGATATTGTAGGTGATCCTATGTTGGATGAGTTCCAATAGCGGTTAGTCGATCCATACTTCACTTTAAGCTTCGATCAGTTGTTTGACCCTAGTGTAAGTCTTCATAAGATGTTTAGTGTAGATGTATTTAAAACTATATCCCTTAGATAAATAAAACTAGTGATTTACAAACAGAAGTAGGACACCTTAGGTCACAAAGGTTATAAATGAAGTCAATTGCATGTGATCATCATATATTAATGTTGTAACTCATTCACGGGACTTTTGTCTAACCTACTCCTTTCCATTCTTTACCTCCATCATGAGAGGATTGGACAGCAGGTAATAGGCCCAAAGATTAATATGTGGAGAGGTGAACTTGGTGTAGGAGTTTCCTTTTATTTTCCATTTTCTCCGCATGTAACTATTTATCATACTTAGTGCTTATTAGATTATATGTTGTATTTCTGTATACTCTATATTTGACTATGTAATGTTTAAGAGTGTGTTTTCTTAGATGTTTTTTGAGATGGTTATTTTCTATATTTATATCTTATTTCCTTCCACTGTAAGATCTGATAGTGTAGAATGTATTAGATTTTATCCTTTTGTTTCTAATATCGGTAATATTTAGTAACTTGATAGCTAGTACTTCTTGACACTGATGCGAGTCCGAAAGTCACCATAGCTTTGGTTCAGTGTGTCAGGCGGTGCGGGTATATTGAATGGATGTAATTAGTGATTAATGGTTGATTTCATTTATCACATACATTAAAGATGAAATTGAATATGGATATATATATATATATATACACGATATTTTTCCATTGTTACTACATGTGTTTATAGTTAACTATGGTTTTATTGTGCTTGTATTTATGTACAAATATAGTTTTTAGTACTATTTTATTGAGTTTTACTTATATTGACTACTAATTGTTGACAATTAGTGTATGAGAGTATATATTTGCTGTGATTAGATTATTTGATGTTCGGGGTTGACATTGTGTGTTGTCAATTTTTTGTAATTTTTAATGGCTAAGTGTGTTATTATTGTTGTTAACCGATATTTATGATGATTGATTGAAATGTTTAGTAGGATTAGTGTTTTCTGCTTGCATTAATTGCATTGTTTGTGATGGTTGCATGGATGCTATGGTTGTTATGTGCTAAATAATATTTGGATGTAAGAGAAGAGCAGAAAAGAGAACTATATGTAATTGATCCTCTAAAGGAATATATAGGCAGTTTTTTTCCCATATACTAGCTATCGAGCCTATGGCCATAGTGTATAGGGTTAGGCATAGTCCAAAACAGTTGACCCTTTTTCCTTTTTATTATACATGCATCCATGCATGCATGCATATATGTATGTATGTGTGCATGCTTGCAATTGTGAAGTTTTAGATATGAGCAGAAAAGGGAATGAAAAAGTGGATGTAGGCTATATCGTGGATACTGAATTGGTTATTCTCTTATACTATTTTTATGTTGTCCACAGTTATTGATAATTGATGTATCAAAATGTGAATTGATAAGAAAAATGTGGTAAAATAATTGCATTATGGAGTTAATGTTAATTTATTCTAATGATTGATTTGATTATGAGGCTTTCTTTTATTTTCAAAATTTTGAAATGTCAAACTATAAAAAAAATAATCTACTATTTTTAATATCATAAATTAGTTGCAATTGTATTTTATAGCATTTGTAATTGATTTTAGATGTTGGAATAGTCATGTGTTACACTTGGTATCAGAATCTAGGTATAGTGTTTCTCTGAGCCTTGAGTAGGCTTAACCATTCAGGGTAAGTTAATTTACACATTTGGTTAGGTTAAAAATATATCAAATGAGAAGTATTCTTATTGATGATTGTATGTTTACTGTGTATGGGTTGTGTGGATAGCCACCTTTATCTGATCCTAAGACGACAGTTATTATAGTGACTTCTTGAGTGAGAAATAAATGATGTAGCATTATGGTAGGATGAACACTTATAGAATTGACTAAGTGTTGGTTTTACGACTAGTAACACATATATGACAGAAAGACGTAACATAATACATGCGCTTATATTTTATGGAATTTCAAAATGGAAAGTTATAATAAAAATATACGTTTTGTATTTTAAAGGGTAGTTTACTTAAGAAGAAGAAGAAAAGTGTAAGTTTTTGGACTTGAAGTGATTTACTAAAATTTTAAGAAGGTGAAAATATAATATTTAACTTGAGAAAATTTTGTTTCGACAGTGTTTTGAGGAAAAAGCTATTTTGGTAAAAATATATATTTGGATCTAGAAAATGCTTTTTGAGAAGCTATTATAATAGAGAAAATATTTGAAAGTATATTTGTTGAAAAGTGTTTTCATCAAAGAAAATCCTAAAAATGCGACGACCCAGAATTTTGAAGATTTAAAATTGAAATATTAAATTGATTTTAAATATTTGAAAGTTAGGTTAACTTGAATTTCAAAAAAATATCACTGTTTATTTGGCAATTAAATTATTGAATTTAGTAAATGAAAATTGGGCAAAATATTAATCTTGATTTTTAAGCTGGTTAAAAATAATTTGTAGGCCTGGAAAATTATATTGATAATATTAAAGATAATGGAAGTGTTAAAATTTGAAATTGGAAGTATTTTTAAGTTTTAAAAATGTATCATTTACATCGATATTTAAAAATAACCTTCGAAGGCCCAGTCTCGGATTTCGACAAAACCAGTTTCATTGGATCCGTAATATTGTATTATTATCGGATTTCAATTTCCACAGCATTTGGAGTTGTCGTGTGATCGTACAATAGTTTGCGTTGCAAATTTATATTGAAACTTAATTTAATAGCTGGGTTCAAAAGCCTATCTTTTCCATACGATTGAATTTGGACTCGGAACTTTTTCCATTGCATTCGGAATAGGGGTTCAACATTATAAACGCCTAGCGACATGCTTTGATTGAAGATCGAGATTGTGGGTTGCGAAAACCGAGACGGTTTGAATTTGAATTTGAAAATTGAATATAAATAATATATATAAATACTGTAGCAAAGTGACACGTTGAGAAAATAAAGCACGTGTCTTTCATAATTACATGCATCTTCGTTTAGAGAAAAAAAGATTGAACATCTCGTTCAAATCAAAATCGAGCCAGTGAATAAAAAAATATATATGAACTAAAACCCCTCGTCTTTGTTTCTTTAAACAAGAATTCGCCCCTCTGTCTTTAAATCAATTTGAAGATTTTCGCAAACAAAAATGGCTGAATAAGGGGATTCAAAAATTTCCCTCTTCCTAAAATCATTCGAATAAAATGAATCGATTCATTCATATTTTGAAAAGGGAAGATGCGTGCGTCACTCGTTCATCGACACTTAGGGCTTCCTTGCTGTTTCAATAGCCAAGAGAGGTCGAAGTCGCGTACGCTTCAATTACGGCAGGGGAACTTGCATGCGTAGTTGAGCTCGCGGCAAGTGACTGCTGCCCTTGCCGCAGCCAATAGACATCTGACACAGCGTATTGAAAACTCAGATGGAAATTGGATGAACAAAAAAGCTCTATCAACTGAAAAAAAGAGGTACCAGATGTCGTGGGAAAATTTCTAGCTCCGGTGATGAGTTAGAATCTCTTTGTGGGCTTATTTACGGTCTGGATGGCAAGATGAGTTCATTGGAAGACAAACAGGTCCTTAGTCGTGGAGTTCGAGAGCGCGCGTACGCGTGTAGGAGTACAAGGTGATGGTGCCGCCATGTGCGTTCGAGCATCTCGAGTTTTCCGAGTTGCTAGGTATAATTGTTTCTTTAAATTAATTCAATATATGCATTAGAATTTTTACAATAATGAAAATTCTGTATAGTTTATATAAAAAATATAGTTTATATAAAAAAAATATAATAAGTATAAAAATGCACCTTTCAATACTAAGATAAATTTTTAAGGTGATTTATTTTGTTAAATTAACTTATTTAAAAATTTATTTTTGTCACTAAAAATAATTTATTAGAGGAAATTTAGTTCTAAATTTAATTTTTATTTAAATTAATTTATTAAAAGGAAATGGTTTAAAAAAATTAAAAGTATTAATTTAAAATAAAATCATTAGTTTAAATTAAAATTATTAAATGGAAACTAATTTGTTCGACTAATTCGAATATTAATAAAACTTTATAATGTTTGTCACAAGGTTTAAAAATCGTAAAAACGAGCTGGAATGGAAATGGGTTTCATGTGTAGTCAAAGGTGAGATCTTCTCACACACATCCGAATACAGTTATTTTAAATAGTTAAAATTTAAAATATTGGTTGATTGCTTGAATTGATGTGATATTATATATATATATATATATATACATATTGGAGTGATTGATTTCCCGCGTTATATAGCGGATGAGACCCTATGCACCGCATAATAGTGGATGATATGATATAACCCTATATACAACCTTATTCCACCTCGAAGTGGAATTGGTATTTTAAATTGTTGTGCTAACATCTGTGGATGTAGGGAAACAGGTTGGAGGGATCCAACTGGATTCCTCAAATTGGTAAATTTTATTTCATATGTTGTGATGTGATTTATTGGTAATATGTGAATGATTATATTGGTGACTGAAATCATTGAAGGTTATTGTAATAACTCGACTTTTCGACCCCCGAAAGTCGACATCAATACATCCACTATATCAAATGCCGCACAGTCGAATGCGAAAAAATCAAACCGTTAGAGTTAAAGAAGAAGAGGATAGAAGAAGAAACAGAAACAATAATCAAATTCTCACATTTTGCAGCGGAACAAATATAATAGATAAATGAGAAAAAGCACTATATCATTTTTACATACATCACATTAACAGAGTTTACAACGACACCAATCAACACTAGGCATTTACAACAACTATTCCATATTAAAATTGAACTTGCAGCAAATGCGATCCAAACGCAGTGGATAATACATAGTATAATGATGTGTCTCGCCACCCAGCTTCAACTCCTTATTTCCACAGCATACTTCTAGACTTCGCTCCAGAATAATGATAACCCGACTCTAGGTTGCCCGTGTGGAAAATTATAGGCACCCAGAGTTTAGAATAGGAACAATAAACTCCAAGTCAGTCATGGGACTGGTGTGAGATCTTAAAAACAGTTATTTTCACAAAGAAAATAAAAATAAATCCGCTATGCTTTTGGAAAATGAAACTACCATCAGGCCTCCCCGCACACACACAATGCAAGCACACAATTGGAGGAGATTTCTCCTTATGTTAGTCAAATATGCTTGATATGCAAAATCTCTTTCATATTATTATTAGTGCATATTGCAGAAAAACATTTTGATGGTATAATATTAATCTTAGCCAGCATAAATATTTCGAACTATGCCTACTATAGCTACCATCTAAATAGTAGGGTGCCACCAGAAGTAAATGCAGGTTATACAACTAAAACCGTACAAAGCGCATATTGGAGATTGGATTTCCAACAAATGGTCAGGCAAGGAACTTCCTACTGCCATATGGGTACGCCTTTGGAGGGACATCCCGAGAATATAATCAGCTCTTGCCAACACAAGGCCGGTTAGCTCTGTAACTAGGTAACTACTACATGAGTATGCCATCCCCTGATCGTTTGCGACCTTTATCTGAGGATCCTCAACCATAAAGCAACAACCACAAAGTCATAAATTTGCGGCAACCACATAGGTTAAATATCCGGGCTCTATACCATGATACCACCCTTTTCCAAAAGGAAATGACATACACTCGGGGGGTGCTACTACCAAATAGCCTTACCGCATCCTTCCTGTTTCCACCATTTCTGGGGTGTGAGGTCCGATGAAGTCTCGTCCACGAAGCTACACTTTTTCACAAAGCCGTGCTTCGATCAACAAAAGATCAGCAACACTTCGTATGCAACATTACCAAATTGAGAATGTATCACTATTAACCATCAACTACATAACCTCTGAGCTTGTACGTCTCAGAGAAGGGTGTTAAGCTAGGAGAATAAATTCTCCGTCACCAACAGAAATGTATTTGATAGAAACCATCTTTACATCTCAAAGTGTAACGTCAGACACACATCCATACAAGTCCATTCCAGGATCAAACGGAACCAAATGCACTTCAAAGAAGCCCTTGTAATCTGGATATTCACTAATCACGTCCGGAAGCCCCATCACGAAGGGTGATAAAATCTCTATACCGGAGCAACCCGATGCAGAGACATTCGACATGTAACCTTTCATTTTCGAAAATACCTGGTCTTCAACACCATTTTCAAATGTAATCCCATTTCGTCGTATCATTATTTGGAATGGGTTTTATGACACAAAGTCCTCTTCCGGCTAATTTGAATAAGGAGCGCTTATTTAAAAAAAAGTGTTACATTCAGATTTCAAACAAACCACAACAATTTCCACTTTGATATTTTAAAAAAAGATCCAACACAAAGATTCGATCTGGTTTCTGAATATCCATTTGGGATCCGACTCCCGGTCGCATCGAAATTCAAACACCATTTAAAGGCCAATATTGATAGTCGGTTATTTTACTATCAATCAATAATTCACAACAATCACCGGTTTCAAATAATTTACCCCCAATTATTTATTTTCAAAATATCTTTGCAAGATATAATTTTAACACTTCAACCATTTGAAAACCAACTTCAAATCACTTTTCACCTTCCAACCTTTTGAAAACAAATTTCAAATCACTTCACTCACGTGGAATAAATTTCCAAATATTTATTCCATTCCACTGAAAATTTGCCGAGTTCAAATACTTCAAAATAATTTAAATTACTTACCCAAAATATATACCTGGAAATAGTCAGAATAAAAACTATTTTAAAACACTTTATTTAAAACATCGGTTATGAAAATATTATACTAATATCTCATATAAAAATTCAAGTTCAAACCAATTTTAAAATAAAATTAGTAGATAAGATATAACTATTTAAATATCCATTTTCTAAAGCAAATATCAATCAAAACTTTAAATAATCACTTCTATAATAAATTAGGATAAATCTTTACTTTAAAGATTTTCAAAATAACCTAAGTAAATAATTTCTCCAAAATATTCTTTCCTTAAAACCATCTTTACAATTTCAATTAATATTTATAAACTATATTGAAAACATACTCGGCTTTTCAGGGAAAGTACACATTCCATTCTAAAATGGTTCATTCAAATCAATTTATAAATCTTTCTGGATTTATTTTAAATTTCGGTCCAAATCCGTATATTCCTTTCCACACTTTTAAAAATAAAACAATATTTATTTTTTAAACAAATTTCCCGTTCTTTTATAAAATTACCATTGTGAATTTAAATTTGCAAATAGATTTCCAAATATTCACTTTCAACACCAAATAAATTTTCAAATTGATTTCCAAAAATTTATTTCAGACTCCAAATCAAATTTCAAATTGATTTCCTAAAGATTCATTTTTAAACACCAAATCAATTTC
The DNA here is from genome assembly GCA_030765085.1 of Allium cepa. NCBI lineage: Eukaryota > Viridiplantae > Streptophyta > Magnoliopsida > Asparagales > Amaryllidaceae > Allium > Allium cepa. The sequence goes on along the minus strand of CM060940.1, from coordinate 117,266,635 downwards.
CAAACTGATTTCCAAAATCATTTCAAACACCAAATCAATTTTTAAATTTGATTTCTAAATTTATTTCCTTTTAAAATAAATTCCTTTATCTCTTCCAAACTATTTAAAATCCGTATTTTAAATAAATTCTTCAACTTTTGAATAATATTACTCGAAATCCATTTATTAAACCTTTTTCCCATATTTTGTAATTTATTCAATAGGATTACAAAAATAAAACATTATCCTTTTAAATTTCCTTCTTTTAAATTTATCCAATTCTCAAAAAAAATTACTACAAACTTTCTAATTGAATTTCAAAAATCCAATTTTATTCAGTTCTGGTATTCTATGATACCAAAAATATATTCGACTAAACTATAGCCTTCAACGATTTGAACCACAATATAATCACACACAGATTATAAACAAGTCAACACCATGTTTGTGTCAAAATTGGGTACAACACTCGTCGGAAGTTTTTGAAGAGATAATAAATGAAGAAAGTAAATTAAAATGTGGATTATCTAACAAAAACTTCAAATAATAGGAAGTAAATTGCACAAGAGACAACGATTTTGAGTTGTTCGGCGTATTGCCTACGTCCACTATGAAGTTTTTTTATTTTATTGCTTGATATTCAGAGAGTACAACTTTTTGATGTCAAAGTATAGTAAGCCAAAATTCAAAATCAAAGGCAGCAGTGGTGCTCTGAAGTAATTCTGGCAGCGTCCGGGCGTGCTTTTTCTCTAAAATTCTCCGATCCCTTTTCTGAATGACCATGGGCTCTATTTATAGGTGTAGGAGGCTGATATTTCACCTAAAATCAAGGGAGAACGCTTATAGCACGTGTGGGGGGCCCACATGGCCGAATACTGGAGATCCGGGCCCACTTTGGGATCGATTCGATCCTTGGTTCGAATCAATCAAAAAAGTGTCCAATCGTGATGAAACTTGGTGTGGACATTCTTCTATGTATATGCAAGTTCCTGTGAAAATTTCATAGCATTTGGATCTGTAGATCTTGAGTTATGATCGATTCAAGATGGTGTGTTTCGCCCTATGGATTCGTTCGAATCGATATGGTTCGAATCCATAGGGTCGAATACATGCTTCTGCACGTGAAGGTGATGACGTGGTGCGCGTGCTTCGGGTCAATCCTCCTTTCTCTCTGAGTTTTCTGGTTCATACCCTAGGTTTTAGCCGCGTTTACCTGGTGAATTCGAGATGTTGGATTCGAAGGTGTGCTTCCTTTGAATCGATGGAACCAGTACTCATTCGAATCGAATAAAATATGGTACTGTGGATCGACTCGAAGTTGTCTCGATGTGGGGATTCGAAGATAAGTAGAGAATGGAGTCGGAGCTCCCTCAATTGCATGGATTCGAAGGACTCTTCCTTAATGGATTCGAAGGTGGAAGATGGTTTCATGGATTCGAACTAGGGCATACGAGTATGGATTCGACGCACTGCTATCTGAGGGTTTGCTCGATGGAGTCGAAGTAAAGGTACTCCTCATGGATTCGGAGCAATATGCGTCTGATGGATTCGAACCAAATCATATGAGGGTGGATTCGAACCATTACTATCTTGATGGATTCGAGGCACGGCTACATCTCATGGGTTCGAACTAATGCAAGGATGATGGATTCGAACCCAAGGCTTGGTCCTGCTGGGTTCGAACCAGGGTTGTTCCTTCTACTTTCCAATGGCGATGACTTGAGCATACGAACTCGGATTGTCTCGAAATTCGAAGCGTTGGCTTCTATGGCTTTGCTTGATGTGCCTTATCAATTATAGCCCGATCCGGACTCGGGCAAAATTCATCGGTATTTGTAGTTATCCGGCAATCATCCAATGTCAAGGACGTGTGATCCCCTTTTTCCAGTCAACTTCTTGGTATCTCGGCCTTGCCAAAAGGCAGGATAACATTTGCCCCCCAAAGTACGTCTTGTGTAAACATGACGTGCTTTGAAAAGTTGCAGTCTCACGTTGGACAATCGGGACATGCTCTTCTGAAAGTTGTATTCTTTATTGCTACAATTAACCGTCGTATGATTGTGATTTGACTGTTAGTCGTTGAAACCATGACGAGATGGTCATTTGATCCCTGTAAATGTTAAAGATCAAGTGTTAGTCATACACATGTGCATATATGTACCACTTTTGGTTTTGGTTAACGTTGCGCGATTGCCAGTCGTTGTCAGTTCGGCTTGTTATCGAATTCTGCATCAGTCCTCTCCTGAACCGATCTTGAGATTCGAGTTGAGACACTGTTTTATGATTGTATATAATCGTCCTCTTGTATAGATCCGCTCCTGAATCGATGTAAAAGGTAGACAAGTGATTTTTCAAATTGAAGCGATCTGTCCGTTCTCATCGGTGGATTTTGATGGATTCGAAGGCATGTAGGTTCGAAGCGACAGCTTCGGAATCCATGGCTCAATTGGTCTTCGTGCTTCGAATCGGTTGGCTTTTCAATCCAACCTTTGCTCGATGGCTCCTTCGAATCGATAATGCCTCGCATTGATCCTGCAGGGATGGATTCGAACGTGCAATGGATAGGAAGGCAATGGATTCGAAGCGATGTATGGACTCGGCCGTGTGATGGATTCGAAGCAACGACTTGACGCTAGGATGGATTCGAACGTAGTGGGTGATTGAGCAGTCGTTCGAATCGAAGGAGCATGGTGGGTGACCGGTGGTAAATGGTCAATACGACCGGGAGACGAAGAGTCACAACTCATTTCTTGAACTCATATAAATACGCAGGGCCATCTTCACTTTCACCTTTTACTTTTTTATAATTCACTGTAGCTATTTCTTCGACTCGACCCTTCAAAGTAGGAAACTACCGTGTCTCTGCACGAATTGATAAAATTCAACCAAGTCTTTATTTGCAATCGAATCCATTCAGGTAACCAAGGGATCGATTCGAGCGTAGGGAATAATAAAACTGGGGTTTCCAGCATCGATTCAATCCTTTCTTCTGAAAATCACGAAGGGTTGTGAGATCTGGAATGGGTCGACTCGATGGGCCTGAGGAATGAAACCATTCAATTCGTATCGATCGTAGAATGCTGTCTTAGAGGAGCGTAGATATTGATGGACGGTATCTTCCTTCATGGCTTCACATCGATCCAGGAATGAACGGTTCGAATCGATCTTGAATGTAAGGCTTCGAATCGATCTTGAATGTAAGGCTTCGAATCGATGGTTGTAAAGGAAGAAGGGTCTCGTGCTGATCGATTCGAAGTAACGGTATTCTGATGGATTCGAAGGTGTTCAATATTAATCGATTCGAAGTTAAGCAGAGCTCATGGATTCGAACTGCTTCTCTGTCCCAAGGCCTCATCGAGTAGAACTACACGGAGTTGGGGCATATCGATTCGAAGTTCGTCAATTCGACTCGTATCGATTTGAAGTTCATCGATTCGACTCGCATCGATTCGAGTCGATCGATTCGAACATCCTTGCTTCTGGGACTCCCACTCCTCTGATTTGCTCCAACATCTAAACTACGACCAATTTCAAGTTGAACTTTGACGAACTCACTGAACTTTAGCATACTTGATTCCGGCAAGCTTCGGCCTTGCATAATCGAATTTGACTTGACCTCTCTTTTGGAGATCGTCGATAGCACCATGACTTAACCAAAATATAATTATTTTATACTTGAATTGGTCAGTAGCATCTGGATGGCATGGAAGTGATGGTCAGTGATGACGATCATTTTCATTCTCAAATTCCAAAGTTTCGTTGTTCGGACATCTTGCTTCAACTTTTGAAATCTGCTTAAGTTATGCATAGCACTTGCACTGCACGACATATTCATACACTATGCACTGGGGGGATGCACGGGCTTTTTATGTATTTAACGCCGCTTTCTGGTGAGTTAGTTAATTATGGAATCTTTGAGTCCTCAACAACAAGAAGCACAAAGCTCGTCTTCTCCAGTGCTTGAGATTTCGGAAATCCCTCCTGAAGTTATAATCCGGCTCCGGATGAGTTGCCGGAGGCCATATTCATCGAAGATCCTGTCGATTCTGTCCAGTCCAATATCTCGGAGTCTTTGTTGGGCCGGATATGTTCGAAACATAACATATCCCTAGACGATGTTTTATTACCTAGTGCCAGTGACAGACCACATAACCCACCTGAAGGATATACTGCCTGTTACCGCCATACCTGCGCGGCTGAATCTCTCCCTCCTTTTAACCAATATATCTGAGAGATGTTGTCGTACTTAGGAATCGCTCAATCACAGCTCCATCCCAACGGGCATGCACTGCTGAATAGCGTCTTTGTCATATTTATGGATTGCCTTTTTAGCCCGCCAAGGCCAAACGAGATCAGACACATATTCAATTTCAAGAGTAGGGGTGATAGCCCGTCTTTCACTTTTCTGGAAGCGGTCAGAAACTGTCAGGTTGTGACTGGGGCCTGGACCAGGCTTAGCTATTTCAAGAATGAGTGGTTTTTTGTTCGATGCCCCCCAGGGTTTGCCAGGAGATGGTTATCCAGGCGTAAGTATCATAAGTCATCTTTGAATGGACACTCTTAATACTTGTACTAATACTCTGTTACTCTTACAGCCATCATTTCAAGACCTACCGGTAGGCATTATAGAGGCATCGTTCAAAGCTTGCAAAGGGTCCCAAGCGACTTGAGGCACATCGACTTGCTATTGACCGATGATAACTTAAGGATACTGGGTTTGATTGGGATGAGCCAGAGTATTGTAATCGAAGGGTTGGCAAAATCGGCCTCGAGGAAGAAGAAGAAAGTGGCAAAAAGAAAACCTGGCATTGTGATAAGAGAAACGAGTGATGATGAAAGAACGCCCACGGACACTGAGATAGCAGCCGACCTTTCCCGAATAGAAGAGGGTCAGAAAGGCAAGGCTGCTGTACCTAAGTTTAAGAGATGGAGGTCTGTAGTCGTAACCCATTCCAAACCTGGGGTTACTGTCTCCGGCGCCTCTCCTCGCCAGTCCGGAGACTTTTTCACAGGGCTGGACGATATTCCCATTCCGAACTACGTATCTCTCCACCACGGGTCCGGGTTGGAAGAGCTCCGAGGAGTGCTTGATATAAGAGAACCTTTACCCATTAGTGTAATCGACGCTTCTGGTTGGTCGGGGGATTTGCGCATTTATACACTTTTCACAACACTTCACGACTTACACATGCATTGTAGTGCTTTTTCTTGGTACTTAACTGAATTGTTTCTTCTTTACATGTGCCATGTCGGATTGTCCTTCTACACTTGATAGACTTCGGCGAGTGCATCATTCTTCATCTTATTACGAATCTCGCTGTAGGGATTCTGACCGTGATCGTGAACGGAGGCATTATGAGCAAAAGCATCGTGAAAGGGACCATTCCCGATATTATTCTAGCCAGGAGCGTTCTGATAGGGACCGAAGGTACCGTTCACCCTCTCGTTCTCCTCCGCCACCCAGAAGCCAAGCACCTGCAGTTGAACCTTCGCGACAACAGCCATCTCTACAGATCTCAAAGCCTGGTCCACATCGCTCAAGGACTGATACGGCTACGACCGTAACTGTGGAGGAGGCCCCTCTCGAACCATCTGGTGAAGGGGCTATAAGAATTGCTCAACTGAAGAAAGATTTTCCAGAAATATGCTTCGACGCTTATATCTTTCCACCCAATCTCAAAAGAATTCCCGAAGAGGCTGTGAACACCGCCCTCAGCTATACCCGTGATTTTTATGCTCAGTATAAAGAATGGTACAAGGCGGCTGTCAAAGCATCGAAATTAGCCTTCGATCGAGCCAAAATTATTGAGAAACTGGAAGCCAACTTGGATCAGAAGAACCGCATTGTTGATATACTTCAGTCTGAAACGGAATCCTCTCGTAAGGCCGAGGTTGAGTCGCTGAAAACGGTCGATGAGACATTAGTTGAGATGGAGAAGATGCAACAGGCGCATTGCACTTTAGTTGAAGATTTGGGCCATCGGTACAAAAATGTTGAGGCCGAGCAGGATGCGGCGGTCAAAGAACTTGAGGAATTAAAGGCTAAATTTGCTGACTTGAACAAGGAAAAAGATGATGCTAACATGGCCGCACAAGAAGCGTGCGAGCAAGCCGTGTCTCTCCGAGCTGAGCGTGATGCGGCGGTTGCTAAAGTTGAAGCGGTGGATGCAGAAGTCGAAGGGAGAGTTCAAGCAGAGATATTCAGGGTAGAAGCCGAGTTTGATGAGCTTCTTGACACTTACAATGCTAATGTGCTTGAGCACAGGAATCTCTCGTGGCTCGGAGATTATTCTACGTTTCTACTCAATGCTTGGAGAAAATTGGTGGCGAACAAGAAAGCATCTCTCCCTGAAGGTGCTGTGGATGAATTTGAACTCGAGTCTCGCTTGTTGAGCGAGGAGGAAAGGCAACTTCTCCATGAAGCGACGATTTCTGCTGAGAGAGAGAGACTTGGTTTTCACCATGTGGAGACTGGCGAGGGTTCTGGAGCTGCACATTGCAGTGAGGATGTTTCAGTTGATGCCCGACCTCGTCTGGAGTTACTGCTACAGTTGGTCTACATGTTGTTCCTGCTTATAACCCGGATCAACCGGAACTGTCTCTTTGTACATCTACTGTTTCCGAACTCGTCTCATCACCGAGCCGAGGCAAAGAAGGTGTTTCAAATGTTCTTTAAGTGTTTTTATAATGACGAACTTAGAACAGATCGTTTGACTAATTATTTTCATTTCTTTTCGACCAGTGACCGAAAGTGACGCGCCAGCACTTCCAGTACCACAAATTTCGCAGCCAATGCAAGGAGCTGTCATTACTGAGGCTATTACAACTACCTCCGTAACCGGCGAGATTGGAGAGGGGAGTTCAATGTCGTTTGATGTTCAGATGATTGAGGAACTTCTAAAGCAGCCCTGTGAACCTTTTACCGATCCTTCCTTTGCAATGTGTGGAGTCGCCCCAACTTTTAGCTCGTTTATGCCGACTATCAGTGTGTCCAGTGCTGCTCGATCTTCCCAAGAAGAAGAAATCCTTGCCGAAATAAGCGCTGAAATGGCTACGGTGACGACGGTCGGTGGTTCCGGAAGTGATGTTGCTCCACCAAGCTTAACTCCTTTAATGGTTACTTCTCCCCCCGGCACATCTATAACTTCTAGTGTCGAAGCTCCACCACCTGTTACGGCTTCTCTGCCTCCAGTTCGTCCTTACAAAAGGATCTCTATCCCTTCCAGCTCTGAGGAAGACACTGATATTATGCCAGATCTTGAGGATGCTCCAAAGAAGGACAAAAAATCTCGCAAGAAGCTGGGTAGTGGGTCTAGCGGCTCAACTCCGAAGAAGAGACACCGGAAGAAGAAGGAGTGAACTTCTCGTTTTATCATGCGGTTGTGAAATGGCAATTCTTTTTACTTCTTCTTTTTTAGGCCGTGTGTAAGTGTGGATTCAGCGCCCACTTTATGGACTGTTTTTTGTTTTGTCATGTAATCAAACCACTTTTTTGTTTGTTGATAAAAGGAAAAACAACTCTTTTCTTTTTTGCTTAAGTATTGCGTTGATTAGCTCGTGCTCATATAGATCATAAGCCTTGAATACCTGTCCACACTTCAGGGACTTAACACAATTTGCAACTAACAGTTCGGCCCATACTCTGGGAACTTATTAATTATCAATGTTTATGACTTAATTCGCTCTCCGGGAACCTGTAATTGATGTTTATACCTCAATTCGCATTCCGAGAATTTGGAGTTAGTGATTCATACTCCGGTTCGCGCTCCGGGAATCAAGAGTCGGTGTTTATGCTCCAATTCACATTTTGGGAGTTTGGAGATAGAGTTTTATATTCTGGCTCACACTCCGGGAACCAAAGGTTGAAGTTTATACTCCGATTCGCACTCTGGGAATTTGGAGTTAGCTCACACTCTAGGAGCGATGAATTTATATATCCTGGTTCGCGCTTCGGGAAACGATAGTTGAAGTTTATACCCCAATTCGCACACTGGGAATTTGGAGTTGGCTCATACTTTGGGAGCGATGGATTATACTCCGGTTCGCGCTCCGGGAACCGAGAGTTAAAGTTTATATTCCAATTCGCACTCTGGGAATTTGAAGTTGGAAGAGGGATTGTCGTGTATCAATCCTCGTTTATGTTGATGTAGTGTTCTGCCCCCGAGCTCGGGTTTCACTTAGTGAGTGACCGGTCGTATCACATTCACTCCCTATTTGAATAAATCCCACCACGTGATGGAACATAGCTCTCCGTGCATCGTGATATTGTACGTCATATTCAGTAAATCACAGCTCTGGCTCGAAGAGATGGCATTTTATTGCTGAAATGAGAAAATATGGCAAAGTCAGTTGCCTTATTACAAATTTAAATCTCGAAATGCTAGAAGAAAATGCAAAGGGATAAATTGACAGAAAATAAATAAGTAATGTCTTTTATATGTAGTAGCGACGAAGACTTTCGCTATTCCAAGCCCTCGGCAAAGTAAGACCGTCAACGGTCGATAATTTGAACGCGCCATCTCCGAGCTTTTGTGAAATCACATACGGCCCTTCCCAATTTGGCTTCATGTGCGAAGGAACCGGATAGATCCTTTTAAGTATGAGGTCGCTGAGTTCGAAGGTTCGCGGACGGACCTTGGCATTGTACAGTCGGGCGACTTGACTTCGATATGCAGCTGCCCTCAAGTCAGCCTCTTCGCGCTTCTCATCGACTAAATCCAAAGATTCGGCGAGTAATATGGCATTCGTTTTCGGATCATAATATGTTACACGATGAGAGTGCACTTCCATTTCAACTGGAATAACGGCTTCAGAGCCGTAAGATAGGGAAAAACGGGGTATGACCGGTTGCAGTTTTATGAGTCGTTCGATAGGCCCATAATGCCATAGGAAGTTCGTCGACCCATTTGCCCCTAGCTTTTTCTAGTCGCTTCTTTAGAATGGACTTGATAACTTTATTAACAGCTTCAACTTGACCATTTGCTTGAGAGTGCGCTACTGCAGAGAATTTCTTATGGGTGTGGAATCGTTGACAGAAATTCTTGAATTCAGCACTATCGAATTGGGTTCCGTTATCGGTGATGATAGTATGTGGGAGACCAAAACGGCAGATGATGTTACGTACTACAAAATTGATTACTTTCTTTTTCGTAATTGTCGCAAGGGGTTCAGCTTTAGCCCATTTGGTGAAATAATCAACTGCGACGATGGCGTACTTCACGCCACCTTTGGCCAGAGGCAATGTGCCGATGATATCTATTCCCCATACCGCAAATGGCCAAGGACTGACCGTTTGGGTTATCTCAGTAGGCGGGGCTCTAGGAATTCGAGCGTGTTTCTGGCATTTGTCACATTTTCTAGCATAGTCTACAGCATCGCGATTAAAAGTAGGCCAATAATACCCATATCGAAGTATTTTCTTTGCAAGTGCTTGACCCCAGTGTGATCGCCACATTCTCCCTCGTGTACATCATGTAACACTCGTTTGACTTCATCGTGCGCGATACACCGAAGGAGAGGAACAGAGTATCCTCTCCGGTACATGACTCCATTTTGAATAACAAATCGTGAGGCCTTTCGTAGAACTTGTCTTTTCTCGCTTCGACGCTCGGGCAATACACCACGTTCGATATAATCTCGATAAGGAGTCATCCACGACTCCCTATTGGAGGTAACTTCAAATGTGAAATCGGTCTCCCTTCGATCAATGCTCGGGGAGGACAGGGTTTCAGCCGGAACGACCCCCAACTGCTGAGCTTCACCCGTACTTGCTAACTTCGCCAACGAATCAGCTTTCTGATTGTGCTCTCGGGGTATGTAGAAAATGGCATAGTAATCAAACTAATCAAGCATCTCCAGAACTTGAGTTAGATAAGCGGCCAATCTTTGGTCTTTGGCCTGATATTCCCCTCGAACCTGAAGTACTATTAACTGGGAATCACAGTATATCTCTACAGCCATGATTTTCATATCACGGGAAAGCTTTAGTCCGGTAAGTAGAGCTTTGTACTCGGCTTCATTGTTGGTTGCGCGGAACTCGAATTTTAAAGCATAATATATGGATCGTCCCTCGGGGGTTTCAAGCACTACCCCGGCTCCTGAGCACCGATCGTTTGACGCACCATCGGTGTACAGCTTCCAGATGTAATCGGGAAATCTGTTGGTCTCGGGCAAGTCTTCAGAAACAGTGAATTCGGCTATAAAATCTGCTAGGACTTGACCGTGAATGGCTCTTCTTGGTGTATAAGTGATGTCGAATTGACTCAGTTCGATGTTCCATTTTAGTAACCTACCAGACGTATCAGGCCGCGTGAGGACCTGTCGTAACGGCTGATCGGTGTACACGGTAATAGGATGAGCCTGGAAATATTGACGGAGCTTCCTCGAAGCAATGACTAGGAAATATGCCAACTTTTCAAGCTTTGGGTAATTTCTCTCGGCTCCGGTCAATCGTTTACTTACGTAGTAGACCGGTTTTTGCACTCGGTCTTCCTTCCGAATTAATGCAGCACTGATTACATTTTTAGATACCGCCAGGTAGAGATATAATTGTTCATGATCTACAGGCTTTGAAAGGATTGGTGGTACGGAAAGATGTTGGATTAGCGCTTGAAATGCGCCCTCACATTCTGCAGTCCATTCGAAGTTTCGTTTCCCCTTTCGAATCAAATCGAATAAGGGAATGCATTTGTCGGTCGACTTTGAGATAAACCTGCTCAGTGCTGCGACTTTCCCATTAAGACTCTGAACTTGCTTTATGGTTCTCGGAGTTCGAAGATTTCTGATAGCCCAGACCTTCTCGGGGTTGGCCTCTATTCCTCGGGCATTGACAATGAACCCAAGGAATTTTCCAGATGCGACTCCGAAATGACACTTTAGTGGGTTAAGCTTCATCCCGTATTTCCGGAGGATATTGAACATTGACTCCAAGTCTTTGACATGATCATCGGAGTATCGTGATTTCACCAACATGTCATCTACATAAACCTCCATAGTCTTCCCAATTTGATCGGCAAACATCCGATTGACTAAGCGTTGATAAGTTGCGCCAGCATTCTTTAATCCAAAAGGCATGACCTTGTAGCAGTATAATCCTAAGTCGGTTACGAAGCTTGTGTGTTCTTGGTCGAGTACATGCATGGGTATCTGATTGTAACCTGAGTAAGCATCCATGAAGGATAATAATTCATGTCCGGCGGTTGAATCTACCAGTTGATCGATTTGGGGAAGCGGAAAGCTGTCTTTCGGGCAGGTTTTATTCAGGTCAGAGTAATCGATACAAGTTCTCCAATTCCCGTTTGGTTTCCGGACAAGCATGGGATTGGACACCCACTCTGGGTATAAAGCATCTCTAATGAACCCATTCGTCTTCAATTTGTCGACCTCTTCCTTAAGGGCGGCAGATCTTTCTGGATCCATACCATGTCTTTTCTGTTTGACTGGGATATACCGCGGGTCAATGTTCAAAGTGTGGCTCGCGATGTTCGGCGAGATTCCACACATATCAGAGTGCGTCCAGGTGAATACGTCGAGATTCGCCCGGAGAAAATCAACCAATTCCTGTTGTGTCTCTTGGTTAAGCTGAGACCCAATCTTCAACATTCTCGAGTCATTGTGATCATCGTCAATCGGGACATCGATGGTTAGCTCGGTCGGAGAAGCTTGATTTTCTGTAGATTCTTCTTTATTATCATTGTCCCTTGGATCAAGATCCTTTTGGAATTGGTTGTGGTGCCCAGGCCGAGGCCCGGGCGCTAATTGTCAATCGTCAGTGAAACGGACACAGAGAGATTCCTCTGCGCCCTTTCCTTTTTCTTTTCGCTGCGCATCCCACAGCTCAGCAACATAACAGGCTCTTCCAGCAGCCTGATCTCCTTGTACAACTCCTATCCCGTGGTCAGTAGGGAACTTCAGAGTTAAACACCATGAGGCAATAGTAGCCCTAAATTCAGCGAGGGCCGGTCGGCCCAAAAAGGCATTGTACGGAGAAGGAATATCCAGGACAACAAATTGCAACATCCGAACTCTTCGGCATTCTCCCATTCCCAACTCCACCGGCAATTCAACCATTCCGGTTAGTATCATCGCATTCCTGTTGAAGCCGTGGACTCATGATTGACAAGGTTTTAAGTCCTTAGCTTCCATTTTCATTAAATCATATGCTCTTTTAAACAGTATGTTCACAGAACTCCCACTGTCTACCAAGATACTCTTCATCCAAGCACGACCAACTTGAGCGGATATGACCAACGGGCCAATTGTGGGGGCTTCGACTTTATCGGCATCTCGATTTCTAAATACGATTTCATCAGTCATCGTCTTTTGTTGTTTGGCCGGTGTTCCGTCTTCAGAGTTACTATAGCATTCAAAGTACGCATGCCTGATCGAGCTAGCATATGACTCCATTTCTCTCTAGCTTCTGTCTGTTGGATGGGGACCACCACTTATTATATTGATAACCAACCTTTCGCCCGTACGAGCGGGTTCACCTTGTCTTTCCTGATTCTGCGTTCGATTTTGATTAGATGGGCCCGCCTCACCGGACTGCGGTGCCCGAACAAACTGATCCAACTTTCTTTCTCTGATTAACTTTTCAATGAGGTCTTGCAAATGCCTAAACTCATTGGTGTTATGTCCATAACTTTCATGAAATCTAAAGAATTTTCCTATTTGAATCTGCCTTTCCGACGATGGCTTTGGAGCAGGTTTTTTGTATTGCACAGTATTACAAGTCTGTAGGTATACATTTTCCAGTGACGTGTTAAGTGGTGTATAACTGTCAAACATTGCGATTCTATGCCTCGGACCATGATTCTGGTCTTGCTTCTTGCTTCGGTTATCACCGTTCCTCGGTTGTTGAGTCCGCTTATTTTGAATATTCAACTGGACTTTTCCTGAACTTTCGCCAGACTGTTTAACCGCAACATTACTCTGAATGCCCTCACTGCTGGGCCTTGCATCGTCCTGCTTCCTAAACTGTTTCGCATCCTCTCGCCTTAAGAATTGAGCGGCTTTGGAATAGAAACGGTCCAACGATGCGGGAGGCTTTCCAACTAACCAATTTCCAAATTCGGAATCAGGGTCGATTCCTTTAGTCAAAGCCATTAAAATAGAATTATCATTGGGGTTGGTGATCTCTGCACATGCAGCATTGAATCTCTCCAAATATCGTTTAAGCATCTCTCCGGGAGCTTGAGTGACACTTGATAAGGTATTAACATCTTTAGGTCGGGCAATATGCATGCGAAACTGCTCAACAAATTTGGTAGCTAACTGATCAAATGAAGAAATAGACCGTGGCGGTAATCGTGTAAACCACATCGTCGCAATTCCCCCTAAGGAAATGGGAAAACTGCGGCACTTTACTACATCATCAGCTCTCGCAGCAGTCATCGACCATTCGTATTTCCAAATATGTTGATTTGGGTCGGAATTTCCTTCATACATGGGCAGGGTTGGCATTCTGAATGCCGAGGAGGTTCAGCATACAATATGTCATCAGTAAACGGGGTATGACTTCGGGAGATTCCCCAATCGTCATTTGTTAGGCCTTGACTCTCGCGAATCATTTGCCGTACCATGGCTGAGAAGTCTGGCATTGGAACATTCTGTGTGTGGTGAGCCAAAGTGTGGTCGTGTTCCATGGTGCGAGGTGGGATCGGGCGCTGTCGACGATCCGTATCTCGCCTCCTTGGCTCGACTTCTTCTGGGACATATGGCTCTGGAGCATGTCCCTGCTGATGATAATTTTGATTGGAGTGATCTCGGGTATCAACTCCTATGTCAATTGCAGCGGCTGTGGTAGCTCGATCATCTGCAGTGTATTGTGGAATAGTGCTTCCTTAGGAGGAGGGTCCAGTATGGAAGCTGGTAGATGGCCCAACTCTTATTTGCCCAACGGTCAACGCCTGTTGATAGTCAGCAGCTTGCGCATGGTTTTCGTCTAGCCTGGGACGGGTAGATCTGTTATTGTAGTCAGATGAAGCAGGGCTTTCGGTGGAAGAATGAGGAGCTTGATCCTTTCTGGATCTTCTTCGCTTTTGGCGATTTAGTTGATTGGTCAACTCAGCGTTAGCGCGCAACTGCACAGTTAGCTGTTGTCGGCTTTGGGTTAGTTCCTGGAGTAGCGCCTGGAACTCTGGTCTTGTGACCGGACCTGACTGATCTGTATGCCCAGCAGCATCTTGATTGGTAGACTGTAGCTGTGTGGGATTTTACCTATCCCGACCTTCTTGATCACCAACGCTAGAAGTGGTTCTTGTACTCACCATCTTGAAGTATTGAATCCTTTCCTAGACTTTGAACAAATCTGAATAGAACGGAAGGAATCTGCATATGAGGTCTGGATCTCTCTCTTAGATTTATGCAATCTGGTATCGAAGAAAGATCCAAGGAGCAGGAGAAGAACTGGGTTATTCTCAGTGAAAGCACCAAAGTGTTTGTGTCAAAATTAGGCACAACACTCGTCGGAAGTTTTTGAAGAGATAATAAATGAAGAAGGTAAATTAAAATGTGGATTATCTAACAAAAACTCTAAATAACAGGAAGTAAATTGCATAAGGGACAACGATTTAGAGTGGTTCGGCGTATTGCCTACGTCCACTATGAAGTTTTGTTATTTTATTGCTTGATATTCGAAGAGTACAACTTTTTGATGTCAAAGTATAGCAAGTAGTAAGCCAAAATTCAAAATCAAAGGCAGCAGTGGTGCTCTGAAGCAATTCTGGCAGCGTCCGGGCGTGCTTTTTCTCTAAAATTCTCCGTTCCCTTTTCTGAATGACCAGGGGATCTATTTATATGTGTAGGAGGCTGATATTTCGCCTAAAATCAGGGGAGAACGCTTCTAGCACGTGTGGGGGGCCCACATGGCCGAATTCTGGAGATCCGGGCCCACTTTGGGATCGATTCGACCCTTGGTTCGAATCGATCAAAATAGTGTCAAATCGTGATGAAACTTGGTGTGGACATTCTTCTATGTATATGCAAGTTCCTGTGAAAATTTCATAGCATTTGGATCTGTAGATCTTGAGTTATGATCGATTCAAGATGGTGCGTTTCGCCCTATGGATTCGTTCGAATCGATATGGTTCGAATCCATAAGGTCGAATCCATGCTTCTGCACGTGAAGGTGATGACGTGGTGCGCGTGCTTCGGGTCAATCCTCCTTTCTCTCTGAGTTTTCTGGGTCATACCCTAGGTTTTAGCCGCGTTTACGTGGTGGATTCGAGATGTTGGATTCGAAGGTGTGCTTCCTTTGAATCGATGGAACCAGTACTCATTCGAATCGAATAAAATATGGTACTGTGGATCGACTCGAAGTTGTCTCGATGTGGGGATTCGAAGATAAGCAGGGAATGGAGTCGGAGCTCCCTCAATTGTATGGATTCGAAGGACTCTTCCTTGATGGATTCGAAGGTGGAAGATGGTTTCATGGATTCGAACTAGGGCATACGAGTATGGATTCGACGCATGGCTATCTGAAGGTTTGCTCGATGGAGTCGAAGTAAAGGTACTCCTCATGGATTCGGAGCAATATGCGTCTGATGGATTCGAACCAAATCATATGAGGGTGTATTCGAACCATTGCTATCTTGATGGATTCGAGGCACGGCTACATCTCATGGGTTCGAACTAATGCAAGGATGATGAATTCGAGCCCAAGGCTTGGTCCTGCTGGGTTCGAACCAGGGCTATTCCTTCTACTTTCCAATGGCGATGACTTGAGCATACGAACTCGGATTGTCTCGAAATTCGGAGCGTTGGCTTCTATGGCTTTGCTTGATGTGCCTTATCAATTATAGCCCGATCCGGACTCGGACAAAATTCATCGGTATTTGTAGTTATCCGGCAATCATCCAACGTCGAGGACGTGTGATCCCCTTTTTCCAGTCAACTTCTTGGTATCTCGGCCTTGCCAAAAGGCGGGATAACAACACAATATTCAAACAAATTCAAATATTTGAGGAATCCGTTGGATCCCTGCATGCACAGACATTAACACAACAATTAAATACCAATTCCACTTCGAGGTGGAATATCGCGGTATATGGGATTTATAATATATCATCCGCTATTATGCGGCGCACAGGGTCTCATCCGCTATATAATGCGGGAAATCAATCACTCCAAATATATATATATATAATACCAATTCCATTTCGATGTGGAATATCGCGGTATATGGGTTTAATATTGATATTCGCTATTATACGGCGCATAGAGTCTAATCCAATACTAAGTTATCATTCAAGCACACAATCAACAATTTAAAATTTAACTATTTAAAATTAAATCAGAAAAATCTGATTGAGTGAGAAGATCTCACCTTTGCTTTGTACTCAATCCTTTTCTAATCTGGCCTGCTTATTTTCAGATTTTGACCTTATATAACAATTATATAAATTTATTAATATCTGAACAAATCGAACAATTTAATTCCATTTCATAGTTTTAATTAACTAACTATTTATTTTAAAAATAAATTTTCATTTAACAAATTTAGTTAACCAATGAATTTTATTTTAAACAAATAAATTTGATTTTTGATTTTAAACTAACTTCCTTTTTGAATTATCTTTGGTGACTAAATATTTAAATAAGTTAATTAAACAAATTATTCACCATAATGCATATATTTTTTTAAAACTAAATCTGAAATTTGTTAAAAAAAATTTCTTTTTACTGTAAAAACTGTCCTCCTTCAATATGCATATTTTGTTGTTAATTTTTTTTTTCTATAATATATATGCATACATAAAATTTAACTAAATAAATTTAAAAATAAAATACCTTACTAGAAATGAACCCATGACCACCATTGCCAGAGATGAACACTGCGATCGACCATCGGCTCAAAACCCACGTGAATCCTCTCGCACCACAAAGATGACGTGCCTGAGCCTCCCAAAATCACACACGCCTTGCTAGCACTTGACCTATTGCCATGCAAATGCCATGCTGCCGAACCTACCTTCCCTCGTGCCTAGAATCGCGACTTCGATGAGAGACGCGCCGAACCCCTCGACACCACCTCGCGATCGACTCCTCTGGCCACACGTGCGCGAAGCCCTATCCTCGACTGTCTAGCCTCGCGAAACCACGATGCCGTGCGCAACCCTCGACGAGGCCTGGAACTCGAATCAAAATCGATTGCAACAAAGTCGCATTCTCTCTCTTTTTTTAAAAACTGTTCGAACTGGAATGATGATGGAGGAGAAAAGGAATTGGAATATTGTTCAAACATGAAGATTTGATTTTGAAATGAAGAGTGCTCGGCCATTATTTGATTTGAACGAAAAGAAAATATATTATTTTCTCTTCGTTTTCGAATTGTTTCTTTAATCAATTTTTTTCTTGTTTCGATACGCGTGTCTCAGTGAGGGATAAATGTAAAAAAACAGGCTACGTGTAGAAAACTAGAGAATTTGTTTTTGACTAGTCAAAATATCAAAATCAATTTAAATTTGAATTTAAATGTCTCGAAATTGAGCCAAAATCTCGATCTCCAATCGAGACGTGCCACCAGGCACTCATAATGCTAAACCCTTATTCCGAACACAATGAAAAAGGTTTCGAGGCTAAATTCGAACGTATGGAAAAGATAGCTTTTTGAACCAAGTTATTATATTAATTTTCGATATAGATTCTAACGCATTTATATACCATATGGCCAAACAATCACTCCAAACATTACGAAAATTGAAATCCGATAATAATACAATATTACGGATCCAATGGAATTGGTTTCGTCGAATTCCGAGACTATATACCCTGTAATGCTATTTTTAAATATCGATTTAAACGATATAATTTCAAAACTGAACAAAACAGTTTCAAATTCAATTCTGAAGCTTCCATTATCTTTAGTATCATCAATATAAATTTTCTAAGCCTTCAAAATATATTTAACCAACTTAAAACTGAAGATTCAAATTTTTACTCAAATTTCTATAATTAAATTCGATAATTAAATTGCCAAATTCATAGCAATATTTGAAATCCAAGTTAAAATAATTCCTAAATATTTACAATTAATTAAGTATCTCAATTTCAAATGTTCAAAATTTGCAGGTCGTCACATCCTTCCCTCCTTAAAAGAATTTCGTCCCAAAATTACCAGTTAAGAAGAATGATCCTTAACCCGTTCATTATTTTCCCAATCCAAACAGTTTTATCAACTTGCTTATACAAATCTTTTTTATTAAAGATCTCATTCACTTCAAATAACTTTCCAAAGTCTTCCATAGTTTCTAAACAACATTGTTTTTTTACCAATTCATATTTAAATTTAAATTCAAATTTTAAAATTTTTCTAACTCCCTAAATTTTTGAAAAATTTCGCCAGCGTCTCCTTTGCGCGGCTAGCTCGGTACGACTACAAAATGGCACCACGGGCCCCTAGATTTCAAAAGAAAACAAAAGCCAAGCGGCTAGCAGGAAAGTCATCAAATTTCTATAGAAATTTAAATACATACCTTTTTCGAGCAAGTCAAACTATCTTCGAAATTAAAAATCCAATTCCACTTTCCTTTAACACACCTGTATATCCTGCTTATCATTTTGCACATTTCTTTTCAGAAGTTGGAATAATTATTTCATTCAAATCCGTATGATGTACTTATATCATTCGTACGCAACACCAAATTCGATCGCTCACTCAATCACACAATTTCACTTCCAAACTAGTATCATCCACCCGACTTTCTATTGCGGACTCAGATCTGGTTTCCTGATCAGAAATCATCATTCTCCTTGCGTAGTTCTAAACTATGATAAACAATTTTCAGAATCAATCAAAAATCCATACCCAGATTCGTCGCCAATAATCGAGTGAAAAATTCCTACTCGGATCGATAAAACTATCTCGAAATTCAGTACTCGAATTCCGGGTCAAATCGTTATGCGAAAAAAGTAATATACATACATCCCACGTATTTATTTCCAATTGATTATTAGGTATATCAATTTTTTCCTATTATTCACATTGATTTTCATTTCTATACACTTATTCATAATAGTCATTTCACAATTTCCAGTTTAATCTTCATTCACTTATTAGCTTAGAATATTTTTTCCAATTCCAAATTTTTCTTAAGAATTTCACCATTTGTCTGTTAAGTCCAATATAAATATTCCACATACACCTTATACTTAAACTGAATTTCAAATTCCATATGAATTCAATTTACCTTTCATTTATAATTATTGAATTCAATTCATTTCAAACCTTATTTATTTGGTCATTTCTTCATGTAGTTTCACTTAATAATTTTATTTCAACACTTGGTTTCATTTAGTCTAATCTCGACAAATTTTCCATTTACTTACATATTTGAAAGGAACTTCAACACTTAGTTTTCAGTTTCATTTTGAATCCATATCATCATTTTATTTGACTCAAATTTTTAATCTCAATTCTTTTATTCTATTTTCATTTTTAATTCCACTTATTTTGTTTCCACATTTACTTTTGTCTAACTTCTCTTTAAGTTAGATATTATTTTAACAACTTTAAACTTTACAAGTTATCAAACTTATTGATATTCCATAAATATTTTATATAGTATTCCAGAGTCATTCCAACTTTTCAAAACCATTTTTGAAATCAATTCAAATTATATTTTAAATTCCTAAAATGAACCCAGTTTTTCAAACAACCTCAAATTTTAAATAATTTGGCAACAATTCCTCTCTTGGAAACTCGAAAATGAACAACGATAATGTCGTGATCATATCAGAATTATTTTCCAGCGACTGAAAAGAGTTTAGTGCCTTTATCCCTCTTTAAAAAATTTCAAATATTTTTAATTCCAAATTCAATTCAAAAATATTTCCCAAATAATTTCATTATCATTTTTCCAAAACCTTTGAAAACCATTTTCAAACTCAAAAAGGATTTGAACTTTTCACCAAAATTTCAAAATTTTCAAATCCTTTCAAAGTCTTCCAAAAATAATTCTTTGGAATTCTCTTTCCAATTATAAATCACTTTTACAATTTATATTCGCAAATCCCATTTGTATATGGATTTATTTTCTTAGTTTTTAGTTACGAGTTCAATTTCTTATTCAATAATCAATGATAATAATTTAGTATTATCACTTCCTAACAATCAAGCAACCATATATTATAATAATTTACAAAGATTATCTCTAATGAGTAACACCCAACAGAGCCAAGGTTGTCGCTTAACCAAATGCTTTAATACCACATGTAATAACTCGATTTTTCGACGCTCGAAAGTCGACATCAATACATCTACCATATTAAATGCCACACAGTCGAATGTTGGGAAGTTGAACCATTAGAATTAAAGAAGAAGAAGAAGAAGATAGAAGAAGAAACAGAAACAATAATCGGATTCTCACATTTCGCAGCGGAACAAATATAATAGATAAATGAGTAATCTTCAAAACAAAAGCACTATATCATTTTTACATACATCACACTAACAGAGTTTACAACGACACCAATCAACACTAGGCATTTACAACAACTATTCCATATTAAAACCGAAATTGCAGCAAATGCGATCCAAACGCAGTGGATAATACATAGTATAATGATACATCTCGCCACCCAGCTTCAACTCCTAATTTCCATAGCATACTTCTAGACTTCGCTCCAGAATAATGATAACTTGACTCTAGGCTGCCTATGTGGAAAATTATGGGAACCTAGAGTTTAGAAAGGGAACAATGAACTCTTGGTCAGTCATGGGACTGGTGTGAGATCTTAAAAACATTTATTTTCATAAAGAAAATAAAAAGAAATCCTCTATGCTTTTGGAAAATGAAACTACCATAAGGCCTCTCCGCATACACACAATGCAAGCGCACAATTGGAGGAGATTTCTCTTTACGATAGTCAAATATGCTTGATACGCAAAATATCTTTGATATTATTATTAGTCCATAGTGCAGAAAACATTTTGAAGGTATAATATTAATCTTAGCCAGCATAGACATTTCGAACTATGCCTACTATAGCTACCATCTAAATAGTGGGGCGCCACCATAAGTAAATGGCAGGTTATACAACAAAAACCATACAAGGCGCATATTGGACATTGGATTTCCAACAAAATGGTCAGGCTAAGGAACTTCCTACTAGCACATGGGTACGCCTCTGAAGGGACGTCTTGAGAACTTAACCAGCTTTATGCCAACACAAGGTCGAGTTACCTCTTTAACTAGGGTATCTACTGCACGAGTATGCCGTCCATTGGTCGTTTGGGACCTTTATCCGAGGATCCTCAACCATAAAGCAACAACCACAAAGTAATAAATTTGCAGCAACCACATAGGTTAATTATCTGGGCTCCATACCATGATACCACACTTTTTCAGAAGGAAATGACATATCCTCAGGGGGAGCTACTCCAAATAACCTTGCTGCATCCTTCCTGTTTCGACCATTTCTGGGGTGTGATGTCCGAAGAATTCTCGTCCAAAAAGCTACACTTTTTCACAAAGCCATGCTTCGATCAACAAATGATCAGCAGCACTTCGTATGCCACATAATCTCCGAGCTCGTACGTCTCAGAGAAGGGTGTTAAGCTAAGAGAATAAATTCTCCGCCGCCAAAAGAAATGTATTTGATTGAAACCAGCTTTACATCTCAAAGTGTAACGTCACATACACATCCATACAAGTCCGTTCCGGGATTGAACAGAACCGAAGGCACTATAAAGAATGCCTTGCAATCCGGATATTCACTATTCACGTCCGAAATCCCCATCACAAAGGGTGATAAAATCTTTATACCGGAGCAACCCAATGTAGAGACATTCGATAGGTAATCCTTTCGTTTTCGAAAATACCTAGTATTCAAAACCATCTTAAAATTGTGACGACCGGAATTTTCGACTCATGAAAGTCGACATTAATACGCCCTCTGTATCAACTGTCGAGCAATCGAATGCCGGAAACCGAACCCTTAGGATTTAAGAAGAAGAAAAGGATAGAAGAAGAAAGAAAGAAAGAAAAGCAATAGAATAATATCAGAATCTCACAATCACAGCGGAACAGTATATAATAGATAAATGAATATCTTTAAAACAAATAACTATATCAGTTATTACATTACATCATCATTACATTACATTAACAGAGTTTACAACAACAAACAGTGAAAAAGAAATACTATATACTAATTGATACGCCATGCCATCCAGACTGCTCCTTGAGCTCCACATAATCTCCTGAATTCCAGAATGACCTGATAACCTGACTCTATACTGCCCGTGGAAATCGGTGGGCACCCAGAGTTTAGGAAGAAAACAATAAACTCTAGGTCAGTCGTGGGACTGGTGGGAGAACTTAAACAGTTTATCTTTAGAAAAAACAAACAAAGAAATATTTTAAGGTAGATCTGCAATGCTTTTGGAAAATGAAACTACCATAAGGCCTCCCGCACACACACACAATGCAAACGCAAAATCGGAGAAGATTTCTCCTTATGATAGTCAAACATGCTTGATACGAGAAATTTTCTTTAATATTATTACTATAAGTGTAAGGTGTAGGAAAACATTTCGAAAGTATAATATAAATCTTAGCCAACATAGACATTTCGAACTATGCCTATTATAGCTATAATCTAAACAGTGGTGACCACCATAAGTAAATGGCAGATTTTACAACTAAAACCATACAAGGTACGTATTGGAGTTTGGATTTCCAACAAATGGTCAGGCCAAGGAACTTCCCATTGCCACATGGGTACGCCTCTGGAAAGACGCCCCGAGAACCTAACCGGATCTTTGCCAACATAAGGCCAGGTTACCCCTAGCTGGGTAACAACTGACATGAGTATGCCATCCCTCGGCCGTAACCGACCTAATTCTTGGGATTCACCAACAACCACAAAATAATGAGTTTGCAGCAACAATATAGGTTAAGTATCTGGGCACCATATCATGATACCACCTCTATCCAGAAGGAATGACATACACTAAGGGGGCGCTATCCCCTAATAACCTTGCTGCATCTTTCCTGTTTTGACCATTACCGGGGTGTGAGGTCCGACGAAGTCTCGTCCATAAAGCTACGCTTTATACAAAAGCTATGCTTCGATCAACAAATGATCAGCAGCACTTTGTATGCCACATTACCAAATTGGGAATGTGTTACTAGTAACCATCAACTACATAACCTCTGAGCTCGTACGTCTCAGAGAAGGGTGTTAAGCTAAGAGAATAAATTCTCCGCCACAACAGAAATGTATTTGATAGAAACCAGCTTTACATCTCAAATTGTAATGTCAGACACACAACCCTATAAGTCCGTTCCGGGATCGAATGGAACCGAAGGCACTTCCAAAGAAGCCCTTGCAATCCGGATATTCACCAATCACGACAGGACTTCCCATCACAAAGGGTGATAAAATCTCTATATCCGAGATCAACCGATGTAGAAACATTCGACAGTAATCCTTCCGTTTTCAAAAATATCCGGTCTTCAACACCGATCTTCAAATGCTATCCATTACGACATATCACTATTCGGAATGGGATTTATGACCCAAAGGTCCTCTCCCGGCTAAACCAAATAACGAGCGCTAATTTTAAAAATAAGTGTAGCATTGTAGCATTCAAATTCAAGCAAATCACAACAATTACCCATTTAAAGGTAAATATTAATAGTCGGTTATTTAACTATGAAAGCAAACAACCAAATATTCAGCACCATAATAATCACTAGGCCCTTTTATTAATCTTCCATAAATTAAATAACTTGCCAAATATTCACTTCAATTTATCTTTAAAAAGATATATTCTCTAAACCATTTCAATTTCTACATTGGAAAACATTTCCAAATACTTATTTAACAATAAGTAATTCACAAATCTATTTATTTTCAATACTTAGAAAATATTCAATATACTTAAAACACGATTAAGTATATATTTTATTCTTTTAAGGAAAACATTCTCTTTAAACACATTTATTTGGGTCCAAACGAATGTTGCGTAAAACATCTTTACGAAAACCCAAAATCACTAGTATAGGGATTCGACATTTAGATAGATATATAAATCCCAATACTACATAAAACATTTCCTTTCAAAATCATTTACTATAACAACAGTGTTATAGTCTACCATTTCCTTTTATTCCTTGAAAACGTCTATTTCAACAATGAATATTGAAATCTATGGTTTTGGTCCTTAACACATTTTAAAACAACTTCAAATCGTATTCATTCTATTAAAAAGATCACTTCCTAAAACATTTCTTTAATATATTATTCACTGTCCAAAATCGTGAATATACTTCATTTACCAAATTCAACACTTCTACATATTTTAATTTAAAGGACTATCCACTGTCCAAAATCATGGATATCTCTCCTTTAATAACCTTTCATATTTACTTATCAAATTCAATTGGTTTTGGATTTATAAAACAACGTTTATAAATTCACATTTATATATATATATATATATATATATATTTCATAAAAACTTCAACTTATAAAATACATTAATTAACAAATTCTATTTATATCTCATTTAAATACCAAAATCCAATTTATAAGTTAATTTCTTATAAATCTTTTATTTTACAAAATCTATTCATTTTATAACTTCACAATTTATAAATCTATAAATTTCATTTATTTATGAAATCCGTTTATATTTCTTTTTAACACTTAAAAAAAATTCATTTTAAAATTCCAATATTTTAATTTATAAATATCAATTTTATAAATCTTTTATATAAACCGTTTATAAAAATTCAAAAATCCTAATTTAAACCGTTTTTTAAATTAATCAACTACTTATTTAAAAAATCACATTTCGGTTATATTTCACAAAAATCATAATTTTTATAACATAAAATTTGTAACGTTTATTTATTTAAAATGAATCAATTCCAAAATTCAATAAAACTTATACTTTCAAAAATCACTTAAAAATCCTTTTAAATTCGAAATCGTTACTTTAACATTTTAAATTTTCCAAAAATAGGCCCAATGCTGCAACAGCACCAATACATCAACCACGGCATCCAAACATCATATATCAATATGATAACAGAATATATCACAAATATCTATAAGTAAATCAATACTGTTGAGGAATCCAGTTGGATCCCTCCAACCTGTTTCCCTAAATCAACAGATGTTAGCACAATACCAATAACGTTTCAAGACGCAATATCGCGGTACATGGGTTCACATAAAATATTATCCGCTATTATGCGGCCCAATAGGGTCTCATCCGCTATATAATGCGGAAAATCAACTCTAAGTACATATATAATACCAATTCCACTTCAGAGTGAAATATCACGGTATATGTGTTTAATAAATAACCTCCGTTTAATATACGACGTATAGGGTCTATATCAATATAACTGATAGCAATTTATCATCCAAGCATAAAATCAACATAATCAAGAAATTTTAAATCTAACAATTTAAAATTTAAATCGAAACATAATTCGATTGAGTGAGAAGTTCTCACCTTGTTTCCAATAACAATTGTAGTGTTTTACTTCGAATAAAATTAAACACGCGTTTAATTTTATCCAACATTTTCACTAGCTCCAATCAACTCCAACCCAGCTCCATCGCGTAGTATTCGTCAATACGAACCCGATGCAATTCGTTTCGTGCGAAACGGACCTCGTATGAAAAAGATATAGCTTTTTAAAGTTTAAACGATTAAATATAAATCAATTTACAACTTTTTTTTTATTATTTTATAACCTCTTTAGGTCCAGGCCATCCATTACAACCCTAGGATCCTGGCCGTGCTTTGG
This sequence comes from Allium cepa, assembly GCA_030765085.1. Lineage (NCBI taxonomy): Eukaryota > Viridiplantae > Streptophyta > Magnoliopsida > Asparagales > Amaryllidaceae > Allium > Allium cepa. The sequence goes on along the minus strand of CM060940.1, from coordinate 117,240,887 downwards.
CTTTCTCCCCCATCGTTCAAACCTCGTGCATATGAACCCACCGGCCGCCTTTATACATCCAATTTTCGCGACCACCACCATCACTTTTGCATCGATCAACTAGCGCCACATCGAAGCACGTTTCGTGCCTCACCTCCACCTCGAACGCGGCAGAGCTCGGCCCTATGATGGCCTCGGAATTCATGCCGAGACGTGCGTCCTATGAGCACAGATTGTCGTTGATTCTTTGCGAATTTTCCGGTCATAACCGTTGATCTTGAAGATCTCGTCACGCTCCACGTTTTTGCTTTAGAAAGTTTTACGAATAGATGTGTGGATTGGAAGGAATTAATAGAAGAAATCTGGAAAATTTCGGCCATTAAAGACATGGAGGTGGCAGCCTGAAACTTAGAACTAGGGTTTGTTGCAAAGGTGAAAAACAGAGGGCCTTTTATAGAAAAATGCAAAACACTATTTACCCGAGATTTTTCTGAACTCCAAAAGAAGCGTGCCGTCTGGCGTTTATAATGTTTTACCCCATTATGAACGCAATGGAATATATATCGGGAGCTAATTCGATCAAATTTGTAAGATAAGTTTTCAAATCGACTATTTAAATTTAAAAATTCACTCAAACCGATTTCTATGCGTTTTAGCTTGCCCCGGACAAATCGTAAATCCGATTGACACGAAATTTGAAATCTAACAATAATATAACATTACGGATCCGATGAAACTGGTTTCGTCGAAATCCTAGACTGTTTGAAAAATGGCTATTTTTACTCGTCGATTAAATATTAAAATATTCAATTTTTCACAAATTAACTTTTAATTCAACTTTAAAAGTTCTATAACATCATTCTAACTCCAATATGATTTAATACAGCTTTACAAATCAATTTTAATCGCATTAAACCCAATTTCCAATTATTTCTGTAATTTCAAATATTAAATTATCGATTTAAATTATCCAATTAAATCTAGATATTCGAAATAAAATTTATTCGACTTATAAATTTTACTTGTTAATATTTGAAATCAATTAAATATACGAATTTCAAATGATAGAAATTCTGGGTCGTTACAAACTTCCCCCCTAAAAAGAATTTCGTCCTCGAAATTACCAAGTAAGAAAAAGTCTTGAAATCCATTAACTTTTCAAAACCATTTGTTCAAATTAAATTTCAAATTCATTTGAGTGTTTAACTTTCCCAAAATCCATAGTTAAACTTCTTACAATAACTTTACTAAGTTTTCAAATCATACTTAGTTATCCAATTTTCTCAAAAATATTCTAACGCCTTAAATTTTCAGAAAATTTCGCCATAGTCTCCTTTGCACAGTTCGATCCGAAAAAAATGTCAATATATATCACAAATATACATCTCATCAAAGTAATGAGGCATCCCGCAGGGGAAAAAAGTGTAAAAGTACGATATGTAATCCGAGATATGTACCTTATATATTATTAGCGAGCATATACGGCTAATATAGCGTGAAAGCGAGCTCCAAATGCGAAGCAAGCGCAATCCTCACCTACTAAACACTCAACAACAATGAGAAACATGTATATAGAAAGTAATATCAATATACAACATATACCAGAACAACAACTACATATGCCAATATAGAAAATGCAACAAAAGCAACAAATCCAACCATCAACCAACTAGCATTCAACTAACATCCCTAACCAAATCAATACACTTTCACTTCTCATTAATATTCAATGAATTTGTTTTCCAATTTAATCATATTTGATTCATTAACGTTGGATTTACTAGCATTCATTCATATTCAATTTCAATTAGTTTGCATCCACTAATTTATATTCAAGTTTGTTCACTTCGAAATTAAATTCAATTCTATTTAAGACTTACTTACTTCCAATTTGAATTCAATGATTCATAGATTTCATTTTCATTTATTGAATTTCATACGAATTTTCTATACAATCAACTAACCATCATCTAACAATCAATGTATATTCAATACAACCAAATTTCTTTACTTTTCTTACATTCATTCAATTTGGTTCATCACTTTTACTTAGTTTTAATGAATTAACACTTACATCCATTATTCTATATCCATTCTTTTACATTTGATTGATTAATATTCAATCCATTTATTAATTCAATTGCTAACTCATTTAACAAATAAGGTTGAATTTCATTTATATAACTCAAGTCCACATCCATTTAATTCACTTTATTATTTTACTTCGATACCAAAATCAACTTCATTCAACATCACTTAAGTTATATTCCGTTTCAAACATCATTTGTTTAACTTAACTTAAATTTTCAAATCCATATTAAATAATCACCTATCTAATTCAATTCAATTTATTTAACTTCCTTTAGTTAAATTTTCACATCATATATCTACTATGCTAACCCAAATCCTTTAACTTTACCAAAGCTAAATTTATTATTTCATATTATAAGTTCAAAACTCGTTTCACTCATATTCAACAACTACAACTTGGATTTTATTTTCAAATTTGTTTATCACAACCAAACTTCAATTTTCAATTTATTATTGTAGCAAATCCATCACACAGAAGCTCGAAAATGATAGTGATGATGCTGCAGTCATCACCCTTATTATTTTCCAGTAACGGTAGTGAATTCAGTGCTTAATATTCTTTCAAAAAAATTCCTTTTACTTACAACTCACATTTATAAGTCATTTTCTTATAGAATTTCACCATTCCATTTCACTTACATAAGGTTATTCCAAACTGATTTATCTTACTTAATAATATAACATCTTTAACTTTGAAAAACAACTTTCAAAATAGACGGGATTCAAAACTTTCAAATTCATAGTCCAAATTCATTTTTATTTACAACTCATATTTATAAATATATTCATATAGTTTCAATTCTTATATATAAGATTATTTCACAATTGTAAATCACATTAATTATAATTCCATACTTAATAATTCATTTTCTTATACAATTATTATTTTAATTAGATTATTCAAACATCTTTTAATTAACTTATATATATTCTTATATTTTCAATAACCAAACAATCAATTTATATACACTTTAATAATTTTGAAAGATTATTTCCTTATATATAACATATAATCAAGGTAAAATTATTTCATTTACCCTATTTTAAAACGATATCGTGTCGAATTCGTTCTGTACAAGTGTTTAGAGATTCCTATCAATAATGTTAATTACTCATATTGACCAGAATCCATATACCACTCAACAAACCAATCATCACAATATAAAACAATTTTTATATTCACTAACAAATACGCGCTCGTATCTATTATTGCACTCAAACTCATTCTAGAGTACCGCTGACTCTATCTCTAATGAGTAATTCCCAACAGAGCCAAGGTTGTCGCTTAAGCATATGCTCTGATACCAAATGTGACGAACGGGATTTTCGACTCACGAAAGTCGACATTAATACGTCCTCTGTATCAACTGTCGAGCAATCGAATACCGAAAACCGAACCCTTAGGGTTTAAGAAGAAGAAAAAGATAGAAGAAGAAAGAAAGAAAAGCAACAGAACAATATCAGAATCTCACAATCGCAGCGGAACAACATATAATAGATAAATGAATATCTTTAAAACAAAGAACTATGTCAGTTATTACATTACATCATCATTACACTACATTAACAGAGTTTACAACAACAAATAGCGGAAAAGAAACACTATATACTAGTTGATACGCCATGCCATCCAGATTGCTCCTTGAGCTCCATAGCATCTCCTGAATTCGAGAATGACCTGATAACCTGACTCTAGACTGCCCGAGTGGAAACTGGTGGGCACCCAGAGTTTAGGAAGAGAACAATAAACTCCAGGTCAGTCATGGGACTAGTGTGAGAACTTAAATAGTTTATCTTTTTAAAAAAACAAACAAAGAAATATTTTAAGGTAGATCCGCAATGCTTTTGGAAAATGAAACTACCATAAGGCCTCCTGCACATACACACAATGCAAACGCAGAATCGTAGGTGATTTCTCCTTATGATAGTCAAACAAGCTTGATACGAGAAATTTTCTTTGATATTATTACTATAAGTGCAAGGTGTAGGAAAACATTTCGAACTATGCCTACTATAGCTACCATCTAAAGAGTGGTGACCACCATAAGTAAATGGTAAGTTCTACAACTAAAACCGTACAAGGTACGTAATGGAGTTTGGATTTCAAACAAATGGTCAGGCCAAGGAACTTCCCATTGCCACATGGGTACGCCTATGGAAAGACGCCTTGAGAACCTAACCGGATCTCTGCCAACACAAGGTCGGGTTACCCCTAGTTGGGTAACAACTGACACGAGTATGCCATCCCCCGATCGTAACCGACCTAAATCCCGGGATTCACTAACAACCATAAAATAATAAGTTTGCAGCAACAACATAGGTTAAGTATCTGGGCTCCATACCATGATACCACCTCTATCCAGAAGGAATGACATACACTAAGGGGGCGATATCCCCTAATAACCTTGCTGCATTTTTCCTTTTTGACCATTACCGGGGTGTAAGGTCCGACGAAGTCTCGTCCATAAAGCTACACTTTATACAAAAGCTATGCTTCGATCAACAAATGATCAGCAGCACTTCGTATGCCACATTACCAAATTGGGAATGTATCACTAGTAACCATCAACTACATAACCTCTGAGCTCGTACGTCTCAGAGAAGGATGTTAAGATAAAAGAATAAATTCTCCGCCACCAACAGAAATGTATTTGATAGAAACCAGCTTTACATCTTAAATTGCAACGTCAGACACACAACCATACAAGTCCATTCCGGGATCGAACAGAACCGAAGGCACTTCCAAAGAAGCCCTTGCAATCCGGATATTCACTAATCACAACCGGACTTCCCATCACAAAGGGTGATAAAATCTCTATATCGGAGATCAGCCGATGTAGAGACATTCGACGGTAATCCTTCTGTTTTTGAAAATATCCGGTCTTCAACACTGGTCTTCAAATGCTATCCATTACGACATATCACTATTCGGAATGGGATTTATGACCCAAAGGTCCTTTCCCGGCTAAACCGAATAACGAGCGCTTATTTTAAAAATAAGTGTAGCATTCAAATTCAAGCAAATCACAACAAATACCCATTTAAAGGTAAATATTGATAGTCGGTTATTCAACTATCAAAGCAAACAACCAAATATTCAGCACCATAACAATCACTAGGCCCTTTTATTAATCTTCCATAAATTAAATAACTTGCCAAATATTCACTTCAATTTATCTTTAAAAAGATATATTCTCTAAACCATTTCAATTTCTACATTGGAAAACATTTCCAAATACTTATTTAACAATAAGTAATTCACAAATTTATTTATTTTTAATACTTAGAAAATATTCAATATACTTAAAACACGATTAAGTATATATTTTATTCTTCCAAGGAAAATGTTCTCTTTAAACACATTTATTTGGGTCCAAACGAATGTTGCGTAAAACATCGTTACGACAACCCAAAATCACTAGTATAGGGATTTGACATTTAGATAGATGTATAAATCCCAATACTATATAAAACATTTCCTTTCGAAATCATTTACTATAACAATAGTGTTATAGTCCACCATTTCCTTTTATTCCTCGAAAACGTCTATTTCAACAATGAATGTTGAAATCTATGGTTTCGATCCTTAACACATTTTAAAACAACTTCAAATCCTTTTAATTCTATTTAAAAGATCACTTCCTAAAACATTTCTTTAATATATTATTCACTGTCCAAAATTGTGAATATACTTCGTTTGCCAAATTCAAGACTTCTATATATTTTAATTTAAAGGATTATCCACTGTCCAAAATCATGGATATCTCTCCTTTAATAACCTATCATATTTACTTATCAAATTCAATTGGTTTCGGATTTATAAAACAACGTTTATAAATTCATACACACACACACACAAATATATATATTTAATAAAAACTTCAACTTATAAAATCCCTTTATTAACAAATTCTATTTATATCTCATTTAAATGCCAAAATCAATTTATAACTTAATTTCTTATAAATCTTTTATTTTACAAAATCTATTCATTTTGTAACTTCACAATTTATAAATCTATAAATTTCATTTATTTATGAAATCCGTTTATATTTCTTTTTAACACATAAAAAACTCATTTTAAAATTCCAATATTTAATTTATAAATATCAATTTTATAAATCTTTTATATAAACCGTTTGTAAAAATTCAAAATTCCCAATTTATACCATTTTTCAAATTAATCAACTACTTATTTAAAAATTCACATTTCGGTTATGTTTCACAAAAATCATAATTTTTATAACATAAAATTTTATAACGTTTATTTATTTAAAATGAGTCAATTCCAAAATTCAATAAAACGTATACTTTCAAAAATCACTTAAAAATCCTTTTAAATTCGAAATCGTTACTTTAAAATTTTTAAATTTTCCAAAAATAGGCCCAATGCTGCAACAGCACCAATACATCAACCACGGCATCCAAACATCATATATCAATATGATAACAGAATACATCGCAAATATCTGTAAGTAAATCAATACTTTTAAAGAATCCAGATGGATCCCTCCAACCCGTTTCCCTGCATCCACGAATGTTAGCACAATACCAATCCCGTTTCAAGACGGAATATCGCGGTACATGGGGTCATATAAAAATATTATCCGCTATTTGCGGCGCAATAGGGTCTCATCCGCTATATAATGCGGGAAATCAAGTCCAAGTACATATATAATACCAATTCCACTTCAAAGTGAAATATCGCGGTATATATGTTTAATAAATAACCTCCGCTTAATATACGGCGTATATGGTCTATTTCAATATAACTAATAGCAATTTATCATCCAAGCATAAAATCAACATAATCAAACAATTTTAAATCTAACTGTTTAAAATTTAAATCGAAATACAATTCGATTGAGTGAGAAGTTCTCACCTTATTTCCAATAACAATTGCAGTGTTTTATTTCGAATAAAATTAAACGCGCGTTTAATTTTACTCGAAATTTTCACTAGCTCCAATCAACTCCAATCTAGCTCCATCGCGTAGTATTCGTCAATACGAACCCGACGCAATTCGTTTCATGCGAAACGGACCTCGTATGAAAAAGTTATAGCTTTTTAAAGTTTGAAAGATTAAATATAAATCAATTTACAACTTTTTTATCTTATTTTATAACCTCTTTAGATCCAGGCTGTCTGTAACAACCCGCATATTTATCGATTTTATATTTAAATATTTTGTCGTTAGTCGGATATTGGTCCGAAAAGCTACTTTTTGCAAACGGTCAAATTAGGACTCGAGACCACTTCCATTAAGTTCGAAATGCCGTTTACAACTTTTTTAAGTATAAACATTGATAGGTTTAGAGTTAGTGGAATTTCACCTACTTTTCCCGCTTTGGACTTTGGGTTAGATTAGCCATTATAACTCAAACTCACTTCTCTCCTTCTCCTCACTCTTCATAAATTCCTACCAACACAAACTTTAACATTAGTGGTGAGTGGAAAGGGAAATTAGAAACTCTAAGCCTAGGTTTCAACTCCAACTCCATCATTCAACTCCAAATTCAAGGAAAAGCATTGGATTCAAGCTTGTAGTTGCTTCTCCATTCACCTTCAAGCTTTACCTTCATAATTTGGTGAAAAGGTGAGATTTTTATCTCACATTCTTGCCTGTATCTATCATGGATGTTTGGGAACGATTTTCTATCACTATAGCATGTACATTTGCATTTGGTTTGGATTGGATTGGCCAAAAACACCAATTTGTAGCGTTTTTGGTGATTTTCTGCACTTAGGTCGCACTAGCATAAATTGTTGTTCGGAGTTAGGTCGCTAGGTCGTAGGTCGTGTGCCGCTAGGTCGTAGGTCGTGTGCCGCTAGGTCGTTAGGTCGCATGACATTCACCCAGTTAGGTCGCATGACCTTATAAACCGTTAGGTCGCTTGATCTATACACCCTAGGTCGTTAGACCTTATTTCCCCCCTAGGTCGCAGGACCTTTATCCCTTAGGTCGTGACACCTTAATTCCTTTAGGTCGTTAAGGCCTTAACTCACTCGACCTAGTTAGGTCGTTTGGTCGTGTGGCAGATTAGGTCGCTAGGTCGCGACAGTCGTTCCACTTTGGCCTTTGCAACTTTAGGTCGTTCAAACACTAGGTCGCGTGCCTCTTTGGGTCGTTCCCACGTTAGGTCGTAAACCCATAGGTCGTGAACCCGTTAGGTCGCATGACCCCTTAAGTCGCTCGCCTCTGTTGGGTCGCTCGCTTCTGCTAACTCACGAAAACCTCTAGGTCGCAACCACTAGGTCGCTTGACCCCTTAGACCCCTAGGTCGCAACCATTAGGTCGCTCGATCCTATCCTCCCTTAGGTCTTCACTAGGTCGAACCCCGTAGTGGGGGTGTTGCCCCCGCACCCCTACCTTGAGGGGTTGCCAGCCCTCCTCCCTGGGACCCCCCCTCCGTAGGGGATCTTATCTGAAAAACATTCAACAGAACTTGCTTTGTTGAGATGCTGAGTTGACCATTCTTCGAGACAAACTATCTTGGGCTTCTCGGTCGATTTTATGGTATCACGGCCTTGCTAAAAAAGCGGGATAACAAATTTAGAAATATGAAGGTTTCAATACTAGTAGTAAATATCAAAACTCTTTCATCAAAACGATTTCAACACTATTTTAATACAAAGCTCTTTTCCCAAACCGTTTTCCAATCTATTAATATATACAAACCTTTACCTCACTCGGATGAGAAATCTAATTAAACGACTTAGTAAAACAAGTGGTATGGAACGCTTGCGTTTGCTTCGTCGGTTAATTCTTGGACTTGTTCGATTGAACCTTCTATGACAATTTTCTAGTGAAGATCTACAGTTTGTTCGTAAATATTTATGTTAAGCAAGTGGTTATGGGACATGAAGCTAAACTCATATATTTATTGGCTTGGTGAGATCGACACTACTTGATGATCATGACGATCATTTTTGTGTTTTAGACTAGCAACTGTGCGATGTCTCTTTGTCTGCGAGGGAGACTAGACCCCGCTCTTGTGATGTTTCGCCATCGCATTTGTGTGATGTTTCGCCATCACATATGCGGGGTAGCGCCCCACGGTCTTCGGGCCATTCGTGTGTCAAAATTAATGGCTTGCAACCATAAGACAGCGTCTCGCTTTGTGTTACACGTGTAGGTGAGTTTTCATGCTCCCATTTTGTGAGTTTTCATGCTTCTATATTGTGATTTCTGGATTTCTTGAGTAGTCTTCTGGAATTCGTGCTTCACCTATTTTCATGACTTTCATTGTTATGATTTTCCAGCTTTTATGTTTAGGTGAATTTGGATCCTTTAGAAGATTCTTTTGATATTGTTTGATCTCTTGATGATCTTCATTTACATGCTTATCATAGTATGTCTTTATGGTTACTATATGTTCTTGCCATATCTATTGTTTTATATCATGTTATCTGATATTTATAGCTAGACTGATCCGTTTATTATTTTCTTATAAATAATACTCGGGTCAGACCGAGATGTTACAGGTGCTTCTGCTTGACTTCTCCTCCAGGGATTTACTACTCTGACTTTTGGCTAACCATTTAGATTAGCAGTTTTTGTCGTTTACACTTGAGATATAGACTCATAGTTGTATTCTTTTGTATAGCACGTGTTGCTATTCTTTTGTGTATGTGGTTCTTTCATGACCACTACTCTGATGTACACTTTTATATGTTAGTTATATATTCATATCTTTTTCCGTCTTTGTGATATGGATGTCTGTGACTGATTGTGTTATGTTTATTTCTATATTTGTTTCCGAAAATTTATTTATAGCCACCATGTGATAGCTTTGAGTTTGTATCGGTATGTCGGATTTCCACCTTAAATGAAATGCATGCTATACTATCTGACATATCAGTGCTCGCACAAAGAAGTTACATGGATGGTTGCTCCTCAACAGCCTTATTCTCCGTGCTAGTTGACAGCATTACTCCGTAGTGTTCTTGGATAGCGTAGGTATTGAGGTGGGGCGTCACACCGTCCATTTACAACTCTAGGATCCTAGCCGTGCTATGGCTTTCTCCCCCATCATTCAAAGCTCGTGCATATGAACCCACCGGCCGCCTTTATACATCCAATTTTCGCGACCACCACCATCACTTTTGCATCGATCAACTAGCGCCACATTGAAGCACGTGCCATGCCTCACCTCCACCTCGAACGCAGCAGAGCTCGGCCCTATGATGGCCTCGAAATTCGTGCCGAGACGTGCGGCCTATGAGCACAGATTGCCGTTGATTCTTTGCGAATTTTCCGATCATCACCGTTGACCTTGAAGATCTCGTCACGCTCTAGGTTTTTGCTTTAGGAAGTTTTACGAATAGATGTGTGGATTGGAAGGAATTAATAGAAGAAATCTGGAAAAATTCGGCCATTAAAGACATGGAGATGGCGGCCTGAAACTTAGAACTAGGGTTTGTTGCAAAAGTGAAAAATAGAGGGCCTTTTATAGAAAATTGCAAAACACTATTCACCCGAGATTTTTCCGAACTCCAAAAGAAGCGTGCCGCCTGGCGTTTATAATGTTTTACCTTATTCTGAACGCAATGGAATATATATCGGGAGCCAATTCGGTCAAATTTAAAAATTCACTCAAACCGATTTCTATGCATTTTAGCTTTCCCCGGACAAATCGTAAATCCGATTGACACGAAATTTGAAATCTTACAATAATATAACGTTACGGATCCAATGAATCTGGTTTCATCGAAATCCTAGACTGTTTGAAAAATGGCTATTTTTACTCGTCAATTAAATATTAAAATATTCAATTTTTCACAAATTAACTTATAATTCAATTTTAAAAGTTCTATAACATCATTCTAACTCCAATATGTTTTAATACAGCTTTACAAATCAACTTAATCACATTAAACCCAATTTCCAATTATTTCTGTAATTTCAAATATTAAATTATCGATTTAAATTATCCAATTAAATCTAGATATTCGAAATAAAATTTATTCGACTTATAAATTTTACTTGTTAATATTTAAAATCAATTAAATATACGAATTTCAAATGACAAAAATTCTGGGTCGTTACACAAATGCAATCTCATTTCGTCGTATCATCATTCGGAATGGGTTTTATGACACAAAGTCCTCTCCCGACTAATCCGAATAACGAGCGCTTATTTAAAAAAAATAAGTGTTACATTCATATTTAAAACAAATCACAACAATTTCCATTTTGATCTTTTAAACAAAGATCCAACACAAAGATTCGATGTGGTTTTCGAATATCCATTTGGAATCCGACCCCCGGTTGAATCGAAATTCAAACGCCGTTTAATGGCCAATATTGATAGTCATTTATTTTACTATTAATCAATAATTCACAACAATCACCAGTTTAAATAATTATCACCAATTATTATTTTTCAAAATATCTTTGCAAGATATAATTTTTTCAACCATTTTAAAACAAATATCAAATCACTTTTCACCTTCCAACCTTTTGAAAACAAATTTCAAATCACTTCACTCACGTGGAATGAATTTCCAAATATTTATTTAATTCCACTGAAAATTTGCCGAGTTTAAATACTTCAAAATAATTTAAATTACTTATCCAAAATATATACTTGGAAACAATCACAATAAAAACTATTTTAAAACACTTTATTTAAAAAATTAGTTATGAAAATATTATACTAATATGCGACGACCCGTCTTTCTCTCACCATAAAGACGCATCATCTTTAAGAAAAGAAAGGGATAGAAAAGAGAAAGATAGAGAAGAAAGAAAGAACAACATCAAAATCTCAATAGCGGAACGAATAAATTATATTAATCACATAAAATAGTACATAGTATACAACATCTATCAGAGTTACACGGATTATACATCACATACTAGACAGTTATAAACACATATCTAGTTATTACAACACAAGATACAACTCAAACAAACAACTCAGAGAACACACAGCGGAACACTATATATATATATATATATATATATATATATATATATATATATACACAAAAACGCTGAAGCCTCCTGCTCCATTTCTCTTCCAGAATTCGTCAAAGCTAACATGAATCCCTTGGCTACTCGTAAAAATTTGAGTACCCAAGAGTTTAAGAAAACAAAAGATAAAGTCTGTGTCAGACATGGGTATGGTGTGAGTAACAGGTTAAATTTTCTTAATTTTGAAAAACCTTTGAAAACAAAAGGTATCACGTGAGACTCCCCACACATAAACATGGGTAAGTTTTTACCTTACGCTAACCAAAACATTTGATAGGAAATCCAGTGATATTTTAATAGGATCTAGGGTTTTCAAGTAAATAAGAAATAGCCGAAATTGTTACATTTATTGATTTCCAGCATACATAAGTTTACAATCAAATCCGAGGGCACATATTAGAGTTTAGGTTTCCATATAATGGCAGGGCTACTAGGGTACCGCCCGTCACAGTACATGGCCTAGATCATCGTACCGAGGATTACTCTTAATCCCCTGCAACACAAAGCGAAACCATCCTTTACTGGACAGTCTCGAACAAGACAACCCCGGCAGTTGTTACAATTAACCGCCCCCACACAGTCGAATATAAAGGGACTTCTAGACAGGGTAAGGTCTTGTCTTGTCCTACTTGGGTGCTACCTACTTAGCCTTGCTGCACCTCTCCTGTTTTTGCCATTCCCGGTTAATGAGGCTTGAGGCTACGATTACCTTTAGAGAACACATCTCTTAGAATGTTCATCGTCCACTTGACGATGTGCTGAAAGCATTCAATCCATGCAAGTTCGTTCCGGGTTCGAACGAAACCGAAGGCATTATCTCGTTACACTCATTTTGGAATCACCCTCAGAGTTAACGACGATAACCCTTGCACCCTGAATCTTCATCTTCGCTTGAGATTCACGACCTATCGTTAATTTGGACCGATGTGGTTTTCGGATATCCAAATCTGGAAACCCGATCCTGGTCTCATCGAAATCCAAAACGCCATCTTTTAAGTCTAAGTTGTTTTAAAGTTAAGAAAATATGATTCAATTCATTATCTATATACACATAGATAGATAATTCATAATATCATAAACGGATAATTCACATTATCATCACAAATAGATAATTCACATTATCATCACAATTCAACCCAAGCATCCATATCACAGATCAGCACATATCTCATATCAGAGATATCAAACAATGCAAAGCATTCAATATCCTTCAGCCATCCATAAGCAATGATCTATACCATCTCTAATTAATTTAAAGTGAATTAAACTAATTACTTCATCTCTAATTAATTTAAAATAAATTAAATTAATTACTTCATTCTATAAATCCTGCTTACTTAACCATTCATTAATTGAAAATCAACTAATTAATTATCCTCTAATTATTCATTTCAATTAATCATCCTTGATTAATTATCTTTTAATTACATTCAAGTAATTAGCCTTTAATTAATTTCATAAATTAATTATCCTTAACCATTTACGGTAATTGACCTTTAATTACTTTATTAATTAATTAACTATAATTAATTACATTAATCCTTAATTAATTAACTATAATTAACTACATTAATCCTTAATTAATTACATTAATTAATTACTCCATTGATTAATTATTCCTTAATTAATCAACCCTTAATTACATCATTGATTACAATAATTAATAATCCCTTAATTTCTTCTCTAATTAATTATTAATCATATTTAATAATTAATCTTTAGTTAATCTTTATTCATTAATCAACCTTGATTAATCATAATCAGTAATTAATTATCCTTAATTACTGCATTAAATAAATAAATTACTCCTTAATTAATTTCATTTAATAATTAATCTTTAATTAATTATATTTATTAATCACCCTTAATTAATCTCATCCAGTAATTAATTACCCTTAATTAATTACATCACTTAACTATCTTCAAATAACTTTACTAATCAATTCTAAAATTAATTATACTAAGTAATTAAATTATAAATTTCTTTCACCAAGTAATTATCCTTCATTATTAATTACACCAAGTAATTAATCCCAAATCTCTTCCATTAATTAATCATCCTTCAATTAATTACACAAAGTAATTTAATCAAAACAAGAAAATAAAATAGTAATGGCTCTGTATTGTTCGCTCCTCGTTTCCAGATCTTGGTAGGGTCTCTCCTTCCACGTTTGTCTCTTCCATCTTCGTCTTTCCGCCGCTCTATTCCTATGCCTAACCCTGCCCCACTTCCTCCCCTCCTCTCCGACGCGCCTTCCTCAGCGCCCTCTTCTACTAGATCTGGACGAATTTATATGCAAACTGTGTCTTCGATGTCTTTGCTTCGAATCACGCTATTGGCCCTAGCACATATCCTGTCTCGGCAAAGTCTTCGAGTGGTGTAGGTTCTGTGCCATCGTGTGATACTGGCGAAGCTGCTGTTATTGATGCTAACGGTGTTGAGTTAGGTGCTGTCTCTGGTACTATTGCAGTTGAGTCTATTGAGTTGGGTTGTGAGCTTAAACGCTATGATGCAGCTGATGAAAACTTGTTCTGTGCTCGAGGCACATCTGTTGTTCGAGCAATTGCTCTAGAGAAAGTTGTTCCCATCGACAATGTTTTGTGTTCTGGAGGTACGTTGCGTGCTAACAATCCACTAGCTGGACCCATTCTTGCGGCCACTGTTGGTGAGGACGTTCCTGCCTCTCCTTCCCCTTTTGGACCAAAATCTTGGTCTTCTCTTTTCACATCTCTGCCTCATAATGCTGGGGTGTATGAACCAGTTGATTTTGAAATTGTTGAGGAAAATGGAGTGATGATCCCTCCTCCTAATGTTATGCAGGCTGGTATGGATTTTTGGTCAGAATATTTGGTTGGTTTCTTCTTGGACCCTAATCATCGCCTTAACGATGCGGATGTTGTCTGTCGTAGGGCCTGGCGGCTGCGTGGTAACCTACGTGTTAAGTTGGTAGACTCCATGTATTTCCTATTATTCTCCTCCCCTGAGGAACGTAGTCGTGTTCTTGAGGCTGAGCCTTCTTTTTTTGATGGGAAACCATTTATTATTACTCCCTGGTCTCCAATGGTTGCAAGTGCCCGTGAACAAGTTCTATCTATCCCCGTTTGGGTTTATTTTTCTCAGATTCCATCTGCTCTTCAACCACTACTTGGTTTGAATTGGCTCGCTTGCAACGTTGGTAAATTGAAATGTTTTGATTCTAATACCGTTGCGCGTGAAAAGCTGGTGTATGCTAAGGCTCTGATTGAGATTTCTCCCACTAAGCCACTTCCTACCTTTATTCCTGTTCAGCTAGCTGTTGGCCACGTGGTGGATGTCCGTGTTCGTTACGGATGGGTCCCTGACATTTGTTCCGCCTGTTGCTCTTTTGGCCACACAAATACCACATGCTCGCATTCTGCCGATTCCTCTTCTGCACCTAAAATTCCTCTTCCCAGGCCTCCACTCAGGAAATGGGTTCCCAAGTCTCAGGTTGCTCCACCACCTGCAGTTCCTTTATCTGACCCTTGTTCGCCGCATTCTTCTGCCCGGCTTTCTTCCATTGACCCTGGTGATAGTTCTGTGGTTGCCCTTGATGTTCCAGATACTCCCTTGCCTCCTTTGCCTATGGTTTGGGCTGAGGCTGAGCGATGTTGGATTGAACGCCGAACTGGTATGCGTTTCAACCCGGTGGATAATTCATATTTCATATTTGTCACCAATAATCTTTTGGACTTTGGATGTCTTTACTATAAACCGTCTGGTGATTCTTTGGTTCTTGACTTGGATGATTCGTATGCTGGGTTTAATTCCGACATGCTAGCTGATACTACCTGGGATCAATCCTTTATTTACTCTTCGGATGCTGTGAATTATGATCCTTCGCTTGCAGTGCTGTTTAGGCCCTTCTTTGGTCTTCTTGGGAAGGTTTCTTTCCAAGAAGATAACAATGCTGAACTTCATGTGTTTGGTTTTCTAGATTCTTCAGGGTTGTTGTGGGGATTAGTGATTCTTCCTCTAAGGAGGAGAACTAGTCATGTTATTAATATTTAGTAGCTATGACTTGTCTGTCATACTTCTGTGCTGTAGTTTATATTACTTTCTATCATAGTAGCTAAGGTGCCTCTACCTTACTCCTGTACTTCAATTTTTATTACGTTCGTAATAAAAGTGGTCGGTCCACTATAAAACCGTCGGCCATGCCAAATTAACCCAAATTACTTCCATACTTCAATTGATTACATCCGGTAATTGCCCATCTTAATTACTTCACTAAGTAATTATTCTTCATTAATTACATTAAGTAATTATACTTAACAAATCATCCAGTGATTATCTTAAATTAATTAAACTTAATTAATTAACTTAAACCAATCACATTACTTCAATTGATTGCATTGAATAATTATTTCCTTTAATTACTTTAATTAAGTAATTATATTTAAACAATTTCATAAATGATTATCCTTAATTAATTAATATAATTAATTAATAAAATTGATCACATTAATTAATTATTTAATAATTCTAAGTTAATGATCTTTATTAATTATTAACAATTCTTTAATTACTTCTCTTAAGTAATTAAACTTAGATTAACCATTATTAATTACAAATTAATTAATCTTTAATAACCAGTTAATTAATCTCTAATTATATAATTAGTTAAGTGCTTAACTGTAAATTAATTAATCCTTAATTACTTGATTAATTAATTATTAATCATTAATTAAAAATCTTAACTTATCTAATTAATGATCCTCAATTAATTATTCCTTAATTAATTAACTTAAATTCTTAATTACTTAGTTAATTAATCCTTAACTAATTAAATTACACCCTTAATTACTTAACTAATTAATCCTAAATCATTATTTAATTGAATTAACTAAATAATCATTACTTTCCTTATTTATTTAATGAATCACAAATCATTAAATCTTAATCTACTTTAAGATAAAACATTTTCTTATTAATGACTAAATTGTTATTAACAAATCATTTAAATACAATTTACTTTTAAATTTCATTTTAAATTAAAATTCAAAATAAATACAAATTTAACTTTTAACAAAATTTAAAAACAATTTAAAAACCTTCTTAATCAAAGGTTAAAGACCGCTTATCTTTATAAAAGAAATTTATATATAAGTTTTAAACCAAATCATTTAAATTCAAATAATTTAAAATATACTTTAAACATTTTAAATTTGTTAAAATATTTTAAATTTGATAAACTTTACTTTATTTCAAAACTAGGATTTACATTTCAATCCAGGTTTAAAACCTATAACCAAATAAATGATCCGAGCCAAACTTAGAATCCCTGTGTCCAACACCACATGACTTCGAGTATTTCGCGCAACTCGAGTACCCTATCTCCTGCTTTAAACCAAACTCCACCAAGTACATAAAAATGCACCATGCATATGCACGGTGGCTCTGATCATATCCGGCCGTCCACGATGGCTTCCCCACATCGGCAACCATCCTTGCATCCTACTTCGACCATCAGATCTCCAGTAGCAGCTCGAAATCAAAATGAGCCTTAAAGCCCAAAACTGGAACAACATCAAAACCTGGAACCATCTCGTTCTCGTGCCTCCGACCACCATCATGTCTGAGACTCCGGCCTCGCCCTCGTCAACTCTCCAATTGTCATCTCCCTGAGTTTTGTTGAACTCGATCATCTACGGAAGTCGTGCCGATCAAATTACCCAAGCAAATCAAAACTAGGGTTACAGACTTCAATGATTAACCACAGTCGCGACCGTGCTTTGATCATCTCCCATACATTTTTCCCAGACCCTCCGTTCATTCTTCCATCACCATAAAATACCCCGACCTCTACAAGCAAGTGGATCACCAGAAACCAACCAAACTACAAAATTTAGTCAACCCCAAACTGCTCTTTCATCCTCAATCTAAAAATTATGATTTTAGTTTTAAAAATGATGTTTCTGGTTGATGATTCAGTTTACATTCCTGAATTGATAAATTAGGATGTTTGAATTTTGACAAAACTAATACTTGCCTATTGTTTTTGTTTCTAGAGACATTCAAATTTTATTTTTAACTTACTTATAATTTTAAACATTGGTCTTTGATAAATCAAACAACTTTTGTTTATATTCTAAGTCCTAACGGTTATTAGATCAAAAGATAATGATTTTTGTTTGCAAATCTGGGTCTTGAAAACAGAGAATAGAGATATCATAAGTGAAACAGTCACACACACATTTATCATCCAAATATTTACAGATAATTCATATATATACACACCACCATACTTTATTCCAGAGATAATCAGGCAATTAGATTTATACTTAAAATTTTAAAACAATGTTACTCACCATTTTGAAAATGAACAGAGCACTTTGATTTTGAAAACTTGAAACTGGAATGCTTTAATCACAAAAATTTTTGCATTGCTACTTTGATTAACATACTGGAAAAACTTGATGTCACTGATTTGTTTACATGCTTGAAAAAGCTTTCCAGGTTGCATTATGAAAATATGTTACAGGCTTGGCTTTTTGAATTGAAAAAGTGTTTACAGGCTTGAGAAAAGAGGTTCAGGCTTGAAAAGATTACAGGGTTTCAAACTTGAAAATGTTTTCAGATTTTGGAAATGTTTTGATTTTTAGTTTTGAGGAAGGTTTCAGATTTGATCTAGTTTGAGTTTTCTTGAGTTTCCTTAGAAAAGAAAATATAGAAAAGAGATGGAAAGAAGAGATATAAGTTTATATAGTGTAAATTATAATTTATTAAAAATTTAAAGGAAATAAACATAAAAGAATGACACTTGTCATTACTATTATCAATTACTTAACACTTGTTATTACTCTTTTTAATCAATTTACACATGTTATATTAAGATTTAATATAATAACACTTGTCCTTTAAGTATTTTCTTTTTATTTTTAATGTTTATAAAAGCTTTTTAACTTAATTTATTAATTTACAAATACTTATTTATATATATATAACTTTTAAAGAAATAAAACCAATTATATTCATAAATAAAATCTTACACAAATATCTTTAAAATCCAAAATATTTTAAATATCTATCTTTTGAATTTTAAAATTTTAAATTCAAATTCAAATTAGATTTAAAAATCCAAATTAAAGTCAATTTACAACAACACATTCAATTTCGAATAACAATCCCATTTTAAATCTTTTTATATTCATATATAAAAATAATACATTATTAATATTGTTTAAAAGTGACAAATTTGTCAATTTTAAATAATTTATAAAAAAGATTATAAATTACTTCTATTACTAAAATGAATTAATATATCATATGTATATTACATTTTAAACTTTAAGCTAAAAATATATTTTAAAAAATTAATATTTACCTTAAGTATTTTAAAACTATATAATTATTTATTTAAATAGCTTTAAAAAGTTTTATATTAAATAAATCAGAATTTTCAATTTGCTAAATATATTTTAGAATTTGAAAATAAGATTTTATTTGTTAAATTCACCAAAGCTTTTCTATTTACAATATATACAAATATATATGCATTATAAATAGAAAACATTTTATTAATTTCAAAAGATAAAATTCACCAATTTAAATATTTATTTGCTTATAAAGGAATAAATTTTCCAATTTAAATTACAATTATAAAAGACAATTATCAAATCAATTTAATTTTTAATGCAGATTATTAAATTGATATTGCCCAAAATTCTGGGTCATCACATTCCTCCCCACTCAAAAGAATTTCATCTCCAAAATTTAAAAGCAAAGGTAATTTAATAACCCATCAAAGATTTTAATTTAAACATAAGCATATACTATCAAATCATATGCTAACAACCATAGCAACCAATTCACTCAATAAAACAAATCTAACTATCTAGACAAAATTCTGGATAGAACTTCCTAGAGTTTCCAGGTATAAATACCGGGATACTCACTCTACAGAACCCAAACAATCTACACTACTAAGCTATAGAGCTCCTACTCATATAGATCTATAAACTGAACAGGATATCAGACCATTGACAAGTATGACTCAACTACCAAATCTTCCTGAACTGTTGGTTCCAAAACCAGAGATAGATTTTATACGTACTCCCTCAGAGATACGTGAAATACGTTGAATTCCAGTTTTTAAAATGGCAATTCAACCCTATAGACCAAGCTCTAATCCTCACAAGATCTCAGAAAGATCCAAAATATCTCGGAGCTAGCTTCCCAGTCTTACCAAATCTTGTAGCTCCTTTGATCGGAGAAAACTTATCCAAAATCAGATTTCCGACTTCGAAATCCAAATTCCTTTACTTCTAATCCACAAAACTCTTCCGACGATCCTGGGTCGCCTTCATTTTTCTTGATCAGCTCAACCTTCGCCGATGCTTCTCAAAACATACTGGACCAAAAACAACCCAACAGAATAATCCTCTCAAGATCATCCAAAAACAAGAACTCAAACTCTAGTATCATCAGTAGAAAACAACTTCTCCTATCTGGAAAAGATAGAACAGGATCACTCGCCAAACATACCTCAGATCTTGAAAAATTCCAGTAGAAACCCTCTAACCCAAAACATTGCAACTTTCTCGGTTGCTTCCACGCTTCCGCTACGCAACTCTGATCTGAAGAAGATGAGAATACTGATGAAGAACACGAGCACAAACTTGTCGGGCACATCCCGGAAGACACGGTTCGTCAGATCACAAAGAGAAACTCAGATGTTCCACCTAAACCTGAGCTGCTTCACCAAAATCTCTCGCTAGAAACCATCCTTCTACTAAGCTGAACCACTGGTATCAATCCTAGAATCCTATTCGATAAGGAGACTCAATCTCCAGGTGCTAAGGCAAAACCCTGCTTCCATGAAGACATCTGAAAAAATTTCTGATAACTCAAGAGAACACTCAACTATCGCAAGTCGCTTTTGCGATCAATTCAGCCTAATATCCAAAGAAAACTGCTCTCTCTTTACCAATCAGAGCAGCTTATGCTTAACTAACCAATCTATCGAAGAAATGGATCCACTCTGCTGCTTCTGAACTCCACTTTTAGAAACTGCTGACAGATGACCTTCTTGCAGGCACACAGAACAATCTGAGCTGCAACGCTGCCCCTGATGCCAAAAGACTCCCTTAATCAGAAGCTCCTCGAGAAATTCGGGCCTCAAAGCCATACACAAACACCCTGCTGAGCCTAGCCTCAACACTGATGCAGACACATTACCTTAAAACTTGCTCCAAAGGAAACATCTTTGGAAACATCCATAGTTACTATGTCTCATCACGCAGCTATTACTTCCTGAGGTTGCCAGATACCATCACACGCTTCTTCTCAACCGATAGATCCAAACTCTACTAATCCAAACTGCACTTTAAAAATGGACTCCGAACCTTTTAAAGGTTTCCTTCAGAGATTGATGAAATCCTTCACCATAGCAAAGCATACTTGAGATGGTATTGGGTCAACAATCTCAACAGATACACTTCCAACCTCAACATTCGGACACTTACCATTGGTAGTCGTGCTACACACACCACTAACCTTCCTACCTCTAGAACTTATAATGGAAAACCCGAACAGGTAATCCAACAAATAGGTAGAAATATATATATATATATATATATATATATATATATATATATTTAGAATTACAAATATGCTCTATCAAGAAAGAAATCACTCCAAAGCCTAGGTATTCACTCAACCTAGCGCTCCGATACCAACTGTGATGAGCCGTCATTCTCTCCTCAGAAAGACGCATCATCTTTATGAAAAGAAAGGGAAAGAAAAGAGAAAGATAGAGAAGAAAGAAAGAGCAACATCAGAATCTCAACAGTGGAACAAATAAATTATATTAATCGCATAAAATAGTACATAGTATACAACATCTATCAGAGTTACACGGCCTGCTCCATTTCTCTTCCAGATTTCGTCAAAGCTAACCTAAATCCCTTGGCTACTCGTAAAAATTTGGGTACCCAAGAGTTTAAGAAAACAGAAGATAAACTCCGGGTCAGACATGGGTCTGGTGTGAGTAACAGGTTAGAGTTGCTTAATTTTGAAAAACCTTTAAAAATAAAAGGTATCACCTAAGACTCCCCACATATAAACATGGTAAGTTTTTACCTTACGCTAACCAAAACATTTGATAGGAAATCCAGTGATATTATAATAGGGTCTAGGGTTTTCAAGTAAACAAGAAATAGCCGAAATTGTTACATTTATTAAATTCCAGCATACATAAGTTTACAATCAAATCCGAGGGCATTTATTGGAGTTTGGGTTTCCATAAAATGGCAGGGCTACTGGGGTACCACCCGTCACAGTACGTGGCCTAGATCACCGTATCGAGGATTACTCTCAATCCCCTACAACACAAAGCCGGAACCATCCCTTACTTGAAAGTCCCAAATAAGACAACCCCGGCAGTTGTTGCAATCAACCGCTCCCATACAGCCGAATATAAAGGGACTTCTAGACAGGGGAAGGTCTTGTCCTACTTGGGTGCTACCCACTTAGACTTGCTCCACCTCTTCTGTTTTAGCCATTCCCAATTGATGAGGCTTGAGGCTACGATTACCTTAAGAGAACACATCTCTTAGAATGCTCATCGTGCACCTGATGATGTGCTGAAAGCATTCAATCCATACAAGTTCATTCTGGGTTCGAACGAAACCGAAGGCATTATCTCATTACACTCATTTTGGAATCATCCTCAGAGTTAACGACGATAACCATTTCACCCAGAACCTTCATCTTCGCTTGAGATTCACGACCTATCGTTAATTTGGATCGATGTGGTTTTCGGATATCCAAATCTGGAAACCCGATCTCGGTCTCATCGAAATCCAAAATGCCATCTTTTTAGGTCTAAGTTGTTTTAAAGTTAAAACAATATGATTCAATTCATTATCTATATACACACAGATAGATAATTCATAATATCAAATATAGATAATTCACATTATCATCACAATTCAATCCAAGCATCCATATCATAGATCGGCATACATCTCATATCAGAGATATCAAACAATGCAAAGCATTCAATATCATTCAGCCATCCATAAGCAATGACCTATACCATCTCTAATTAATTTAAAGTGAATTAAATTAATTACTTCATCTCTAATTAATTTGAAATAAATTAATTACTTCATTCGATAAATCTTGCTTACTTAACCATTAATTAATTACAAATCTATTAATTAATTATCCTCTAATTATTCATTTCAATTAATCATCCTTGATTAATTATCTTTTAATTACATTCAAGTAATTAGCCTTTAATTAATTTCATAAATTAATTATCTTTAACCATTTACAGTAATTAACCATTAATTACTTTATTAGTTAATTAACTATAATTAATTACATTAATCCTTAATTAATTACATTAATTAATTACTTCATTGATTAATTATTCCTTAATTAATCAACCCTTAATTACATCATTGATTACAATAATTAACGATCCCTTAATTACTTCTCTAATTAATTATTAATCATACTTAATAATTAATCTTTATTCATTAATCAACCTTGATTAATCATAATAGTAATTAATTATCCTTAATTACTTCATTAAATAAATTAATTACTCCTTAATTAAATACATTTAATAATTAATCTTTACTTAATTATATTTATTAATCACCCTTAATTAATCTCATCCAGTAACTAATTACCCATAATTAATTACATCACTTAACTATCTTTAAATAACTTTATTAATCAATTCTTAAATTAATTATACTAAGTAATTAATTATTAATTACTTTCACTAAGTAATTATCCTTCAAATTAATTACACCAAGTAATTAATCCCAAATCTCATCCATTAATTAATCATCCTTCAATTAATTACACAAACTAATTAACCCAAATTACTTCCATACTTCAATTAATTACATCCAGTAATTACCCATCTTAATTACTTTACTAAGTAATTATTCTTCATTAATTAAATTAAGTAATTATACTTAAAAAATCATCCAATGATTATCTTAAATTCATTAAACTTAATTAATTATCTTAAACTAATCACATTACTTTAATTAATTACATTGAGAAATTAATTCCTTTAATTACTTTCATTAAGTAATTATACTTAAACAATTCCATAAATGATTATCCTTAATTAATTAATTATATATAATTAATTATTAATGTTAATCACATTAATTAATTTTTAATAATTCCAAGTTAATGATCTTCATTAACTATTAACAATTCTTTAATTACGTCTCTTAAGTAACTAAACTTAGATTAATCATTATTAATTACAAATTAATTAATCTTTAATAACCAATTAATTAATCTCTAATTATTTAATTAATTAAGTGCTTAACTGTAACTTAATTAATCCTTAATCACTTGATTAATTAATTTCTAATCATTAATTAAAAATGTTAACTTATCTAATTAATGATCCTTAATTAATTATTCCTTCATTAATTAACTTAAATTCTTAATTACTTATTTAAATAATTCTTAATTAATTAAATTACACCCTTAATTACTTAACTAATTAATGCTAAATCATTATTTGATTAAATTAATTAAATAATCATTACTTTCCTTATTTATTTAATAAATCACATGTTTGCGCCAAAATTGGTCACAAACACCCAAAGTCGTGAAAGCACCCGTTTACGTACTCAAATCAATAATGATTAACACAGAACTCAGCAACAATCAATATATAATTCAGCTCTAATCAACAAATCACAGTAATTCACGAACAACAATCACAAACACAGGATTTATAGTGGTTCGGCGTTCGCGCCTACGTCCACTTTGAAGGTTTTCTCTTTATTGCTTTGCTTGATTAAATCGATTACAATGGATTACAGCTGACAATTGCTTTGAAATCTGAATACAACAGCGATTCTGATAGTTAAACTGGAATCCGGCAGAGTCTTGGCGTTCAATGGCGGAAAGCTTTACTTTTCTGAAGGCTTCAGGGTGCTATTTATAGGCGTTGGAGGCCCAGATCTTGCTGAAACTTCGTGAGACTCCTTCTGGCACGTGAGTGGGCCCACGCGACCGACCCCACCAAGTTTCGTCTCGATCTGACATCGGTTCGAAGTGATTTCGAACCCATCAACAAATGGTCCAATCGAGCTGAAACTTGGCAGGAACAATCTTTACCTCATATGGAAGCTACTGTGAAAATTTGGTTGCATTTGGATTTGTGGTTTAGGAGGTATGATCGGTTCGAAATGGAGATTTCTTGGTTAGCTGTGTGTTTCGAACCGATCATTTCGAAACCAGGGGCTCGAACCCATGTACGCACGTGTTTCTGCAGTGACGTGGCGCGCACTCCACGCGTCGATCCAGATTTATCTCCGAGTTGACCGCTTCGAATCCATGGATTTCGCTGACTTCGTATCGATGACCGTTGTGTGCTTGAATCAACCAACTACATGGCTTTCGTGTGTCTAGTTCGAACCGAGGGGAGGGAGCTTCCTTCGTATCGATACTGGATACGAAATGAAGCTCCGCGATGGATTCGAAGGTTCATCGGTTCGAACTAAGCACCGGCGTGGATGTTTCGACGCTCATCGATACGAAGATGCAACCTAATAATGGACTGATGGATTCGAACGCAATCAATTCGAAGTTAACTGTGGCCGATGGGTTCGAACATAGCAGGGGGTGATGTGTTCGAAGCAATAGGTGGGTTCGAAATGGATGGTTTCAAAGCCACGGGTTCGAAGTAGATGGGTTCGAACATCGCCTGGGTTCGAAGGAAGGCTTTAGGATGGTTTCGAACCAGATGGGTTCGAAGCGGAGGGTTTCGAGGCTGGGTACTAGCTGATGGGTTCGAACACCATGGGTTCGAAGGCAAGGGCACGGATGGTTTCGAATAGGATGGGTTCGAACTTCATGGTTTCGAACCAGACAACGAATACTTCTCTTCACACTGAACCCATCATATCTTGAGCATACGAACTCGGATTGACTTGAAACTTGAAATGATGGCTCCTACAACCTTTCTTGTCGTGTCCTATCAATCGTGGCCTGATCCGGATTCGGGCAAAATTCATCGATATCCATAGCTAAGTGATGTATAACCAATCTCTAAGACGGACTGTTTCCCGTTTTCGACCAATCTTTTGATATCACGGCTTTGCCAAAAAGCGGGATAACACTTTGCCTCCCAAAACATGCCTTGCTGTAGGAAGGTGTGTTTTGCAATGCCTTGAATTGGATGTTCGTATCCGATTATCAACCTGCAAAGAACTCAATAGTTTCATGTGGCCTCAAATGACGATCGTTCGAGATCGAGCTAATTGGGATGAAGCGCGGCCGTTCGTGGTCAAGCGCTTAACTTCAAATGACGATCGTTCGCGATCGAGTCATTTGAGGTGAAGTGCGACCGTGCGCGGTCTAGCGTACAAATTCATGCTTCGATCGTTCGGGATCGTATGCTGCTTGAAGTGAATCGGGACCGTTCGCGGTCCGTGCCGTTCGTGGCATAAGATGGAATAGGACCGTTCGCGGTCGATGCCGTTCGCGGCGAATGATGAGATGGGACCGTTCGCGGTCGACTGCCGTTCGTGGCAAATGATGATCGTTCGCGACCAAGTGCCGTTCAAGGCGAATGGTGACCGTTCGAGGTCGGATTTCATAATCAGTGAGCCATGACCGTTCGCGATCGATGGCGTTCGAGGCAGGAAGTGATCGTTCGCGATCGTGTGCCGTTCGAGGCAAATCTGTGACCGTTCGCGGTCTGTGCCGTTCAAGGCAGAAAGTGATCGTTCGCGATCGTGTGCCGTTCGAGGCGAATTCGTGACCGTTCGTGGTCGGATGTCGGACCTCAAGTGACGACCGTTCGCGATCAAGCCATTGAGGTAAGGTGAGTTATGACTGTTCGAAGTCGGGTGCCGTTCGAGGCGGATTGTGTGTGTGCCCGGGAGGGCTTGGTGTTATCGATGCCAGGGTCACGTTCGGGTGAGATCCCGGATCGTTTGTCAGGGCGGTTCATCGCCATCTCAGAGCATGCCTAAGGATCGTTCGCGATCCCGTACATGTGTAAGTAGCTTAACCATTCCAGAGTTATCAGAATCAAATATCTATTACACGGATGAGCTTCAAAAACAATTGTCCAAACAAACAGAGTCTAAATGTTCAAATTAAAGCGAAATGAAAGTAAAGCATGGATGTCAAAGTGTAAGTTCCCACTACGAAACGGTTGATGATCACTCAGAGCATGCCTGGAGATCGTTCGCGATCTCGCGCATGTGTAAATGATTTAATTGCGGTAGTGGAAGCTTACAACTTGTTCATCGTTATCTTACTCAATTGATAACCATACGGTGCCTTGATTCGGGGTCGCCCCTAGCTGATGTGGACGGTGGTCGTTCTGGTTCCGCCACAGGGGCTCGTCTCCTTACATATTGAAGTAGCATACCGTTCCTGATATGCCCTTCCACCTCGTCCTTCAGGTGCCTACAATCATTAGTGTTATGACCATTTAATTCATGGAATACACAGAACTTATCTGATTTCCTTTCGTCGGAAGTAGGATCCCTTCGCATTGGCCTACGATACGGAATCTGTTCTTTGGTATCCTGATAAATTCGTTCCAGGCTCTCGTTCAACTCAGCGTAGGTGGTGAATCGCGGCTCCCTCCGTTGCCGCTTTGATCTGTCTCTGTCATTCTCAATCTTTCTTTTACCTTTATCCGAATCTTTTTTAAGAGGCTTTTCGTCTCTAAATGCTAAAATTTCTATCCCATCTCCTTCTTCTCTCTCAGCATTCGCATCTTCTAATCGTAAGAACTTTTCTGCTTCATGATAGAATTCCTCCAGATCAATGGGTGGATCTTTAGTCAATGAATTCTTGAATTCTGTGCCGTCAGCTATTCCGGACACAGCTGCCATTACCACCATGGACGGATCCGCTCTATCCACTGAAGCTGCTGCTGCATTAAATCGTGCTAAATAACTTCTCAAGGTCTCTCCGGCTTTTTGCTTTAGGGTTGCCAGAGTCATCACGTTCTTGGGTCTCGTAATATGGACCCTGAATTGCCTCATAAATCTCTCTACTAAACCATTCCAAGTTCCGATGGATCCGTTCTCCAACTGTCTAAACCATAGTGCAGCGATATCTGTCAAGTATAATGGAAAACACCGGGCCATAACCTCCTCCGATGCCCCCAGTACTTCCATATGCCTCATATATTTTGTCAGGTGGACCGTGGGGTCCGCTCTCCCGTCATACATATCCAATGATGGTAGTTTGAAATCAGGCGGGTTCCTAGCTTGCCTGATTGCTGAAGTAAAAGGACTTCTATTGACATCTTCCAAATCTTTGTTCACCATACCGCCTCTCAAAGCTCTTCTAACTATCTCTGCTAATCGGTTATTGTCTCCGAGATGTAATCCTTGTTCACTACTTCCAACCTGCCCCCCGAGTTCACGAGGTAACTCCGGGATCTGCCCCCTTGACTGAGCGTTCACTCCTCTACTACTCCTAGGTTGCGCAGATCCTTCTCTTTCTCTTTCCAAGATTGGGTCAACATTCTCCATATGTGTGCCCCCTAGCTCTGGTGCTACGCCGGACGGTCCCGCTCCGTTCTGGACTCCATTGGCTTCCCTATTTTGTGCTCCAAGCTGTCCTATCTGTTGGAATAAACTCTGGATCATTTCCTCTTGCCTCTTCATCATAGTTTCCATCTCGTCCCTAGTAATGTATATCGATGGTTGATTTGCTCCTGAGGAAGCCTCTTGGCTTCCTTGTGGCTCACTCCTCTCAGTCCTTGGCCTCCTACTCGATTGTCTTGCCATAATTCGTAGATCTGAACTCCTGAATTTTCAAATTCAACTTCTTCCTGAGTTCAATTCTCAGTGAAAGCACCAAAATGTTTGCGCCAAAATTGGTCACAAACACCCAAAGTCGTGAAAGCACCCGTTTACGTACTCAAATCAATAATGATTAACACAGAACTCAGCAACAATCAATATATAATTCAGCTCTAATCAACAAATCACAGTAATTCACGAACAACAATCACAAACACAGGATTTATAGTGGTTCGGCGTTCGCGCCTACGTCCACTTTGAAGGTTTTCTCTTTATTGCTTTGCTTGATTAAATCGATTACAATGGATTACAGCTGACAATTGCTTTGAAATCTGAATACAACAGCGATTCTGATAGTTAAACTGGAATCCGGCAGAGTCTTGGCGTTCAATGGCGGAAAGCTTTACTTTTCTGAAGGCTTCAGGGTGCTATTTATAGGCGTTGGAGGCCCAGATCTTGCTGAAACTTCGTGAGACTCCTTCTGGCACGTGAGTGAGCCCACGCGACCGACCCCACCAAGTTTCATCTCGATCTGACATCGGTTCGAAGTGATTTCGAACCCATCAACAAATGGTCCAATCGAGCTGAAACTTGGCAGGAACAATCTTTACCTCATATGGAAGCTACTGTGAAAATTTGGTTGCATATGGATTTGTGGTTTAGGAGGTATGATCGGTTCGAAATGGAGATTTCTTGGTTAGCTGTGTGTTTCGAACCGATCATTTCGAAACCAGGGGCTCGAACCCATGTACGCACGTGTTTCTGCAGTGACGTGGCGCGCACTCCACGCGTCGATCCAGATTTATCTCCGAGTTGACCGCTTCGAATCCATGGATTTCGCTGACTTCGTATCGATGACCGTTGTGTGCTTGAATCAACCAACTACATGGCTTTCGTGTGTCTAGTTCGAACCGAGGGGAGGGAGCTTCCTTCGTATCGATACTGGATACGAAATGAAGCTCCGCGATGGATTCGAAGGTTCATCGGTTCGAACTAAGCACCGGCGTGGATGTTTCGACGCTCATCGATACGAAAATGCAACCTAATAATGGACTGATGGATTCGAACGCAATCAATTCGAAGTTAACTGTGGCCGATGGGTTCGAACATAGCAGGGGGTGATGTGTTCGAAGCAATAGGTGGGTTCGAAATGGATGGTTTCAAAGCCACGGGTTCGAAGTAGATGGGTTCAAACATCGCCTGGGTTCGAAGGAAGGCTTTAGGACGGTTTCGAACCAGATGGGTTCGAAGCGGAGGGTTTCGAGGCTGGGTACTAGCTGATGGGTTCGAACACCATGGGTTCGAAGGCAAGGGCACGGATGGTTTCGAATAGGATGGGTTCGAACTTCATGGTTTCGAACCAGACAACGAATACTTCTCTTCACACTGAACCCATCATATCTTGAGCATACGAACTCGGATTGACTTGAAACTTGAAATGATGGCTCCTACAACCTTTCTTGTCGTGTCCTATCAATCGTGGCCTGATCCGGACTCGGGCAAAATTCATCGATATCCATAGCTAAGTGATGTATAACCAATCTCTAAGACGGACCGTTTCCCGTTTTCGACCAATCTTTTGATATCACGGCTTTGCCAAAAAGCGGGATAACATCACACATCATTAAATCTTAATTTACTTTAAGATAAAACATTTTCTTATTTGTTGGAGGCGTTTCCAAGCAATGCCGAACCATTCCCTCTTCAAGCATTTCCGGTCCAAGCTCCACTCCCAAGCAATGCCGAACCATCCCCTCTCCAAGCAATGCCGAACCATTCCCTCTCCAAGCATTGCCGGTCCAAGCTCCACTCCCAAGCCATGCTGAACCATCCCCTCTCCAAGCATTGCCGGTCCAAACTCCACTTCCATGCATAGCCGGACCAGAGTGCTACCGAACCAGCTACCTCCTTCCACTGCCGAACCAGAAGCAAGGTAGGCCACGACCGGATCACTCTCCACCGGAAAGTGCTACCGGACCAAGGCGTTCTGGACCAACACTTCCAGGCTAGATTGCATCAGCCCAGGCCCACCAGCACCTATATACATCCAAGACCCTTGCCCCCAACCTCACTCTATAAATAAAGGGGCAGGGGTACAACAATGTCAGACAAGTTTGAGAGCTCAAGCACGGATAGAACTTTCAAACAACTTTCAGATACTTGTAATCTGAACAGAAAAGGAGAATAATATATAAAGTGGACGTAGGCACATTCTGGCCGAACCACTATAAATCTGTGTGTCTTTTACAGTTTAGCCCATCTATTTTATATATTTGCATAAATCACCCAAATCATTAAGAAAAACATATAATCAACTAAATCATACGACTTGGAAGTGTTTGCCCATTTTTTGTGCAAACATTTTTGGTGCTTTCATTGAGAGCTCGAGTTAGAAGCTTCAGCTTCTTCCCCTCAGCCTTCTTCCTAACAGCTTCGCTCATTGCTTGGAAAACATGCCTCCCAGGTAGAAGAAAGATGTTAACAAAGTAAAAAACATCGTGACTAGCAGTATTCCGGATCCAGTAATCACAGATCAAGGGAATCGTTCTGTTCCAACAGCAAATGGAAATCAGGCAAATCCGACAGCGCCCGCCACGGAGAAACCAATTACTAGGGCAGATCTGGACAGGGTTGTGGCTGAAGTAACTAACCGCTTCATGTCGCAACAAGAAGCCTTGGTGAACCAAGTCATGTTACGCTTAAGGGATGCTGAAGAATCCAACCGCAACACCGAATCATGGGGCGAGTCCCAGTCTGGAGGGTCTGGGAGGCGACAAAGATCTTTCTTCTTCGAAGAGGCTAACAACAGAAACCGCAATGGTAGGAACCGAGCCCAGACTCAGCCCGAATTCCGACCCGAGGAAACGCTTGGAACCGAAACCAACGGGGGAGGTACCAGGCAGAGATCGGATATGGTTGAGCCTGTCATGCTACCTAACCTTAGAAACACCAATGGACGGGGCCGAGCTGGAGCCCAGCCCGAAGTTGGACCCGAGGGAATGCTTAGAACGGAGCCCAGCAGGGGAAGATCGAGGCAAGTGCCAACTGTGACTGACCCCAGCATGCTCCCAGAAGACCGAAGACAACCACCGGAAAATGATTGGTCATCTGGATAAAGTCAATCCCGTAGAGAAGAACCAAAATCATTTCTAACTGCTCCAAACTCTGATGAAAGGATGGCGCGATTGTTCAGAGAGTGCATCCGACGGGATCAAAGTGATCGAGGGATAGGCGCTAGGGTAACCAGCCCCTTCACCCGCAATATCGAATTTTCCATCACCCCCCGAGAATGGAAAATGCCAACAACGGAGCCTTACAAGGGAACCTCTGACCCCGTCGTACACTTACAGAGATACACACAGCATATGCTCATGAGCGGAGCGACAGAAGGAGCGTTGTGTAAATGCTTTCCACTTTTCTTGGCCGATCTAGCTACCTCTTGGTTCTGCCATCTACCCCAAGGATCCATCAGCTCATGGGAAATGTTGAAAGAAAAATTCATCAGCCAATTCCGCGTTCATGTGGAACAACCCAAGGACGCTTACTCCTTATCCAATATCAAACAAAAGCCCGGAGAAACAGTGCAACAATATCTAACCCGATTCAATGCCGCAGCAGCCGCAGTCCAGGATGCCGATGAGAAACTTATCCTAATGGCTCTCTGCAGTGGTGTGCATCCGGATACTAAATTTGCTAGGAGACTAACAAAAGAAAAGCCAGCTACCTTACCTGATTTCTTCCATGAAGCCGGAAAATATATGAGACTTGAAAACGCTGCCATTGAAAGGCAGACAGGGCAACAAACTAAGGCAGCTCATGGCAACGCACCCGCAGTAGCAATGGACGTTCGAAGAAATGACTCTAGAGATAGTGCTGGGGGCAGGAAGGGAGAAAAGCGTTTATATAGGGCAGGACCGAGATTTGACTCTTACACTCCTTTGAATGAAACAATCGAAAACATCTTCTTGGCCACCCAAGACGAGGTTAGATGCAAGCGCCCCCCACACAAGAAGGAATCAGACAACGCAGTTAAGTCTGGAAAGTTCTGCCGCTTCCACGAATCTCATGGGCATGACACAAATGAATGCCATCATCTTAGGGACTTAATTAAAGAGCACATCAGAAGGAAGAGGCTGGAGCACTATGTGAAAGGTCAGAACAAGACTTCAACTCCTGTCAATGAGAAACCAGGGCCGCCCCTCCCAGAAGTAGGCGGAGGAAATCGCAACACCAGCAGCTCTAATAAAGAGATCGCCGACAGAAGCTGGGCAGAGATGGAAAGATATGGTAAGTCACTTAGGAACAATGAAGGCTACGTTAATTCTGTTATGGAAGAACGCCACCCGAAACGAAAAGAGGATGATGGCATCACATTCAGTGGTCGTGATCTAGAGGGAAGGCAGTACCCTCACATGGATCCTACGGTCATCTCTGCCTGGTTCGGTTCGGCCAAAGTTTCCCGAATTCTAGTAGACACTGGCAGCTCAGTAAATATCCTATTTAAGCATGCTTTCGACAAAATGAAGCTGTCAATGAAGGATATGTCTCCCTGCAACAAACCACAACATGGTTTCATGGGGGGATGCGAAGATGCCCCTCGGGCAACTGGACCTCTTTGTCGAAATAGGAAGTCGTCCCCGCTCCGTTGTGCGGAAACAAACATTTGTGCTGATAGAACCACTCGGCCTACAATGCCTTTTTAGGAAGACCGGCCTTGTTTGACTTCCAAATTGTCTTGGCCCCATGGTGCCTGAAGATGAAATTTCCAACAGACAATGGAATAGGGGAGGTAGAGGGAGATCAAGACGCTGCTCGAGACTGCTATGTAACTGAGCTTTGCAATAACTGCCAAAAGGATAGGGGGAAGGATGCAGAGACTTCTCTCTGCAAGAAAAACTTGGAAGCATAGAAACTAAAGAAAGCCCCTCCTCTTCGATATACCAGTGATCCTTTCAATGAATTAGACCCCAGGGACAAAGAGGAGGAGGCCACCGCCGAGCCTGCAGAGGCTATGGAATTTGTATCTATAGACAAACATGACCCAAGTAGACTGCTGAGAGTCGGGTCTCAGTTAAGAGCGGAATTGAAGGATCAACTCGTCGATTTTCTTCGCCACAACTTGGATGTATTTGCATGGACGCACGCTGACATGACTGGAATCTCCCCAGACGTAGCATTCCACGTACTAAACATCGATCCTGCCAAGGTACCGGTAAAACAGAAAAAGAGAAGCATGGAGGCAGAACGATCAGCATCCCTCGATGAAGAAGTAAAGAACCTACTTGCCAATAACTTCATCCGAGAGGCCATCTACCCAGAGTGGATCGCCAACCCGGTACTAGTAAAGAAGGCTAATGGGAAGTGGCTAACGTGTATTGACTTCTCCAACTTAAATGATGCTTGCCCAAAGGATTGCTTCCCACTCCCCCGAATCGATCAACTTGTAGAAAGCACAGCCGGGCACGAACTCTTGTCTTTTATGGACGCATACTCAGGATATAACCAAATTCCTATGCATGCCCCCGATCAAGACCATACTAGTTTCATCACTGACTGGGGATTGTACTGCTATAGAGTAATGCCTTTTGGACTTAAAAAGGCCGGAGTTACTTACCAGCGCCTCGTCAACAATATGTTTACGGAACTAATAGGATGAACCATTGAAGTTTATATGGACGACATGCTAGTAAAGTCAAGAAAAGCCAACGATCAATAAGCCACCTGGACGAGATGTTTCAAGTACTTCATCGATATGGAATGAAGCTGAATCCTCTAAAGTGCTCATTTGGAGTATCATCGGGAAAGTTCTTAGGATTCATCGTCCATGCCAGAGGAATTGAAGAGAACCCTGAACAAGTCCGAGCGCTGAAGGAAATCAAGATACCTTCCACTCGAAGAGAAATGAAAAGCCTAAATGGGAAAGTGGCCGCCCTGAGCAGATTCATCTCTAAAGCGACCGACAAGTGTGTCCCTTTCTTCGAAGCTATAAAGAAAGACAAGGAAAGTTCGAATGGACTAACGAATGCGTAATGGCCTTCCACAACCTAATCGAACACCTACAGAGACCACCAGTACTCTCAACTCCAAATGAAGGCGAAGAGCTATACCTATACATTGCTGTGTCATCTCATGCTCTAAGCGCCGCTTTGATAAGAGAAGACAACCGCACGCAGCGGCCAGTGTACTTTGTAAGCAAGAGGTTCACGGGGGCAGAAGCCAGATATCCTAAACTTGAGAAGTTAGCATATTGTTTACTAATCACATCACGGAAATTGCGACACTATTTCCAATCCCATTGCATCAGAGTTCTAACCGATCAACCGCTAAGGCAGGTACTCCATCGTCCCGACACCTCCGGGAGATTGCTTAAATGGTGCATTGAGCTAAGTCAATATGATCTCACCTACCATCCCCGCACCGCCATCAAAGGGCAAGCCCTGGCCGATTTCATTGTCGAATTCACTACCAACGAAGGTAAGGAGCAATTTGAAATAACAGGAGATATCAAGTGGAATCTCTTTGTAGATGGAGCATCGAACGAACAGGGCTCGGGGGCCGATATTGTGCTAATAACCCCTAGGGAAGGAAGCTGCACTATGCCCTAAGGTTGGAATTCTCCGCCACCAACAACGACGCAAAATATGAAGCAGTAATAGCCGGATTAGAACTTGCCTTAGAAATTGGAGTCAGTTCTTTATGTCTTCATAGTGATTCTCAACTTATCGTAAACCAAGTAGTAGGAGAGTTTCAGACTCGGGGAGAACGACTCACAGCATATCTAAAGAAGACCAAGCTGCTGCTGGATCAATTGGATCACTATTTAATCAAACACATTCCTCGAGAAGAGAATCAAGAGGCCGACGAACTGGCAAAGCAAGCTAGCATGAAGAACAGCACCATTTCCGGAACAGTAACCATCTCGAAACAACTATCCCCAAGTTTCGAACAAGAAAATCTGATAGCTGCAATCGAAGAAGAAACTTGGATGACTCCTATCCGGAAATACTTACAAGATGGCACACTGCCCCACGAGTATAACGAAGTTAAGAAAATCTTGAGGAAAGTTCCCACTACACAATACAAGAAGGCATCCTCTATCGGCGCGGCTTATCTAACCCCTTATTAAGGTGTGTCACTGAAAGGGAAGCCAAGGAAATCTTATCCAACATCCATCAAGGGTGCTGCGGAGATCACACTGGCGGGAAGACTCTGGCGAAGAAGACACTCCGATATGGATACTACTGGCCCATTTTAAATAAAGACGCCTTAGACTTCGTCAAAAGATGCGACAGATGTCAGAAATTTGCTAAAAATCCTCGATTACCAACAAATGAGATTACTCAGATGACCAGCCCTTGGCCCTTTGCAGTATGGGGAATCGACTTGATTGGCGAACTGCCAATGGGCCGAGGCGGAGCCAAATATGCTATAGTGGCAGTGGACTATTTCACTAAATGGGTGGAGGCGGAACCTCTAAATAAAATATTTTCGACAAAAGTTATTAACTTCTTGATCAAAAATGTTCTATGCAGGTACGAGATTCCACTCAAAATCCTATCGGACAATGGACTTCAGTTTGACAGCGAGGAGTTCACCAACTGGTGCCAAGAGCACGGAATTCACAAAAGCTTCTCATCTGTGGCTTATCCCCAGGCAAATGGATAAGTCGAAGCTGTCAACAAAAATTTTAAAGCTCTAATCAAGAAGAAGCTTGAAAAGTCAAAAAGCGCTTGGGTGGATGAACTTCCTACGGCACTTTGGGCCTACCGCACGTCTTTCAAAACATCAACAGGGCATACTCCTTTCTCTTTGGCATACGGATCGGAAGCCATGCTCCCAGTTGAGACTGTAGTTCCATCCCACCGTAGGATCCACCACAACCCAGAAGAGAACGAAGAACTCCTCCACATGTCTTTGGATCTAATCGAAGAAAGAAGAAATGATGCAGCACTCAAAGCAGCAGCTCACAAGCAAAAGGTGGCAGCACAATACAAATCCAAAGTCAAGCACCGCAGCTTACAAGAAAGAGATCTTGTCATCAGGCGAATCTTCCCGCGCCCCAGGGCGCTAGATCCAATCTTGGATGGACCTTATGTAATTCATAAAGATCTTCACAACGGAGCTTATATTTTGTCAACAATGGACGGAGAGGTGTTCCAAAGGGCATGGAACATCCGACACCTTCGTCGATACTTTTCTTAACTTGTACTGTCCATATGAAGTGAATTAACAAAGAGAATCAGTGGACGTAGGCATTTTCGTGCCGAACCACTTTAAAAATCTTGTCTCTTTTTTAACTTGTTCCTTTATATCTTGGCTGCTTGTTGACTTTATCCTTTTTTGTTGAACAAAATCCTGTGACACATCATGACACACTTCACCTGGAGAAGACCTAACAGGTACTATACGAATCTATGCCCTTGCCAATGAGACACTTTTGCTCCAGCATCCCTCTGCTGCGGGTTAACTCATTGCTCACGATGGCCCAAAAAGCCAACTGTAATGAGCCGAGTATAAGCCACCGAGGAGGCCGAAAATAGCCTAGGCAGCTCATTACGGCGTTCGGCTCGTCGGCAACCGTGAACCGATTATAAGCCCCAACATAAGATGTGGCCAGCAAGGGGCAGTTCACAGTAGACGATCGGCACCCGCGCTAGCCGGCCACGATAAATCGAATAATACCCACGATTACGGGCCTAATGGCCCGAGTAGTTACTGTGCGCGATCTCGACTCCGATGTGTCTTAAGTACGGCTGTGGTAAAAAAGAAAACTCCCCGCGGAGGCATAAGATGGGTGACAAATGTCTCCAAGACCCACAGCTAGGGAAAGTGACTACAAAACCCGTTTTCCACGACCTTAAGCACATCGAAGGCCTTCCGTGATTGGAAGTTTTACTATTTCTTATATTTCCATTTTATTTATAAAAAATTTCCTCCTATTCTCTATAACGATCACTAAAGTATAGGACACAAAATAGGAAACACTCGCTAATGGGAATAAGAACTCACAGCTGAATGGCAAGTCACTCAGCTGCATTCGAATAGACAAGGCATTCAAAGCTACCGTCTACAGCAAAAACTTGATGGGCGGTACTTTCTTCTCTTGTACATATATATGCAACTGTAATTTATTCACACATCACACTAACATTGCAAGACATGGAATTATATTTTAAGCAAGGACTTAGCATCAAGCACAATTGAATTACTAGCACATGCACAGCTATATTTTATGCAACACATCGAAATAACAACAGCATTCAAACATGACAAAATCAGCTTATGTTATAAAGTTACACGCCAAAAATCAGGTTGTTCGTTACATAATTACAGCCCGAAAATTACATTAATGTTTTAAGACTAACATAGACAGCAAACGTCAAATAAGCTGAAAAAATATCCAAATCAAGCCAAGGAGCCGACTGCATCAGGGCCTCGCTTCTATCCTACTGGTCCTCCGAGGTCTACTTAACCGCCGAATCAGAGCTCCCGGCATGCTGACCAGAGGTAGTTGGAGCTTCAAAGGTCCCACCTGTCCAATTCAGGAGACGAATTCATTAAATAAGCAATAAGCAACCAAGCTATGAAAAGGCTAAAAGGGAAGACTTACCAACATCCGTTCCTTGATCGTCATCTCCCAATTGCATGCCTACCTCCTCGGAAGCAAGCAGCCGCATGCCCTCCTTCACCGCCACTTTCTCTTCCTTTGTAAACTGGGCCATAACCACATCCATCCTGAAGGCCATACCACCCTCCTTATCCGCATCAGCCTTGGCCTCTTCCAGAGCCCGAAGATAAATCCTGGCCATGATCCGGAGATAGTCATCCATCCAGGATAAGTTGCCCTGCTTCCAAGTACGGAAATACGTATCCTGGAGCATCTCATCCATCATCCCCTCGTTTTCCTCAAACTCCCTCATCCGGGCTTCAGAAGCCAACAGCTTTGCAACGGCAGCATCCCTCTCCGATCGGTATCGCGAGCGGTCAGCCTGAAGGGATCTCCTCATCACCTCCATCTCCTCCTTCAGCTTGGCTTGAGCAAGCTCCGCGGCTTAAAACTTCCCGGATAACTCCTCTACCCGCTCGAGGTCCGCCTTCCGAACATCATCTACCGTTGCAATGGCCATATCGATTTGTTCCTTGCAGATGGCCTCCATTTTTCGCAGCTCGGCTCTGCTAGCCTCTTCCATGGTTTTCTTCAGCCGTTTGCTGGTAGCCTCGTGCTAAGAGATCTGGATGGCCTGATCGGCGAGTTGCTTAGCCTGGTCGGCAACCACTAGCCGCAATCTTATGTTGGCACTCCCAATTTCCTCCCTGGCCTTGACCAGTCGGGCGTGATGCCCCATCAACTTCCTAGTCTCCTCAGCAACCCGATTGATATTTGCCTTGGCTTCATCCCCTATAGTTACAATCCGAGTAGTAAGCAAATCAAGATCCAGGGACTTGGCCTCATCAAGCACCCTTACCATAGTATTGCGAGGGAGAAGGTGCTCACCAGTAACCTCGTCAAAAGAAATATCATGAGAACTCGGGTCCAGATCTGGATGACCCGCAAATGGATTACGAGCCAAGCCGGGACGATCAATATGAGTACCGGTAGGATTCTCTGATGGATGCGGAGAGGGTATGAACTCAGTATCCTCCCCCATGATATCATGAACAGGCTGGGTTGGAGGCTGAGGACCAGGTGAAGGTTCGAATAAGGAGCGCCTCCTCCTTTTCTTTTGAATATCCTCTTCAATAACTCCGAGAAGAGGACGATAGCCGATTACGTCCCCGGAACGATTGGTCGGAGGCTTTGGTTTAGCGAAAGCTTTGAGAAGTTTGAATTGTTCGAGGCGGTGCCGAATGTCTGATGTCTTGGCCGCCTTACCCGTTCCTGAAATCCAAACCAAGTGTTACAAGCACGCATGGGACTATAATCCAAGAAACATGTGAAGTTAAAAGAGGAGTCAAAAATTCACCTTGAACCGCCAGAGTTGCCCTAGCTGAAATGCTCTCAGAAGATGGACCGGCACCAGTCCCGGCCTTATCAGTTTCCTTTGGCTTCTCCACCAAGGCCGATCCTTCCTCCAACCCCTCGAAAGCATGGTGGAAATCACCATCTGTCCACTCTTGGATCTTCCCCGCTTGCCCAGAAGACAAAGCCCCGGCACCATCACCGCTCTGTCCTTCGCCACCATCACCACCATCACCTTCTCCATCACCTCCGCTCTCCTCCTCGCCTCTTCCCTCCTCTACACTTTCCTCCTTCGGAACATCGGGACATGTGCTAGGGGAGGGTCCATCGGATTTCTTGAGCTTCTTTCCCCCGAAGACTGGAGGGATTGAGAAGGGTTTCCACTTATTGCGCTTTGTCATGGCCCCTCCTTTGGCTTTGGCAGCCCTTTCCTCGGCTGTGTCTCTCTGCTTGACCACGGACTGACGTGGTAAAATCAAGTTGTCCTGCAGAAGAGTGGAATTC
The DNA here is from genome assembly GCA_030765085.1 of Allium cepa. Classification (NCBI taxonomy): domain Eukaryota; kingdom Viridiplantae; phylum Streptophyta; class Magnoliopsida; order Asparagales; family Amaryllidaceae; genus Allium; species Allium cepa. Next base: position 117,200,586 of record CM060940.1, on the reverse strand, counting down.
CTGATCAGGTAAGAAGCTGACCTCTCCCTTCCCGAAATGGCTTCTATCTCCGCAGCCATCTGAACCAAGCGATCATTCTCCACGACCGCAAAGCCACCTGTCGCTAGCAAGAAATAAGAACACATAAGAAGAAGCATTTCAGTCAGAACGGAAATTAAAAATAAGCTTTAACTTACAGCCGGAGGTGAAGCGACGGATAGAAACAGAGTCGTCCTTGACAAAAAACCATTCTTTCTTGAACATGCTGAACTTCGAATATAAGTCCAGGACCGGTTTGAAGGACACAGCCGATTCCAAGCTGATGTATGGAGACCCTTTCTTGTAGCCCCTCAAGTTGTACAAATATCGGATCTCCTGGTTGGAAGGAGGGCGCCCGTATTTTCGCTAGAAAATGACAAATACGCTCACCAAGATAGCGTAAGAGTTGAGCTGAAGCTGGAAAGGGGCCACCTTTAGGTAGGTGATGAAGCTGACTATCTAAGCATTGATCGGGGGAATGGCCCCGCACATACAGTGGTACCTGCATAAGCAAAATATCCTTCAGAGGGATCATAAGGCATGACTCCATTCCCTGGCAGCACCATGAGTGCTCTATTAATCCCGAAAGAACGAGATATAACATCAAGCTGCTCCTCTTTGAGGGAGCTAGGAAAGCAGTCAGGAGGAGAGTTCAAGAGCTCCTGGGGGCCATATCCATCCACTAGTGAACTCGGGGTGGGTCCCTGTCGTCCCGGTCCTGGCTGGGCTGGAGGCACAACGAGGGACTCTCTTCTGTCCATAGATTTCCTCTTATCTGATCGAGTTTCCACTTTGTCAGACATATATCTGCAACTCAAGAAAGTACACCGTTAAAACGAAAGGTATAAACATGCAAGTATATGTAGTCCGGAATTTCACTTGTAATTCAAACATAAAAATTCAAGTATATAAGGTCCATTCGGCACTCAAATCCCCAAGTTTCATTCGACAATTCAAAAATGAAAGCTCATTCGGTATTCGAACCCCATGTCCCATTCGGTAGTCTAGCCATAAAAGTTCATTCGGCAAAAACAAACTCACCTGGTTCGGCGGTTAAGTATGATTCGGTGCTCGGTTGATTCGGCTGTTTGGAACAGTCAAGTTTGGTTCGGCACTCAGTTGATTCGGCTATCTCACTCGGTAGGGAATAACGAAAGCATGACGCCCATACGTATAGGCAAATGGGAGCGACCGGACCACTGGTTCGGCACCCAAGGCCGGATGAGCATGCCGGATGAGAATGTCCAAGCTAAAACAAAGCGCGGCATATGCTGGCACATGCCCCACTTTGGGGGGCAAATGTTGGAGGCGTTTTCAAGCAATACCGAACCATTCCCTCTCCAAAGATTGCCGGTCCAAGCTCCACTCCCAAGCAATGCCGAACCATCCCCTCTCCAAGCAATGCCGAACCATTCCCTCTCCAAGCATTGCCGGTCCAAGCTCCACTTCCAAGCCATGTCGAACCATCCCCTCTCCAAGCATTACCGGTCCAAACTCCACTTCCATGCATAGCCGGACTAGAGTGCTACCGAACCAGCTACCTCCTTCCACTGCCAAACCAGAAGCAAGGTAGGCCACGACCGGATCACTCTACACCGGACTAAGTGCTGCCGGACCAAGGTGTTCCGGACCAACATTTCCAGGCCAGATTGCATCAGCCCAGGCCCACCAGCACCTATATACATCCAAGACCCCTGCCCCTAACCTCACTCTATAAATAGAGGGGCAGGGGTACAACAATGGCAGACAAGTTTGAGAGCTCAAGCACAGATAGAACTTTCAAACAACTTTCAGATACTTGTAATCAAAGCTTTGTACTTGTAATCTGAACAGAAAAGGAGAATAGCATATAAAGTGGACGTAGGCACATTCTGGCCGAACCACTATAAATCTGTGTGTCTTTTATAGTTTAGCCCATCTATTTTATATATTTGCATAAATCACCCAAATCATTAAGAACAACATGTAATCAACTAAATCATACGACTTGGAAGTGTTTGCCCATTTTTTGTGCAAACATTATTAATGACCAAATTGTTATTAACAAAGCATTTAAAAATAATTTACTTTTAAATTTACTTTTTAAATTTTAGTTTAAATTAAGATTCGAAATAAATACAAATTTAACTTTTAACAAAATTTAAAAACAATTTTAAAACTTTCTTAATCAAATGTTAAAACCACTTATCTGCATAAAAGAAATTTATATAAGAGTTTTAAACCAAATCATTTAATTTGAAATTATTTAAAATATACTTTAAACATTTTAAATTTGTTAAAAAAAATTAAAATTGGTAAACTTTACTTTATTTCAAAACTAGGATAAAATTTAGATTTGAATCCAGATTTAAAACTTTGTTTACAACTTTGCTTTACATTTTAAAATTTAAAAGACTGACAGGTTTAAAACCTGTAACCAAATAAATGTCCCGAGCGAAACTTAGAATCCCCGAGTTCAACACCACATGACTTCAATTATTTCACGCAACTAACTCGAGTAAACTCGAGTACCCTATCTCCTGTTTCAACCCAAACTCCACCAAGTACACAGGAAAGCACCGTGCATATGCACGATGGCTCTGATCAACTCCGATCGTCCACGATGGCTTCCCCACATCGGAAACCATCCTCGCATCCTACTTCGACCATCAGATCACTAGTAGCAGCTCGAAATCAAAATCAAGCCTTAAATCCCAAAGCTGGAGCAACATCAAAACCTAGAACCACCTCTTTCTCGCGCCTCCGACCACCAGCATATCTGAGACTTCGGCCTCGCCAACTCTCCAGCTGTCATGTCCCTGGGTTCTGTTGAACTCGATCCTCTAGGGAAGTCGTGCCGATCAAATTACCCGAGTAAATCAAAAATAGGGTTACAAACTTCAATGATTAACCACAGTCGCCACTGTGCTTTGATCATCTCCTAGACATTTTTCCCAGACCCTCCGTTCATCCTTCCATCACCAGAAAAGACCCCGACCTCTACGAGCAAGTGGGTCACTAGAAGTCACCCAAACAACAAAATTTTTTCGACCCTAAACTGCTCTTTCATCCTCAATCTAAAAATTATGATTTTAGTTTTAAAAATCATGTTTCTGGTTGATGATTCAGTTTACATTCCTGAATTGACAAATTAGGATGTTTGAATTTTGACAAAACTAATACTTGCCTGTAGTTTTTGTTTCCAGAGACATTCAAATTTTATTATTAACTTACTTATAATTTTAAACATTGATCTATGATAAATAAAACAACTTTTGTTTATAATCTAGTCCTAACAGTTATTAGATCAAAAGATAACGATTTTTGTTTGGCCTTGAAAACAGAGAATAGAGATATCATAAGTGAAACATACATGCACACATTTATCATCCAAATATTCGCAGATAATTCATATATATAAATACACGCCACCATGCTTTATTCCAGAGATGGTCAAGCAACCAGATTTATACTTAAGATTTTTTTTTAAAAATGTTACAGGCTTGGCTTTTTGAATTGAAAAAGTGTTTATAGGCTTGAGAAAAGAGGTTCGGCCTTGAAAAGATTACAGGGTTTCAAACTTGAAAATGTTTTCGGATTTTAGAAATGTTTTGATTTTTAGTTTTGAGGAAGGCTTCAGATTTGATCTCGTTTGAGTTTTCTTGAGTTCCTTAGAAATGAAAAAAATAGAAAAGAGATGGAAAGAAGAGATATAAGTTTATATAGTGTAAATTATAATTTATTAAGAATTTAAAGGAAATAAACATAAAAGAATGACACTTGTCATTAGTATTATCAATTACTCAACACTTGTTATTACTCATTTTAATTAATTTACACGTGTTATATTAAGCTTTAATATAATAACACTTGTCCTTTAAGTATTTTCTTTTTATTTTAAATGTTAATAAAAGCTTTTTAACTTAATTTATTAATTTATAATTACTTATATATATATATATATAACTTTAAAGAATAAAACCAATTATATTCATAAATAAAAGCTTATCCAAATATCTTTAAAATCCAAAATATTTTAAACATCTATCTTTTGAATTTCAAAATTTTAAATTCAAATTCAAATTAAATTTAAAAATCCAAATTAAAGTCAGTTTACAACAACACATTCAATTTGGAAGAACAATCCTATTTTCTTATTGAATTCTTTTTATATTTGTATATAAAAATAATACATTATTAATATTGTTTAAAAGTAACAAATTTGTCAATTTTAAATAGTTTATAAAAAAGATTATAAATTACTTCTATTACTAAAATGAATTAATATATCAAATGTAAATTACATTTTAAACTTTAAGTTAAAAATATATTTAAACAATTAATATTTACCTTATATATTTTAAAACTATATAATTATTTATTTAAATAGCTTTAAAAAGTTTTATATTAAATAAAACAGAATTTCCAAATTGCTAAATATATTTTAGAATTTGAAAACAAGATTTTATTTGTTTAATTCACCAAAGCTTTTCTATTTACAATATATACAAATATATATACATTATAAATAGAAAACATTTTATTAATTTCAAAAGATAAAATTCAACAATTTAAATATTTATTTGCTTATAAGGAAATAATTTTGCCAATTTATATTACAATTATAAAAGACAATTATCAAATCAATTTAATCTTTAATACAGATTATTAAATTGATATTGCCCAAAATTCCAGGTCATCACATAATATCTCATATAAAAATTCAAGTCCAAACTAATTTTAAAATAAAATTAGTAGATAAAATATAACTATTTAAATATCCATTTTCTTAAACAAATATCAATCAAAACTTTAAATAATCACTTCTATAATAAATTAAGATAAATCTTTACTTTAAAGATTTTTAAAATAACCTAAGTAAATAATTTCTCCAAAATATTCTTTCCTTAAAACCATCTTTACAATTTCAATTTATATTTATAAACTATATTGAAAACATACACGGCTTTTCAGGGAAAGTACACCTTCCATTCTAAAATGGTTCATTCAAATCTATTTATAAATCATTTTAGATTTATTTTAAATTTATGTTCCAAATCTGTAAATTCCTTTCCACACTTTTAAAAATAAAACAATATTTATTTTTAAATCAAATTTCCTTTTCTTTTATAAAATTCCCATTCTAAATTTAAATTTTCAAATATCCACTGATATATGATTTTCAAATCGATTTTCAAATATTCACTTTCAACACCAAATCAATTTTCAAATTGATTTCCAAAAATTTATTTCAGACTCCAAATCTAATTTCAAATTGATTTCCCAAAGATTCATTTTTAAACACTAAATCAATTTCCAAATTGATTTCCGAAATCATTTCAAACACCAAATCAATTTTTAAATTTGATTTCTAAATTTATTTCCTTTCAAAATAAATTCCTTTATCCCTTCCAAACTATTTAAAATCCGTATTTTAAATAAATTCTTCAACTTTTGAATAATATTACTCGAAATCCATTTATCAAACCTTTTTCCATATTTTGTAATTTATTCAGTAGGATTACAAAAATAAAACTTTATGATTTTAATTTTCCTTCTTTTAAATTTATCCAATTCTTAAAAATAAATTTTACTGTAAACTTTCTACTTAAATTTCAAAATTCCAATTTTATTTATTTCTGGTATCCTACGATACCAAAATTATATTCGGCTAAACTATAGTCTTCAATAATTTCAATCACAATATAATCACAAACAGATTATAAATAAATCAACACACAATATTGAAACAAATTCAAATATTTGAGGATTCCAATTGGATCCCTCCAACCTGTTTCCCTGCATCCACAGACATTAGCACAAGAATTAAATACCAATTCCACTTCGAGGTGGAATATCGCGGTATATGGGATTTATAAAATATCGTCTGCTATTATGCGGCGCATAGGGTCTCGCCCGCTATATAATGCGGGAAATAAATCACTCCAAATACATATATAATACCAATTCCACTTCGAGGTGGAATATTGTAACAACCCGCATATTTAACGATTATATATTTAAATGTTTTATTTAAATATAGCGTCGTTAGTTGGATTTAGGTCTGAAATGTTACTTTTTGCAAACGGCTGAATTAGGGCTCGAAACCACTTCCATTGAGTTCAAAATGGCGTTTGCGATCTTTTTGAGTATAAACTTTGATATGTTTGGAGTAAGTCGAGTTTTGCTACCTTTTCTAATTGGGTTTTGGGTTTGGGTTCAGCCCACTAGCTAATTAGATAACCTAACTCCGTCCCTCTCCTTCCATTCATTCATTTCCATTCTAAAACTCAAGCTAAAACTGAAAATGGGGGAAAGGAAGAAGAATTATAAATTCCAAGCCCTAGTTCATCTTGCAAACTTGAATTCTTCCTCCAAAATCAAAGTGAAGCTATTGGTAAGCCTTCTCTTCATCTTCTCCAACTCTTTCTTCCTTCAATTTCAGAAAGTCTCCAAAACCTAATTTAGGAAATACTTGTTTTGATCTTAGATTGAAGCTAGTAGAGTTGAAGTGGAGAGTGGTTGGTCTTTTCTTTGCATTTGAGCTTTCCATCTTTGTTTGTGAGTTAAAAGGTGAGATTTTTATCTCACATCTTTGTCTATAACTATCTTTGATTGTTGGGTATGAATTCCTAACACTTATTCATGTGCACTTGCTTTGGTTTGGATTGAATTGGTGAATATCCCAATTTTTAGTGTTTTGGGTTCAAATCTTTAAAATCCTAACTTTGATGTTTGAACATGTTTTTGGTGATGCATCGAGGAGCCAATAGGACCGGGTAGCCGATGGGCGTAATCCCCTAGCGTCCGTGCTCGACCAGTTGTGAATTGTGAGAGTTTGCACTTCAATTAATAGGGTAGTAAATGCAGTAATTGGGGTTCGGTCCACCGAGCTGGAGCCCGAAATCTTTCTGGGTTATTTTCGGTCGACTGACGCAGAGTGTTCAGTCGATCGACCTACTCCTGTTTCCCTATTTTGCCCAGTGTGCCTATTTGTTTGTGATTCCAACTTTTATCGATCTAAGTTAATTCCAGTTAGTTGTTTATGCATATTTGACCTTGATGATTCCTTTTTGACTTCATCCACGGGTTTTTATAAAATAATCTTTTAAATTTTATTAAAAGCTTGCTTCTCCAATTTATAAATCTTATTTTAAAACGCACACACACAATTTCGCACTTCGAGCGGAGTGGAAAGGAGATTAAATGGTTAGGTAAAACAAGGACCATGAATCCGCGCGTTATCTTTCCGATTAATCCCCGGCCTATTCGATTGATCGTTTTGCCCTTTTGGTCTGGTTTACCGATGAGATGAGGTAAACTTTGTACTGCTTTGAGTGTGAAATTAACTAACGGATAGTAAACTGTTTAGTGCGAACGAGTGGTTATGGGACTCACGTTACCACTTTTCGGATTCTTTTTTGAGAGTTATGACACATTCTGCCAGTTAGTGGTGTCCAGTACTGGGCCTCCGGACCTTCACCACTACGGTTTGTTGCCTTTGGGATAGTGTCTTCAGACTGTCTCCTTTAGGTTTGTTGTCTTCGGGTATGTTGCCTTCGGGTTTGTACCTTTGGGTTTGTGCCTTCGGGTTTGTTGCCCTATTGTATCTCTTTTGGAGTTGGTCATTCATCACCGCTCGAGTGATATCGGGTTTGGAGTCTTCGGGCTCATGGATCCTTGCTTATACAGTACTGAGCACGTGCAAATTTTCTGATGTTTCATTGATATGTATATTCCCTAGGTATCGCCCTTCGGTGTTGGTCTTTTCGAGCCGCACTCTATATAGCGATTACCTTGTGGAACTTGTGTTACCTTCATTGGTATTTGTTATTGCCTTTTTGGCTTGTTTTGGGATATTCATATCCTTTGTTTATTGTGTTGCCGATGATATGAGGCTAGTCTTGTTATGATTCATCTTTTGTTGGATGATTGTGTTATCTCTTTTAGAGATATTTGTTATACTTTATGACCTTGCAGGATATTGTTGTTCAGTTTATCTAACTGATTTGTTTAGCTAGACTGACCCGTGTATTTATACTCAGGTCAGACCGAGATGTTTCAGGTTAGGTGCTTTTGGACTTAGCCTATTTTGCTTCCGCATGGACTAACCTGCTTGCTTCCTTTTGTTATAGCTTTGTGTAGTCCTTTTTATTGTAACTCTGATATATGTATTCTTTTGGATTTGTCTGTATATTGTGGTTTGCTATACCACTTGACATGTACCAGTTTGTATACTATGTTATGTATCAGTATATGTGTATATGATGATCTACTGTTCTGTGATGTATATTAACATGTGAGTTTTTATATTCTGTTCTAATAGATCCTCTAACCACCTATGGTTTTGTTTTAAGTATTCATTGGATATGTCGACCTTCTTGGTATGACTATTGTCGATGTATTCAATAGCTAGTTAGAACAAGGCTATAGATGGTCGCTCCTAACCAGCCTTATTCTCCGTGTTAGTTGATGGCATTACCCTGTAGTGTCCTTGGCTAGCGTGGGTATAGAGGTGGGGCGTCACAGCTTGGTATCAGAGCATAGTTCAGAACAAAATATGATAAACACATAATAGAAGCACATATTACGATACATCAAAGTGTAATAAGTGATACAAACCCTTGAACCATGGTGCCTCTATATTCCTTCTGTGCCTTCGGTGGTAGATAGAATATGGGAATACGTCTAGGAATGCAATTTGTTCCGTTGTATTCCACATTTGAATTAATGACATCTACCTTGTGAATAATCTTGTTCTTATCTTACTTTCAGCATATGGTTGGAAGAGGAAGGGGACGACGTTCGGATGCTGGACAATCCAGTGGCTCACATCCGGATGGCGTTTATATGTCTGCCGATCAGTTTTTGGAATTATTTAGGAGTACTCAGCCTCCAGTTCCTCCTCGAGTATCTCCACCTCACAAGTCTGCCTTTGCACGTATGTGAGTGATTTTTCTCATCTTGGAGGAAAGCCGTTTAAAGGCTCCGAGTCTGTTCTTGAAGTCCAAGCTTGGCTTCGCACGTACGAGCGTATCTTCTCTCACATGGATCTTTCTAATCATGATAGAGTTCTTGTAACTTCTAGCTTATTACAAGAGCGTGCCCTTGATTGGTATGAGCTTCTTGTAGCTGAAATTGATGAATCTGCTCTTTCTTGGACTCAGTTTCGGGGACGATTCGAACTCAAGTTCGTTCCTGAATCTGAAAAAGTTTTATTGACCCGTCGCTTCCTTGAGTTGAAGTAAGGGAAATCTTCTATTTCTGAGTATGTTGCATCATTCGAGGTTTTATCTAAGTATGGTATTGAATTCATTAACACTTCTTATAAGAAGAATATGAACTTTATTTCTGGTCTTAAGAAATATCTTAAGAAGTCTTTGTTGCTCCATCTTAAGCTTTCTTTTGAGGAGTTGGTAGATTCTGCACTTCATCTTGAAACCGTCGAGAAGGAGTGTGATAGTGGTGATGATGTTGAGGTTTCCAAGAACCCCAACAAGAAGCAGTTTCCATTTCAGAAATCCAGGTCTTTTCCTTCCAAGAAGAAGAAGACTGGTAGTTCTAGTTCTCAGCCTCAGCCTGTTGGAACACCTTTCATTCGAAAGTGTTTCAATTGTGGTTCTCCTGATCATATGATTCGAGCTTGTTCTAAGCCTCTCTTCTGCCTCTATTGCAAGAAGGAAGGTCATCATGTTTCCACCTGCATTATTGTTCCTACTGGTGCCAAGTCTAGCAAGCTTTATGCTGCTATGGCTTCTGAAGGTCCTTCTTTACCCAAAGGTATATCTCCATCTATTTTGGAAGGTTCTATTTTATTTCATAATCATAGTATCGAGTTCTTTTCGATATGGGTGCTTCACATTCTTTCATAGCGAAAAAGTTCGTCGATGATTTATCTTTGTATGTTTCTTGTTTGGTTAGTTCTTTAAGGATTGCGAATCCTATTGGGGGATCCGCGACCCTTAGTATGCTTTGTGATGATGTTGAGATTGTTTTATGTGGCTTTTCTTTTCGTGCGAATCTACACGTTATTTCTTGTCTGGGATTTGATATGATTTTGAGAATGGACTGGCTAGTGAGATACGATGCTAGGATTATTTGTTCTAAGAAGATCTTGTATCTTCGACATCCAGATTCGCCTACTCAGCTATCACTTGATCTTCGGAATGTAGATAATTTCGAAATGGCTTTATATTCTCTTGATTCTTGAGATGATTATGATATATCTCGTATTCCTATTGCTTGTGACTTTTCTGATGTTTTTGAACCTGTTTCGGGTTTGCCACCCAAGCGGGCAATTGAGTTCCGCATTGATCTCATTTCAAGCGCGCAGCCAGTTAGTCGTCCTCCCACGAGGATGTCTACAAAGGAAAATGAGGAACTCAAGAAGCAGCTTTTAGAGCTTGAGTCCAAGTAGTTGATTCAATCCATTTTTTCTCCGTGGGGATCCGCAGTCGTTTTCGTGAAAAAATCTGATGGAACTCTTAGGCTTTGCATTGACTATCGCAAGCTTAACGAGTTAACTATCAAAAACAGGTATCCATTGCCTAGGATCGATGATATGTTCGATCTATTGAGTGGTTCTAAGGTCTTTTCTCAGCTCGACCTTGCCACAGGTTTTCATCAGTTACGAGTTGCGGAGGATAGCATTCCTCTTACCGCTTTTCGCACTCGTTATAGTTCTTTTGAGTGGCTCGTTATGCCATTCGGTTTGACGAACGCTCATGCTTTCTTTGCTGATCTAATGAATCGAGTATTCGGAGAACATCTCGATAAGTTCGTCCTTGTGTTCATCGACGATATTCTTATTTATTCTAAGTCTGAAGCTGAGCATGCTAATCACTTGAGAATTGTCTTGAGTACTCTTCGTCACCATCGGCTTAGAGCCAAATTCTCCAAGTGCCATTTTTGGGAGAATAGGGTTAAGTTCTTAGGCCATGTTGTATCTCCCGATGGCATTTCTGTCGATCCCTCAAAGATCGAAGCCATCCAGAATTGGAAGAGGCCTGAGAATGTACATGAGATTCATAGTTTCCTTGGATTGGCGGGTTATTACCGTCGGTTCATAAAGGATTTTTCACTTGTTGTGCTTCCTCTCACCATCCTTACTCGGAAAGGCATTCGTTATATTTGGTCCGACAAATATGAAGCTTCCTTTCAGACATTAAAGGAACTTCTCACTAATGCTCCTATTCTTGTGGTTCCCGAGGGGAATCATGATCTTGTTGTCTGCACCGATGCTTGTGGTAGTGGTCTCGGTGCCGTTCTTATGCAGAAGGATCGGGTAGTTACTTATGATTCTAGGAAACTGCGTCTGAATGAAGTTCGCTATGCCACCCATGATCTTGAGTTAGCCGCCATTGTCTTTGCCTTGAAGATTTGGCGACACTACTTATAAGTCGAGCGCTTCATTCTTTATACCGATCATAAATTCTTGAAGTATTTGTTCACTCGGAAGGAACTCAATATGAGACAACAGCGTTGACTCGAATTTCTTTCTTCCTATGACTTCGATATCCAGTATACCCTAGTAAGGGTAATCGTGTTGCTGATGCGCTTAGTCGCAAACATTCGGCTATAATTTCTATGATGCTTGTCGAATGGGATGTTCTTGAGACTCTATCTTTTTGTGAAATTCATGATAGAGGTTTATCTTCTGATTCTCCTATTCTATTATTTAGTTTGGGAGCTCGACCCATTTTATTGCATCGTATTGTCGATGCTCAGCGGTGTGATCCTGATTTGCTGCATCTTATTCAGCTTAGTAAGTCTAGATCCTGTGATGAGGCGTTGCGGGATTTCAGCATTGATTCTCATGGGTGTCTTCGTAAGAAGAACCATCTTTTTGTGCCTTCTGATTTTGCACTTAGGCATGACATTCTTGATGACTGTCACCGTTCTCAGTATACAATTCATCATGGTAGTAGTAAGATGTATGCCGATATGCATCATCTTTATTATTGGAAAGGCATAAAGCGCGATGTGGCGAGTTATGTGAGTAATTGCATAACTTGTCAGCGAATTAAGGCCGAACATCTGCGTCCGTCGGGTCTTCTTCAGCCTCTAGAGATTCCATTATGGAAATGGATTCAGATTTCTATGGATTTCATTGACGGCCTACCTCGTTTGAGATCTGGCCATTCTAGCATTTGGGTTATTGTTGATCGCATCACCAAGTCTGCTCATTTTATTCCTATTAAGTCTAATAGGACTGCTTCGCATTTGGCTAAGTTGTATGTCAAGGAAATCGTGAGACTTCACGGTGTTCCTAGTTCTATTATGAGTGACCGTGATCCTTTGTTCACGAGTCATTTTTGGCAGAGTCTTCAGCAAGCTTTGGGAACAAAGCTTAATTTTAGCACAGCTTATCATCCGCAGTCTGACGGACAGACTGAACGGGTGAATCGTATCTTGAAAGATCTCCTCCGTATTTGTATTTTTGATTTCGGTAGTAGTTGGGAGGATCACCCACCTCTTATAGAATTCTCCTACAATAATATTTTTCAGTCTAGTATCGGTATGGCTCCTTTCGAAGCTTTATATGGAAGGCCATGTCGATCACCTTCTTGTTGGTTGGAATCTGGGGAGAAGCTTATTCTTGGCCCAGATTTTGTTCATGACTCTTTCGAGAAGATTGATCTTATTCGGTTGAGAATGAAAGAGGCACAGAGCCGCCAGAAATTCTACGCGGACAAACGTAGGAAGCCTCTCGAATTCTCAGTTGGTGATCTTGTTTTTATTCGTGTTTCTCCTTTGAAGGGGGTTATGCGTTTCAGTACGACTGGGAAATTGGATCCTCGCTTTATAGGACCATTTTCTATTACTGAACGTATTGGCCCTGTGGCTTATAAGGTTTCACTTCCTGCTCATTTATCTGGCATTCATGGCGTGTTTCACGTCTCTTAACTTCGGAAGTGTCTTTGGAAGTCGGATTCTGTTGTCGATTCCCCTGATTTGCTAGAGCTTGAGATCTCACCGGACTTATCTATTATACATCAACCTATTCGCATACTTGACACAGAGGTGCGATACCTTCGGAGCAAGGACGTGCCGCTAGTTAAAGTTCAATGGTCCGCTAACCCCAATGACTGTACTTGGGAAACCAGAGAGTTTATCAAGCGATCTTATCCAGGTTTTCTTTCTTTGCTTGACAATGGTGAGAATATCTTTTCGTCTCGAGCTTATTTCCTTTTCTTTTGACGATGTATGTAAGTAGTTGTTACAAATATCGTCTCTGGGAATTACGAGGACGCAATTTTGTAAGGAGGGAAGATCTGTAACAACCCGCATATTTAACGATTATATATTTTAATGTTTTATTTAAATATAGCGTCGTTAGTCGGATTTAGGTCCGAAATGTTACTTTTTGCAAACGGCCAAATTAGGGCTCGAAACCACTTCCATTGAGTTCAAAATGGCGTTTGCGATCTTTTTGAGCATAAACTTTGATATGTTTGGAGTAAGTCGAGTTTTGCTACCTTTACTAATTGGGTTTTGGGTTTGGGTTCAGCTCACTAGCTAACTAGATAACCTAACTCAGTCCCTCTCCTTCCATTCACTCATTTCCATTCTAAAACTCAAGCTAAAACTGAAAATGGAGGAAAGGAAGAGGAATTAGAAATTCCAAGCCCTAGTTCTTCTTGCAAACTTGAATTCTTGCTCCAAAATCAAAGTGAAGCTATTGGTAAGCCTTCTTTTCATCTTCTCCAACTCTTTCTTCCTTCAATTTCAAAAAGTCTCCAAACCTAATTTAGGAAATACTTGTTTTGATCTTAGATTGAAGCTAGTAGAGTTGAAGTGGAGAGTGGTGGGTCTTTTCTTTGCATTTGAGCTTTCCATCTTCATTTGTGAGTTAAAAGGTGAGATTTTTATCTCACAACTTTGTCTATAACTATCTTTGATTGTTGGGTATGAATTCCTAACACTTATTCATGTGAACTTGCTTTTGGTTTGGATTAAATTGGTGAATATCCCAATTTTTAGTGTTTTGGGTTCAAATCTTTAAAATCCTAACTTTGATGTTTGAACATGTTTTTGGTGATGCATCGAGGAGCCAATAGGACCGGGTAGCCGATGGGCGTAATCCCTTAGTGTCCGTGCTCGACCGGTTGTGAATTGTCAGAGTTTGCACTTCAATTAATAGGGTAGTAAATGCAGGAATTGGGGTTCGGTCGAACGAGTTGGAGCCCGAAATCTTTCTGGGCTATTTTCGGTCAACCGACTTAGAGTGTTCAATCGACCGACCTGCTCCTGTTTCCCTGTTTTTCCTAGTGTGCCTATTTGTTTGTTGATTCCAGTTAGTTGTTTATGCATATTTGACCTTGATGATTCCTTTTTGACTTCATCCACGAGTTTTTATAAAATAATCTTTCAAATTGTATTAAAAGCTTGCTTCTCATTTATAAATCTTATTTTAAAACGCGCACACACAATTTCGTACCTCGAGCGGAGTGGAAAGGAGATTAAATGGTTAGGTAAAACACGGACCATGAATCCGCGCGTTTATCTTTCCGATTAATTCCCGACTTATTTGATTGATCGTTTTGGCCTTTTGGTCTGCTTTACCGATGAGACGAGGTAAACTTTGTACGGCTTTGAGTGTGAAATTAACTAACGGATAGTAAACCTTTTAGTGCGAACGAGTGGTTATGGGACTCACGTTACCACTTTTCGGATTCCTTTTTGAGAGTTATGACATATTCTGCCAGTTAGTGGTTTCCAGTACTGGGCCTCCGGACCTTCACCACTACGGTTTGTTGCCTTTGGGATAGTGTCTTCGGACTATCTCCTTTAGGTTTGTTGCCTTAGGGTACGTTGCCTTCGGGTGTGTTTCCTTCGGGTTTGTGCCTTCGGGTTTGTTGCCTTATTGTATCGCTTCTGGAGTTGGTCATTCGTCACCGCTCGAGTGATATTGGGTTTGGAGTCATCGGGCTCATGGATCCTTGTTTATATAGTACTGAGCACGTGAAATTTTCTGATGTTTCATTGATATGTATATTCCCTAGGTATCGCCCTTCGGTGTTGGTCTTTTCGAGCCGCACGCTATATAGCGATTACCTTGTGGAACTTGTGTTACCTTCATTGGTATTTGTTATTGCCTTTTTGGCTTGTTTTTGGATATTCATATCCTTTGTTTATTGTGTTGTCGATGATATGAGGCTTGTCTTGTTATGATTCATCTTTTGTTAGATGATTGTGTTATCTCTTTTAGAGATATTTGTTATACTTTATGACCTTGCAGGTTATTGTTGTTTAGTTTATCTAACTGATTTGTTTAACTAGACTCACCCGTGTATTTATACTCGGGTCAGACCGAGATGTTTCAGGTTAGATGCTTTTGGACTTAGCCTATTTTGCTTCCGCATGGACTATCCTGCTTGCTTCTTTTTGTTATAGCTTTGTGTAGTCCTTTTTGTTGTAACTCTGATATATGTATTCTTTTGGATTCGTCTGTATATTGTGGTTTGCTATACCACTTGACATGTATCAGTTTGTATACTCTGTTATGTATCAATATATGTGTATATGATGATCTACTGTTCTGTGATGTATATTAACATGTGAGTTGTTATATTCTGTTATGATAGATCCTCCAACCACCTATGGTTTTGTTTTAAGTATTCATTGGATACGTTGACCTGCTTCGTATGACTATTGTCGATGTATTCAATAGATAGTTAGAGCAAGGTTATAGATGGTCGCTCCTAACCAGCCTTATTCTCTGTGTTAGTTGACGGCATTACCCTGTAGTGTCCTTGGCTAGCGTGGGTATAGAGATAGGGCGTCATAAATATCATGGTATATGGGTTTAATATAACATCATCCGCTATTATGTGGCGCATAGGGTCTAATCCAATACAACTGATAGTCATTTATCATTCAAGCACACAATCAACAATTTTAAATTTAACTATTTAAAATTAAATCAAAAAAATCTATTTGAGTGAGAAGATCTCACATTTGCTTTGCATGCAATTCATTTCTAATCCGGCCTGCTTCTTTTCAGATTTTGACCTTGTATAACAACTATATAATTTTATTAATATCTGAACAAATCGAACAATTAAATTCCATTTCATAGTTTTAATTAACATACTATTTAATTTAAATATAAATTTCCATTTAATAAATTTAGTTAACTAATGAATTTTATTTTAAACAAATAAATTTGATTTTTCATTTTAAACAAACTTTTTTTTAAATTAGCTTTGGTAACTAAATATTTAAATAAGTTAATTAAACTAATTATTCACCGTAATTCATTTTTTTTTAAAACTAAATCTGAAATTTGTTTAAAAAATTTCTTTTTACTGTAAAAACTGTCCTCCTTCAATATGCATATTTTGCTGTTAAATTTTTTTCTGTAATATATATACATACATAGAATTAACTAAATAAATTTAAAATAAAATACCTTACTAGAAACGAACCCCTGACCACCATTGCCAGAGATGAACACCGTGATCGACCATCGGCCCAAAACCCACGCGAATCCTCTCGCACCACAAAGATGATGTGCCTGAGGCTCCTAAAATCGCACACGCCGTGCTACTTGACCTAATTCCATGCAAGCGCCATGCTGCCGAACCCACCATCCCTCGTGCCCTGACATCGCGACTTCGACGAAAGACGCACTGAACCCCTCGACACCACCTCATGATCGACTCCTCAGGCCACACGTGCGTGAAGCCCTATCCTCGATTGCCTAGCCTCGCGAAACCACGATGCCGCGTGCGATCCTCGACGAAGCCTGGAAATCGAATCAAAATCGATTGCAACAAAGTCGCGTTCTCTCTTTTTTTTTTAAAACTGTTCGAACTAGAATGATGATGGAGGAGAAAAGGAATTAGAATATTGTTCGAACAGGAAGCTTTGATTTTGAAATGAAGAGAGCTCGACCATTATTTGATTTGAACGAAAAGAGAATATTTTTTATCTCTTCGTTTTCGATTTGTTTCTTTAATCAATTTTTTTTATGGTTTCGATACACGTGTCCCAGGGAGGGAAAAATGTAAAAAAAAGGCTACGTGTAGAAAAATAGAGATTTTGTTTTTGACTGGTAAAAATATCAAAATCAATTTAAATTTGAATTTAAATGTCTCAAAATCGAGCCAAAATCTCGATCTCCAATCGAGACGTGCCGCCAGGCGTTTATAATGTTAAACCCTTATGCCGAACACAATGGAAAAGGTTTCGAGTCCAAATTCGATCGTATGGAAAAGATAGCTTTTTGAACCAAGTTATTATATTAATTTTCGATATAGATTCTAGCGCGTTTATATACCGTATGGAAAAAGGATCACTCCAAACACTACGAAAATTGAAATCTGATAATAATACAATATTATGGATCTAATGGAACTGTTTTCATCGAATTCTGAGACTGTGCCCCTGAACACTATTTTTAAATAACGATTTAAACGATATAATTTCAAAACTGAACAAAGCTGGTTCAAATTCAATTCTGAAGCTTACATTATCTTCAGTATCATAAATGTAAATTTTCTAAGCCTATTTTTAACCAGCTTAAAAGTGAAGATTCAAATATTTACTCAAATTTCTATAATTAAATCCGATAATTAAATTTCCAAATTCATAGTAATATTTGAAATCCAAGTTAAAATAACTCCTAAATATTTACAATCAATTAAATATCTTAATTTCAAATGTTCAAAAATTTTGGGTCGTCACAGCTATGGTTTGGCCAAATATATTTTTGGTATTGTAGGATACCAGAAATATATAATTGGATTTTCGAAAATTAAAGTAGAAAATTTTAAGTAAATCAATTTTAGAGAATTGAATAAATTTAAAAGAATGAATCTGAAAAGGAAAAAATGTTGATTTTTGAAATCCTATTGAATAAATTTTCAAGTATGGGGATTTTTTTTTAATAAATGGAAATAAATGGATTTCGAGTAATATTGTTTAAAAGTTGAAGAATTTATTTGAAATTCGGATTTTAAATAGTTTTTGGAGAAATAAAAGAATTTATTTTTAAAACGTAGTAAATTTTGAAAATCAATTTGAAATTTGATTTGGGTGTTTGAAAATAAATTTTTGGAAATCAATTTTGAAATTGACTTGGTGTTTGTTTTGGAATTCAATTTGGAATTTGATTTGGAATTTGAAAGTAAATTTGGGAAATCAATTTTGAAAATTGTATATCAGTGGATATTTGAAAATTCAAATTCACGATGGAATTTATAAAGGAAAGAGTAATTTGTTTTAGAAATAAATATAAGTTTATTTTTAAAAGTGTGGAAAATAAATTTGCGAATTTGGTATGTAGAAACTTTCGGATTTGGGATGTAAATTAAAGTAAATCGAGAAGGGTTCATTAATTGGTTTCATTGGACTATTTTGAAAAGGAAAGTGTATTTTCCATGGAAAGCCGAGTATGTTTTCAAAAGTAGCTTTTAAATATAAATTAAAAGTACTAAGTTGGTTTTAAAGAGAATGTTTATGGAGAAATTATTTTCTTATATTGTTTTTAAATTTTAAAGTAAATATTTATTAAGTAAATTATAGAAGTGATTATTTTAAAGATTTAATTGGTATTTGATTTAGAAAATGGTTATTTAAATAATCTCAATCTATCTAATTTATTTTTAAAATTTGTTTTGAGCTTAAGTTTTATATGAAATATCAATATAAGAATTTCATAAATAATATTTTAAATAAAGTGTTCAAAGTAGTTTTTATTTTAAGTGTTTCCAAGTATACTTTTGGATAAGTGATTTAAACTATTTTAAGGTATTCGGACTCGGCAAATTTTCTGTGGAAATAAATAATATTTGGAAATTTATCCCGCAAGAAGGAAAGTGATTTGTAAATTTTTTTCAAAGGGTTGAAGTGTGAAAATATATCTTGCAAAAATATTTTGGAAAAAATAATAATTTGGGAAAATTATGGCTTGTGTGAATGTTGATTGATAGTTAAATAACCGATTATCAATATTGGCCTTTAAAACGGCATTTGAATTTCGATGCGACCAGGGGTCGGATTCCAAATGGTTATCCGAAAACCACATCGAATCTTAGTGGTGGATCTTTTGTTTAAAAGATCAAAGAGGAAATTTGTTGTGGCTTACTTGAAATCTGAATGTAGCCACTTATTTTTACAAATAAGCGCTCGTTATTCGAATTAGCCGGGAGAGGCATTGAGTCATAAAACCCATTCCGAATAATGATACGATGAAAAGGGATTGCATTTGAAGACAAATGGGATTTCATTTGAAGACGGTGTTAAAGACCGGGTATTTTCGAAAACGAAAGGATTACCTGTCAAATGTCACTTCACTGAGTTGCTCTGGTATAGAGATTTATGTCACCCTTTGTGATGGGGAGTCCAAACATGATTAGGGAATAACCGGATTTGCAAGGGCTTCTTTCCTTAATTGGAGGAAGTGCCTTCGGTTCCATTCAGACCCAGGATGGACTTGTATGGATGTTTGTCTGACGTTACACTTTAACATGTAAAGCTGGTTTCTATCAAATACATTTCTGTTGGTGGCAGAGAATTTATTCTCTTGGCTTAACACCCTTCTCTGAGATGTATGAGCTCAGAGGTTATGTAATTGATGGTCACTAGTGATACATTCCCAATTTGGTAATGTAGCATGCTAAGTGTTGATCGTTTGTGGATCGAAGCATGGCTTTTGTGAAAAGCGTAGCTTGTGGATGAGACTTCGTCAAACCTCACACCCCGAAAATGGTTGAAACAGAAAAAGATGCAGCAAGGTTATGGGGGTCACGCCCCTCAAGGTATATGCATCTCCTTCTGGATAAAAAGTGGTATCTAGTATGGAGCCCAGATATTTAACTTGTGTGGATAAAAAAGAGGTATCTGGTATAGAGTCCAAATTATTTACTTCTGTGGTTGTTGGTTGTTGAGGTGCCTCGGTAAACGTCGGTCTAGACCATGGGGTTGCATACTCGTGACAGTTACTTACCTAGTTACAGAGGTAACCCGGCCTTGTGTTGGCAGAGATCCGGTTAGGTTCTCGGGGTGTCCCTCCAGAGGCGTACCCAATCGGTGAAGGAAGTTCCTTAGCCTTGACCATTTGTTAGAAATCCAATCACCCATTACGAGCCCTTTACGATTGCAGTTGTATAACCTGCCATTCTTAAATGGTACCTATAGCAGGCATAATATAATGGTGCCTATGCTGGCTAAAATTAATATTATACTTTCGAAATGTTTTCCACTCTATACACTAATAATAATATCAGAAAGATTATGCGTATCAAGCATTTTTGACCATCAGAAGGAGAAATCACCTCCAAGTGTGCGGTTGCATTGTGTGTGTGGCGGGAGGCCTTATGGTAGTTTCATTTTCCAAAAGCATGAATAGATTTCCTTTTCTTTGTGCAAATAGCTGTTTTAAGATCTCACACCAGTCCCATGACTGACCTGGAGTTTATTATTCCTTTTCTAAACTCTAGTTGTCCATAATTTTTCACACGAGCAGCCTAGAGTCAGGTTATCAGTTGTTCTGGAGCAAAGTCACGAAAGTATGTTGTGGAGATCAGGAGACAAGCTGGATGGCGAGACGTATCACTAATATTATGTAGTATCTGCTGCGTGTGATTTGCTGCAAAGTCAATTCCCATGTGCACAAGTTATCAAAACTGTCAGTTTTGTGTTTTGTTGTTGTAATACTCTGATGATGTAGTGTATAAACTGATATAGTTCTTTTGTTTAAAGATTATTCATTTATCTATTATATATTGTTCCGCTGCAAATGTGAGATTCTGATTGTTGTTTCTGTTTTCTTTTTCTATCTTCCTCTTCTTTAACCCAAACGGTTTGATTTTTCGGCATTCGATTGTCCGACATTTAATACAATGGGCGTATTGATGTCGACTTTCGGGCGTCGAAAAATTGGGTCGTTACAGTGTGGTATCAGTGCAATTGATTAAGCGATAACCTTGGTTCTGTTGGGGATTAATCATTACAGATAGAGTCAGTAGTACTCTAGAATGAGTTTAAGTGTATTAATAAATATGAGCGCATATTTTTTTGTGAATATAAAATTGTTTTAAATTGTGTTGATTGGTTTGTTGAGTGGTATATGGATTCTGGTCAATACAAGTAATTAACGTTACTGATAGGGATCTCTAAATACATGTACAGAACAATTCGACACGATGTCATGTTAAAATAGGGTAAATGAAGTAATTTTACCCAAACTATTTTAGCATATAAAAGGAAATAATATTTGTAAATTATTATAGTATATGGTTGCTTGATTGTTAGAAAGTGATAATATTAAATTATTATCATTGATTATCGAATAAGAAATTGAAATCATAACTAAAAGATAAGAAATAAATTTATATACAACTGGGATTTGAAAATGTAAATTGTAAATGTGATTTATAATTTGAAATAGAATTCCAGAGAAATATTTGAAAGTGGATTAAAAGGATTTGGAGTTTGAAATTTTGGTGAAAAATTAAATTCCTTTGATTTGAGAATGATTTTCAAACTTTTGGAATAATAACGGTGAAATTATTTAGGTATATTTTTGAATTGGATTGGAATCTGGTGGAATTTGGATTCGGATGCTAGAAAATAACTTCGGTGATGACTGCAGCATCATCGATGTTCATTTTCGAGTTTCCAAGAGAGGAATTGCTGCCAAATTGTTTTGAATGAGAGTTTTTTGCAAAACTGGGTTTGGTTTTGGAAAATTCAAAAGATAATTTGAATTGATTTCAAAATAATAATTTGGAATGATGGAAAGACTTTGGAACCTTATTTAAATATTTATGGAATATAATTGAGTTTGGTAACTTATAAAATTTGAAATTATTAGAATAAAATCTAACTTGAAGAAAAGATAAATTAAAATAAGTGTGAAATATAAATAAGTTTGAAAACTTATAAAAATTCAAATTGAAACTGAATTTAACTTGGATTAATTTGAATAAAAGTAAATTTGAGAAGTAAGTACAGTAGACTAAATGGATTGGAATAAAATTTATTAAGGTGGAAATAAAGTTGTGAACAAATAAATGAATTTACCAGTGCAAGTAAATGAAATTGAAACTGAATGTTAAAATTCATTATGAGTTTGTTAGTAAACGGAAATTAGTCAAGTGGATAAATAAAAAAATATTGAAATAAAATTAGTAAGTGCAACTAATCGAAGAAATGACAAATTAAATATAAGGTGTATATAGAATATTTGCATTAAACTTAAGTAATAACGTATGAAATTCTTAAGCAAAATTGGTATTGGAGAAAATATTCTCAGTAAAAATTTGAATGAAGCTTTAACAAAAGGAGTGTGAAATGGTAATTATGAATAACGGAATGAAAATCAATGTGAAAAAAAGAAAAGAAAATTGATATAGCTAATAATCAATTGGAATAAATAGGTGGGATATCTGTATATTACGCTATTCGCATAGCAATTCGATCCAGAATTCGAACATAGAATTTCGAGATAATTATATCGATCCGAGTTGGAATTTTTCGCTCGATTTTCGACGGCCTGCCCTGGATATGGATTTTTGGTTGATTCTAGAAATTATCTATCATAATTTGTGGCTATGCAAGGAGAATGATGGTTTCTGATCAAGAAACCAGATCTAAGTCCGCACTAGGAAGTCGGGTGGACGATACTACTTTGCAAGTGAAATTGTGTGATCAAGTGAGCGATCGAATTTGATATTGCGTATGAATGATATAAGTACATCGTACGGATTTGGATGAAATAAATATTCAAATTTTTGTAAAGAAATGTGAAAAATGATTTTGAATGTTGTAATTGGACATTGTTGTTAAATAAAATATGCAAGTGTTATAAAGGAAAATGGAAATTGGGTTTTTGATCTCGAAGATAAATTTGAATTGCTCGACAAAAGGTATGTATTTAAATTACTATATGAAATTTGATGATTTTCTAGACTAGCCACTTGGCCTTTTGTTTTCTTTTGAAATTTGGGGGCCCATTGTTGCGTTTTGTAGTCGTACCGAGCTAGCCGCACAAAGGAGATGCTGGTGAAATTTTTCGAAAATTTAGGGAGTAAGAAATTTTTTGACAAACTTCGATAATTTAAGATTTGAATTTAAATTTAAATTTGAATTGTTGAGAAAAACAATGTTGTATGGAAACTATGGAAGATTTTGGAAAGTTAGATGAAATGATAATAGGTCTTTAATAAAAAGATTTGTTTTGGCAATTGATAAAACTGTATGGTTTTGAAAAAAGGGTAAACGGGTTATGGATCATTCTTCTTAACTAGAAATTTCGAGACGAAATTCTTTTGGGGGGAGAATGTGACGACCTAGAATTTTGAACATTTAAAATTGAAATATTAAATTGATTTTAAATATTTGAAAGTTAGGTTGACTTGAATTTCAAAAAAATATCACTGTTTGTTTGGCAATTAAATTATTGAATTTAATAAATGAAAATTGGCCAAAATATTGAATCTTGATTTTTAAGCTGGTTAAAAAAAATTGTAGGCCTGGAAAAATTATATTGATAATACTGAAGATAATGGAAGTGTTAAAATTTGAAATTTGAAGCATTGTTAAGTTTTAAAAATATATCGTTTAAATCGATATTTAAAAATAGCCTTCCGAGGCACAGTCTTGGATTTTGATGAAACCAGTTCCATTAGATTCGTAATATTGTATTATTATCGGATTTCAATTTCCATAGCATTGAGAGTTGTCGTGTGATCTTATGATAGATAAACGTGTTGAAAATTTATATCGAAATTTAATTTAATAGCTGGGTTCAAAAAGCTATCTTCTCCATACGATCGAATTTGGACTCGAAATTTTTTTCATTGCGTTCGGATTAGGGGTTTAACTTTACAGACGCCTAGCGGCATGCATCGATTGGAGATCGAGATTGTGAGTTGCGAAAACCGAGACGATTTGATTTTGAATTTAAAAATTAAATATAAATTATATATATATATATATATATATATATACTGTAGCAAACTGACACGTTGATAAAATAAAGCATGTGTCATTCATAATTACACACGTCTTCGTTTAGAGAAAAAAAAGATTGAACATCTCATTCAAATCAAAATCGAGCCAGTGAATAAAAAAATATGTACGAACGAAAACCCTCTTCTTTATTTCTTTAAACAAGAATTCGCCCCTCTATCTTCAAATCAATTTGAAGATTTTCGCAAACAAAAATGGCTGAACAAAGGGATTCAAAAATTTCCCTCTTTCGAAAATCATTCGAACAAAATGAAATCGATTCGTTCATATTGTGAAAAGGGGAGATGCCTACGTCACTCATTCATCGATGCTTATGGGCTTCCTCGCTGTTCCGATAGCCAAGAGAGGTCGAAGTCGCATACGCTTCAATTACGGTAGGGAAAATCGCGAGCGTGGTTGAGCTCACAACAGTAGGCGACGCGTGCAATTTTGGAATCGCGCACGAAAACCAAGGGTCTTTCCTTATCTGACTTAATGTATGTCACCAAGAAGAACATGACTAGTGTTGTGTCTAGCATGACAAAGCTGCTGGACCAAGTGACTGCTGCACTTGCCACAGCCAATAGACATCTGACACAGCGTACTGAAAACTCAGATGAAAATTGGATGAATAAAAAGCTCTATCAACTGAAAAAAGAGGTATTAGATGTTCATGGGAAAAATTGTAGCTTCGTTGATGAGTTAGAATCTCTTCGTGGGCTTGTTTCGGGTCTAGATGGCAAGATGAGTTCACAGGAAGACAAATAGGTCCTTAGTCGTGCAGTTCGAGAGCGCGCGTCGCGCGCCGGAGTGCGAGGTGATGGTGCCGCGATGTGCATTCGAGCATCTCGAGTTTTCTGAGCTGCTAGGTATAATTGTTTCTTTAAATTAATTCAATATATATGTATTAGAATTTTTTGCAGTAAAGAAAATTCTGTATAGTTTATATAAAAAAATATATAATAAGTATCAAAATGCACCTTTCAATACTAAGATAATTTTTTAAGGTGATTTATTTCTTTAATTAACTAAAATTTATTTTTGTCACTAAAAATAATTTATTAAAGGAAATTTAGTTCTAAATTTAATTTTTAGTTAAATAAATTTATTAAAAGGGATTAGTTTAAAAAAATTAAAAGTATTAATTTAAATTAAAATCATTAGTTTAAATTAAAATTATGAAATGGGAAATTAATTTTTTTAACTAATTTGAATATTAATAAAACCTTATAATGTTTGTTACAAGGTTTAAAAATCATGAAAAATGAGCTGGAATGAAAATGGGTTGCATGCATAGTCAAAGGTGAGATCATCTCACTCACATCTGAATATAGTTATTTTAAATAGTTAAAATTAAAATATTGGTTGATTGCTTGAATTGATGTGATATTATGTATGTATGTATGTATGTATGTATGTATGTATGTATGTATGTATGTATGTATGTATGTATGTATGTATGTATGTATGTATGTATATTGGAGTGATTGATTTCCCGCATTATATAGCAGATGAGACCCTATGCGCCGCATAATAGCGGATGATATGATATAACCCCATATGCCGCGATATTCCACCTAAGTGGAATTGGTATTTTAAATTGTTGTGCTAACATTTGTGGATGCTAGAAAACAGGTTGGAGGGATCCAAATAGATACCTCAAACAATTTGAATTTATTTCATATGTTGTGATGTGATTTACTGATAATCTGTCAATGATTATATTGATGATTGAAATCACTGAAGGCTATGGTTTGGCCGAATATATTTTTGGTATCGTAGGATACCAGAAATATATAATTGGATTTTTGGAAATTAAAGTAGAAATTTTAAGTAAATTAATTTTATAGAATTGAATAAATTTAAAAGAAAGAATTTGAAAAGGGAAAAGGTTGATTTTTGAAATCCAATTGAATTAATTTTCAAGTATGGGGAAAAGACTTTAGTAAATGGAAATAAATGGATTTCGAGTAATATTGTTTAAAAGTTGAAGAATTTATTTAAAATTCGGATTTTAAATAGTCTGGAGAAATAAAGGAATTTATTTTTAAAAGGTAGTAAATTTTGGAAATCAATTTGGAATTTGATTTGGATGTTTGAAAATAAATTTTTGGAAATCAATTGGGAAATTGATTTGGTGTTTAAAAATAAAATTTTGGAATTCAATTTGGAAATTGATTTGGTGTTTGAAAGTAAATTTGGGAAATCAATTTGAAAATTGTATATCAGTGGATATTTGGAAATTTAAATTCATGATGGAATTTATAAAGGAAAGAGTAATTGTTTTAAAAATAAATATTGGTTTATTTTTAAAAGTGTGGAAAAGAAATTTACGAATTTGGAAGGTAGAAATTTTTGAATTTGGGTTGTAAATTGAAATAAATCGAGAAGGGTTCATTGATTGGTTTAATTGGACTATTTTGAAAGGGAAAGTGTATTTTCCCTGGAAAGTCAATTATGTTTTCAGAAGTAGTTTTCAAATACAAATTAAAAGTTCTAAGTGGCTTTAAAAAGAATGTTATTGGAGAAATATTTTCTTAAAATGTTTTTAAAATTTTAAATTAAATATTTATTAAGTAAATTGCAGAAGTGATTATTTTAAAGATTTGTTTGGTATTTGATTTTGAAAATGATTATTTAAATAATCACACTCTATCTAATTTTTTTAGGCTTAAGTTTTATATGAAATGTTAATATAAAAATTTCATAAATAATATTTTAAATAAAGTGTTTAAAGTAGTTTTTATTTTAAGTGTTTCCATGTACATTTTTGGATAAGTGATTTAAATTATTATCAAGTATTCGGACTCGGCAAATTTTCAGTGGAAATAAGTAATATTTGGAAATTTATTCCGTAAAAAGGAAAGTGATTTGAAAATTGTTTTCAAAGGGTTGATGTGTGAAAATATATCTTGCGAAGATATTTTGGAAAAAATAATAATTTAGGAAAATTATGGCATTGTGAATGTTGTTTGATAGTTAAATAACCGACTATTAATCTTGGCCTTTAAAATGGCATTTGAATTTCGATGCAACCGGAGGTTGGATTTCAAATGGTTATCTGAAAACCAGATCGAATCTTAGTGATGGATCTTCTGTTTAAAAGATCAAAGTGGAAATTAGTTGTGACTTACTTGAAATCTGAATGCAACCACTTATTTTTAATAATAAGCGCTCATTATTCAGATTAACCTGGAGAGGACATTGAGTCTAATACCCATTCCGAATAGTGATACGGCGAAATTGGATTGCATTTGAAGACGGTGTTGAAGACCTGGTATTTTCCAAAACGAAAGGATTACCTGTCGAATGTCTCTGCACTGAGTTGCTCTGGTATAGAGAATTATATCACCCTTTGTGATAGGAAGTCTAGACATGATTAGGGAATATCCGGATTTGCAAGGGCATCTTTCATCAATTTAAGGAAGTTCCTTCGGTCCATTCATACCCAGGATGGATTTTATGGATGTATGTATGACGTTACACTTTAAGATGTAAAGCTAGTTTCTATCAAATACATTTATATTGGTGGCGGAGAATTTATTCTCTTAGCTTAACACCCTTCTCTGAGATGTACGAGCTCAGAGGTTATGTAGTTGATGGTTACTAGTGATGCATTCCCGATTTGGTAATGTAGCATGCTAAGTGTTGATCATTTGTTGATCGAAGCATGGCTTTTGAGAAAAGCGTAGCATTATGGACGAGACTTCATCAAACCTCACACGTTTGAAATGGTTGAAATAGGAAAAGATGCAACAAGGTTATGGGGGTCACGCCCCTCAGGGTATGTGCATTTCCTTCTGGATAAAAAGTGATATCTGATATGGGGCCTAGACATTTAACTTGTGTGGATAAAAAATTGGTATTCTGGTATGGAGCCTAGATTATTTAGTTATGTGGTTGTTGGTTGTTGAGGCGCCTCGATAAAGGTCGGTCTAGACCAGGGGGTGTCATGCTCGTGACAGTTAGTTACCTAGTTACAGAGGTAACCCGACCTTATGTTGGCAGAGATCCGGTTAGGTTCTCGAGGCGTCCCTCCCGAAGCGTACCCATTCAGTGAAGGAAGTTCCTTTGCCTTGACCATTTGTTGGAAATCGAATCACCCAATACGAGCCCTTTACGATTCAGTTGTATAACCTGTCATTCTTAAATGGTAGCTATAGCAGGCATAATATAATGGTACCTATGCTGGTTAAGATTAATATTATACTTTCGAAATGTTTTCCACACTATGAACTAATAATAGTATCAAAAAGATTTTGCGTAACAAGGATGTTTGACTATCATAAGGAGAAATCTCCTCCAAGTGTGCGATTGCATTGTGTGTGTGGCGGGAAGCCTTTTGGTAGTTTCATTTTCCAAAAGCATGAACAGATTTCTTTTTCCTTTTCATTGTGCAAATAACTGTTTTAAGATCTTACACCAGTCCCATGACTGACCTGGAGTTTATTGTTCTCTTTCTAAACTTTGGTTGCCCATAATTTTCCACACAGGTAGCCTAGAGTCAGATTATCAGTTGTTCTGGAGCGAAGTCAGGAAAGTATGCTGTGGAGATCAGGAGACAAGCTGGATGGGGAGACGCATCACTTATATTATGCAGTATCTGCTGCGTATGGTTTGCTGCAAAGTCAATTCCCATATGGACAAGTTATCAAAACTTCTAGAGTTGTGTTTTGTTGTTGTAATACTCTGATGATGTAGTGTATAAACTAATACAGTTCTTTAGTTTAAAGATTATTCATTTATCTATTATTTATTCTTCCGCTGCGAATGTGAGATTCTGATTGTTGTTTCTGTTTTCTTCTTCTATCTTCTTCTTCTTTAACCGTAACAGTTTCATTTTTCGGCATTCGATTGCTCGGCATTTAATATAGTGGAAGTATTGATGTCGACTTTCGGGCGTCGAAAAATTGGGTTGTTACAAAAAATGTGAAAAGCTTTTGTAAGGAAACAAATTTTGGTTGTAATTATTTATGATAAAAAACACTTTTTGATAAATAGTGTTTGGAGGGCAGACAATTTTATTTTGATAAAGGATTTTGATTGAGATAGTTTCCAAATTTGAAAGAATGTTTTATTCAGAATATGTGTGAAAATATATTTCTTCTCAAATAAAAAGTATGGTAAATAATTGTTAAATATTTTGCAAGAATGGAAATAATTTGATTCAAAAGTGAATTTTGAAAAAAAAAAGTGGTAAAATATTTGGTTTGAATAAAATTCTTGAAGTGTTTTTATTTGGTAAACTCTATTTGATGATTGTCACACTTGACTGGATGGTATGCTAATGTGGAATGACTAGTGATGTTAGTCATAAGTTTGTCCAAAACCCATTATAATAATGTAAAATTATATGTCAATCTTGTGTGTCTTATCATAATGTATTGTAGGGATGTCTGGTTATTCCCTTCTAGAGAAAGTAGAGATACGAGGTTATGATTGCCTATTCGGAGGTATATAATAGATATATGTTACTTGAGTAGTACTTGTTCATTTGGTTGAATTAGCTGTGTTATTCTATTTCTTGTTGATGTTAGTTATATTAATTTGAACATTTCATTTGACTATGTTGTCTTATAGTTTATAACATGATTGTCTGTATTTAATTATTCCATTAGTATTATTATTATTGACATGTTTTGACAATGGTTGTTCATTAATTTATGCTATGAATTCTTGAGTTGATTCTATTTTACTTGCATCACATTTTTCGATTAATTGTTTGCTTTGCTTCAATCTGCTTAATTATTGTTTGTTTGTTGTTTGCCATGTCATGATTGTGTACGTTGTCAGTTAGTGTTAATAATCTTATGAAGAGGTAGTTACCAATGTTAATTTTCCTAGGGAAGTGCAATGGAAAAACAAATGAGATGATAAATGATATATTTGGAACGTCATGGTGAATGGTATGAGGTTTTCTCTAGTTGACTTTGGGCCATGCATAGGAAAAATGGTGGTTTACTTTGGTTCAAGTGCAAGGAAATCCTAAGATTCAGGTGAATTGTTTTAAACTTTGATGAATAGATGGCATAAGGTGTTTAATTGGGGGTTCAAGTGGGAAGTGAATATATGGGAGTAGAATAGTCTAGAGAAGCACATTTGACAAGGTAGAGCGACTTTTAGGGGCATAAGATGTTTTTGAATCAAGTTGGGTGCTGAAGGGATCATCGATAACTCTGGATATGATGGATGTTCCGAGGGGCAAGGGTATGTGAGGATGCTCACCTATGTACCCTGGACCATGAGATGGCCTGGCCTGCCTATGAGTGTTGTGCCTATGAGAGAGGTATCCGAATGAATGCTAAATTTAATTGTGGCATGAGATATCGTCGGCATAAAAGGTCGTAAAATGAGCTATCGTGATCCGTGAGACCTTGAGAAGGGAATGATGAAGGGGGACTTTGAGAAATTCATAATGGATTTAGACTCTGGAGATTATCATAATGAAGTGAGACTAATTAATGACAATGGTAAAGTTAGAATTTAGTAATGATTATGGTGGAGCAAGGCTTCTGTCAGAATCAAGGTAAAGTGGGGCTACGGAGGTTATGCTAGCGAAGTGAGATCTTGGCAATGGATAATATGATGTGAATACTTTATGATAGTCAATTCTCCTTAGTGATGACGAGAAGTGTTCGATATAGGACCTTCATGGTGGTCAAGTTCGCCTTAGAGATGGTTTATATTTTCCGACTGTATGTGAGAGACCAGAAAATAGAGGATTGATATAGGTACAATATTAGTTTAAGGAGGTAACCATAAGTGTGCACATATGTTATTTTGGAAGGTGAAGGATGAGATGGCACACTAATTGTTATGAGGATGAGACTATAAGAAAGTTCATCAATAGGTTAGAAGAATATGTATATGTATGTGTGTGTGTGTATCAACGTGGAAGGGTAGTTAGCATAAGGACTATCACACATGTGTTATTTGTTTGTATGATGCGTGATGATTACCATTTTCAAGCGTGTGCATGCTTTACTTTAATGAGCTACGTTGATTATTGATTTATGTAATTTCTATATTTTCTTATTATGTATACATGTTTGGATCAATCTAAATTTTTTTGCGTATTTTTGCTATGGTTGGTTGCATTAAGATTGCTGAGATGCATGTTGTAATCTGTGTATGGAATTGATCTATGGTTGTGATTGTTTCTGCGACGACCCGGAAATTTCGAGCATTTAAAATCGGAATATTTAATTGATTTTAAATATTCAGTAGAGTAATTTTAACTTGAAATACGAATATCATAATTTATTTGATGATTAAATTATTAAATTAAATAAGTGAAGTTGGGTAAATTGTTGAATCTGGAGTTTAAGCCTATTAAAAATAATTTGAAGACTTGGAAAGTTATATTGATAATACTGAGAATAATAAAAGTTTTAAACTTGAATTTAAAAATAGCCTTCCGAGGCACGGTCCTGGAATCCGACGAAACCAGTTCCATTGAGTCCGTAGTATTGAATTATTATCAGGTTTAAAATTTTGTAGTGATTGGAGTTGTCGTATGAGCGTACGATAAGTAAACGCGCTGAAATTTGAATCGAGAATTGAATATAATATCTAGAAAAAATTATAGTATATATATGTTGTTGTATCAACTCTTCACTTCAGCTGTACATCCTATACTTTCGTTGTATCATCCCTTTTCAAGCACGCATTCGTTCTTTCCCCTTGGTTTCTTTATTCACCTTCGTACAGACAAATAGGTGGCTCGAGAAAATGTTTGATAAGGGAAAAGCAACGAAATCATTGTTCTTCACTTACGTTCCGTCCCTATTCCTTCTTCTATACGCCTCCTTCCTCGTTTTTAAAGGTGGAGTTCTCTTCTTAAAGCATTCGTTTAAAAAAAATTCAAATCAAGTCATGGCCGGAAACTTTTCATCTAGAAAAACGAAAATAAATCTAAGTACGAAGAAGAAAAAAATCCTTCCCTTCTTCAACTATTCAGTCCTTCCTCTACTTAATCAAAATCAATTCGTCGATTAATAAAAAAAAGGGAAACATGGCTAAAATCGCAAGCAAGGCTAGCGAGAGGCACGACAGGGGAGTCGCGACCAGGCGAGGTCTCGCACGATGTGGCGGCTATCAATTGGAGGAGAGGGGCTACGGCAGTTGTCACGATTAGGGTTGAGGCGATCGCAAGGGGATGGTCGCGATTGCGTTTGGGGGTTGCGACTGTACTGGGTGCACGCGTAAATGGGGTGTCGGTAGGTCAGAGAGATGGTGAACCTCAGGTGGTTAAGGCAGCGACATCGTGAAGTGGTGATGGCCGCGATGCTTAGGAGATTGAGGTCGAGGCGGCCGCTTGCAGTGGTGTGATGGCGATGAATTTGGGATCTAGCACGAGGTAAAACTAGATTATTTTCTTTTATTTAAATTTTAAAGGTATGTGTACATAAAGTGGGAAAAAATAAAATAAATATAATATAAGAATTTACAGTAAAATTAATTATATACATGCATCATAATAATAAAATTTTTATTTAGGCAAATTAGATTTAAAAATAGTTATTTAATTAAATAGATATGATCTTGGGGAAAAATTAAAAATAAAATAAAATAGTATACGTTTACATATTTTAATTTTGTTAAATTATCTTTAAATTAAGGGTTTGGTGGTTAATCTATTCTATTAGAAACTATTAAAATTATTTTGTTACTAGGAAAATTGTCCGGAAGGAAATTTATTTAAAATTTAATCATCAAGTTGAAACTATATTGTTAACTAAATTTAAACTTTTAAAATGGTGGATTGAATTTTTCGAATTTATTTCGAATATTAATAAAATCATATAAATATTTATACAAGGTCACAATCTGGAAGGTAGCAGGCCGGATTGAAAATGGATTGCAAAAAAAAAAATCAAAGGTGAGTTAATCTCACTCGGTTTAAATTTAAATTTAAATAATTGATTGTATGGTTGAATTGATTGATGTGATATAGTATAATATAATTTGAACTTGTCATATTATGTGATGCTAACGTCTGTGGATGCAGGAAAAACAGTTTGGAGGGATCCAACTGGACCCCTCAAATTTTATTTAAATTATTTGATATTCTCTATTCTGATTATTTGATAGTCTATAATGAATTATGTGGAAGTATTGAATGTTATGGCTTGGTTGACATAATTGGATATAATGAATTACCAAACATATAAATTTGAGTTTTGAAATGAAAATAAAAGAAGTGAAATTGCAAGTAAAATAATTATAGAATAAATTTAAGAATGACTTGGAAAAGAAATAAAGTGGTTTTAAAATTCCAATAAATGAATCCTGAGAATGGAAAGGAATTTTTGAATAAACAGAAAGTTAATAAATTTTAAATTGCAGTATTATTGAATAAAAAGAACAAACATTTATTTAGAATTTAAGATTTGGATTATTGAAAGAGTAAAAAAGAAAATAATAATAATGATGATAGTAATAATAATAATAAAGTCCATAACTACTGAATTTGAAATTGAACTGATAAGTAGAAGAATTTATTTCAAATAAAATAAATTGGAAATCAATTAGGAAAATTGATTTAAGTGATTGAAGTTGGAATTTTCTCTGGATAGCCAAGTACGTGTTTTTAAAAGTAAATTTTTAAATATAAATTAAATGTTTTAAAGTTGTTTTTAAAGAAAGCAAGTTTTGTAGAATCTATTATTTCTAATAATTAAAGTCTAAAGTAAGTATTTTCTTTTAATCTATTTTGGTAGTAACTATTAAGAAGTAACTTAGTATTTCGTTTTTAAAAGTATAAATCTAGTTTTATATTTTATTAAGTAACCTTATTTTCAAATATTCAAATAATATGTATTTTTAACAAATTATGAAAGAAATTTTAACTTGAATGTTTTAAAGTACTTTTTTTAAAGGTAAAGTGTTTTAAATTAATTTAGAAAATCTAGTTTTGTGCTTGGTGATTCAAGTGGAAATGGAAATACTCGGAATTTATTCTGAGAAAAAGAAAGATAGTTTGAAAACTGTTTTCAAAGGAATTTGAAAGTGAAATTATATCTTACAAAGATATTTTGAGATGAATACATAATTTGGGAAATTATTTATTGATTGATGGTAGTTTGTGAATATTAACTGATAGTTAAATCACCGACTATCAAAATTGGACAAATACGTTGATCGTTTCGAAGAGGCCGGGATCGAGATTTATTTCTCGAAAGCCACTTCGATCCGGTTTGTATGTTTCGTGGAAACGCGTGTGGATTCGAAGTTGGAGCAGTGAAGTGCAAGCGCTAGTCGCTACTAATTCTAAGGATATTTCCAAAATGGATGTAGTAGGAATAGTGCCTTCGGTTCCGTTCGAACCCGGGACGGACTTGTATGGATGAATGCTTGCGAAACATCATCAGGAGGACGATGGACATTCTGAGTGATATATTCTAAAAAGGTAACGCTTAGCCTCAAGCCTCATCAAATGGGAATGACTGAAAATCAGGGGTTATGCAGCAAGGCTAGGTGGGTAGCACCCAAGCAAGGTGAGGTCATTCCAGTCTAGATGTCCCTTTTTATTTCGGCTTAGTGGGCGGTTGCTGATCCCAACCGCGGGGTGATCTCACTCGGGATTATCCAGTAAGGGGTAGTCCCGGCCTTGTGTTGCAGGGGAGAGGGCGTACTCCTCGGTACGGTGATCTAGGCCCCATACTGTGACAGGTGGTACCCTAGTGCCTATTCATTAGTTGGAAATCCATTCTCCCTACGTGCCTTGTACGAGTTTTGTTTGTATTACCCACACTGTGGCTAGTAGCCGGAATTTAATCATGTAACAATTTCGGCTATTTTATAAGTATTTGTATATAGACCCTATTATAATATCAGAGGATTTCTATAAAAATCGTTTTAGCTATCGTAAGGTAAAAAGCCGACATGTTTATTTGTGGCGTGGTCTTACGAGATGCTTTTGTTTTCAAAGGATTTTGAGACCTTAATAATCAATTGGGTGTGATTTTCTCACGCTGGTACTCCAGACTGACTCGGGTGTTATTTAACTGTAATGCTCGGGTCAGACCGAGTATTATAGGATACAGGATATGATGCTGTGGAGCTCAGGAGACGAGCTAGATGACGATACGTATTCTCCTACTTGTATATATATATTTCCGCTGTGTTGAGTTGTTGTGTATCCATTTGTATGACATTGATGTTGAGCTATGTTTGATGTACTCTGATGATGTAATATATAAACAAATATATTTGATTTTGAGTGAAGATCATTTATTATCTATTATATTTTATTCCGCTGCGATGGTTAGATTCTGTTGTTGTTTCTATTTTCTTCTTCTACCTCTTCTTCTTTAGCCCAAATGGTCCGTATTTCTGTGCAACTTGAGTCAATTTAAGTAGAATAGTATTGACTCAAGGGGTACGGATTTGCGGGCTGTTACAGTTGGTATCAGAGCTGAGGTTAGAGATAACCTTGGCTCTGGTGGGAATTACTCATAAATAGAGTCCGTAGTACGAGTTTGAGCGTATTAATAAATATGAGCACGTACTTGTTAGTGAATATAAATTGTTTTAATATTGTGTTGATTTGTTTATTGAGTGGCATATGAACCTTCGTCGGCACAGTCTGGACAACTGTATTGAAAGGGTTTCTAAACACTTGAATAAAACAATCGACACGGTATTGTTTTAAATATGGGTGATTGAAATAATTTTACCCAAAAATATATTTTTGATATAAAGAAAGTTTTTGTAAACTATTTTAGCTAACATATGGTTGCTTGGATGTTAGAAATGATAATATTAAATTATTATCATTGTTAAGTGAAAATTTAACTAGAAATTGAAATGTAACTAAAATTTAAGGAAATAAATTCATTATAAAATGAAATTTACAAATATGAATTATAAATGTAAATTATAAATTGAAATATAATTAAATGGGAATTTGTGTAAGCATAAACTATATAAATGCATTATGGTTGAAATTTGAATTAAAACAGAATTTGCAATTTTAAAACCCCGGAGATTTTGGAAGTATTTTGAAGATAAATAGTAGCATTGTTGTTTTTGGGGGTATTTCTGAAAGGAAATTGTTTCAAATAAATTTTGGGAAAGAGATATAGCACTGAATTCACTTCAGTAGCTGGAAAATAACTTCGGTGGTGACTGCAGCATCATCGATGTTCATTTTCGAGTTTCTAAATGATAGATTGCTACCAAATTGATTTGTTCAGGAAAACCTGTTTATTTTTGAAATCCCAAAGGAAATTGGTTGTAAATAAAAACAGGATTGGTTTAAAAATTTTTAGAAGTGTGATTTTGTAATGATGGAGTCTTCAAAAATAATTTGAAACCAAAAGCCGGGTGTTTAAAAAAAAATCCTAATGAGATAAGTTGTAAGCTTATAAATTGAGATGATTTTTAAATCAGGAAGGGATATAAGCTTTGAATGTTGGAATTTAAATTTAAAGAGAAAGGTTAAAAATGAAATTAACTTGGATTGGGGAAAATAAAAATTTAACTGGATTAAAATTAATTAAATAGGCTGAAAAATAATATCCAGTTGTTTTTCGAATTAAGTTGAAATCGAATTGAGATTTAATAAATCTTAGTTTAAAATAAAATTGAATTGGAAAAAGAATTCAATTGAGTTATTGAATAGAATTAGATTCTTACCTGAATAAATGGAAAATAAATTGGTTAAGGATTAGATTGAAGTAAATAAATTAGAATAACTTATAAAAGAATCAGAATTAAATTGCATGGAATAAAAATATGCTTAGGATATAAATAAGCATAAGGCTTGAGTTAAAATAAAAGAATAATATATTCAAGCCTATAATGGATGGACTTGTGTAAATAATAAGTTGTGGCTTATAAATTTTGAAAGTCGAATAGAAAATCCAAAATAAATATTCTTTGATGTTTTGGATAATGAAAAGAAAATCCAAACTTGAATTATTAAATAAATTGAACCAAGAAAATTAAATGAAGTGATATTTAGAATTAAAAATCAAGTGTTGAATTTTAACCAGGGGAAGAACTAATTGGATAATAAATTAGTTAATGAAGTTGAATTGTGAGTTTATGATGAAGTTTGGAAATAAACTCAAGTTATAAATTGAATTCGACTTGAATTGTCAGTGAAGTAAATGAAATTGAATTGTGAGTTCATGAAATTGGATGGTAAATTGAAAATGGATTAAAATAGTAATGGTATAAATTGCAAATAAAATCCAAATAAGTAGAAATAAATTGGAAATAGCCTTGTAATCAATTGAATGAATTGAATCTGGATAGTTAAATTTTATAATAACTCATCAAATGAAATTGTAAATTTTTAAAATGAGATTTAACTGAGATAGAATTAAGTTGAATGGAAGAGAAAATATTTATTTGTGAAATGAAAATGAGCTTAAGTATAAAATTTGAATAAATCAAAAATAAATTAACTTAAGCTGAATAGATGAAGAAGAGTTGAATTGAATTCCACTTAAAATTAAGTTTAATGATATTGGATTGAATTTAAATCTAGTAAAAATAAATTTGAATCGAAATAGAATTGAAATGATTATTGAATGGATTAGCCAGGATCATATTCAAGCTAAATAAAATAGTTTGGAATAAACAAATGTGGAATAAATTGAGTAAAGTAACTGAAGCTTGGGTTGAATTAATTTAGGAATGGTTAATAATATGCAAGCTTATAATGTGTCGAGCTAAATAAATGGTCGTGAGTGAATTAAAATAAAAATAAAAATAAAATTTAAGTTGTAATAAATATGAACCTAAGCTGTTAATGGTTTTGAATAACGAAACTAGTTTGGTAAATTAAATGTAATGCAAGTGAATGGATTCAAATTTTTAAATGCAATGAAAATGAGAATACACGGATTGTGAATAAATCCGAAATGGAAAAGAATTAAGTGTAAGTTGAGTCGGAGTCAATTTAAATTGATTATAAAACTCAAGTACTTATTTATTCACATAAATCTCGTTGAATTGCATAAAATAAATTGTCATTTGATGTAAATGGAAGTAATTAAAATTCTATGAGTTGATAGAAGTAAAATAAAATGATTTTGAAAGCAATTGAATTAAATATGAGTTCAGTTTGCTTAAGAATAAATTAAATGTAAGCGGTTGAGTTTTAAACCATTCGAATTGATGAAATGGTATACGAATGGATTGAAAACCATTCAAATTGAATGAAAATGGTTTGTAAATTAATTGAAAACAGTTGAATTAGCATGAAATTGTATAAATTGCTTACGGAAAATGTTTGATGTGCATTTCTTTTAGAATTCATATGTTTTGACCATTGCAACTAAGTGAAATATAGTTAAACTGCATATATTTGGCACTTACCTGTTTAAATTGAGTAAGTACGGGTACCAGGAAGCCGTGTGGCTGGATTTTGGACACGCTAACTGCTAAATTAATAAGCTATTGCTTAAAAATGCTAAATAAGGTACGCCTACGCAATTAAAATAGGAAATATGAACTGTTTTTGGTTTTTCCGACCGGGTGGTTCGATGTATATATATTTTTCTCTTTTGTCAAATTGCAAAAGCTCCTATGTACAAAGGAGACTCTGCCAAAAAATTTCGAAAATTTTTGGAGTTAGAAAAGTTTTGGAAAATTTTGGAAAATTTTTGTTAACGATAAAACGATTTCAAACTGGAAATTGAAATATAATTAGTAAATGAAACTAACTTAAATAATTACATGAATTGGTTATAAATGAAAAATAAAATTTAAATATTCAGGGTTAAAGATAAATTGAATTCATATGGTAATGAAAGAATCAATTTGAATAGAAATAGATATAAACTGAAGTGGTAAAACGGAAATAAATAAACATATAAAATGCTTATGTTAACTTAAGTAAGGAATGATCAATTCTGAATTGGAAATTGAATATTGCAAATATATTCTAAGTTGATATTTGGATGAATATTGACGTTTGGTAAGGAAGTCGATAAAATGTTTTTGGAATGTTGTGATTGGATATTAGTGCTAAGCAGGATATGCAGGTATTATAAAAGGAAAAGAGAATTGATTTTGATTTCAGAAGATAAATTTGAAATGCTCGACAAAAAGGTATGTGTTTAATTTTGGTGTGAATTTGATTGGGAATTTGGATTGAGCCACTTGACCTTTTGTTTTCTTTTTGGATTTGAAAGGCCGTGGAGCCATTTTGTAGTTGTACCAAGCTAGCCGCGCAAAGGAGACGCTGGCGAAATTTTTCAGAAATTTAGAGAGTTAGAAAAATTTTGAGAAAATTTTGATAATTCAAAATTTGGTTTTGAATTAAAACTTGAATGGTTGGGCAAATAGGATTGTTTGAAAACTAAGGTAAAGTTTGGAAAGTTAATAAGAATAATAATGGGTCTTTTATAAAAAGATAATTGGTAAGATGTTGAATTGTTAGAAACCATTGGTTTCAGGGGAAAAGTAAACGGGCATTAGACCATTCTTCCTAACTAGTAATTTCGGGGACGAAATTCTTTTAAGGTGGGAGAAATGTGACGACCCGGAAATTTCGAGCACTTAAAATCGGAATATTTAATTGATTTTAAATATTCAGTAGAGTAATTTTAACTTGAAATACGAATATCATAATTTATTTGATGACTAAATTATTAAATTAAGTAAGTGAAGTTGGGTAAATTGTTGAATCTGGAGTTTAAGCCTATTAAAAATAATTTGAAGACTTGGAAAGTTATATTGATAATACTGAGAATAATAAAAGTTTTAAACTTGAATTTAAAAATAGCCTTCCGAGGCACGGTCCTGGAATCCGACGAAACCAGTTCCATTGAGTCCGTAGTATTGAATTCTTATCAGGTTTAAAATTTCGTAGTGATTGGAGTTGTCGTATG
This sequence comes from Allium cepa, assembly GCA_030765085.1. NCBI lineage: Eukaryota > Viridiplantae > Streptophyta > Magnoliopsida > Asparagales > Amaryllidaceae > Allium > Allium cepa. The sequence continues at coordinate 117,160,777 of CM060940.1, read as the reverse complement.
AGCGTACGATAAGTAAACGCGCTGAAATTTGAATCGAGAATTGAATATAATATCTAGAAAAAATTATAGTATATATATATGTTGTTGTATCAACTCTTCACTTCATCTGTACATCCTATACTTTCGTTGTATCATCCCTTTTCAAGCACGCATTCGTTCTTTCCCCTTGGTTTCTTTATTCACCTTCGTACAGACAAATAGGTGGCTCGAGAAAATGTTTGATAAGGGAAAAGCAACGAAATCATTGTTCTTCACTTACGTTCCGTCCCTATTCCTTCTCCTATACGCCTCCTTCCTCGTTTTTAAAGGTGGAGTTCTCTTCTTAAAGCGTTCGTTTAAAAAAAAAATTCAAATCAAGTCATGGCCGGAAACTCTTCATCTAGAAAAACGAAAATAAATCTAAGTACGAAGAAAAAAAAATCCTTCCCTTCTTCAACTATTCAGTCCTTCCTCTATTTAATCAAAATCAATTTGTCGATTAATAAAAAAAAGGGAAACATGGCTAAAATCGCGAGCAAGGCTAGCGAGAGGCACGACAGGGGAGTCGCGACCAGGCGAGGTCTCGCACGATGTGGCGGCTATCAATTGGAGGAGAGGGGCTACGGTAGTTGTCGCGATTAGGGTTGAGGCGATCGCAAGGGGATGGTCGCGATTGCGTTTGGGGGTTGCGACTGTAGTGGGTGCACGAGTAAATGGGGTGTCGGTAGGTCAGAGAGATGGTGAACCTCAGGTGGTTAAGGCAGCGACATCGTGAAGTGGTGATGGCCGCGATGCTTAGGAGATTGAGGTCGAGGCGGCCGTTTGCAGCGGTGTGATGGCGATGAATTTGGGATCTAACACGAGGTATAACTAGATTATTTTCTTTTATTTAAATTTTAAAGGTATGTGTACAGAAAGTGGGAAAAAATAAAATAAATATAATATAAGAATTTACAGTAAAGTTAATTATATATATGCATCATAATAATAAAAATTTTATTTAGGCAAATTAGATTTAAAAACAGTTATTTAATTAAATAGATATGATCTTGGGAAAAAAATAAAAATAAAATAAAATAGTATACGTTTACATATTTTAATTTTGTTAAATTATCTTTAAATTAAGGGTTTGGTGGTTAATCTATTCTATTAGAAACTATTAAAATTATTTTGTTACTAGGAAAATTGTCCGGAAGGAAATTTATTTAAAATTTAATCATCAAGTTGAAACTATATTGTTGACTAAATTTAAACTTTTAAAATGGTGGATTGAATTATTCGAATTTATTTCGAATATTAATAAAATCATATAAATATTTATACAAGGTCATAATCTGGAAGGTAGCAGGCCGGATTGAAAATAGATTGCAAAAAAAAAATCAAAGGTGAGTTAATCTCACTCGGTTTAAATTTAACTTTAAATCGTTAAATTTAAATAATTGATTGTATGGTTGAATTGATTGATGTGAAATAGTATAGTATAATTTGAAATTGGCATATTATGTGATGCTAACGTCTGTGGATGCAGGAAAAACAGGTTGGAGGGATCCAACTGGACCCCTCAACTTTTATTTAAATTATTTGATATTCTCTGTTCTGATTATTTGATAGTCTATAATGAATTGTGTGGAAGTATTGAATGCTATGGCTTGGTTGACATAATTGGACATAATGAATTACCAAACATATAAATTTGAGTTTTGAAATGAAAATAAAAGAAGTGAAATTGCAAGTAAAATAATTATAGAATAAATTTAAGAATGACTTGGAAAAGAAATAAAGTGGTTTTAAAATACCAATAAATGAATCCTGAGAATGGAAAGGAATTTGAATAAACAGAAAGTTAATAAATTTTAAATTGCAGTATTATTGAATAAAAAGAACAAACGTTTATTTAGAATTTAAGATTTGGATTATTGAAAGAGTAAAAAAGAAAATAATAATGATGATGATAGTAATAATAATAATAAAGTCCATAACTACTGAATTTGAAATTGAACTGATAAGTAGAAGAATTTATTTCAAATAAAATAAATTGGAAATCAATTTAGGAAAATTGATTTAAGTGATTGAAGTTGGAATTTTCTCTGGATAGCCAAGTACGTGTTTTTAAAAGTAAATTTTTAAATATAAATTAAATGTTTTAAAGTTGTTTTTAAAGAAGGCAAGTTTTGTAGAATTTATTATTTCTAGTATTTAAAGTCTAAAGTAAGTATTTTCTTTTAATCTATTTTCGTAGTAATTATTAAGAAGTAACTTAGTATTTCGTTTTTAAAAGTATAAATCTAGTTTTATATTTTATTAAGTAACCTTATTTTCAAATATTCAAATAATATGTATTTTTAACAAATTATGAAAGAAAGTTTAACTTGAATGTTTTAAAGTATTTTTTTAAAGGTAAAGTGTTTTAAATTAATTTAGAAAATTTAGTTTTGTGCTTGGTGATTCCAGTGGAAATGGAAATACTCGGAATTTATTCTGAGAAAAAGGAAGATAGCTTGAAAACTATTTTCAAAGGAATTTGAAAGTGAAATTATATCTTGCAAAGATATTTTGAGATGAATAAATAATTTGGGAAATTATTTATTGATTGATGGTAGTTTGTGAATATTAATTGATAGTTAAATCACCGACTATCAATATTGGACAAATACGTTGATCGTTTCGAAGAGACCGGGATCGAGATTTATTTCTCGAAAGCCACTTCGATCCGGTTTGTACGTTTCGTGGAAACGCGTGTGGATTCGAAGTTGGAGCAGTGAAGTGCAAGGGCTAGTCGCTACTAATCGTGAGGATATTTCCAAAATGGATGTAGTAGGAATAGTGCCTTCGGTTCCGTTCGAACCCGGGATGGACTTGTATGGATGAATGCTTGCGAAACATCATCAGGAGGACGATGGGCATTCTAAGTGATATATTCTAAAAAGGTAATGCTTAGCCTCAAGCCTCATCAAATGGGAATGACTGAAAATCAGGGGTTATGCAGCAAGGCTATTGGGTAGCACCCAAGCAAGGTGAGGTCATTCCAGTCTAGATGTCCCATTTTATTTCGGCTTAGTGGGCGGTTGCTGATCCCAACCACGGAGTGATCTCACTCGGGATTATCCAGTAAGGGGTAGTCCCGGCCTTGTGTTGCAGGGGAGCGGGCGTACTCCTCGGTACAGTGATCTAGGCCCCGTACTGTGATAGGTGGTACCCCAGTGCCTAGTCATTAGTTGGAAATCCATTCTCCCTACATGCCTTGTACGAGTTTTGTTTGTATTACCCACGCTGTGGCTAGTTGCTGGAATTTAATCATGTAACAATTTCGGCTATTTTATAAGTATTTGTATATAGACCCTATTATAGTATCAGAGGATTTCTATAAAACTCGTTTTAGCTATCGTAAGGTAAAAAGCTGACATGTTTATTTGTGGCGTGGTCTTACGAGATGCTTTTGTTTTCAAATGATTTTGAAACCTTAATAATCAATTGGGTGTGTTTTTCGCACGCTGGTATTCCAGACTGACTCGGGTGTTATTTAATTATAATGCTCGGGTTAGACCGAGTATTATAGGATACAGGATATGATGCTGTGGAACTCAGGAGACGAGCTGGATGACGATACGTATTCTCGTACTTGTATATATATATATATATATATATATATATATATATTTCCGCTGTGTTGAGTTGTTTTGTATCCATTTGTATGACATTGATATTAAGCTGTGTTTGATGTACTCTGATGATGTAATATATAAATAAATGTATTTGATTTTGAGTAAAGATCATTTATTATCTATTATATTTTATTCCAATGCGATGGTTAGATTCTGTTGTTGTTTCTATTTTCTTCTTCTACCTCTTCTTCTTTAACCCAAATGGTTCGTATTTCTGTGCAACTTGAGTCGATTTTAGTAGAATAGTATTGAATCAAGGGGTACGGATTTGCGGGCTGTTACAGTTTCACCCTTTAAGGATGGAGCGTTATTTTTATATATTATTGTTTGGATGCATGATTGAGGAATTATGGGTGTTACAATAGCAAATGTGTTAAATTCATTTTTTCAAATAAATTATTGTATGTCATGACTGATCGTGTTATGCAGATGTCGGATACTACAATTAAGGATGGTTAATTATGGTTAATATGCCCCCTGTATTTTATAATCAAATCCATAATGGGATTTTATTGATTTGGCCGATTTGTATTTAGGAAATTACGAGGGCACAAATCTTTTAGGAGGGAGAATGTATTTACCCGTAAGTTTAAGATTGTAATATATTAAATTAATAAATAAATGAATATTTAATAAAACGGTGAATAGGATATCATGTTTATAACCATTGCGAATGTCTTTCATAGCTATCGGTTTGATATATAGTTCTGATGCATTTGGAGTTATAGTTTGCGAGATAGTAGTGTTATATTGTTTTTAAATAGCGTACAATGCAATTTTGGACCAAAATGGATACGCAGCCTACAATCTACTACCCATAACCCAGCATAATGACTATATAAATGAGGCCACGAAACTCTAGCCATTATCGCTATCTTCATTTTTCTTTCTAAATCCTAAAATTTCTTAATCACTGTAACGACCCGCTATTTTTGGACTATTCGCATCCGCACGTGTCGGACTTGAATAATTCAAAATACCGAATCGTTAATTTAAATTTGGCAAAATTCAGATATACAGTAAATAAATAATCACAAAATCACAGACACAGAGTAATAATATGCAGTGGAAGTAAAAGAGATAGTAGTTCATGAAGCTACTATATAAATATATAAGATACATCAGAGTTAAATAAGTTACAACAGAAGTCTCGAATACAATAATCGAATACAAGAATCAAATACATCACTGGAATCAACTGAATCTCTGAAAGCTGAATAAATGACTAGATTTCCAGACGAAGATCCAACTCCAAAGGTGAGTCTCAAAGGCTGAACCACTCAGTCTGACCCGAGCGTAAAGCAAACCACAAAACACTCGAGTCAGGATTAACATTCTTATATTAATAAATCCAACTCAAGTGAAATAACAATCGAAATACAAGTAACTCAAAGGATGTTGGAATAACCATCCTTTAAGGATCCGTTAAACTATTTACTATGTAGTAGTATACACTAAATAGATAATGTCTATCAGTAATATAAAATATCAAAATAGTGTTAAGGCATTACCATTATCCCCCTTAACACATTTTATATAAGCGTCATAGTCTATACAGCACTGTAAACTCCACCGTAAACTAGTGGGATATCAGGGAGTACTCCATAGGTATAACACAAAACAAATTCGTAGTGGTCGCGTATATAGGGATACAAGTATGACAAGGCACATGAGGCAATACCCAAGGTAGTGAAACTACCGTTCGCCTGATCCGGACCGGTGAGAACGCATCGCCGCAACGATCGCAACACCGCGAAACAACACTCCTGAAAGTACGAGGGTGCACCAATCAATAACAAGTAATGAGTAGTAGTTACGAAGAAGTGTGTTCGCTCGAGGTGGCTAACCCCATTTGGCCCGGCACGGCTCCTGATTTTAGTCATTTTCAATTTGACACAAGTGTCAAGGCTATCCATTATCGTTCACTTTCTTCAGTCAGCACGTACATCATTCCAACCACTTCATTCTGGATCATCACTCCGCGTATAGTTATTAAAGTGGTTTTCGGTTTAGATAGAGAGTATATCCATAACCGATTCCGGTTTCTTTAATAACTTCCATAATTATTACACCGATTGGTCGTTTAATAAATTTCAAAACCAAATCAATCTCAATTTCAATTAGAATTCATAAACCATCATTTCGTTTGTCTTTCTAAATCAATTTCCAAAACTTACGATCAAAACTTCCAAATTTCCATTTCAAAATCTTATAATTCATTTTCACATTTATTTAAAAAATTCAAATATTGATTCAAGTTCGTATATAAGTTTCATTCCGAAATCATTTAAAATGGTTTAATTTTCATTAAAATCAATTTTAATTCATTTATCGATTTCATTCAATAATCGCTAAGTAAATTTATCCTTCAAACAACTTCTATTTAAATTCCAATTCATTTAAATCAATTACTTACGTTCAACTTCATTATATCAAAACTTCAAATTGAAATAAATTAAATTCGTCAAATCAATTCTTTAAATTACAAGTCTTATGTTAATTTCAATAAATCTCATTCATTTCAATAAATCTCATTTTATTTCTTATTAAAGAAATTCGATTTCACTTATTTATTGACTTCGTTACAAATTTCAAACACAATTAATAAAGAACTAAATTTCACATAATCGAGGAGTTTCAATTTCACTTATTAACTTACTTAAATAATTTTCCCAAAACTTTAATAAATAAAGAAACTCAATTTCATTTATTAACGAAGTTCAAATCCACTTATTCAAAAGTTCAATTTCTCTTATCAAAGAATTCAATTTTTATTCAATTATCAAATAATTAAATCTTATTCAATTATTAAATAATTTCAACATAATTATTAAATAATTTCAAAACTTAATAATTACAAACTTGATTATAAATTCAAACTTAATTATTAAATCATTTCCACTTAATTATGAATTCAAACTTAATTATCAAATCATTTCAACTTAATTATAAATTCAACTTAATAATTTCAAACTTAATTATAATTCCAAACTTAATTATAATTTCAAATTTAATTATTAAATGTTTTCAAACTTAATAATTTCAAAACTCAATTATTACAATTCCAAATTATTTATTAATAATTCCAAATTTAATTATTAAATAATTAAATTTCAAATAACGTCCTTTCAGCAATTACTATGTTAATATTTGCTTCATATTTCAATCTTTACATTTTCCTATCAAAATTCAAATTCCAACTTCATTTCAAAACTTATTCTTTACTCGAATAAAATCATTATTTTATTTTTAAAATCAAATTGTTGACCAATCGGATTTATTAAATTCTTTATCCTAAGTCAAGATCATTTTGGGTATTTATCATTTCAACCCGATTCCAATTCCAATTCAAAAATCAACATAACAAAGGGAACTTGCAGTGTGATAACTGGGATGGTGTCAAAGTAAATAAACAAGCAATAACAACAAACAATAACAATCTAATAATCAATTCAAATAATCTCGAAATAATCGTATTAATTCACATTGTAATTTGTGCAAATTAATATAATTATTTCTAGAATCTACACTATCATTTCATGTTGATTAAAGATTATTACATTACGGTTCTTCACTTGTCATCTATTTATAATTTCATACATCATCAATTTAAACACATAAATTCAGTGATTCAAGGTGTAATTAAGCAAATCCTACGTGTCAATTAATTTAACACTTAAAGGGGTCATATTACACAAATGTCGTTTAATCAATTTACACATACGTCGTTTCAAATTTTATCTATCCTACATCAATTTAAATTGCATAATATTTATCACTTTATACATTTCAATTTAACATCTAGTATAGACAACAAACAATCAATCAATTATCAACCAAACTGTATTATCATCGCATAAATAATTAACAGATAATGGTGTCAGATGTCATTGATGAATAGAAACGGATAATAACAGTGTACATAACTAACAACAGCATATTTCAATCGTCGTTTCAATTGAAATCAAATTTAATAAATAAAAGAACATTAATCGTGAGTGGTTGCTCACCTTTCGAGGCTAGAGAATGAACGAAACTGAGATGTATTATGAATCCAAGCACGAATTCCAAAGCGAATAAGATGGGCACGAATTCGACAAGCTAATAGATAAGAATTGACGAAAAAGAATCAGAACCTTCTTGATATAACTGAACAAAATATATATATATATTATAAAATTTCTCTAAAAACCAATTCTTAAACATATATTTAAAATAAAATATATATCCCAACTCAATAAATTTTTAATGTAACATAAAAATGGAAATCTATATACATAAATTCTAAACCAGTATTAAACCCAAACACGCATCAAGACAACATCTACATATCTATATAAAATAAAAATCAACATTTAATTCTGAACGCCAAAAAAAAAATTAATTCCTTGTATATATATAAATTAAAACCCATGTATTCAATTCCAAAGGTATATTTATATGTCAAACTATCATAAGGCAATTTCATAAAACAGTGTGTGTGTGTGTGTATATAAATGCACATATCAAAAAAATATAAATTTTTTTTTGGACCATCCTTATATATGCCGATGTGGGAACTAGTAAGTACATATATACTTTAAAAAAACTTCAAGAGAACCAAACATATACATTAGAAGCTGGTAATTGGCTACACATAAATAAGTGAAACATATAAATCTGTATATTATTGATTTGATAAAATCTATACCCACCCTTAAACATACATAACTATAAACAGTGAAGTATTGTAAACATTTTTACGTAGCATTATAAGCAACCCATATATATAAGCACCAATATGATACACACATATAACTATCGGAAACATATTTATTAAAATTTGTATATTATAGATCTTACTTTATATATAGCTAACCTAATATAACTACATACGTAAGCTTACATACTGTAAAGTATAGATTTAAACATTATAAACTTACCTATATACAAACAATAAAATAAATATTTGTATAAATAAACCTTATTACTACATACATACATAGATATATATATATATATATATATATATATATATATATATATCCATACCTTAATGCAACTGAGTAGAAAATAGGAGACTGTGAGTTGTAGGGAAAAACAAGATAGGCGAGAGGGGACGTGGCTTCGGCTGGCCGCGCATGCGAAGAGATGGCGTCGACGAGCAGCTGGTCATTGGCCGAGACTTGGCGAGTTGAGAGGCCGCGCTCAAATGTGAGGGAGTGAGTTGATAATTTGTTCGGCCATGCTTGGTTTGGTGCTATGTCAGGGAGTTAGAGGGGTGAACGGCGTGGAGGACGGAGGTGAATGATTGGGTGGTACGGCAGGCGCGGGCTGCGGCGTTGAGATGGGGACGATGGATGCTCGGCGTGAGCGAATGGGAAGGAGAGGGAAAGAAAACGGAGAACTTTGGTTTCAAGATGGTTTGCGTGTGTGGTGAACTACTCACGACAGAGGAGGACACGAGCATGGAGAGGAGATGTCGTTTGGTCAAGAAAATGGCAGCTTGCGATGGTGGTTGTTGCCGTGCAGGGAAATGGGCGAGGGGATCGGCAAGGAGACGAGGTCGGAAGGAATGGGTGGAGGTCGGTGTTGCTGATGATGGTGGAAATGAGGGTTGAAGTCTCGGCTAGCCGGTTGTGGAGCACGGATGAAAAGATGTTGTTCAATGGTTGTATGGGAAGGAGACAACCATAAGAAGCTTGGATCCCCCGGCAAAATTGACTTTGATTTATAGAAAATATGAAAGTAAGCTTCATGTTTCAACAAGTTTTGGTCAAGAGAAGTTTATTTAGAAGAAGGCAGATAATGAAAGCAAAGAGAAAGTAACAGTGAAGTACTAAATGAACATAGGAAATGAAAGTACAGCCAGCTCGTTTGTTTCTTTTTCAAGATATATAATCTTACTAAATTTCAGAATTAAAGTGGGACAGCAGAGGAACGTCTGAACGAACAGGTAAAAGTTATAAAATTTACAAAGGAAAGAGTGAAGGTCACGCAACAGCGGAACACTTAATGCACCTGGCTATTGACCGTTGGTTTACAAAGTGGGTAACGAACGAATCAACTAGGGATTCAAAAGTAAAAGAAAAGAAAAATCCAGAACCGATACGTTTACCACTTTTGCCGATTTCGCCGTGCACCGGACATTGAAATCGACTATTGAATATACTATAGAGATCGGTGCGATGAGACGATCAAAACAGTATACAGATATCAATAGTTCGATTGAATTATAAAAATTTCGAAATTTTCTACTACGGAAAATGCATGAAAAACACAGAAAAATAAGATCGACGGAGCCAAAAATATCCGAATTTGAAAAAACAACAAACTGACATCTTTCTCAGAAGATGGTTTAGAATTTTTCTATGTAAAAATATTTTAGTTTTGAAAACATTTTATCTTCATCGCTTTTTGACTGATTAGATTGAAGTAAATTTACGTGCGAAATAAACTTTCGTATTTTCGGACGAAAATTTACCAGTTGCTATGTTTAACTAGACGCATTCCAAATATCAAATTTATATTTCAAAATTTTATCGTTTAGAATTTCACAAAATTTTAATTAATAAAGTTATTAAAACCGATTAAACTTTACGGGTCGTTACAATCACCTACTGATGGCAGATGACTCTAATCCAAAATGGTGTTGACAAACAAAATGTCCAAATACCATAAATAATACACCGAATCGAAGAGCTCGATGAGACAAAAGAAGGATCAACTTATTTTCTAAAATGATGCATAGTTTGATCGTAGTCGACTGACAAAACTCAAATCGGTGAACCCTAAGGTTCCGATTAGACATTTCCTAATGGATGCAAATTAGGAGGCGAGGCTTGCTACGATAGGTAGGCGACATCAATTGGAGGCAAATGGCATCGATATTCTAGCATATTTTGGTTGGAGGCGCCTTAATTTGGTGACTAACGCATGACATTTGAATTGATCATTGATAATTGGAAGTGGCGGAGAACATGTGGGTAGCGTGGACTGGAAGCGTAGGAAAACACAAATTCACCGATGGTAGCGATGCTAGTTATTGTGGCTTGGTAGTGGCGAATTTGTGTGATCAAAGCTATGGCCAGTGTAACAACCATCCCTTGTAATATCCTGAATTAACATAAACTGACAATGTATGACTCTCCAATACCATAAAAGACAGTTTATCAGAGTAAAATTAAAACAAAACATCATACCAAGGGATCAATAGAATCTTACAGTGGAATGACAACAAGTAATATACTGAATATACATAAACATAATACGATGAAAAATATATAAGAGACTGCAATGCATGAGATAACTGATAAATAAATATCAATAAAGAAAATCAGAATACATCAACCCCATATAGATAGACTCCTGAATAGATTATTTGATACTACAAGTCTCATATACAAATAACATATATGTCATGTACAAGAACAATATCAAGTATATATCCGAGGTGTCGACATTATGCCTCTAAAGCTCCAGTTGCGCTACTCTGATAGTGTATCCCCAAAACCACCCGACTACCAAACTACTCAATCGAGTATCTGAAAGTTGTCATGACATAAACAGATGAAGAAAAAATGTGAGTCGAACTTAAAGCCAGGTGTGAATGGAATCATCTCAAAATATTGTATATCAAACTATATACAAATAAACAGGGAATTATTAAAGCACGGCCGGTACTCTCTAAAAATGTGGCTCAAGGATAGTCTAGGCTGCCCATAACAAGTAAACCCATCTCAAAGATATGGAACTCACTCCAAAACCTATTCTTCTCCTGTAATCAACGAGTTAGCACAACTGAAATAATGTGAATGATACGTAATGGTATATCACAAGAAAGGTAACTCAATATAAAAATATAGAGGTAATACACAAATATCACAATATAAGCTTATCCCAAAACATGCAAAAATAATATCAACCATCAAATATAACACGTACACGAACATAACGATAAATTCTAAACAAAGAATATCTATCATTGTCCGTACTGAATGACATATCAACGAAGAACTATACCTTATATGATCTTTGGATTTATGTGCATTCTTACCCTTTAAGAATGCAACAATGAAACTAAGCATCCTTATATGACCTTTTTGTTCCCTGTATAGACCTAGACCGCTCTCTTAGAACCAATGATACTTGCATGCTCCCTAGTGTCAATATCTATGCTATAACTATGAGATACAAGTATCCCTTAAGCATAGCTCGGAACCCACACGAATGTTTGGCCTGGAATGATAAAACAAACATATAAACAAATATATAGCAATGAATCGTGCTACGACCCAAATATATTTGCATACCTTATGATTCTCCCGTCGTGCACTTACTTTGACCCCAACGGACCTCTTAAGCACAATAGCGCTTTGAAGCATGAAATCAATACTAATAATCTATCTACATGTCAGTCTGATCTTGCACCTATCGGTACCATCACGTATTCGCACACTGATTGAATCTGGTACCAATTCCTTACCATTACGTGCTCCTTCTAGTTGTACATGCTCATCATACATGACCATATAATAGATAACCATACCGATATTATGTTCGGTTGTTTTTCAATCGCTATCTTGATCTTGTACTATTCCCGTATAGGAATATTCCATGCCCTGGATCTCTCGCCTCGACTGCTTCCTTGACCGTGTGCTCGAACATTTTATTAATCATTACCAACAACATATAAATTACTTTATTTCAGCATTCAACTCTCATTCTTCACTTTGCATTCCACTTTCCTGAGTAGTCCAAGGCTTTCTTGAAGTCATGCCAAAGCCTTATGTCGAATCGCATTCGAAACCGATGAAAATCACCCCTGCCCCCAACTTCCACTTTGCCTAGGCTTATTATCCAAACCTGCACCCCACCACTGCAGTACTGGTATAGCCACCAGTGGATTGGTGTAGCCTGCGCTAGTCAATAAGCCAGGGCAGATACCTTCCATGCCACACCACCCGCCGATTCGCACGCTGTTTCCTCCATTGCTTCACCGAATGAGTCGTCTAGCTCCTCTAGCCCACTTTCACTACATTGGATCTCTTTCGAAGTCTATTGGTTGATATTTTGGAAGTGTTTCCTTATGTGTCTAAAACCCAATTTTGATATGGAGTCTACTCTATTACGCGTAGAATTCCACAGGACGATTCCAACAACCCGACTTCCTCTCATATGGCAAAACAAACTCAACCGACCTTCTTGCCCTCGTGAAGCTCACTGTTTGCCGAGGCATCTACTTACGCATGCCTTTGCACATATATGTAAACACGTCTTTACTTCGAAAATCACGTTTTGAACTTTACCGAAGCGATTAGTTAACCTAGTATTTTCTCATGCAACCTAGCACACACACGATAGCCGCTCTAGCTACATGAGATGTCCGAAAACATAATTATACACAAATATAGATATTCGCATACACATCCATATATTCATTCACATAAATATATTTATATATTTAGACACATATATACATCCAAGCATACAAAAAATTCTAGTTACAACGCAAAAATTGTTTTGATTGTTATATATCATTAAATGCACGTATAGTACACTTACCTATATACATATGCATACATATATATGTTAATAAGTATTTCAATTATTACCCAATCAATCTTACTTTTATTTACTGAACTTTTTTTTGGAAGTCCAATATCTTTTTCTACTATTTTATAAAACAATTCCATTATTTTATAATAAAATACTCACTTACAAATCATTTTAAGTCTTTAAAACACTTAATTCTAAAACACTTAATTATTCTTTTAAAATTCAGTATTCGTCTCATAATTATTTTATAAAATCTTATGTTCATTTTATAAAGTATTTCCTTCCCGCTATTTTATAAAATATACTTTTATAAAATATCTCTTTCAAACTATTTTATAAATTCTCACTATTTTATAAGATATCGCATTTATATTATTTTATAAAATCTCATACTATTTCATAAAACATCTCTTTTATACTGTTATATAAAATCTTATACTCTTTCGTCAAATAACTCATAATATTTTATAACTATTGTATGAAATATATCATCTACATTTATTTTATAAAATCACATAATATTTTATAACATATCTCGTTTATACTATTTTATTTATGAAATCAGATACAATTTTATAAAATATCGCTTTCTCTTATAAGATTATTTATTCAGTTGGATAATATTTACAAAGACTAATTAAGTTTCTTAAGCCTCTAATCACTTTAATAATAAGTCTAGAGCTCGAAACTCACTTAATTAGGTTACTAGCTTTTCTAAAATCTATTAAAATGGCTTAGTTAATTCTAACTAATGATATGCACATAACCAAATCACTTAATTATCCTCTAATTAATAATAACATCACACACAATCATTCAATTAACCCAAACCTATTTTATGGCCTACTAGCTTATTTAAAAATAATAATTAAGATCTTTAATAAATAATGTGTTGATTTAATCATGTTAGCTACATGAACATAAGCCTAAATCAAAGCATGTCATTCTCTAAATCACTCCATTGTACTTTATAATCACATGCAAACAAAATAATGAAGTATAACAAGTAAATAAGGTTGGAGAATCAACGCTCACACCTTCTCCTTCACCAATTCAAGCTCCAAAGCAACAAAAACCAAATTAAGCAATCTTGGAACTTAAGATAAAGATCCAAACTCCACTTCTTTAGGCCAAACCAATAATGGGTTTTGTGAGAAATGTGATGAGAAGAAATATGATGACTTTATCGAGATTTATAGGATTTTATTTAAGCCTAGTTTAATGGATTTAGGACCTAGAGCTTTAAAGAAGATTAGAAAAGGATTGGGAGAGAAAGAAGAAAAATAATGTGGAATGAGAAATGAATGAGTAAGCTAATTTATAAGCTTGCTTATAGGCCTTAGTCCCAAATTCATTTCATTCTCAAGGAATCACTATTCGCTTCAAAAACTTATCGACTCGAAACATAGCCAAGTTTATACTCATTCTTCTCAGGATGGAATTGTGATCTCAATGGAGGGATCCTTAAGTTCTAGTTTATCCATCTTCAAATATCGAGTACAATAGATGATTCATTAATTAATGATTAATGATTTAGATAAATTATTTAAATCCAATCACTAAAATTATGAGTTATTACATTCTTTCCTCCTTAAAAGAATTTCATCCTGAAATTTTGCCATGAGTATGAGAAAGTAACCGGACTGATAAAAATTCTCAAATAACTAAGGAATATTTCAATAATACTTCTCTCACGCTGCTAGAATTATGAAAAATCCCAATTTAGACTACATCTTGCATATAGGAACTAAGCGATAACCCACATTATCCCGCATTTCCTAAAAGCACATACTCCTTTTTAAGAAAGCTTCTGGCCATTTAAATGCAAACCTAAATAAATAAGCATTTAAATAGCCATATTTCAGCTCTCAAGCACCTAATTGTACTATACAAAGAGGATTATGCACCAACACAACAACAACACAGAATTAAAATATATATAACTTTAGCATAGAAACCAATACTACCACAATTACACATGCTAAAATTTGAAGAGTAAGCCCAAATAAATCGGTATTAAAATATATCATAGACTTCGAGTCACATTAAAATGAAATCGACTCATATAGATCTCATCTCGACCTCTATAATGGCCAAAGAAGATATGTGATCTATCCCTAATAGCTATTGCTATCTCTCTTTAAGCATTCCATATCGATTAATTATAATTAGCATAAAATTAGCCAGACATACAAACCAAGCAACAACAAGCAATGATAATCAACAAAAATCAATCAAAGAGCAACAAAAAAATAATAGTCAATAATGATCAATTAATCAATAAAATAACAGCAAGAAATCAACAATAGTAGGCAATGATAAAAAATAGCAAATAACAACAATCAATAAAAATCAATCAACAAGTAACACTAGCAACAATGATCTACAACAATAATCAATCAATTAACAACAAATAATAACAATCAATCATCAAACAATAAGAAGAAAAAAGCAATAAAAACAATCAGCAAACAATAACAAACAATCCACAAGCAGCAATAACTAGCGCATAAACAACCAAACACATAAAAAGAGTCTACACCAACATGCACGGTAACCAACAATGGACAAAACTTGTATGTCAAACTGTAAACTCTCATGGGTCTGTTCGATACCCAAGATGAACCAAACGCTTAAGTGGTGCAACTTCCATGAATACAATACATGAAAGACTATTTTACCTGCTATGAAAAGGAAAACTTATACGATATGCTAGATTGTTGATCTTTAAAACTCTTAAATAAATCCAGTAATCTAATCTCAACAGTCTTTTCCTTCTGAATGGAACTCATTCTACAGAGGAGAAAACTTTACCAACTAATCATTATGAAGTGACGATCTACAATTGCTTAGGCTCGCTTAGGCTCAAACTTACCTCAATCACACAACGTTCATAAGGATAATATACTGAGTGTATCACAAGGCTTTCCTAGGCAAGTATCATATCGCAAGTTAGAAGACTATCTGAATCTTTACAAAAGTAATGGAGAAGGTCGCTTGGGTTCAAACTTAACTCAATCACACAACGTTAATCAGGATAATATACTAAGTGTACCACAATGCTTTCCTAGGAAAGTATCATATCACAAGTTAGAAGACTATATAAATCTTTACAAAAGTTATTGAGAAGTCCTTCTCCAAACTATCACAAGCTATCTAAACTATACTATACTATAAATAATTTTACTATGAATAAAGATCATCCAAAATAATATATGATACTCGATCTAAGCCTTTATTAGCTCTCTCATTTTCTTTGTTAGACTGGGGCCGGCTACCTGACTTCTCTTATGCAAACTACGATCTATTTCCTTGGTCCAACCACTGGCCTTGCACTACTAGAATCTCACTTCGAAAATCTCTTAATCATCTCAAGAATCCAACTTAAGTGCTCTCCTTTAAGAATCAAGTGAAAAGCCTTGCCCAACTAGTGCAAATCACTTAGAAACTCTATGCTCTAACTAGTGATTAGAAACTGATACGTGAATGGATAGCTCCTTAGAAAATATCTCTTCAGCATAAGGGATTAACCCCACCACTAAAAAATTTCTAACATAAAGACAAACACTTTTAACATGAATGACTCTATGCAAAATATATGTCATCTGCTAGGTGTTTGCTCATTACCAGGATCCACTGAATTCTACTTGGATGCAAATCCAAGTCACATTTCATCAATCAATCTCACTCAACATGAAAGCTCATGCATCGAGTCCAAATGGTAGTACTCTCGATTGCTAACCTACCACAGCTGCTCATATCGTGTCTGCTCATACTGATTGCCTGAACGAAAATACCATAACAATTAGCTATAGAAATAATTCAAAGTTCAAAAGACAAGTGGTGTGTGAAATATTATATAGCAGAAAAATACATGTACGATCTCTCTGTGTATCTCCTTCTAGTAGGTTGTTTTAACGCAAACTGGTTTACTTGGTCCTGAGTGTTGAACTTAAGCTCTGATGCCAAATGTAACAACCCATCCCTTGTAATACCCTGAATCACTATCGAATGACAATGTCTGACTCTTAAATACCATAAAATATAGTTTATTAGGGTAAAATTAAAAAAACACCTTACCAAGGAATCGATATAATCTTACACCTGAATGATAAAATATAATATACTGAATATACATGAACAGAATAAGAAGAACAATATAGGAGACTACACTGGTGGAAGTAACCGACAGATAAATATAAATACATAAAATTATCAACCCTAATATAAATGTAGTCTTGAATAGAATATTTGATACTACAAGTTTCACATATAAATAACATATATGTTATGTACTACTAAAGTATATATCAAAAGTATTGACACCATGCTTCCAAAGCTCCTACTCCGCAACTCTGGTAGCATATCCCTAAAAGCACCTGCTTCCAAAATACTCCATTGAGTCTTGAGATTTGTCATGACATAAACATACTAGGACAAAATGCGGGTCAGACTTAAAGTGTAGTTTGAGGGGAACTATCTCAGAATACCGTATGTCAAAACTATGCACAAATAAAAAGAAACTTATACTAAAGACCAGCCGATCCACTCTACAAAAGCAGCTTAGAGTAATCTAGATTGGCCATAAATAAGTAAATTAAAATCATTTCAAAGATAGAGAATCGTACCATAACTTGCTCTTCTCCTATAATCAATTAGTCAACAAAACTAATATAATGTGAATGATGCATAACAGTACATCATGGTAAAGGTAAATTAGTGTATGAATACAGAGGTAATATATAAATATCACAATATAAGCCTATCCCAAAACGCATAAATACAATATCAACCATCTAATATAAAATGTGCATAAACATAATAATAAACGCCAAATAGAGAAAATACATCATTGTCCCGTAATGAATGAAATATCAATGGAGAAACTACACCTTATTTTATCTTTGATACACACACACATAATATATATATATATATAGACACACACGCTTTCCCATTGAGAGTCCACGAACTGAACCGAGCATCCTTCACAACCTCATTTCTACATAGGTGCATCCGTATATACCCAGATTACTCTCTTAGAACTAATAAAAATCCCTACCATTATAGTGCTCCCTAGCATCTATATCTACGCTATCACTATTTGATACAGTATATCTTAAGAATTGCTCCAAGCCTCTTGAAGGCTTGGACCGAAATCATAAAATGAACGAACAAAAGAATACACAGCACTAGAACCGTGATAAGACCGTAATCTAGTCGCATACCCCATGGATCTCTCCTCATGCACTTGCTTCAACCCAAATAGATCTCTCAAATACAACAATGCTTTGAACTGTAGAATCAAAACTAACCATTCATCTCCATGTCTGCCCGATCTTATACCAATCACTACGGTCACATGTTCGCACACCTACCTTAATCTGGTACTGATTCCTTACCATCATGCACTTCGTCCAATCGTGCATGCTCATCTTGATCATACAATCGATCATCGTACTGATCTTATGTGCGATTGTTCCTCAATCTCTAACTTGATCTTTTGTTATTCTTGTGTAGGAGTATTTCATGCCTTCATCCTTGCGTCGATTGCTTCCTTGACCATGTGCCTGAAGCCTTATTGATCATTATCGACTATATGTACATTATTTTATTTTCGAATCCCATGCTTTGCCTTGCATTCCACTTTCTTGTGCAGTCCAAGGCCTTCTCGAAGTCATTCCAAAGCCTCACATCGAATCAAATCTAAAATTGACAAAAAAAAACCCCAATTGGAACTCTGTCTAAGCTTACTACCCAAGCCTATACACCATAAGTGCACCAATGGTATAGCCATCGGTGGACTGACGGTAGCCTATGCTAGGTAGTAAGCCTGGGCAGGTACTTCGTATGCCACACCGACTGTCGAATCGTGGGCTACTTCCTCCGTTGTTTCACTCGATGAGCTGCCTAGCTCCTTTACCATTCTTACACCACATTGGACCTCTTTCGGAGTCTATTAATTGATATTTTGGATGTGCTTTCTTATATGTTCAAAAACCAATTTGGATATGAAGTCCACTCTTTTACGCATAAATTTCCACAGGATGATTCCAGTAGCCCGACTTCCTCTTGTATAACAAAATGAACCCAACCAGCCTTCTTGCCCCTCATGATGCTCACACAGGTGTTGATGTACTTTCATGTGCATGCTTTTTCAAACACGTATGTGCAAATACGTCTTTACTTCACAAATAAAATTTCGAGCTTTACCAAAGTGATTACTCGATCTGGTATTTTCTCATGCAAACTAGCACACATGATTGTCACTCTAGTAACATGAGGTTTTCACAAACATGCTTATATACAAATATAGATATTCATATACATAGGCATATAGTCATTCACATAAATAGGTTTATATATACAAACACATATACATTCGAACATACACAATAATTCTAGTTACATGCATAAAATGTTCTGATTATTATATATCTTTAAATACACGTTTATGTATACTTATCCTACATGGATACATACACGTACATTTAAATAAGTATTTTAGTTACTACTTAATCAAATCTTACTTTTATTTACAAAATCTTTTCAATAAAAGTACAATACCTTTTTCTAATATTTTATAAAACCATTCCATTATTTTATAAACCTTATAATCATTTTATATAGTTTTTCCTTCATAATATTTTAAAAAATCTCGTACTTCTACAAAAAATCTCTTTATATTATTTTATAAAATCTCATTCATTTATAAAATATCCCATTTATACCATTTTATAAAATCTCATACTATTTTATATAATACACACTTATAATATTTTATAATAACACATACTATTTCATAAAATATCACTCTCTCTTATAAAATCATTTCTTCTCTTAAATATTATTCATAAAGACTAATTAAGCTTCATTAATCCTTTAACCACTTTAATAATATGTGTAGAGCAAAAACTTACTTAATTGGCTTAATAACTTTTCTAAAATAAATCAAATGGCTTAGTTAATTCAAGTTAATGATATGCACAAAACCATATCACTTAATTTGCCTCTAATCAATAATAACATCACACTAAATCATTCGATTAACCAAAATCCATTCTATGATTACAATTTTTTCCAAAATCGATAATTATGGTCTTTAATAAATAGTGTGTTAATCATATTTACTACGAAAATAAGCTTAAACCAAAGCATACAGTCTTGAAATCTCATTATAATACTCCATAATTATATATAAACAAATTAATGAAGTATAAGTATAAGTATAAGTTAGGAGAATCATCCCATTCACGTTTTCCTTTACCAAATCTAGCTTTAAAGTAACTAAATCCGAATCAGGCTCTCATGAAATATGAGAGAATGATCCAAACTCCACTTAAAGCCATACCATTGATGGGTTTTGTAAGGAATGTATGAGGAGAATAATGGTGATTTTATCAGGATTTATAGAATTTCATTCAAGCTTGGTTTAGTGGATTTAGGGTTTAAAACTTTTGGAAAGATTAAGAAAAAGATTAGGAGAGATAGAAGAAAAGTAGAGTGGAATGAGAAATGAGCAAAGAGTAGCTAACTTATAAGCTAGCTTATGAGCCTTGACCCAAAACTCATTTCATTCCTAAAAAATCGTTATTCGCTCCAAAAACTTATCGATTCCAAACATAACCAAGTTTATATCTATTCTTCTCATGACGGGATTACGGACTTAAGGCAGGTGCCTCGAATTTCAATGCATTCGTCTCCAAAAGTCAAGTATAATGGATGTTCCATTAATTATCAATTAAATATTTAAATAAATTATTTAAATATTCAACCACTAAAATTGCAAGTTGTTATAGTTGGTGATGATGTGTGGGATTATTTTAGGGTGCTAATTTTGTAATTTAAACTTCATTATTTATTAATTTAAAAAATAAACCATGAAACTTCTAACTTGGATAACTTTTGCATACGAAGTTCGATTCACACCTAGTTTTTCTTCCATTGGACTCGCAACGAAATTCCGGACGATTTGGCATTATGATTACTGAGTTTAGGGGCTATAAGAAAAAACATGTTGGTATGAACTATTTAATTTAATTATTTTAATTTTAAATCATAGAATAATATCTATTGGTGAAAAATAATAATTATCATTATGTGCTATGATATTTTAATGATTGTGTGGATGATTTTAATATTTTGGATATGTTAAGCGTTACGTTGATTGTTTATTATTGTATTATTGGATTTTCGATTTTAGTTAATTGTGGATTTAAATTATGACTATAATTCATTAAAATAAAAAGAATGAAGTTATGTAATAATGGGAAAATAAGATAAATAAATGATAGATGTGATTATTTATAGTTTCTATGTGAAGTTTGTAAATAATAGTGGTTAAATGAAATAAAAATAAAATTAATGGAATGAATTTAATAAGGTTGTTATTTATGGATTTCTAGGAAAATTCATAAATAAAAAAATATTTCAACTAAATCTGAAATGGTTGTTAATATTATTTAATAAAGTGAGATTTTATAAATGATAATAGTATAGGTTTTATGAAAATTACACTCTTTTGAGATAAATAGCAATGAACTGGCTATGAAGAATATTACAAGATTTAATATTTATATTATTATTTCAATGTAAAATTATAATACTATTGGTTCGAAAGGTAATTTGATGTAAATTACTATTTTTGGGATAAAATACGATGTTTGGAAAGATTTGAAGTAATGAGATTATAATAAAATATTTTGAAGTATATTATCAATTTAGGAGAATAATACTTTTATAATGAATAATAATAATAAAATGATTTTATAATTATGGGAAAATAATTCTCATAAATACGATGTTTTGAATTGATATAATGTACAATTAATGATTGATTTTATTTATTACATATGTTAATGAAATCACATTTGGATGCTTGCATGATATTTTTCCATATTACTACGTGTGGTAGTTAACTATGGTTTTATTGTGTTGTTGTTTGTGTTTTTAATATAATGATTTAGCACACATTTAAGTGATTTATGTTTACATTGATGGTGTATTACTAATGGTTGATGATTAGTATATGTGAGAATATATATGTTGTGATTAGCTTATTTGATATTTGTGATTGATAATGTGTGTTGTCAAATATTTGTAGTGTTTAACGGCTAAGCATGCTATTATTGTTCTTTACCCATATTTATGATGATTGATTGGAATGGTTTAGTAGGAATATTGTTTCCTACTTGCAATGACAGCATTGATTGTGACTGAAGCATGGATGTTATGTTTGTTATGTGCTAACGACAATTTGGATGTAGGAGAAAAGCTAAAAACAAAACTATGTAGGCTTGATCCTTCAAAAGGGTTGCATATGTAGCCTTTTATATGCAAAAGCTATTATGTCTATGGCAATAGTGTATAGGATTAGGCGTAGTCCAAAAAACAGTTAACATTTTCTTTTTTATTATATATATATATATATAAATATATCTAGGTATGTATGTCTGTATAGTTGTGAAGTTATGGGTAGAAGCAGAAGTGGGAATGGAAAGGTGGATGCAAACTATATCATGGGTAGTTGATTTGGTATATTTATTTATACCATAATTATATTGCCCATAAGTTATTGATAATTGATGTATAAAAATGGGAGTTGATGTGATAAATGTTTTAAATACTTGCATTATGGAGTTAATGTTCATTTATTCCAATGATTGATTCCACTGTGAGGCTTTCTTTTAATTTTATAGTTTTGAAATTTTAAATTGTAAAACAAATGATCCCTTGTTTTTAATATCAGAAATTAGTTGCAATCATATTTTTTGCATTTGCAAATGATTTTAAATGTTTAAAATAGCGTGTCGTTACACATTCTGGGTTCTCACTTCATGAAGTTATTAAACGAGACACTCAACACAGAGTTCGAATTCTTGCAAAGCTTATATCATTTATAGCTAGTCCTAGTCACTTATTGGTGAAATCTGGAAAGAGTGGTTGGAGGAATTCATTATTGTAGAATCTATTAATCCTATATAGGAGTTGGATCTGTTAATCCACCTTTGTTGCTACTTGTGTAATGATATAGGGCCCTAGGATTTGATGTTTTAAATTTTTTAGAAACCTTGGTTTTTAAAACAAGGTGATAAATACCAAACCAAACTATTAAATGTAAAGTAGATAAGAATCATTTCCTAAGAGTAACAAAAAAGGTTTAAGGAGATAGCAGTAATTACCATTAGATGTAATAATGGAAATTTCCGTAAAGTGGATAAGGCACTAGTAAGAACCTAGGAATGTTGATTCATGAAGAATAGTAAAATGAAATTAGTACGATAGTAAGACAAGCATGGATGAGAACGATGTATCCTAGTGATTGCAAGTGTTTGCTGGTGGATGCTAATGGACGCATATAGGTATACTAGGCACTATTATTCTCTAGGGATCGGCCAAACTAGGACACTATAGCATATGCATATGGATGGTGCACATTTTATTCTATTTTACATGGTTGCTATAAATGGATGATTTTCACATGGTTGTTGCATTTGGATGATGTTTGTAGCATGCATATATAATTACCACTTATCATTATGGAATTTTTGCATTCATTTGGATACATGGCACAAACATGATTGCATAAAAAGAGATCAACTGAATCAGTAGACCGCCAAATCTTTTGCATTAGTTAGGGACATTTACACTACATTAATTACAAAGTATCATAAATCGCATTAAATTTTTTTAAGGACAATGGATGAATAGTTGATGATTGAGTATTTGGTTGTAGAAGTGGATGGAAACATTTGTACAATCTTTTATCCTTAGAGATTTCGGAGACGAAATCCCTTAAGGAGGGGAGAATATAACAACCAAAAATTTAACCGGTAATAATTAATTTGTTAATTAACTAAATAATAAAATAACTTTGTGAACTTATTAGAATTGAACGACGATAGCTGCACTATTGTGTCCGTGGTAAATTTTTGGTCAATTTTCATATATAGAACGTCAGAATCCGAGCTAGTATGGAGGAGAAAAGGAATAAACAAAAATCAAAGGAAGAAAAAAATACATAAAGGGGGTTCGACCTAGAGGTCAACTACCCCAAGTTCCAGGTCAGCCAGTAGGTAGACCTGGCACTAACTGCGGTCGACCTAACGGCCGATCCACCTACGAGAATGAAGCAAAGGAAGAAATCCTTCTGGTGCGTGATTTTACCACGTTGTTTTGCATTCTTTTAATCAATCCAGTCCTTCCATCTGATGGCTCTTATTCAGCCTATGACATGGTTGCATCCTATTTGATCTCCAAATCCAATGGTATGAGATTCACTTCTACCCCTATAAATAAGATCCTAGGCTTAACACCTTTTCTCATTCTAGATTTTCTCCGCTTGGGTTCACTTTTACAGGAAGGACCCTAAAAGGAATAATTTTCCACGGAGAGAATCTTTCAAATAAAAATAATTTAACAACCCCAAGTCGATCCGTGAAGGCCTAAAAAAAGAGATAAGGACCAGAGATGAGTGATTGTACTTATTTTAAGATTTCTTTAAGTAGTTTAAAATAATAAGGTTTCCAATAGTTGTAGTTTTGCTACAATTTTTGGAATAAACATTTTAGCAGTTTTATTTACAGTTTTAGAATTATTTTCATTCTATTTCTTTCTAGCTATTCTATTCAGCTAATTTTAGTTGTTTCGGTTAATTACAGATTTTCCATTTATTTACTATATCTCAATCTATTTAATGTTAATTATGCGTTATTTACATCTTCTTCCTATACCTTGGATTTTCTTCTATTTTCAGTTTTCTTTTATTTTCCCTTCTTCGCATATGGATTAGAATAGAATTAACGTGAAATTGGATTAAATTGTAAGAATTCTGAAATAACGAAAGATAAGATGTAAATTATAAAGACTGTAATAAATGGAATTAAGACTAAAATTATGCCTAATTATGTTATTAATTGGACTGAATAATAGAGATTGGCCTATTTATAATTATGAGATATAAATTATAAAGACTGTAATATAAATGAAAATGGACTGAAATTATGCATAATTATGATTAGAATTGGACTAATTAATTGACCTAGTTATAACTTAGAATTATAACTAAAAAAGAGTAAAAGAAGAAAGAGGCTTATTTTCAAACTTAGACCTTAGGTTAAAGTAATAAGCATGATTATAACGTAGGTTGTAATAAGAAAAAACAGAATAAGGCTTATTTTAAGACCTAGAATAAATTAATAAGCACATAAAGTAGAGAAAAGTGTAAAGGCTTATTTAAATAATTTATCTAAATTAATAAGCAAAGATGAAAGTAGGGCCTATACCAAATAGCTTTCCCTATTAGACAAAACGGAGGTCTCACACTAGCCTGAAGTGAGATAAAGGCATGCTTATGCTAAGAATGGTAGTAATTGATCAAATAGAAGCCCAAATCATGGAGAATTTGGACAAGGGGCACAACTAGATGTTGTTTATATAACGGTTCAGTACCAACATCATTTCCCTTATAATTTCTGTGGACACATGGTGATCTCACATTTGCCTAAAGTGAGATGAGGGGCACGCTTATGCTAGAGTTTAAGGTAATAAGAAGATCGAATAGGTGGAGCAAAACGTAGCATGGGCATGGTAGCAGTTATGCATGCGACTTTCATTCTGGTGCTCAATAATCATTTTGAGTTCCAAACTCTTAGTATGGTTGTCTTTCGTAAACACCATGCCTTATGTATAGAGAGCTATATATTTCGTTTGGATCCATAGTGGGTGCTTTGTGCATCTTTCGTAGATACCATTCGTTGTTGTGTAGGGAGTTATATAGCGTTTGGTCCGCAGTAAGGTCTAAGGAGTAGCAGGCCAATCAAAAAGGGTAGAATTAGAGTTACATCCTAATTACAAGATTAGGAATTCAGCCTAATCAAAAGCAGAAATCAAGGACAAGTGCAAGAAGTCAATGTTAACCTATCTTATAAATTGAGCAATATTTAATCGTATTTATCTACATTTTATCTCTTTCCTATTTTCTTTGTTTCCTCTTTATATACTAGAACTGTTGTAGAGTCTATCACTTTTACTTCGCTTAAAGACTCTAGTAATTACTTTTATTCTTCAGACTTTTAATCAGACCCACTCCTCTATTTTACCCTTTTTTCCCCTTAGGCAATCAAGGGAGAGGATAGTAGATTGCAGTTGCTTGGAGATTTCTTGGAGGAGTTTGCTACCATGTATTTCTTTTCTTTCAACTTTTGTTCTTTCTATATACAGGCTTATTATGAGAGACGTTATGTACTTTGATTTTTTGACCATGAGTTTTTGTTTCATGAGGCATATTGGACTTTTAGACATGTATGTGGTATTTGGTATTTGACTTATTTATAAAGCAATTATGAAGTTTTGTTTTAATTAAGCTATTATTTTAAGTTTCCACTGTTTTTATCTATTTTTGTCTTGTGAATCTTAGTTTCTGTTAGCTTTAGTTATACCTACAACGCACCATGCCTTTTGTTATGTCGTTTTGGGTGTATCAAGGGGTGTGGGGTGTTTCATATTGTATTAGAAATAGTTATAAAAACTCCATTTGTCTCAAATTGATGGCTAGAGTGTTCCGACATCAGAGTCAGACACTGTATTAGAGGATAGACTTGAGTTAACCGTTTTTGAAGAAGAAGGCTGAAACTTTATGCACTTAAGGCATTGTTAGATAAAAGTTACACTTGTTTGAATTTTTTTGTCATCTACTTCAATTTAAATGTTACACCATTGGAAATATATCCTTTTAAATGAAATAGAAGCATTAATGTTTGAAATCTTAGGAAAAGTGTACATTTTGAAGTTTCAATGGTAACCCCTTACTTTAAGATTTAAACATGAGAAAACTTAATAAAAATTAATTTTCCATAGCTATTCTAAATATTTATTTTGTAAGAAGTTAGAGTAAGGTACATTATTGCATTTATCTTTTGATGTGTACTTTGCTTTTGGATAGGGAAATTTTTGAAAGGTAAATTGAAAAAAAGATGTAAACCCCATCCTTTTGAAAATATTTCTATTGCACTTTGAAAAAGTTTATTAAAATATCACGTTTTCTTTTAAAATACACCCTTATGAATTTCTTCTTTACAAAAGGTAAACTAGAAAGATATGTTTATGTGTCTACTTTTCTAAGCTAAGCCGTTCCGTTTTGGGGAAAAAATTCAGTTGAAAAAAATGTCATGATTTTTTTCAAAAGAAAATGTTTATTGGGATTAGTAGAGAATTTTACAAGCTTACTAGTTTTTGTGAAAAATAATATTGGGAACTTAAGATTTCGAGAAAAAACAACTTTTAACTTGAGGAGTTAGAAGGATTATACAGCTTATAAAGCTTAAAATGATTAGGGTGGATTAGCTAGAATAGTTAATATGCTAGTGTGCTAAGGACTTGCTAACTATGGAGTTGTAAAGCATTGGAAGATCTAGGGGTAAATAAAGAATTAAAATAGGGAATTATTGGCCTTTTTAATCAATGTTCAAAGTGGAAGAGTGGGGTACTAAATTGAATTTTCTGTAATAACAAAAAGTGAACATTGCTTTGTGTTTTCTACTAAATATGATTTGATTTGCATAATCCTAGCATGAGAAGGTTTGGGAAGATGTTATTTGGCTGAAACTAGTTTAAGTTTAAAGAAAGAAAAGAGAAAGCCAAGGTATTTTACTACAGTAAAGAATGCTATGGAGGTAAGAAGTTTTCCTTATTTGGCTAGCTACTATAGGAAGTTCATTAAAACTTCATAATGATTTATGTAATTCTAACATGCCTTACCAAGAAGAATTTAGTTTTCTTCTAGAACTTGAAATGTGAGAATGCTTTATTAAGCCAAAAGAATTGTTTATTGATCATAATTCCTTAAAGTATTTGTTATCTAACATTGTCGAAATAGGTAGATGGTTTCGATTATTTGCAGATAGGTGTGATTAATATGAAATTTCGGGTAAAGTTATTCCAAACATGTTGCTTTTGGCCAGAGAATTTATAGGTACTAGGCAAGTAAGCTGACATCTTATAGTATAAGTTCTATGATGATGTCTATAAAGTATTGACGCTCTAGTTGTCATGGCAACTACGAGTACATTTTTAGGCTGATGTGGCATGCATATCATGTTCACTAGGCTAGGACATCATGCATTTTAGATGGTCCTAGATATGTTTTTGGGTATGACATTATTTAAGTATTGAAAATTATGTCTATTAGATTAATATGGAAAGGCAATGTTTTATCTTGAGTTTTATTATAGGTTGGTAAAAATTTGGAAGTTCAAATTGCAAAATATCTCCTAGATGAAGTTGTAATTAAGGTTGTATATGGAATGGGTAACGCAAGAATTAGAATCCTCATTAAGTAAAATATATGATAGTTTGTATGCATTGAGGATGTGGAGGTGGTTTTCATGGAAAATAAGACTTAGAGGTTTTGGCAAGATTTTGAGAGGATAAAAGGATGCTTCGATCTTGGATCGAAAGGAGACTATTTATTTAAGAAAGTTATCATCAAGTATCAACTTAAGGTTCGCAGTTAATGTTGCATAATAGTTGCACATGACTGATATATCACCTAGTTGATTACCTATAATGCTAAAAGAATTTTAGATTAGGGTTTCACTTATTTAGAATATCACTTAGACTTAGGATTTTGGTCTCTACATTTGGATGAATTAATTAATAGGATTACTTTACTTGAATGTTTACTGCTTATATGCTATAGAACTTAGGAAAAAAAATTACTTTAGCAAACTAGAAACATGCTGCCTTACAATCAAGATCGTTGGAGGATTGGAGAAGTGATATCATAGGTGAAATGGTATAGCTTAAGTTTAATCAAAATAATAAGAGAAGTTATATCATGTTCAGTATTTTAAGAAATCTTCAGATTTTGATGCTCGTAAGTGAAAATAAAGAATAGCAAGAGATTTAAGCTATTTGATGCTATGTGAGACACCGTTCACTTTCACGTTGTCTTACCTTAGTATCCAGAAGATGAAATAACTACATATTAGTAGGATAATTCAAGGCATTGTGTACGTGCATTAAGGATTTCATATGATAGTGTTTCCGTTAGGGCATACTTATGCTAAAGTTATCATTTTTGTGCATGTCAATATCATCTTACCTTAGTTAGCAGCAAAGATTGCAGAGATTTGCCTACATAAGTATGTTTGTAGTGATTTGGATTGAATTTAAATCCAATAGTAAAATTGAAAATTTGAGGTTGGAAGAATAATCCGGTTGAGAGTACTAAAAAATGAAAGGAAAGAATCCACTCTTTTCATGTCGACACTTTTCTAAAAGGTATTTCCATTTGCGCATATGTTAGAGTGATTAGTTTAAGAATGGATGAATGGTTGCTATATGTTTTTACTATTAAGGTAGGAAATCGAATGGTGTAGTATGCTTTATTTTGTGGCTTGATTATGAGATATGATTTGACTCATTATATATCATATTGCCTGCACATAGAAATTATCGCTATATTTTAGGACGTGTTGCATGTAAAAACCCAATTTTTAGTGGTGTTGTTAGTATAATTTATAATATTTTTTCCATTATTTTTAATCTGAAAAATAATTAAATTTTCATTTGGTTCATTTTGCGACAAACTTGTTATTTTTGAAACTGCATAGAATAAGATAACCTGTGTATTTTATTGTTGTTTGTGATCGTATCATATTATTATGCATGATCGTATTTTTATTTCTGTTGTTTATGGCTCATACACAAACATGATATTATGTAGAGGGATACCGCAAAATATTTTCAAAAACTAAAATTATAAATGCATACATGGACACAATCTTTGCCGTATCTTTTTATTATCCTTGCACTTGACATTTGTTTAGTTATCCTTTAAGTATTTTTTCCTGGATAGCTTAGCTTGGAAGGAGTTTTTTTATATATGTATATGTATTTATGTACACATTCACATGCAAAAAAAGGATACACGGATGGACACAATTTCCATTTGTTATCTACAAATGAGATACATGGAACCTACATTCCACTTTCTATTAATAATTCCAATAACTCTCTCTACGCCAAGTATTAGTCAAAACATTCTATTTGAAAGTTGTAGAGGACGAAGAGAGCTATGCTTTTCGTTGTCGTTGTACTCAAAATGGTGGCATGTGGAGGTCTTTGCCGCTAGGAATGGTTACCAAGGAGAGGGTAGGTCTGGATTGCATAGAGGAAGTCGAGCTTAGGATATTGGTGTCCAATGTGGAGAGGAGGCGACTGGCGAAGACGATTCGTCAAATAGTCGAGTGGACAGGGATATATGAGGGAGAGAAGGTTCATCTTCTTGGTGGATGCATGCATGGTCGTGAGAAGTGGAAATATGAAGAAGCGGGGAAGTGGAAATGTGTAGGTTGGTGGAGTTTGGGCCTTGGGCCTTGGGTGTGGACTTAGTTATATAATTTAGTGATTTATTTAGTTAATTTGGTTAGATAATTAATAATTTAGCTTTGACAATTGATATCTCGCTCATACGAAGTCCGATTAACCCGTAGATTTTTGCATTAGGCTCTTATTGACGAGTACAACATTATGATACGAATAGTTGATGGCTTTAATAAAGTACAAAATATTGATAAAAATTAGGTATTGAATTTAATTACAAATAAAGTAGTTAAATAACTATACTTCACTGGTATTATCTATTTAGTAGAATAAATCACTATTCTGTTATAAATAAATTGAATAGATCATCTTGTGATATCTATTCAATAGAATAAATCTCCGTTGTAACGACCCAGAATTTGGGTCATTTGAAATTCGTATATTTAATTGATTTTAAATATTCACAATTTAATTTTATAAGATGAATAAATTTTAATTTCGGTTATCTGGATTTAATTGGATAATTAAATTATTAATTTAATATTTGAAATTACTGAAATAATTGATAATTGATTTAATGTGAGTGAAAATGATTTATAAAGTTGTTTTAAATCCTAGTTGAATTAGAATGATGTTAGAGAACTTTTAAAATCAAATTAAATGTTGATTTGTAGAAATTGAATATTTTAATATTTAATTGACGAGTAAAAATAGCCATTTTTCAAACAGTCTCGGATTTCGACGGAACTAGTTTCATTGGATCCATAATGATATATTATTGTAATATTTCGAATTTCGTGTCAATCGGATTTACGGTTTGTCTGGGGCAAGTTAAAACGCGTAGAAATAGGTTTAAGTGAATTTTAAATTTAAATAGTCGATTCAAAAACCTATCTTCCAAATACGATCGAATTGGCTCTCGATATATATTCCATTGCATTCGGAATAAGGGTAAAACATTATAAACGCCAGGCGGCATGCTTCGTTTGGAGTTCGGAAAAATTTCGGGTGAATAGCGCGCGCGAATTTTCTACAAAAGGCCAACATTTTTTCAAATTTACACAAACCCTAGGGTTAGAAATCCTAACTACCACTAAGCTTTTTAATGGCCAGAAATTGCGCAACATCCTCCTCATTTATCTCTCAATCCATCGAGAATTAACCAAAACTTTCTAAACGAAAATCGAAGAGGGCGATGAGATCTACATTCTCAACTGCTGTGATCAAAAATGGAGCTACGGGTTGACAAGAAATGGGCTGCATTTGTGCTGTGTTCATTCACATTTTTCGAGGCTGTGCAAGGGTCGAGCATGACCAGATTCACGGCGAAGGTGCAGCAAAAGATGGGCTTCAAAACGGAGTAGCTCGATCGTTGCATAGCTCGTCGATGAAGGCGCGGCAAATAGGGTTTTATAGCGGCTCTATAGGTTTCATGAAGGAAGCTTGAACGATGGGAGAGAGAAGATGATGCACGGCCTAGATCTGATGTTGCATAGTTTAGCGGCCTAGATTTGTTTAAGGTTAAAATTAAAATAGAAATAGTAAATTAATTTATATTAATTCTTTTAAACTTTTAAACGCTATAACTTTTTGATACGAGGTACGTTTCGCACGAAACGAATTGCATTAGGTTCGTATGGACGAGCACTACATTTGGAGCTGGATTTGGATTTGTTTGAGCTAGTGAAAATTTTGGATAAAATTAAACGCTCGTTTAATTTTATTCGGAATAAAACGTTGAAATCGCGACAACAAGCAATGTGAGTATAACTCACTCTTTCCGACTCACTGGTATTTTTATATAAGTGAGCATAAATATTATTTATGATAATTGATGATTGTTTGGATGATGTACGATATATTGATTGGTATTTGGATATATACCTGCCTAGTGGAGCAGATGACCCTATATGTTCCCGTGTATGAGCGGAAGACCCTTTGTACACGCGTCTTCCTTGAAGTGGACATTGTACACATATTCTAATATGTATATTTGTTGCAGGTGATAGGTTGGAGGGATCCAACTGGGTTCCTCAACAGTATTAATTTATTTATAGATATTGTGATATATTCTGTTATCATATGATATATGATATTTTGGATGCCTTGATTGTTATATTTAGTGCTGTTGCAGCATTAAGCCTATATTTTAGAATTTAAAAATGTTAAAGTAACGATTTCGAATTTAATAAGATTTTAAAGTGATTTTGGAAATAAACGTTTTATTAATTTTTGAATTGTTAAAGGAATTGATTTATTTTAAATGAATAAATGTTATAATTTTTATGTTATAAAAATTACGATTTTTGTGAAATATATGATTTTTGGAGTTATATAAGTCTTAATAACGATTTGTTAATTATTAAAAGAATACGTTATTTAAATCGAGATTTTTGATTTATTATATATGGTTTTATATATAAGATTTATAAAATTGAATTTTTATAAATCAAAATGAAGGAATTATAAAGGAGTTTTACAAGTGTTGAATTGGGGTTATAAATGGATTTTTATAAGTGAGCAAGATTTAGAATTTGTGAAGTTATGAAATGAATGATTTATAAGTAACTAACTTATAAATTGGATTTTGGCATTTAAGTGAGATATAAATAGAATTTGTTAATTAAGGGATTTTATATATTGAAGTTTTATAAAATATAAAAGGAATTTATAAACATTGTTTTATAAATTTGAAATCGATTGAATTTGATAAGTTGAATATGGAAGCTTATTAAAAGAATTATATTCACGATTTTTGACAGCGAATTATCCTTTAATTAAATATGTAGAAGTTGATTTGGTAAAGGAATTTTATCCACGATTTTGGACAGTGGATAAACCTTTTAATTAAATCTGCAATAGTGATGAATTAGGTAAATGAATCATATCCATGATTTTGGACAGTGGATTATCCTTAATATAAAATGTGTAGAAGTATTGAATTTGGTGAACGAACTATATTCACGATTTTGGACAGTGAATAATCTTTGAAATTAAGCAAATGTTTTGAAAGTGATCTTTTAAATTGTAACGACCCAGAATATCTGTCATTTGAAATTCATATATTTAATTGATTTTAAATATTAATAAGTAAAATTTGTAAGTCGAATAAATTTTATTTCGAATATCTAGATTTAATTGGATAATTAAATCGATAATTTAATATTTGAAATTACAGAAATAATTGGAAATTGGGTTTAATGTGATTTAATTGATTTCTAAAGTTGTATTAAATCATATTGGAGTTAGAATGATGTTATAGAACTTTTAAAATTTAATTAAAAGTTAATTTGTAGAAATTGAATATTTTAATATTTAATTGATGAGTAAAAATAGTCATTCTTCAAGCAGTCTCGGATTTCGACGAAACCAGTTTCATTGGATCCGTAATATTAAATTATTCTAAGATTTCAAATTTTGTGCCAATCGGATTTACGGTTCGTCCGGGGCAAGCTAAAACGCACTGAAATCGGTTTAAGTGAATTTTAAATTTAAATAGTCGATTTGAAAACTTATCTTCCAAATACGATTGAATTGGCTCCCGATATATATTCCATTGGGTTCGAAATAGGGGTAAAACATTATAAACGCCAGGAGGCACGCTTCGTTTGGAGTTCGAAAAAATTTCGGGTGAATAGTGCGCGAATATTTTCTATAAAAGGACCTCAATATTCATTATTTTCACTCAACCCTAGTTTCTAATCCTAGCCGCCAGTTCTGAGTTTAATGGCCAAAAATTCATCTTCTTCCTCCCTCATTTTTTTCAAATCCACCAATTAATTCAAGAAATTTCCAACTGCAACTTTGAAGATCACAACGAGAGCTTCGATTCTATACGTTGATGATCGTTTAAGGTCGAGTAAACCAACGGCGATTGGGGTTAGAACGCACGGAAGTCGAGCTCGATTTTCATGAGTTAGGGATGTCCGAGTTCACCAAGATTCTTGCCGTGGGTAGCATACGTGTACGCGGAGGCAGGGGAGTTCGCTGATTGTCGTCACGATCATCGATGAAAGCCCGATAATTCGTAAATAGGGGCGGCCGACGGGTTAGGTCGCGTGCATGGATTACGTGATGGGAGAAGAAAGGAAGGGCGGCCCAGATCTGTTGAAGGTGAAATGAATGGACGAGATGTGTTTAGGGTTAGAAATTTAAATAAATGAGTAAATTATTAAATTCAAATTCGTTCAAACTTTATAACGCTATAACTTTTTCATACGAGGTCCGTTTCGCACGAATCGAGTTGCGTCGAGTTCATATGGATGAGCATTACGCAATGGAGCGGGATTGGGATTGATTGGAGCTAGTTAGAATTTTGAGTAAAATTAAACGCGTGTTTAATTTTATTCGAAATATAACACTGTAACTGTATTTGAAACAAGGTGAGAACTTCTCACTCAATTGAATTTGTTTCGATTTAAATTTTAAATAGTTAGATTTAAAATTGCTTGATTGTGTGATTAAATGATAAATTGCTATCTGTTGTATTGAAATAGACCCTATACGCTGCATATTAAGCGGAGGTTATTATATTAAACACATATATCGCGATATTCCACCTTGAAGTGGAATTGGTATTATATATGTACTTGGAGTTGATTTCCCGCATTATATAGCGGATGAGACCCTATTGCACCGCAAAATAGCGGATAATATTTTATAAATCCCATATACCGCGATATGCCGTCATGAAACGGGATTGGTATTGTGCTAACATCTGTGGATGCAGGGAAACAGGTTGGAGAGATCCAATTGGATTCCTCAACAGTATTGATTTATTTACAGATATTTGCGATATATTCTATTATCATATTGATATATGATGTTTGGATGTCGTGGTTGATGTATTGGTACTATTACAGCACTGGGCCTATTTTTGGAGTTTTAAAAATGTTAAAGTAACGATTTCGAATTTAAAAGGATTTTCAAGTGATTTTTGAAAGTATACATTTTATTGAATTTTGGAATTGATTCATTTTAAATAAATAAACGTTATAATTTTTATGTTATAAAAATTATGGGTTTTGTGAAATATAATCGAAATGTGATTTTTGAAATAAGTAGTTGATTAATTGGTAAAATGGTTTAAATTAGGATTTTTGAATTATTATAAACGGTTTATATAAAAGATTTATAAAATTGATATTTATAAATTAAAATATTGGAATTATAAAACGAGTTTTTATAAGTGAATTTATAAACGTTGTTTTATAAATCCAAAAAAAATTGAATTTGATAAGCAAATACGAAAACTAATTAAAGGACATATATCCACGATTTTGGGCGGTGGATAATCCTTTAAATTAAATATGTAGAAGTATTGAATTTGGTAAACGATTTATATTCATGATTTTGGATGGTGAATAATATATTAAAGAAATGTTTTAGGAAGTGATCTTTTAAATAGAATTTAAAACGATTTAAAGGTGTTTTAAAATGTATTAAGTATCGAAAGCATAGATTTCAACATTCATTGTTGAAATAGACATTTTCGAGAAATAAAAGGGAATGGTGGACTATAACACTGTTGTTATAGTAAATGATTTTCGAAAGGAAATGTTTTTGTATAGTATTGGAATTTATACATCTACCTTAATTTCGAATCCCTATACTAGTGATTTTGGGTTGTCATAACGATGTTTTACGCAACATTCATTTTGACTCAAATGAATGTGTTTAAGAGAATGTTTTCCTTAAAGAATAAATTATATAATTAATTGTAATTTAAGTATATTGAATATTTTTCAAATGTTGAAAATAAATAGATTTGTGAATTACTTATTTTTAAATAAGTATAGACATGTTTTGCAATATGAAGTGAAATGTTTTGAGATTATATCTTTTAAAGAAAAATTGAAAGTGAATATTTGAAATCGATTTGAAAATCGTATATCAATAGGTATTTTGGAAATGTGAATTCACATGGAATGTATAAGGAAAAGGCAAATTTGTTTAAAAATAAACATTGATTTATTTTTGAAGCGTGGAAATAAATTCACGGATTTGGAACGTAAAATTAAAGTAAATTGGTAAGGATTTATTTAATTGGTTTAAATGAACCATTTTGAAATGAAAGTGTATTATCCCTGGAAAGCCGAATAAAATTTATGAATAGCTTTGAAAAATATATACATATATATATATATATACATACATACATATATATATATATATAATTCTAGAATTGGTTTTGAAAAGGATACTTTGGAGAAATTAACTTCTTAAATTGTTTTGAATCCTTTAAGTAAAGATTTATTAAATTGATATAGAAATGATTATTTCTAAGATTTAATCAATAATTCTTTTAGAAAATAGTTATTTAAATAGTTATACTCTATCTACTAATTTTATTTTGAAAATTAGTTTGGACTTAAATTATATGTAATATTGGTATAATATTTTTATAACTAATATTTTAAGTAAAGTGTTTAAATAAAAATAGTTTTATTTCAAAGTGTTTTCCCGTTATATTTTAGATAAGTGTTATAAATTATTTTAAAGTATTTGAACTCGGTAGATTTCTAGTGAAAAATGAGTAAATATTTGGAAGTGTTTCCGCGTAAGGAAAATGATTTGAAAATTTGTTTTCAAAAGATGTAAAGGTGAAAAAGATTTGAATTTTGTTTTCAAATGGTTGAAGTGTGGAAAAATATATCTTGTAAAGATATTTTTGGAAAATAAATAATTTGGGAAATTATTTGGAATCTTATGTTGTTGTGCATATCTATTGATAGTTATCAATATTTACCTTTAAATGGGTATTTGTTGTGATTTTCTTGAATTTGAATGCTACACTTATTTTAAAATAAGCGCTCGTTATTCGGTTTAGCCGGGAGAGGACCTTTGGGTCATAAATCCCACTCCGAATAGTGATACGTCGTAGTGGATAGCATTTGAAGACCGGTGTTGAAGACTGGATATTTTCGAAAATGGAAGGATTACCGTCGAATCTCTCTGCATCGGCTGATCTTCGATATAGAGATTTTATCACCCTTTGTGATGGCAATTTCGGACGTGGTTAGTGAATATCCGGATTGCAAGGGCTTCTTTGGAAGTGCCTGCGGTTCCATTCGATCCCAGAACGGACTTGTATGGATGTGTGTCTGACGTTACAATTTGAGATGTAAAGCTGGTTTCTATCAAATACATTCATGTTGGTGGCGGAGAATTTATTCTCTTAACTTAACACCCTTCTCTGAGACGTACGAGCTCAGAGGTTATGTAGTTGATGGTTACTAGTGATACATTCCCAATTTGGTAATGTGGCATACGAAGTGCTGCTGATCATTTGTTGATCAAAGCATAGCTTTTGTAAAAAGCGTAGCTTTGTGGACGAGACTTCGTCGGACCTCACAACCCGGTAATGGTCAAAATAGGAAAGATGCAGCAAGATTTTAGGGAGTAGAGCCCCTTTGGGTATGTGCATTTCCTTCTGGATAGAAGTGGCATCATGGTATGGAGCCCAGATACTTAACTTATGTGGATATCGCAGATATATATATGACTTTGTGATTATTGTTGGTTGAGGATCCTCGGATAAAGTTTGTTTACAAACGGAGGATGGCATACTCGTGTCAGTAGTTACCTACTTTTGCAGAGGTAACCCGGCCTTGTGTTGGCAGAGATCCGGTCAGGTTCTCGGGGCGTCTCTCCAGAGGCATACCCATGTGGCAATGGGAAGTTTCTTGGCCTGACCATTTGTTGGAAAATTTAAAGAAACAATACGAGCCCTGTAGAGT
Organism: Allium cepa; assembly: GCA_030765085.1. Taxonomy (NCBI): domain Eukaryota; kingdom Viridiplantae; phylum Streptophyta; class Magnoliopsida; order Asparagales; family Amaryllidaceae; genus Allium; species Allium cepa. Next base: position 117,122,535 of record CM060940.1, on the reverse strand, counting down.
TTTAGTTGTATAACCTGCCATGGAATGTGGCGGTAACCTGCTATTGAACATGGTAGCTATATTAGGCATAAGTGCGGAATGTCTATGTTGGCTAAGATTTATATTATACTTTCGAAATGTTTTCCTACACTTTGCACTTATAATAATAATATCAAAGAAATTTTTCTACATATCAAGCATGTTTGACTATCATAAGGGGAAATCTCCTCTGATTCTGCGTTTGCATTGTGTGTGTGTGGGAGGCCTTATGGTAGTTACATTTTCTAAAAGCATTGCGGATCTATTTTGAAAATATTTCTTTGTTTGTTTTTAAGATAAACTCTGTTTTAAGTTCTCACACTAGTCCCATGACTGACTTGGAGTTTATTGTTCCCTTCCTAAACTCTGGGTGCTCATCATTTTCTACACAGGCAGTCTAGAGTCAGGTTATCAGGATATTCTGGAATTCAGGAGTTGCTATACAGATCTGGAGGCAAGCTGAATGGCTTGGCATATCAACTAGTATATGGTATTTCTTTTCCGCTGTTTGTTGTTGTAAACTCTGATAATGTAATGTAATGTGATGTAATGTGATTACTGATACAGTTCTTTTGATTTAAAGATTATTCATTTATCTATTATATGTTGTTCCGCTGCGATTGTGAGATTCTGATATTGTTCTGTTGCTTCTTCTTTCTTACTTCTTCTATCTTTTTCTTCTTCTTAAAACCTAAGGGTACGGTTTTCCGGCCTTTGATTGCTCGGCAGTTGACACAGCGGACGTATTAATGTCGATTTTCAGGAGTCGAAAATTCCATTCCTCACATGTGGTATCAAAGCTTCTGGTTAAGCAACAACCTTGGCTCTGTTGGGAATTACTCATTGGAGATAGAGTCAGCAGTACTCTAGAATGAGTGTGAGTGTAATAATAGATATGAGCGCGTATTTGTTAGTGAATATAAAAATTGTTTTATATTTTGTTTATTGGTTTGTTGAGTGGTATATGGATTCTGGTCAATACGAGTAATTAATGTTATTGATAGGGATCTCTAAACACTTGTACAGAACAAATTCGACACAATATCATTTTAAAATAGGGTAAATGAAATAATTTTACCTAAATTATTTTCGTATATAAAAGAGGAAAAAATTTCTGTGAATTATTATAATATATGATTGTTGGTTGCTAGAAAGTGATGATATTGAATTATTATCATTAAAGTTGAAAAAGAAATGGAAATCGTAACTCCAAAGTTAAGAAATAAATTCACATATAAATAGAATTGGAGAATATAAATTGTAAATGTGATTTGTAATTTGAAGTAAAATTCCAGAGGAATATTTGGAAATGTTTTGAAAGGGTTTGCAATTTGGAAAAGATTAAATTCCTTTATGAGTTTGAAAATGGTTTTCAAGGGTTTGGAAAAATGTTTTTGGAGGGATAAAAGCTCAAAAATCTTTTCGGCCGCTGGAAAATAACTTCGATGATGACTGCAGCATATTGGTGTTCATTTTCGGGTTTCTAAAAGAGGGAATGCTGCCAAGTTGTTTTAAATAGAAGTTGTTTGGAAAATTTGGGTTTGGGTTTTGAAATTCAAAGGATAATTTGAATTGGTTTCAAAAATGGTTTTGAAATGTTGGGAAGACTCTAGAATCTGATAAAAATAGTTATGTAATAAAATTTATTGAGTTGAAAATAAATTTGGGGTAGAAACAAATGAATTGAAATTGAGTTTGAATTATGGAAATAAATTTATGAATGAATGAATTTACAATTGCGAGTAAACGAAATTGGAAACTAAATGTTGAAATTCATCTTGAAATTGCAAATAAATTGAAAATTTGTCAAGATGGATCAAATGAAGCTAAGTATTAAAATAAAATTAGTAAGTAAAACTAATTGAAGAAATGAAAAATTTAATATGGGTTGAAATGAATTGAATTCATCATTTATAAATAAAGGGTAAATTAAATTCATATGGAATTTAAAATCCAGTTTAAATATAAGTGCTTATAAACTGAAATTGTGAATTGAATTCAGATGAAATTAAAAATGTAATATTGAATGAAAATTGATATGTAACTTTAATAGTAAAGTAAAAATGGTATAATAAGTAAGTATTGAAATTTTGTAAAGGAATATGCAAAATGATATTTGAATATTGTAATTGGATATTATGGCTAGCAGGATATACAGGTGTGTTAAAGACAAAGGAAATTGGGATTTTGATTTCGAAGATAAAAAAAAAAAATTGAATGGCTCGACAAAAGGTATGTATTTGAATTTCAGTATGAAATTTGATGATTTTCTTGTCCAGCCACTTGCCTTTTCTTTTCTTTTTGAAATCTGGAGGGCCGTGGTGCCATTTTTGTAGTCGTATCGAGCCAGCCGCGCAAAGGAGACGCTGGAGAAATTTTTCAAAAATTTAAGGCATTAGAATATTTTTGAGAAAATTGAAATTTTTTGAAAACTATAACTTTGATTTTGGAGTGAAAAGTTAAACGATATAGTTGGTTTTGAAAAGATAACTAAGTATGATTTGAAAACTTAGTAAAGTTATTGTAACAAGTTTAAATATGTATTTTGGAAAAGCTAAAATGTTTAAATGAATTTGAAATTTAATTTGAACAAATGGTTTTGAAAAATTAATGGATTCCGTAACTTTTTCTTACTTGGCAATTTCGAGGACGAAATTCTTTTAAGGGGGAAAGTTTGTAATGACCCAGAATTTCTGTCATTTGAAATTCGTATATTTAATTGATTTTAAATATTAACAAGAAAAATTTGTAAGTCGAATAAATTTTATTTCAAATATCTAGATTTAATTGGATAATTAAATCGATAATTTAATATTTGAAATTAGAGAAATAATTGGAAATTGGGTTTAATGTGATTAAAATTGATTTGTAAAGTTGTATTAAATCATATTGGAGTTAGAATGATGTTATAGAACTTTTAAAATTTAATTAAAAGTTAATTTGTAGAAATTGAATATTTTAATATTTAATTGACGAGTAAAAATAGTCATTTTTCAAACAGTCTCGGATTTCAACGAAACCAGTTTCATTTGATCCGTAATGTTAAATTATTGTAAGATTTCAAATTTTGTGCCAATCGGATTTACGGTTTGTCCGGGGCAAGCTAAAACGCACTGCAATCGGTTTAAGTGAATTTTAAATTTAAATAGTCGATTTGAAAACCTATATTCCAAATACGATCGAATTGGCTCCCAATATATATTCCATTGCGTTCGGAATAGGGGTAAAACATTATAAATGCTAGGCGGCACGCTTCGTTTGGAGTTCGGAAAAATTTCGGGTGAATACTACGCGAATATTTTCTATAAAAGGAACTCTATATTCATTATTTTCACTCAGCCCTAGTTTCTAACCCTAGCCGCCAGTTCTGAGTTTAATGGCCGAAAAATCATCTTCTTCCTCCCTCATTTTCTTCAAATACACCAATTAATTCAAGAAATTTCCAACTGCAACTTTGAAGATCACAATGAGAGCTTCGATTCTATACGGTGATGATCGTTTAAGGTGGAGTAAAATCAACGGCGATTGGGGTTCGAACGCACGGAAGTCGGGCTCGATTTTCACGAGGTAGGGACGACCGAGTTCACCAAGATTCTGGCCGTGGGTAGAATACGTAAACGCGGAGGCAGGAGAGTTCGTTGATCGTCGTCACGATCGTCGATGAAGGCCCGATAATTCATAAATAGAGGCGGCCGATGGGTTAGGTCGCGTGCGTGGATTACGTGATGGGAGAAGAAAGGAAGGGCGGCCCAGATCTGTTGAAGGTGAAATGAACGGCCGAGATGTGTTTAGGGTTAGAAATTTAAATAAATGAGTAAATTATTATATCTAAATTCGTTCAAACTTTATAAAGCTATAACTTTTTCAAACGAGGTCTGTTTCGCACGAAACGAGTTGCGTCAGGTTCGTATTGACGAGCACTACACAATGGATGTGGATTGGGATTGATTGGAGCTAGTGAGAATTTTGAGTAAAATTAAACGCGCATTTAATTTTATTCGAAATAAAACACTGCAACTGTATTTGAAACAAGGTGAGAACTTCTCACTCAATCGAATTTGTTTCGATTTAAATTTTAAATAGTTAGATTTAAAATTGCTTGATTGTGTGATTGAATGATAAATTGCTATCTTTTGTATTGGAATAGACCCTATACACCACTTATTAAGCGGAGGTTATTATATTAAACACATATACCACGATATTCCACCTTGAAGTGGAATTGGTATCATATATGTACTTGGAGTTGATTTCCCGCATTATATAGCGGATGAGACCCTATTGCACTGCATAATAGCTGATAATATTTTATAAATCCCATATACCGCGATATTCCGTCTTGAAACGGGATTGGTATTGTGCTAACATCTGTGGATGCAGGGAAACAGGTTGGAGGGATCTAACTGGATTCCTCAACAGTGTTGACTTATTTACAGATATTTGCGATCTATTCTGTTATCATATTGATATATCATGTTTGGATGCCGTGGTTGATGAATTGGTGCTGTTACAGCATTGGGACTATTTTTGGAGTTTTAAAAATGTTAAAGTAACGATTTTGAATTTAAAAGGATTTTCAAGTGATTTTTGAAAGTATACATTTTATTGAATTTTGGAATTGATTCATTTTAAATAAATAAACTTTATAATTTTTATGTTATAAAAATTATGAGTTTTGTGAAATATAACCGAAATGTGATTTTTGAAATAATTAGTTGATTAATTTGTAAAATGGTTTAAATTGGGATTTTTGAATTATTATAAACGGTTTATATAAAAGATTTATAAAATTGATATTTATAAATTAAAATATTGGAATTATAAAACGGGTTTTTATAAGTGAATTTATAAACGTTGTTTTATAAATCAAAAACTAATTGAATTTGATAGGCAAATATGAAAGCTTATTAAAGGAGATATATCCACGATTTTGGACAGTGGATAATCCTTTAAATTAAATATGTAGAAGTGTTGAATTTGGTAAACGATTTATATTCACGATTTTGGACGGTGAATAATATATTAAAGAAATGTTTTAGGAATTGATCTTTTAAATAGAATTTAAAACGATTTAAAGGTGTTTTAAAATGTATTAAGTATCGAAACCATAGATTTTAACATTCATTGTTGAAATAGACGTTTTCGAGAAATAAAAGGAAATGGTGGACTATAACACTTTTGTTATAGTAAATGATTTTCGAAAGGAATTTTTTTGTCTAGTATTGGAATTTATACATCTATCTTAATTTCGAATCCCTATACTAGTGATTTTGGGTTGTCGTAACGATGTTTTACGCAACATTCGTTTTGACTCAAATGAATGTGTTTAAGATTTCCTTAAAGAATAAATTATATACTTAATTGTAATTTAAGTATATTGAATATTTTCCAAATGTTGAAAATAAATAGATTTGTGAATTACTTATTTTTAAATAAGGATGGGCATGTATTCCAATATGAAGTGAAATGTTTTGAGATTATGTCTTTTAAAGATAAATTGAAAGTGAACATTTGAAATCGATTTGAAAATTGTATATCAATAGATATTTTGGAAATGTGAATTCACATGGAATGTATAAAGAAACGGAAAATTTGTTTAAAAATAAACATTGATTTATTTTTGAAGCGTGGAAATAAATTTACGGATTTGGAACGTAAAATTAAAGTAAACCGGTAAGGATTTATTTAATTGGTTTAAATGAACCATTTTGAAATGAAAGTGTATTCTCCTTGGAAAGCCGAATAAAATTTCTGCATAGCTTTGAAATATATATATATATATATATATATATATATATATAAATTCTAAAACTGGTTTTGAAAAGGATACTTTGGAGAAATTAACTTCTTAAATTGTTTTAAATCCTTTAAGTAAAGATTTATTAAGTTGATATAGAAATGATTATTTCTAATATTTAATCAATAATTCATTTAGAAAATAGTTATTTAAATAGTTATACTCTATCTACTAATTTTATTTTGAAAATTAGTTTGGACTTAAATTATATGTAATATTGGTATAATATTTTTATAACTAATATTTTTAGTAAAGTGTTTAAAGAAAAATAGTTTTATTTCAAAGTGTTTTCCCGTTATATTTTAGATAAGTGTTATAAATTATTTTAAAGTATTTGAGCTCGGCAGATTTCTAGTGAAAAATGAGTAAATATTTGGAAGTGTTTCCGCGTAAGGAAAATGATTTGAAAATTTGTTTTCAAAAGATGTAAAGGTGAAAATGATTTGAAGTTTGTTTTCAAATGGTTGAAGTATGGAAAAATATATCTTGTAAAGATATTTTTGGAAAATAAATAATTTGGGAAATTATTTGGAATCTTATGTTGTGCATATCTATTGATAGTTATCAATATTTACCTTTAAATGGGTATTTGTTGTGATTTTCTTGAATTTGAATGCTACACTTATTTTAAAATAAGCGCTCGTTATTTGGTTTAACCGGGGAGAGGACCTTTGGGTCATAAATCCCACTCCGAATAGTGATACGTCGTAATGGATAGCATTTGAAGACCGGTGTTGAAGACCGGATATTTTCAGAAACGGAAGGATTACCGTCGAATGTCTCTGCATCGGCTGATCTTCGATATAGAGATTTTATGACCCTTTGTGATGGGAATTCCGGACGTGATTAATGAATATCCGGATTGCAAGGGCTTTTTTTGGAAGTGCCTTCAGTTCTGTTCGATCCCGGAACGGACTTGTATGGATGTGTGTCTGACGTTACAATTTGAGATGTAAAGCTGGTTTCTATTGAATACATTTCTGTTGGTGGCAGAGAATTTACTCTTATATTAACACCCTTCTCTGAGACGTACGAGCTCAGAGGTTATGTAGTTGATGGTTACTAGTGATACATTCCTAATTTGGTAATGTGGCATACGAAGTGCTGCTGATCATTTATTGATCAAAGCATAGCTTTTGTGAAAAGCGTAGCTTTGTGGACGAGACTTCGTCGGACCTCACAACCTGGTAATGGCAAAACAAGAAAGATGCAGCAAGGTTTTACGGAGTAGCCCCCTTAGGGTATGTGCATTTCCTTTTGGATAGAAGTGGTATCATGATATGGAGCCCAAATACTTAACTTATGTGGATATCGCAGATATATATATATGACTTTGTGATTGTTGTTGGTTGAGGATCCTCGGATAAAGGTTGTTTACAACCGGGGGGTGGCATACTCGTGTCAGTAGTTACCTACTTTTGCAGAGGTAACCCGACCTCGTGTTGGTAGAGATCCGGTTAGGTTCTCGAGGCGTCTCTCCAGAGGCATACCCATGTGGCAATGGGAAGTTCCTTGGCCTGACCATTTGTTGGAAAATCCAAAGAAACAATACGAGCCCTGTACAGTTTTAGTTGTATAACCTGCCATGGAATGTGGCGGTAACCTGCTATTGAACATGGTAGCTATAGTAGGCATAAGTGCGGAATGTCTATGCTGGCTAAGATTTATATTATACTTTCGAAATATTTTCCTACACTTTGCACTTATAATAATAATATCAAAGAAATTTTTCTACGTATCAAGCATGTTTGACTATCATAAGGGGAAATCTCCTCCGATTCCACGTTTGCATTATGTATGTGTATGGGAGGCCTTATGGTAGTTACATTTTCTAAAAGCATTGCGGATCTATTTTAAAAATATTTCTTTGTTTGTTTTTAAAGATAAACTCGGTTTTAAGTTCTCACACCAGTCCCATGACTGACCTAGAGTTTATTGTTCCCTTCCTAAACTCTAGGTGCCCATCATTTTATACACGGGCAGTCTAGACTCGGGTTATCAGGATATTCTGAAATTCAGGAGTTGCTGTAGAGATCTGGAGGCAAGCTGGATGGCGTGGCGTATCAACTAGTATATAATATTTCTTTTTCGCCGTTTGTTGTTGTAAACTCTGATAATGTAATGTGATGTAATGTAATAACTGATACAGTTCTTTTGATTTAAAGATTATTCATTTATCTATTATATGTTGTTCCGCTGCGATTGTGAGATTCTGATATTGTTCTGTTGCTTCTTCTTTCTTACTTCTTCTATCCTTTTCTTCTTCTTAAAACCTAAGGGTACGATTTTTCGGCCTTCGATTGTTCGGCAGTTGATACAGTGGACGTATTAATGTCGATTTTCAGGAGTCGAAAATTCCATTCCTCACATAAATGGAGTTAAACGATTTGAAGTTGTTTTAAAATGTGTTGAATATCGAAGACATAGATTTCAACATTCATTGTTGAAAAAGACGTTTCAAGAAGTAAGGAAATGATGGACTATAACACTATTGTTATAGTAGATGATTTTCGAAAGGAAATATTTTGTATAGTATTGGGATTTATATATCTATCTTATTTTTTAATCCCTATACTATTGATTTTGGGTTGTCGTAACGATGTTTTACGCAACATTCATTTTGACCCTAATAAATATGTTTAAAGAGAACGTTTTCCTTATAGAATAAAATATATACTTAATCGTGATTTAAGTATATGTAACATTTTCCAAGTGTTGAAAACAAATAGAATTTTGAATTACTTATTATTAAATAAGTATTTGGAAATGTTTTCCAATATAGAAGTTGAAATGGTTTTGAGATTGCATCTTTTTAAAGATAATTTGAAGCGAATATTTGGCAAATGGTTTATAAAAGATTAATTAAAAGGCCCAGTGATTGTATATGGTGCTGAATATTTGTTTGTTTGCTTTGATAGTTCAATAACCGACTATCGGACTTGGCCAAAATTTTAGTTCCTCAACTTGATGTGGGAACTATTTAGTCGTACACTTAGTACGTTGCCTTCTGTGTAGGCTTGATTATCATTTGTGTTGAGGATGTTGATTTGTATAGTGCGGAGTATTACTCCAATCTATCGAGCTTCCTTCTTGGCCCAAAGGATAGAAAGTTGGAGACATAATATGTAGCAGCCCAAATTTTTAACAAGTATTTTTCACTTGTATTTTAAAAACTTTGGGGTTTATTATATAAAAATCTAAATTTTAAAGTGATTAAAAACAAAAACAAAAACAAAAACAATTGACCAAATTTTTAATTAAATAATAAGATCTCTGAAATTTTGACATGGTTAAGAATTAACTTTAATTTGGAAATTTGGGTTTTTGTCGAAGATGGTAAATAACTTAATTTCTAGCAAAATCAAGTTTTAATTAAGAAAACATTAATAGCTTAGGTGGTTAAGACATCTGGGCTATTCACGATAGGTCATGAGTTTGAGTCTCAGCACGGTTTAAATTTTGAATTTTTTTTAGTGTATAAATGAACTTGGTAATTACGCGTTAAAAAGGGCGCGTACATTTAGGGAATAAATACCGTATATATATACATATATAAGAAAATGTATAGAATTTTAATCCGTTATTTCGGTATATTTTGGGCATAAAATATTATGGCTATGGTACACATTCTTAAAAATATGACCTTAGTGTAAATGAGTAAATTTATCAGTGACATGTGTTTTTAGAGGGAAGGAATATTCTAGCGTTCAAATCAAATATGTTGCCTCTAAATTGAACGCATTACTTTAAAAATTTGATTTCCATAGATTTTTTTCCATTCAACAAAATTTATTTCTTGCATTTTTCAAAACACGATTTTCTCCCAAATCTCAGTCATGCGCAGTATCCATTCTCCTATCTGCTTGCCTATTTCATATGCGTTTTTCTCTTTACTCATATCTCTTACGTTATTTTTCTCTTTCCAGTAAAATTTACTTCCCAATTTATATATATTTTAATTTGATCAAATCATTTCCAAAATGCTAAATAATAAGTGAAAGTTTAACTTTGTTTAAGGATAACTCTAAATGGGAATTTTAATAATAAAAAAAAAATTGGATTATATACTTGCTTTAAAAATTTGTAATATTTGGTCCATTTGGATAATAAATCGCCTTTTTATCGTAATAAGAATCAGAGAGAGATGTAACCCAAAGTTTTATCTTTTTAATTTAGTAATAAATGTTAAGAATTTATAGCATATTAATAAACTGATAATTTCGAATTTAAAAAGGGAACGCATTGTAATGGTATAAGTAACGTATAAACGTATAAATTAAAAATGTTACTTTTGCATAAATTTTTGGGCGTATGGTAATGCGTCAGTTTGGCGTATTTTAAAAAAATTATATTTCAATATCTATATGGATTAATAAAATCAGTTAGGAGATTTCCAACCAAAACGTATTGATTTCGTGCCTATCCGTTTCTCTAAAATCATGCACTGATTAAGGAGATTCCCACTACCAATATTGTTTTCAACATCGTGCTTCCCTTTCACGCAAATATCATCTGGAAAGAAATCAAACTTGCTTTTCTTGCGCGTGACATATCAGTGAAATTTATTTCCTTTAACATCTTTGTCATTTGCCTCTTTATAGAGATTTGATTTAAAAACTTTCACAAATAAATTTTATTCCACTTGCCATTCATTCCTCTCAATCAAATATAATTGCTTGCCTTCTAAAATTCAATCAATCAGAAAATTAAATTTCTTACCATTTTCTCTCTGTGACATAAATCAACGCATGCATTCAAATCTGTCCTTGAAGAAGCATCCAAAGCAAATTAATACTTGCTGATTCTTTGTATATAAATCTCTCAGACTATAAAAATAGCACGCAACTATTAATTGGAAAAAAAAAGAGATATAACGTTGCAATCAAATTTTTCGTATATCTGGAAATAAAATCACGCATATATTATCTGAGAGAAAATCAAATTTGCCTTCCTTTGCACGTGACATAAATTTTTATTCTTTTAACATTTTTGGCATTTGCCTCTTACCTTCCTTATCTATTATTTCTTGCGCATGTCCCTGTATTCATTTTTAATTCACGCATCAGAATGAATGCATTAAATCAAGAATTTTCGTATAACTTGGAATGGTTCAAATTCTTTCCTCTCTGCATTTAAAATCACTCAGACTTATCCATTCGAATGAAAGAAAATTGGCAATATTAATCACGTATAAATTATCTTCCATCAATGCTTGCCGTTTCTTCTCTACATTTAAACCTTGCTAATCAAACAATGTAAGCCTTATCCATTCAAATCTGGCAATATAAATCGCGCATATTTTTCTAGAAATCAAACTAAAGAAAACTGGAAAGAAATCACACATATATTTTTTTCCTTTTTTCTCGCTTGCCTCTTCCTTAAATTTCGCAAGTTGTTTATCTATATATATACACCATACTCAGTTACAAAATTCCACTATCTTCTCTCTGTTTCTTCTCGTGAGCTTGCATACAATCAGGCAATATTTCTATTCCTCTACTTCTTTTGTATTCTCTCTTTTTTCTTTCTCCCTCCCTTATATTTTTGTTTTCCTTCTTCAGTTTTTTTCCTTTTCTTTTTCACCTTGCTCGGCTACTTCTCACTCCATATTTCTGCCGTCTTTGACTAAGTACATGCCTTTCTTTTCCCCCTGATAGTGTTGCCATGTTTTGCCGTGCATATCATATAGGAAGTCAAGCTTAGTTGCATTCTATAGAGATTTCATGCGTGTGTGCCTATAGTTGATATAGGTTGTTATAGCCATAATGAAAAAAAAATGAAAAAAGAAAGACCATTGTCGAGCATAACCCTGTAATATCATTGAGTAGAACTGATAGAAGGCTTTCCAAATTTGAAGGAAGACATAGAATGTCAAAATGGGACGTGTTTTGCAAGGCATGGTTCATAAAATGGCAAAAGAATATAAAGAGTTTCAGTTGAAGGCCTGCAATGCTTTGAAGCATATAGTTGCGTGGGATAGTTTGCATCTATGCATGGAGATATTGGACGTGTTATCTAAAAACTGAAGGGGAGGCGTGACTATAGGGAAAGGACTTTAAAAATATGGAGATGTTATGATGTGTGCATGTTTTGATTTGGAGTTTGGCAGAGACGTGTTTATCTAGGCAGAGACGCAAGTTTTGCATAAAATTCATATTTTCAAAACTAGATAAGTTAGGACATGCCGTTGGAAAAAAATAATAATAATAAAATGTATAATAATAATAAATAGTATTGCCAAGCCTATGAAGTTGAGGTCGGGATGTGGGGTGAGGCAGTCGAGCAAAAGCTGAACCAAAATTTCTTTTACTCTATTCGTTCCAATTGTCTCAAAAAATTTGCTTTGACCGTAATTTTTAAAGTCACGTATTCGGTATTTGGATCTTGAATCTAGGCATGACATCCGGGGAAAATTTGATCGTTACCCGCTATGCGATTCTTTTTCGGGGGATTTTCATTTTGAATCAAAATTTCTGCAGCTTTAAGGTGAGTATTTCTCACCAGACAAACATACCTATATATCCGTGATTTATCACAAGTGTATTTGTAAATTATTTATTAAATTTTATATGCCTGTGATATAACGTATGATGTTAAACCCCATTTTAAATTGACACCTCATCAGTTGTTTATCTATTGTAATATTATTGCAGTTATACTATGTAATGCTTATTTACTGATTAAATCATCACTGTAAGTTCCCTGTAAATTTGAGATCGTTATAGGCTGAAATGATAGGCCTGAACGATAATCATTTGTTCATTTATTTAATTGTTTAATTATTTATTTGTTAACTTGGGATTGCGGGTTTGAAATGATAGAACCCGGGATTTTGTAAATTGCGGATTGAAATGATATAAATCCGTATCACTTGACCTAGGCTAGAAAACTATATACAGACCCGTGGTTTATATAATATTTTTCTGAAATGTTTAAAGGTATTTTAAATGGGAATTTATAATATTCTGGTTCAAATGTAAAGGATTTTTATAAAATTTATAATGATTTTTGAATAAGTCAAAATGTTTAAGTAAAATTTTTGGAATATAACTTATTTTGGGAAATTCTGAAATTTTGTTAAAAGTGAGTTTTAGTTAAAGAAATAATTGATAATAAGTTATATTTGGGAATTTAAAATTTGATTGTTAAGTTAATAATTTATTACAGCACTTAAATGCTGTCTTTTATAAATGAACTGTTTTGACTTACAGACTTTAGATGGCATTTCATAAATGCTACGGAAACTGGATTTTCGGATTGTTTAAAATAAATGGAAATAATCTTTGGGGAAAAAGGCTTAAATTTTGGAATTTAATATGTAATTAATAAAAATAAGGAATTGACTTTAAATGGTTTTAAATGGAAGAATTTAACTTTTAAATGTGAGTTGAAAGGCAAATTAATTCCTAAATAAATTGAATAGATTTAAATGGTATTTTATATTAAATAAAATGACTGATGTTTAAATAAATGATGGTTGAAATGATATATGGTATTGAAATGTATTTGAAACTTATTTTGATTTTTAAAGTATAAATACCATTTCTAAAAGTTGTAACCACGGGTTATAATAACGTTTGGTTGTTAAAGAGACCGGGATCGGATATCTGGCATACTCTCTATCGATACCGAAAACCACTTTAACAACCGTGTACGCGGTGGAGATTCCAGAATGAAGTAGGATGGTGGTGACGTTTCCTTTGAGGTATATACATGGACCCGACTCCCGTGAGTTGGCATAAGGTGGCTAAAACAGGAGCGATCGACGGATTAATGAGGTAGCACCTCTGATCGGACGCACTTCTTCGTATGCCATTCTATTACTTTTGTGATGGTTTTGGTGTGCACCTTTGATTTGGGAGTGTTGTTTGAGGTGGGCGGCAGCTGCGCGCTGCGCGTTGCCATCGGTCCGGAAGCATAATTGGTATATCTACCCTGGCATTGCCTAGTTATGCCGTGTCACCTACCCTAGCGCGCCTTATACGATTTTGGTTTTGTACCATACCTATGGAGTGCCCTCTGAAGACGCCCATTCCGGGGTAGATTACGGTACTGTATAGACTATGAGAATATATTATGTGTTAAGGTGGAAAATGTAAAGCCTTAACGCTATTTAAAAGTAAGTTTATTTTACTAATAGACACTATTATAATAGCGAAGTATTACTACATAGTAAATAGTTTAACGGATCCTTAGAGGATGGGCGGTCCCAAGCATCCTTTAAGTTACTTGCTTTATATTACAGTACACTTGAATTAGCTTACACTATATGAGTATGTATGTCCTGACTCGAGTGTTTATGTTTTATTTTATGCTCGGGTCAGCCCGAGTTGCAGTTCAGTCATCATCCCGGAGCTAGGACTTCTGTAGATCCTTTCAAGCTGCTGGCTTCTTTCTGTCCGTTATCTTATTTATGAAATCAAGACTTTGGGATTTTTTGATTTTCTATTTGATGATTTAAACTATATTTGGGATGAAAGACTTTGTAATTTGTATTTGTTGAGACTATTTATAGTGGCTTCATGAACCACTAAGTATTTTTAAATTCCGCTGCGAGTATTCTGATTTTGTGTCTGTGATTCTGTGATTAATTATTACTGTATATTTTGAGATTTGCAAAATTTTATTTACAACGCGGTATTTTGAACAATTCAAGTCCGACATGTGCGGATGCGAATGGTTGAAAATATCGGGTCGTTACATTTGGTATCGGAGCTTTGGCTCTTGGCAAAACTTAGAATGTATGGTAAATTTGATTTACAGAATCACTTTCATTCGAGCTTGAATCTCTTCCTTTTGATTCAATTTCCTTTGAATTTTGGAACGTTCCCTGCGGTTCCGAAGTTCATTCGTGTCCCTCACTATTCATTTTCTTTCGATTCTGGAGTATCCCATAACTCCACTTCGGATGATCTTTATAGTGAATTGGCGGTCTCGCCAATATTCTAATAAAGGGGTGAAACTCCTTTACAATTAGCATTGATTCACCAAAGATTTATATTTAACCTCGGTTTAGATGCTAGTATCTTTGGTTATTCCAAACTCTATCTCTTCGGATCGAATGGTAAATCTACATTCGATCCGACTCTTTAAGTCACGGTTGACCAGGTTAAGGTTGCCCGCGATTTATATAAACTTATCTAGTTCCTTGTTCTGCTATGTAATCATCGGATCTTCTGATTCTAATTTATCTTTAAATCAAAATTCTCTTTGATTTGAATCCATCAAATTTGAATCTCTATCCTTGTTTTGAAAAATTTATTCCTATATTTGGGAAAAATCTAATATTATATATAAGTATAATTTTCAGAATTTTATAATTAATTTAACTAGTTATCAAGAGATAATAATGTTTGATTTTATTTATGGTTTTGTAAACCATTGGTTTTGTCTTATATAAATAATTGAACTATAAAACGTGGTTATAAATTTATTTGGAAACATAAATGGATTTAAAAAAAGAATTTAAGAATTTAATTTCTGATAGTTTCAAACCTTGTGTTTAAAGTCTTAAAAGGATATATTATTATTTAAATTATTTTCGAATATAAATTTGTTTCCAAAGGATTTTAAAGGTTTAAAAATCAGTGCTCTTCTCTTTGTCGCTAGGAAATAATTTCGGTAATGACAGCACCATCATCGACATTCATTTTCGAGTTTCGAAGTGAAAAGACCATTCTATAGTCTGGCTACAGTGTTACCTTGAGAATTTAATTGATTTGAATCTCTAAAATATGACTTGATTTATAACATATAGATATATGATTTAAATTTGATTTGACATATTATGTACATATATTTATTTGGGGTTGAAGGGAATTAGAAATTTAATTCTTAAATTTTATCTTGAGGAATTAAAAAAAAATCAAATTTTTGAATAAATGATTCCAACTTGGGATAATTGAATTTGAAAGTTTTATTTGTATAATACTAAATTTCATTTCAATATAACCTACCTTGATTTTCAGAAGTTAACAATGTAATTGGATAATATACAATATAAAAAGATTTATGAATAAAATTTGAGTGGTTATAATAAATGTTATACACTTAAATTCTAGTTATAAAAAGGTTAACTGAGGTAAATAAAATAAAAGGGTAATGGAATAATTTTTAATATAAAATGATGTTAAGGAACTAAGAATAAATTTAAACAGTTGTAATAAGTGTAAACATATTTGACATAGATGAGAAAAATATATTGAGAGAAATAAATTTAATTATAGTTTGGAATAAAGAAGAAACTAAATGGGGAATTTAGTTTATTTTGGGAAATGGTAAATTTACTTTAACAATTAAGTTAAATTATCATTTCAAATTTGGATTAAAATTAAACATTTTAGATTAGAATGTTATAATACCTTGTGTAAAATTTGGATAAAAAAATGAATGATTTTTTTAAGTGTAGGGATATTATACAAGTAAATATGTAAATAAATAAATGTTAAAATTTTAAGTATAAATAGATGAAATCAATGATTAATCTAAAATTGAATTTTTATTGTTTAGATTAATGATTCTAATTTAAGTTTCAATTTAGTTTTCTTTCAGGTTGTTTCTATTCCCCTACCTTCTTCCTTTTCGAGGATGAAAAGTTCTGAGTGGGGGAGAGTGTAACAGCCCAAATTTTTAACAAGTATTTTTCACTTGTATTTTAAAAACTTTGGGGTTTATTATATAAAAATCTAAATTTTAAAGTGATTAAAAATAAAAACAAAAACAATTGACCAAATTTTTAATTAAATAATAAGATCTCTGAAATTTTGACATGGTTAAGAATTAACTTTAATTTGGAAATTTGGGTTTTTGTCGAAGATGGTAAATAACTTAATTTCTAGCAAAATCAGGTTTTAATTAAGAAAACATTAATAGCTTAGGTGGTTAAGACATCTGGGCAATTCACGATAGTTCATGAGTTCGAGTCTCAGCACGGTTAGAATTTCGAATTTTTCTTTTAGTGTATAAATGAACTGGGTAATTACGCGTTAAAAAGGACGCGTAAATTTAGGGAATAAATACCGTATATATATACATATATAAGAAAACGTATAGAATTTTAATCCGTTATTTCGGTATATTTTGGGCATAAAATACTATGGCTATGGTACACATTCTTAAAAATATGACCTTAGTGTAAATGAGTAAGTTTATCAGTGGCATGTTTTTTTAGAGGGAAGGAATATTCTAGCGTTCAAATCAAATATGTTGCCTCTAAATTCAACGCATTACTTTAAAATTTTGATTTCCATAGATTTTTTTCCATTCAACAAAATTTATTTCTTGCATTTTTCAAAACACAATTTTCTCCTAAATCTCAGTCATGCGCAGTATCCATTCTCCTATCTGCTTGTCTATTTCATATGCGTTTTTCTCTTTACTCATATCTCTTACGTTATTTTTCTCTTTCCAGTAAAATTTACTTCCCAATTTATATATATTTTAATTTGATCAAATCATTTCCAAAATGCTAAATAATAAGTGAAAGTTTCACTTTGTTTAAGGATAACTCTAAATGGGAATTTTAATAATAAAAAAAAAATTGGATTATATACTTGCTTTAAAAATTTGTAATATTTGGTCCATTTGGATAATAAATTGCCTTTTTATGGTAATAAGAATCAGAGAGATGTAACCCAAAGTTTTATCTTTTTAATTTAGTAATAAATGTTAAGAATTTATAGCATATTAATAAACTGATAATTTCGAATTTAAAAAGGGAACGCATTATAATGGTATAAGTAACGTATAAACGTATAAATTAAAAATGTTACTTTTGCATAAATTTTTGGGCGTATGGTAATGCGTCAGTTTGGCGTATTTAAAAAAAATTATATTTCAATATCTATATGGATTAATAAAATCAGTTAGGAGATTTCCAACCAAAACTTATTGATTTCGTGTCTATCCGTTTCTCTAAAATCATGCACTGATTAAGGAGATTCCCACTACCAATATTGTTTTCAAAATCGTGCTTCCCTTTCATGCAAATATCATCTGGAAAGAAATCAAACTTGCTTTCCTTGCGCGTGACGTATCAGTGAAATTTATTTCCTTTAACATCTTTGTTATTTGCCTCTTTATATAGATTTGATTTAAAAACTTTCACAAATAAATTTTATTCCACTTGCCATTCATTCCTCTCAATCAAATATAATTGCTTGCCTTCTAAAATTCAATCAATCAGAAAATTAAATTTCTTACCATTTTCTCTCCGTGACATAAATCAACGCATGCATTCAAATCTATCCTTGAAGAAGCATCCAAAGCAAATTAATACTTGCTGATTCTTTGTATATAAATCTCTCAGACTATAAAAATAGCACGCAACTATTAATTGGAAAAAAAGAGATATAACGTTGCAATCAAATTTTTCGTATATCTGGCAATAAAATCATGCATATATTATCTGAGAGAAAATCAAATTTGCCTTCCTTTGCGCGTGACATAAAATTTTATTCTTTTAACATTTTTGGCATTTGCCTCTTACCTTCCTTATCTATTATTTCTTGCGCATGTCCCTGTATTCATTTTTAATTCACGCATCAGAATGAATGCATTAAATCAAGAATTTTCGTATAACTTGGAATGGTTCAAATTCTTTCCTCTCTGCATTTAAAATCACTCAGACTTATCCATTCGAATGAAAGAAAATTGGCAATATTAATCACGTATAAATTATCTTCCATCAATGCTTGCCGTTTCTTCTCTGCATTTAAACTTTGCTAATCAAACAATGCAAGCATTATCCATTCAAATCTGGCAATATAAATCGCGCATATTTTTCTAGAAATCAAACTAAAGAAAACTGAAAAGAAATCACACATATATTTTTTTTTCCTTTTTTCTCGCTTGCCTCTTCCTTAAATTTCGCAAGTTGTTTATCTATATATATAGACCATACTCAGTTACAAAATTCCACTATCTTCTCTCTGTTTCTTCTCGTGAGCTTGCATACAATCAGGTAATATTTCTATTCCTCTTCTTCTTTTGTATTCTCTCTTTTTCTTTCTCCCTCCCTTATATTTTTGTTTTCCTTCTTCGGTTTTTTTCATTTTCTTTTTCACCTTGCTCGGCTACTTCTCACTCCATATTTCTGCCGTCTTTGACTAAGTACATGCCTTTCTTTTCCCCTGATAGTGTTGCCATGTTTTGCCATGCATATCATATAGGAAGTCAAGCTTAGTTGCATTCTGTAGAGATTTCATGCGTGTGTGCCTGTAGTTGATAGAGGTTGTTATAGCCATAATGAAAAAGAAAAGAAAAAAGAAAGACCATTGCCGAGCATAACCCTGTAATATCATTGAGTAGAACTGATAAAAGGCTTTCCAAATTTGAAGGAAGACATAGAATGTCAAAATGGGACATGTTTTGCAATGCATGGTTCATAAAATGGCAAAAGAATATAAAGAGTTTCAGTTGAAGGCCTGCAATGCTTTGAAGCATATAGTTGCGTGGGATAGTTTGCATCTATGCATGGAGATATTGGACGTGTTATCTAAAAACTGAAGGGGAGGCGTGACTATAGGGAAAGGACTTTAAAAATATGGAGATGTTATGATGTGTGCATGTTTTGATTTGGAGTTTGGCAGAGACGTGTTTATCTAGGCAGAGACGCAAGTTTTGCATAAAATTCATATTTTCAAAACTAGATAAGTTAGGACATGCCGTTGGAAAAAAATAATAATAATAAAATGTATAATAATAATAAATAGTATTGCCAAGCCTATGAAGTTGAGGTCGGGATGTGGGGTGAGGCAGTCGAGCAAAAGCTGAACCAAAATTTCTTTTACTCTATTCGTTCCAATTGTCTCAAAAAATTTGCTTTGACCGTAATTTTTAAAGTCACGTATTCGGTATTTGGATCTTGAATCTAGGCATGACATCCGGGGAAAATTTGATCGTTACCCGCTATGCGATTCTTTTTCGGGGGATTTTCATTTTGAATCAAAATTTCTGCAGCTTTAAGGTGAGTATTTCTCACCAGACAAACATACCTATATATCCGTGATTTATCACAAGTGTATTTGTAAATTATTTATTAAATTTTATCTGCCTATGATATAACGTATGATGTTAAACCCCATTTTAAATTGACACCTCATCAGTTGTTTATCTATTGTAATATTATTGCAGTTATACTATGTAATGCTTATTTACTGATTAAATCATCACTGTAAGTTCCCTGTAAATTTGAGATCGTTATAGGCTGAAATGATAGGCCTGAACGATAATCATTTGTTCATTTATTTAATTGTTTAATTATTTATTTGTTAACTTGGGATTGCGGGTTTGAAATGATAGAACCCGGGATTTTGTAAATTGTGGATTGAAATGATATAAATCCGTATCACTTGACCTAGGCTAGAAAACTATATACAGACCCGTGGTTTATATAATATTTTTCTGAAATGTTTAAAGGTATTTTAAATGGGAATTTATAATATTCTGGTTCAAATGTAAAGGATTTTTATAAAATTTATAATGATTTTTGAATAAGTCAAAATGTTAAATAAATAAATGTTTAAGTAAAATTTTTGGAATATAACTTATTTTGGGAAATTTTGAAATTTTGTTAAAAGTGAGTTTTAGTTAAGGAAATAATTGATAATAAGTTATATTTGGGAATTTAAAATTTGATTGTTAAATTAATAATTTATTACAGCACTTAAATGCTGTCTTTTATAAATGAACTGTTTTGACTTACAGACTTTAGATGGCATTTCATAAATGCTACGGAAACTGGATTTTCGGATTGTTTAAAATAAATGGAAATAATCTTTGGGGAAAAAGGCTTAAATTTTGGAATTTAATATGTAATTAATAAAAATAAGGAATTGACTTTAAATGGTTTTAAATGGAAGAATTTAACTTTTAAATGTGAGTTGAAAGGCAAATTAATTCCTAAATAAATTGAATAGATTTAAATGGTATTTTATATTAAATAAAATGACTGATGTTTAAATAAATGATGGTTGAAATGATATTATGGTATTGAAATGTATTTGAAACTTATTTTGATTTTTAAAGTATAAATACCATTTCTAAAAGTTGTAACCACGGGTTATAATAACGTTTGGTTGTTAAAGAGACCGGGATCGGATAACTGGCATACTCTCTGTCGATACCGAAAACCACTTTAACAACCGTGTACGCGGTGGAGATTCCAGAATGAAGTAGGATGGTGGTGACGTTTCCTTTGAGGTATATACGTGTACCCGACTTCCGTGAGTTGGCATAAGGTGGCTAAAACAGGAGCGATCGACGGATTAATGAGGTAGCACCTCTGATCGGACGCACTTCTTCGTATGCCATTCTATTACTTTTGTGATGGTTTTGGTGCGCACCTTTGATTTGGGAGTGTTGTTCGAGGTGGGCGGCAGCTGCGCACTGCGCGTTTCCATCGGTCCGGATGCGTAATTGGTATATCTACCCTGGCATTGCCTAGTTGTGCCGTGTCACCTACCCTAGCGCGCCTTATACGATTTTGGTTTTGTATCATACCTATGGAGTGCCCTCTGACGACGCCCATTCCGGGGGAGATTACGGAACTGTATAGACTATGGGAATATATTATGTGTTAAGGTGGAAAATGTAAAGCCTTAACGCTATTTAAAAGTAAGTTTATTTTACTAATAGACACTATTATAATAGCGAAGTATTACTACATAGTAAATAGTTTAACGGATACTTAGAGGATGGGCGGTCCCAAGCATCCTTTAAGTTACTTGCTTTATATTACAGTACACTTGAATTAGCTTACACTATATGAGTATGTATGTCCTGAATCGAGTGTTTATGTTTTATTTTACGCTTGGGTCAGCCTGAGTTGCAGTTCAGTCATCATCCCGGAGCTAGGACTTCTGTAGATCCTTTCAAGCTGCTGGCTTCTTTTTGTCCGTTATCTTATTTATGAATTCAAGACTTTGGGATTTTTTGATTTTCTATTTGATGATTTAAACTATATTTGGGTTGAAAGACTTTGTAATTTGTATTTGTTGAGACTATTTATAGTGGCTTCATGAACCACTAAGTATTTTTAAATTCCGCTGCGAGTATTCTGATTTTGTGACTGTGATTCTATGATTAATTATTACTGTATATTTTGAGATTTGCCAAATTTTATTTACCACGCGGTATTTTGAACAATTCAAGTCCGACATGTGCGGATGCGAATGGTTGAAAATATCGGGTCGTTACATAATAAGTCTACGAGACTTAGTTTCTGTGTGAGGTTGAGAAACGCTTTTGCGTTGTTGGTGCGAAGAGACCGGGATCAGATTTATCTGAAAACCACTTCGGACCAAGGTATATGCGACGATTGTGCGGGTTGCTTATTGATGATATTGATATTCCAGATTTTCATAGTGGGGGACTGCTTGTTGACCGTTTGGGGTTAAAATCCCAACATACATCCAGTAGCAGTGGTCTCTTTATTATGAAATATCCAATGCGAGGACTATTCGCTACTAATCCTAGGGATTTCCCGACAGGATGCGGTAGGAAAGTACCTTCGGTTTGTCCTGTTCCTGGACAAGTTGTATGAATGTTTGTCCGACATTGCATTTCTAAATATTACGTACATTTGTTTTCACAAACATACATCAGTGGTGGCGGAGAAGGCAACTTCTCTTAGCTTAACACCTTCCTTGAGACGTACGAGCTTAAGGGTTGTATTTTTGTGGAAGGCAATTAGTAGTCAACGGAAATGGCCATGTGGCATTCTAAGTAATGTGATTGTGCTTTGTGAAAGGTAATCGTTACCTCTGGCCTCATCAACCGGAAATGACCAAAACAGGGTTAGATGTGGCAAGGCTAAGTGGGTCATTCCCAAGTCGGATATGATCATCCTCTTCTAGATATATCTTTGCACGCTATGACGTCGTGTATCTGATTACTGTGGTTTGTATGCTAGAGGGCCCTCGGTAAAGGTTGGTAATGACTGGAGGATGACATATTCGGTACCATCTAGTTATGGAGGTGGGCCGGTCTTGTGTTGGTAGAGAAACTTTGTGATGGTTTCTCGGTACATTCTTCTAGAGATGTACTGCCGGAAGCTAGTCCCTTCACCTGGTCATTTGTATGGAAATCCATACCCCACTACATGTTTGCCATTTTGATTGTATTACCCAATTGGGCTATATGCTGGAATTTAATCAATGTAACAATTTCGACTATGATTAATATTATTTGTCTATAGTAGACACTATTATAATATAAGAGGATTTGATATGAAATGATTTAGTTATCGTAAGGTAAAAATATGTCCGTGTTTATGTGTGGACTTGTCTTACGAGATACTTTTGTTTTGAAAACTAAGGAAAAGTTTGGTAATTTAATAAATTCAATTGAGTGTGTTTCTCATGCTAGTTTACCAGACTGATCCAGGCATTCTTCCCTTTCAATGCTCGGGTTAGACTGAGTATATTTACTGCTCAAGATTTGATGAACTTTGGAGCTTCAACAGGAGAGCAGGAGATCTTCATTTCGTATACGCATATCTGTTTTGATTATTAATTATCCGCTGCGCTTAGTTGTTTATATTATCAGCAATTGTGAGGACAGGTTATTATAACTGTTCAAGCTAATAACTGTTGATTAATTGTTGATCTCTGATTGATGTATGTATATACAGTTTCTGTTTTGTAAGGATCATTGATATGATATTATATATTTCCGCTACGATGTGAGATTCTGTATTGTTCTATTTGGTTCTATCTTCTCTCTTTCTTCTCTTCTCTTCTTCTCTCTTCTTTTCTTTCTCTTGACTTTCCATCAGTCTGTGCTTTTTGGGTCAGACATGTGTGGATTATTGTTGATTCAAAGGGTACGGATTTGCGGGTTGTCTCACGTGGTATCAGAGCTTAGATTTTGCATATTCCTAAGCTTTGATGTGTACTCATTATATATAAGGACAGTAGCACCCTAGATTGAGTTTGAGTGTATTATATATATGAGCGTGTATTTGTTAGTGAATATAAAAATATTTTATATTGTGTTTACTTATCCGTTGAGTTGTTTGTGAATTCTGGTCGGTATGTGGGACACCATATTATCGATAGGGATTTCCAAACACTTAAACGAGGCAAGTAGACATGGTATCATTTTAAAGTGGGTAAATGAAATAATTTTACCTCGATTATATTTTATATATAAAAGAAATAATTTGTCAGAAATTATTAAAGTGTATATAAATTGATTGTTTGGTTGTTTGAAAATGTAAAAATATATATGAGTTAGTAAAAGTTGTTTGAATAATCTAAATAAAAATAAAAATTGTAAAAGAATAAATTATATAAGAAAAAAATTATAAGTATGGAATTATAATTAATATCATTTACAATTATGAAATAATCTTATATATAAGAAATGGAGCAGCCTGAGTATATTTATAAATATGTGTTATAAATAAAAGTGAATTTAGGCTAAGAAATTGAAAATTTGAATCTCGTTTATTTTGGAAGTTGTTTTTCAAAGTTAAAGAGGTTATTTTATTATAAATAGAAAATAAGTGAAATTATATAAGTAAAAGATTTGTGAATGTGATTTATAAATAGAAAGAATTTTTAAAAAGCATATAAACCACTAAATTCACTACTGTTACTGGAAAATAATAAGGGTGATGACTGCAGCATCATCTGTATCATTTTCGAGTTTCTATGTGATAGACTTGCTACCAATGGTAAATTGAAATTGAATATTTTTTTTGATAAAAAAATTTGATTTAAAATCAAAGTTGTTATTGATAAACATAAGTAAAATAAGTTTTGGACTTATAATATGAAGTAAGAATTTACTTTAGTAAAGTTGAAAGGAATTTAAGTTAGTAAGTGAATTATATGATTTAAAATTTAACTAAGGAAGGTTAAATTGAATTGAATTTTAATTGGATTAGATAAGTGATTATATAATATGAATTTGGAAGTTTAAATGATTTATATAACTTATAAAGTGAGAAAAATGTAAGTAAAACAGTTTGTTAAAATGGTTAAACAATTTTGTTAAGTAAAACAAAATCTGGATTTCAAAAGTGATATGAATTTGACTTAAGTAAAAGTTAAATAAAATAGAATTTGAAATGAATTAGAGGTGAACTTAAGTTGTATAGTGAAAGTGAGGTAAATGAAATAGAAATGAAAGATAACTTAGATGATGTTAAATGAAGTTGATTTTGGTATCGAAGTAAATTACTTAATAAAGTGATGAATGTGAATTTGAGTTATATAAAGAAATTCAACTTTAATTGTAGAATGAATTAGCAATTGAAATAACGAAATATGAATTGTATATTAATCATTGAATGTAAATAAATTGATATGGAATAGTAGATGTAAGTGTTAATTCATTAAAAGTTAACGAAATTGGAAATTGAAAGTTGAATGAAAGTCAATTTAAATATTAAACCAATTGAAATTAAAAGTGTTAAACCAAATTGAATGTAAGCGAAGTAAATTAATTCGGTAATGTTGGTTATGCATTGTTTGTTAGATGGGTGTTAGTTGATTCTATAAAAAATTCATATGGAATTGAATTAATAAAATTGAAAGCTAAATAATTGAATTTGAATATGAACGAATGCTAGTAAATCCAATGTTAATGAACCAAATATGAGTAAACTAAAAAATCAATTCAGTAAATATTAATGAGAAGTGAAAGTGTATTGATTTGGTTATGGATTGATTGGATGTAGATATTGGTTTGTTGGATGATAGTTGTTTGATGATTGGATTTGTTGCTTTTGTTGCATTTTCTATATTGGCATTTATAGTTATTGTAGTGGTATATGCCGTATATTGATATTACTTTCATATATACATGTTTCTCATTGCTGTTGAGTGTATAGTATGTGCGGATGGCGCTTGCTTGGCATTTGGAGCTCGCTTTTGCGCTATATTAGCCGTATATGCTCGCTAATAATATATAAGGTACATATCTCGGATTACATATCGTACTTTTACACTTTTTTCCCTACGGGATACCTCATCCTTAATGATGAGATGTATATTTGTGATACATGCATTGCTATTTTTTTGTGATCGAACCGCGCAAAGGAGACTATGGCGAATTTTTTTGAAAATGTAAGGCATTAGAAAATTTTGAGAAAACTAGGAAAATTTGTGAAAACTAAGTCTTGATTTTGAGTTGAAAATCAAAACGATATAGTTGGTTTTGAAAAGATAACTAAGAATGGATTTGAAAATTTATTTAAGTTTTTATAAGAAGTTTAACAAATGGATTTTTGGAAATGTTAAAAGGTTTAAAGGATTTTGGTAAATCAAAATTGAACAAATTGTTTTGAAAAGTTAATGGATTTTGTGACTTTTCTTACTTAGTAATTTCGAGGACGAAATTCTTTTATGTAGGGGAGAATGTAACGACCCAGAATTCCGGTCATTTGAAATTCATATATTTAATTGATTTTAAATATTCACAAGTTAATTTTATAAGATGAATAAATTTTAATTTTGGTTATCTCAATTTAATTGGATAATTAAATTGTTAATTTAATATTTGAAATTATTGAAATAATTGATAATTGAATTTAATGTGAATGAAAATGATTTATAAAGTTGTTTTAAATCCTAGTTGAATTAGAATGATGTTGGAGAACTTTAAAATCAAATTAAAGTTGATTTGTAGAAATTGAATATTTTAATATTTAATCGACGGGTAAAAATAGCCATTTTTCAAACAGTCTCGTATTTCGACGAAACTAGTTTCATTGGATCCGTAATGTTATATTATTGTAAGATTTCAAATTTCGTATAAATTGGATTTATGGTTTGTCCGGGGCAAGCTAAAACGCGTAGAAATCGATTTAAGTGAATTTTAAATTTAAATAGTCGATTCAAAAACATATCTTCCAAATATGATCGAATTAGCTCCCGATATATATTCCATTGTATTCGAAATAAGTGTAAAACATTATAAACGTCAGGCGGCACGCTTCGTTTAGAATTCGGAAAAATTTCGGGTGAATAGTGCGCGTGAATTTTCTTTAAAAGGCTACATTTTTTCTAATTTACACAAACCCTAGGGTTAGAAACCCTAGATGCCACTAAGCTTTTTAATGGCCAGAAATTGCGCAACTTCCTTCTCGTTTATCTCTAAATCCATTGAGAATTAACCAAAACTTTCTAAAGGAAAATCGAAGAGAGCGATGAGATCTACATTCTCAACGGCTGTGATCGAAAATGGCGCTATGGATTGACGAGAAATGGGTTGCATTCATGCTGCGATCATTCACGTTTTTCGAGGCTGTGCAAGGGTCGAGCATGAGCGGATTCACGGCGAAGGTGGAGCAAAAGATGGGCTTCAAAATGGAGTAGCTCGATCGTTGCATAGCTCGTCGATGAAGGCGTGGCAACTAGGGTTTTATGGCGGCTCTGTGGGTTTCACGAATGAAGCTTAAACGATGGGAGGGAGAAGATAATGCATGGCCCAGATCTGATGTTGCATAGTTGAGCGGCCTGGATTTGTTTAAGGTTAAAATTAAAATAGAAATAGTAAATTAATTTATATTAATTCGTTTAAACTTTAAAACGCTATAACTTTTTGATACGAAGTCCGTTTTGCACGAAACGAATTGCGTTGGGTTCGTATGTACAAGCACTACATTATGGAGCTGAATTGGGATTTGTTTGAGATAGTGAAAATTTTGGGTTTAATTTTATTCCGAATAAAACGTTGAAATCGCGACTACAAGCAATGTGAGTATAACTCACTCTTTCTGACTTACTGATATTTTTATATAAGTGAGAATAAATATTATTTATGATAATTGATGATTGCTGGATGATATATGATATATTGATTGGTATTTGAATGTATACCTGTCTAGTGGAGCAGATGACTATATACGTTCTCGTGTATGAGCGGATGACCCTTTGTACGCGCGTCTGCCTTGAAGCGGACATTGTACACATATTTTAATATGTATATTTGTTGTAGGTGACAGTTTGGAGGGATCCAACTGGATTCGTTTTGACCCAAATAAATGTGTTTAAAGAGAACGTTTTCCTTATAGAATAAAATATATACTTAATTTTGATTTAAGTATATGTAATATTTTCCAAGTGTTGAAAATTAATTGAATTGTGAATTACTTATTATTAAACAAGTATTGGAAATGTTTTCCAATATAGAAGTTGAAATGGTTTTGAGATTGCATCTTTTTAAAGATAATTTGAAGTGAATATTTGGCGAATGGTTTACAAAAGATTAATTAAAAGGCCTAGTGATTGTATATGATGATGAATATTTGTTTGTTAGCTTTGGTAGTTAAATAACCGACTATCAGACTTTGCCAAAAATTTAGTTCCTCGACTTCATGTGGGAACTATTTAGTCGCACACTTAGTACGTTGCCTTCTGTGTAGGCTTGATTATCATTTGTGTTGAGGATGTTGATTCGTATAGTGCGGAGTATTACTCCAATCATCGAGCTTCCTTCTTGGCCCGAAGGATAGTAAGTTGAAAGTTTGGAGACGTGATAAGTCTACGAGGCTTAGTTTCTTTGTGAGGTTGAGAAACGCTTTTACGTTGTTGGTGCAAAGAGACTGGGATCAGACTTATCTGAAAACCACTTTGGACCAACGTATATGCGACGATTGTGTAGGTTGCTTATTGATGATATTGATATTCCAGATTTTCATAGTGAGGGACTGCTTGTTGATCGTTTGGGGTTAAAACTCCAATATACATCCAGTAGCAGTGGTCTCTTCATTATGAAATATCCAATGCGAGAACTATTCGCTACTAATGCTAGGGATTTCCTGATAGGATGTGGTAGCAAAGTACCATCAGTTTGTCCTGTTTCTGGACAACTTGTATGGATGTTCGTCTGACATTGCACTTCTAAAGATTATGTACATTGGTTTTTACAAATGTACATCAGTGGCGGCGACGAAAGCAACTTCTCTTATCTTAACACCCTCCTTGAGACGTATGAGCTTAAGGGTTGTATTTTTATGGAAGGCAATTTGTAATCAACGGAAATGGTCGTGTGGCATTCTAAGTGATGTGATTCTGCTTTGTGAAAGGCAATCGTTACCTCTAGCCTCATCAACCAAAAATGACCAAAACAGGGTTAGATGCGGCAAGGCTAAGTGGGTCATTCCCAAGTAAGATATGATCATCCTCTTCTAGATATATCTTTGCACGCTATGATGTCGTGTATCTGATTATTGTGGTTTGTATGCTAGAGTGCCCTCGGTAAAGGTCGATAATGATCGGAGGATGACATATTCGGTACCTCTAGTTATAGAGGTGGGCCAGTCTTTTGTTGGTAGAGAAACTTTGTGATGGTTTCTCGGTACATTCTTCTAGAGATGTACTGCCAGAAGGTAGTCCCTTCACCTGGTCATTTATATGGAAATCCAAACCCCACTACGTGTTTTCCATTTTGATTGTATTACCCAATTGGGCTATATGCTGGAATTTAATCAGTGTAACAATTTCGGCTATGATTAATAATATTTGTATATAGTAGACACTACTATAATATAAGAGGATTTGATATGAAATGATTTAGTTATTGCAAGGCAAAAACATGTCCGTGTTTATGTGTGGACTTGTCTTACGAGATACTTTTTTTTGAAAACTAAGGAAAAGTTTGGTAATTTAACAAATTTAGTTGAGTGTGTTTCTCACGATGGTTTACCAGACTGATCCGGGCGTTCTTCCCTTTCAACGCTCGGGTCAGACCGAGTATATTTACAGGTCTAGATTTGATCCCTTTGGAGCTTCAGCAGGAGAGCTGGAGATCTTTATTTCGAATACGCGCATCTGTTTTGATTATCAATTATCCGTTGTGCTTAGTTTTTTGTATTATCAACCATTGTGAGGACAGGTTATTATAATTGTTCAAGCTAATAACTGTTGATTCATTATTGATATAATTGTTCAAGCTAATAACTGTTGGTTGATTGTTGAACTCTGATTGATGTATGTATATACAGTTTCTGTTTTATAAAGATCATTGATATGATATTATATATTTCCGTTGCGATGTGAGATTCTGTATTGTTTTGTTTGGTTCTATCTTCTCTCTTTCTTCTCTTCTCTTCTTCTCTCTTCTTTTCTTTCTCTTGACTTTCCGTCATTCTGTGCTTTTTGGGTCGGGCATGTGTGGATTATTGTCGATTCAAAGGGTACGGATTTGCGGGTTGTCACATCCATTCTACTATTATACAAATTTGAATATTTATTTATATGATAATTAATTTTGAGTAATGTGTTATTATTCATTTCCAATTTGGTGCTTATAAGTTATTGTTAATAATGTGTTTGTTATTATTGTTTGTTTGGTTTATGCTCGACCAGTTTATGAGCAGTTACCCTTTTTTATTTGGCATAAGTTGGGTAGAAAACATTTTTGGACTAACACCTTGTGATTAATTTCACAATTTGACTATAGAATGTTTAGCGATAATATTAGTTTATTAAACTATTACAGTTGGTTATAATAATTTAATATTTAAAAATTGAACTTCAATTTAAATAAGTTGCTTTGAAAAGTGATTTATATTTGTGAAAGTGTTTTCCTTAATTAGAATATTTTTATAAACAAATATTTCGGAATAAATATTGATTGAAATGTTTTGTCAAAAAGATAATTATAAAATTATCTTTTATTTGAGCTTAAACCCCAATGGTTTTGAAAAGAGTTACTGAAATGATTGTGGAAGGAAATGATAATAACATGATTTGAAGTATTTGAGAAATATTATTATTTCGATAAGAATTGGAATTTATTTCAATAAATGTTTATAAAGTGTTGTACATATATTTATATTTGTTGCGGTGGATGACTAAAGTAAGGGTGATTGGGAGTTTCCCTATTTTGGGACTCACCAAGTATATTTATTTTATTATTTTTAGGAGGTACAAGAATACCACTAGAGGCTCCATTTATTGTTTTAGAGTTATATCATGTTCGGTAGGGGGCTCTACCCACTTGTCGTGTTGGTTCTAGTTTTGGTATATTCCTTTCTGAAGGAGTTTTGAAATATATTTTTAATAGAGGAAAATCCTAAGTGTTTAGATCTAAATTTACCTTTTTAAAAGAATTAATGATTAAGCCTAAGTGGGTAGATTTGGATACTACATTTGCATGTATTAAGCTATGTAATTTAGGAATTGCATATACGTTTGAGCATCATAGGCTTCTTTAGTCCTATTTGTGGTAGGAGAACTACATTGGCTTGATCTTGTAGATAAAGGTACGTAGGCTGTAACGATCCGATATTTTCAACCATTCACATCCACACATGCTGGACTTGAATTGCTCAAAATATCAGATTGTTAATTTAAATTTGGCAAAACTTAGCATATATAGTAAATAAATCAATCATAGATCACAGGCACATAGTAATATAATAATAACGCAGCAGAATAGATAAATAGTAGTTCATGAAGTTACTATATAAACATCAGAGTCAGAAATAAAATACAGCAGAATATCTCAAATACAGTGAAGTCTCGAATATAACCAGATGACATCTCTGAACAAATCAACTGGAAAGGGCTGAAAGCTGAATCGATAGTTGGATCTCCAATCAAAGCTCCAAACTCCAAATGTGAGTCTCAAATGCTGAATTACTCAGTCTGACCCGAGCGTAAAGCAAAAAAACAAAACACTCGAGTCAGGATTAACGTTCTTATATCAATAAATTCAACTCAAGTGAAATATCACCTGAAATACAATTAACATAAAGGATGTTTGTGATAACCATCCTCTAAGGATCCATGAAACTATCTACAATGTAGAAATATACACTATAACACCGTGGTCATTTCAAATCATTTATAATTCAACCAAATCGAATTCCAAATTCAAATTCTATTCAATCTCACTTTATCAATTTCAATTCAAATGAATTTCCAAATAAACCATTTAAATTCCAGTATATTTCAAAGCTTTAATATTCAACCTTTCAAAGTTCAATTTAACAGTTTCATATAGATCTCGATTTAACCTTATTATTATTTAGTCTTGAAATATTCACTTAATAAGTTCAGTTGTAACGACCCACCTTATTGTCCATAATAAGAGGCATCATTATTAAGAATGAAAGGGATAGAAAATAGAAAAGAAAGAAAAGAAAGAAAGAAACAACATCAGAATCTCAACTGCGGAACGAATAAATTATATTAATCACATAAATATTACATAATATTATATACATCAGAGTTACATAGCTTATACAACACATACTAGATAGTTATAAACACCTGTCTAGTTATACAACTCAATATACAATTCAGATATCAACACAGAGATCAACATTGCGGAACCACTATCTATCTACAAACGCTGAAGCCTCCTGCTCCATATCTCCTCAAGAATTCATCAAAGCTAACCTGAATCCTTTGGCTACTTGTAATAATTTGAGTACCCAAGATTTTAATAAAGCAGAAGTAAACTACGGTTCGGACATGGGTCTGGTGTGAGTAAACGGTTAAAGTTGCTTAACTTTAAAAACCTTTGAAAACAAAGGTATCATGTAAGACTTCCCACACATAAACGTGGGTAAGTTTTTACCTTACGCTAACCAAAACTTTGATAGGAAATTCTGTGATATTATAATAGGGTCTAGGGTTTTTAAATAAATATTCACATAGCCAAAATTGTTACATTTATTAAATTCCAGCATACATAGGTATACAATCAAATCCGAGGTCATTTATTGGAGATTGTATTTCCATACAATGAAAGGGCTACTGGGGTACCGCCCATCACAGTACATGGCCTAGATCAACGTACCGAGGATTACTCCCAATCCCCTGCAACACAAGGCCGGAACCATCCCTTACTGGACAGTCCCGAATAAGACAACCCTGGCAGTTGGAGTTCAACAACTGCCCACACAGCCGAATAAAAGGGACCTCTAGACAGGGGAAAATCTCATCCTACTTGGGTGCTACTCACTTAGCCTTGCTGCACCTCCCCTGTTTTAGCCATTCCCGGTTGATGAGGTTTGAGGCTACGATTACTTTATAGAACACATCTATCTTAGAATGCTCATCGTCCACCTGACAATGTTCTGAAAGCATTCAATCCATACAAGTTCGTTTCGGATTCGAACGAAACCGAAGGCATTATCTCGTTACACTCATTTTGGAATCACCCTCAGAGTTAACGATAATAACCCTTGCATTCTAAAACTCTATCTCGATCTTCACTTTGAGATGTCACGGCCTAACGTTTAACTTGGATCGATGTGGTTTTCAGATAATCAAATTTGATACCTGATCCCGGTCTCATCGAAATCCAAACGTATCTTAAAGGCCGAGTTGTTTAAAGGTTTAAACAATTTAATTCAATTCAATGCTTGAATTCACACAGCGTTAACACAGATAAATATCACACATTTATCAATGATATATCAAATATTATATCATAGAATATCACGGCATATTATCCAATAGATATCAACCAA
Organism: Allium cepa; assembly: GCA_030765085.1. Lineage (NCBI taxonomy): Eukaryota > Viridiplantae > Streptophyta > Magnoliopsida > Asparagales > Amaryllidaceae > Allium > Allium cepa. The sequence goes on along the minus strand of CM060940.1, from coordinate 117,089,281 downwards.
TTCAGATATTCTACTCAAATAATCATCCATAAGCAACAATTATTAATCCCTATTACAATTAATTTAATTAACTTAAATTGAATCAATTACTTAAGAATTAATCACCAACTTTGCTTAATCAACCATTAATTAATTACAAACCTTTTACTTAATTAACCATCCTTTAAATATCCATCTTAATTAATCACTTTGATTAATTACTCTTCAATTACATAAAGTAGTTATCCTTTAATTAATTCAACAAATTAATTATTCTTAATCATTTAGTAATTAACCTCTAATTACTCTCGTTAATTACATTAATTAATGATCATTAATAATTACTTCCAGTAATTAATTAATTACGTTGATCCTTAATTAATTACATTAATTAATTACGTTACATCCATTAATCAACCTCAATTTATCATAAACAGTAATTACCCTTCTGTAATTACTTACTTAATTAATTTACTCTTTAATTAATTATATTAATCTTTAATTAATTACACCAAGTAATTAATCCTTAATTACTTCTACTAAGAAACTACCCTTTAATTACTTCTCATTAAGTAATTCCTTTTAATTATTACATGCTGTAATTATACATTAATTACTTACTCTAAGTAATTACACTTATTAATCGCATTACATATTTATACTTAATTAATCACCAAGAGATTATCTTTAATTAATTAACAAATTAATTACAATTGGGTAATTCATCCCTTAATTACCCTTTAAACAGATTAATTAATCTTTAATTAATTATCCTTTAAGTATTAATTGATAAACCTTAATTATCAGTTAATACGACTTAATTACAAATTAAGTACTTCTTAATTACCAGTTAATCAATCCTTAATTAACAGTTAATTAACCCTTAATTAGTCTTTAATTATAGATTAATTATCTCTTAATTATTAATTATTAATTAATAAAAGTTAATTATTAATTAATAAAACTTAATTAAGTATTCTTAATTACCAATTAATCAACCTCTAATTACTTGATTGAGTAATTTCTAATTACAAATTAATTAATCTCTAATTACTCAAATAATAATCCTTAATTACAATTTATTAACCTTTAATTAATTAATTATAACCTACAATTATAAATTAGTTAATCTTTAATCATTAGTTAATTAAATTAATTAATTACTCTTTATTAATTACATAATTAATCCTTTATACTTACTTAATTAAGTTAATTAATTATACTTAAAATTCTAAATTATCTTAATTAATCTCAAATCATTAAAACCATAATTATCTAAAGATAAAACCTTATCTTATTTATGCCTTAATTATCATTAAAACATTTTATTTTTCAAAAATTAACTTTACTTAATTAAATCATTAATTAAGTTTTAAAATACTCATTCAACTTGATAAATTAAAAGTTACAAATCACAACTTATTTTTAAATGCTTTTAAAATATTATCAAGTAATAGTTTTAAATTTATTATAATTTTAAATTAATAAGCTTACTTTTATAAAAATATTTAAAATTTCATTTATACTTAAGTTTTAAAATAACTTTAACTTTATTTAACAAAATTTAAATTAAACAAAGTTTCAAAACTTCTTAAACAATACTAAAGAAAGTAATTTATAAAAGAAAGTTTAAATTAATTTTCTTTTTAAATTTCAAAACCAAGTTTTAAAATCCTTTTTAAAATTTGCTTAATACTTGCTTTGGGACAAACTCGAAGATCGCTCGGGTCTAACCCGAGTTCCCTTCCATTTCAAAATTTTTAGTTTTTAGTTTAAGTTTTAAATTTTAAAACCTGTAGGATAAACCCACGGAAACCACTTGAGATTACACTCAAGTCACAACCCAAAATCTCCGATCATTTCTTCGAGCGAAACCCACAACCCAAAACATTGAAATGAGAACCACCTCGTGCACACGCACCATCACCAACGACCCCTCCGACCATCTACGGTACTCTCGGCACATCGACCATCGATGCAGCAACGAACTTCGATCATCAAAACGCACTCATAAGCCATCAATCAAAATCCAACAGACCAGGTGAACTGGAACTAAACGCCATGGCCAAAACCCTCCTCGAACTTGCGCTTCCAACCAATAAACGATGCGCAACCTTGGCTACGCCTCCCCTAGCTTCCCATGCAGCCACTCCCCTAATTCGATGCAATTCGATGCATCAGAGACGCCGCCACGATCAAAATTCCAAACATCCCAAATTAGGTTTTAAAACCTAAATCCCATCCTCAATGTCGCCTCGACGATGGAGAACACTTCTAGGCATTTTTTCAGAACACCCCGCAACTCCATCCACCTCCAGTAGAAACCCTAAGACTTCTCTTCTACCAGATCGCCAGAGGTAGCCACAAAACGAATGTCCAGACATTCCCAAATTACAAACTCAGAACATTTTTAAAAATCATGATTTTAGTTTAAAAAATCTTAACTTTCAAAGTGGATTCGATTTTTAATCTTGAAACAACAAATTGTGATGTTTGAAATTTAACATATTTTAAATTTCGTCTGTTATTCCTAATTTTTCCAGAGAAGTTTTTCTAAGTTTTATTTAAAACCATTTTTGAGATTTAAATTTTGTTAAAAATAACAATTTTTTTTAGATCCTATTGTCTAAAAAGAATCAGAGGGATGGGAAATAATTTTTGAACAGATTTAATGCCTGTAAGCCTGGAAACAATTTCATATCTCTGAATTTCAGACATGCACAGCCAGTTCACACAGCATCTTCATACATATAAACATGTTTCGGAATCTTAAAACCATTATGCAAACGCATTTTCAAGCATACATCACAAGTTTACTTCAACCATATGTCACATGCATCAAATCTAAAGGTGTTTCATATTCACAGTTTAAAAGACAAAGGCTTAAACTAAGAGCTAAGATGTTTTTAAAATCAACAGAAATACACAAAGCTTACATACATACAAATATGCAAAGCAACCATCAACACAGTAATTCACATGTCACTTAATTTTTTAATTAAAAAATTTACTCACCTTTTTCCAAAAAGTAGAGAGCTTGAAAACTGGGTTGAAACCTTTGAAAACTGAAATGATCTTCAGATTTGAAAGATGCTTTGATTTCTTTAAACTGAGATGCTTTAAAGTTTTGATTGATCTTTGAAAAACTGAGATACTGATGCTTGATAAACTATGCTTGAACTTGATTCTTGTTTGATTCCAGATTGCATTTGAAACTGAATTCTTGGTTTACAGGCTTGCTTTGAAAATGTGTTTACAGGTTTGCATTGAAAATGGGTTACAGGCTTTGGGTCTTTGATTTGGAAAATGGATTACAGGGATTTTGTTTTGATTTTGGAAAGCTTTTTAGTCTTATTTTCCAGTTTTGATCTGAGATTTTCCTTGTTTAGAATGAGATGAGAAAAAGAAAAAGAATGGTAAGATGTATGCTTATATAAACTAATTTATAGTTTATTAAAAATCAAAGAAAATTAAAATAAGATTTGTGAAACTTGTCTTCCACCCTATTAAATTTCTTAACACGTGTTATTAAGTGAATTTATAAGGTAACACATGTATTATTGCATTTTATTTATTTTTAAATTGATTTAAAAAGCTTTATAATAAATTTCCTAGTTAATTTGGTACATTTCTAATTTAATAAATGCTTTTGTAAATTTATAAAAATAAAACCTTTAAAGAAAATAAAAGAAAACAAATAATGTTCTAAATAAAATCATACATAGTATATTTAATCCATTTATAAATATAAATATAAAACTTTTGTATATATTTACTATTCAAATAAATACTTTCATAATTTATATAAATAAATTCCTTAAGGAAAAACAATATAAACAAATTATATTATAATGAAAACTTATTCATATATTTTTACATTCAACTATTTAAAAATAATCATTCTTTAAATTCAATCCAAATATTGAATTCAAATTCAAATTTAAAAATCCAATTTAAAATTAACTTAAACATATATATATTAATCCAAACAAACACACTATTAAATTTGAAAATAACAATTCTATTTTTAAAATTAACTTAAATAAACTTATATACATATACATTTGAACAATACTTATTTAAATTTAAAAATAATAAGTCTATTTAAAATTCTATTTATAAAATAACCAAATTAAATTTTTAAAAATAATTATTCCATTTCAAAATCTATTTATAACTATCATTAAATTATCACATTATATTGATTAAAAATAACAATTTACCAATTTTAGTTAATTTAATAAGAGAGATTATCACATTTAAATTGCATGAAATTCCGGGTTATCACATTCCTTCCCCTTAAAAGAATTTCGTCTCCGAAATTTAAACAAAAGATAATCCCAAAGTTTTATTATATTTCAACAATTCAAGCATACCTATCAACCATACATTATCAATCAAACAACCATTCATCCAAACAAACAATTTCATCTAATCAAACATTTCTAGCTATCCGGACACAAATCCAGATAAGCTTCCTAAAACTATCCCGAGTTTCCCAGATACAGATAATGGAATACTCGCTCTACTAAATACAAACTAGCTACACAACTAAGCTACTAAGCTCCTACTCATATAGATCTACCATCTACACAAGATCAGACGACAGACAAGTCCGACTCAACAACCAAATCCTTCCATCAGCTGGTTCCAAAACTAGTGATGGACCAAACACGTACTCCCTTAGAGATGCGTGAAATACATTGAATTCCAGTCTCCAAACTGGCAATTCAACCCTTGTAGAACACACTTATCTTTACAAGAATATAGAAAGATCCAAAATATTTCTGAGCTAGCTTTCCAAACTTTCCAAATCTTACTTAATCTTATAGCTCTTCTTTACCGGAGAGAACCTCAACCAAATCAAAGTCTCCAACTTCAAATTCCAAATTCCATTGTCTCTTATCCACAAAACTCTTTTGACGATCCTAGGCTGCCTACATCCTTCCTAATCAGCTCAAACTTTGCCGATGCTTCTTGAAATAAACTGGATCGAAAATATCTCAACAAAATGATCCTCAAAACACAGAATTTAATATACCGTAGAGATCAACACAATGAGACGATCAAAATGGTATACAGATATTGGTGGTACGATCATCTGATAAAAAGGTCAATACGGACACTAATATACGTTGCTATTTCGTACGGAAAAATCCAAACGGAGCTAGAAACGTCCGAAATTTGCGAAACGAACTATGCAGTCTGATTCAGAGTGTTCTAAATAAATTTTCTCATGTTGAAATATTTAGGTTTCTGAACACTTTTAAATTCAACTGTTATTCCGCCGAAAATAAGATCGACGGGGCAATAACAGTCAAAATTTGGAGAAACGAAGTATGATGTCTTGTTCAGAAGATGATTTACAATTTTTCTATAGAAAAATATTCTGGTTTAGAAAACATTTTATTACTCTCAAATATTAACCGATATAAACTTAAATAAAATTACACAATAAAATAAACTTCCATATCATCTGATGAAAATTTACCAGTTGCTATGTTTAAATAGACGCATCTCAAATATCAAATTTATATTTCAAAATTTTATTATTTATAATTTCGTAAAATTCCAATTAAATATATTATTAAAACAATTGAAATTTTACGGGCAGTTACACCCTCCCCCACTCAAAATTTTTCGTCCTCGAAAAGGAAGTAGGTAGGAGAATAGAAACAACCAGAAGAAACATAGATTGAAAGTCAAGATTAAACAATTAATTTGAAACTATATAAAATTTACTTGAAATATTTATTTGAAAACATTATTTGCAAATCAATTATCTTCAATACGTTAATACTTTTCAGATATCATTAATAAATCGATAATCATTTACTTTAATATTAGTTCATAACTTCTAAAATATTTATAATACTAGTAACTTTCTATTAAACCATGCAGTATATAAATAAACAGTATTTTAAAAAGGAAATATTCAAAAGGAAAAAGAAAGTAGATTCCGAAAACAGAATATAAGTGAAAAAATAAAGATGAGCAGATAAGGTAGCTTCGAAAGGATAGTATCGGGCACGAATAGTTAATTTCAAACCATAAGAATTTCAATTTCACATATTAATACCAAATTTCTTTGTTGAAAATACTTTTATAATAAAATACCTTTATATAGAAACAATTTTTTCTTTCGAAAATACTTTTATAACTTGATATTTCAACAAGTTTATCCTCATTCTTGCAGACTCTAGCCATGCATTGATTAGGCGCAAAGCTAGAATTCTTCAAGTACTTAGTAGACCTGTTTCAACACTTAGTGAAAATACTTGAAAACCTTCAAAACCTATATGGAAAGTATAATCCAAAAAAATCACCTCGATCGTAGATACACAATGGTTACGCCTAGATCCCCTAGGAAACATCCGCACCTTTAAGTAATCACTGCCTTGCGAATTATGCCATGATAACCGGAACTCGTGGACCGCAGGATACATAACAATGGTTACACCTGGATCTCTCAAGAAACATCCATACCCTTTGAGCAATCTTTGCCTTGCGGATTACGCCGCGACAACAAAACCGGTAGACCGCAGGACACATAACAATGGTTACGCCTAAATCCCCTAGGGAACACCATACCCTTTAAGCAATCTCTGCCTTGCGGATTACGCTACCCAAAAAAAAGACCATGAGTTACGCCATGGTAGGACACTCAAGTATCACATTCGAGAAACCAAAATTAGAGAGAATAATATCGCTAGAATGAATCCACAATGTGGCAACAAAGCGAATATCAAGCAGAAGGCACTTTTCATATTTTTACTTCGAAAGTATGTATCATATAGTACCTTTTCAAATCAATTTCAAATATCATGCTTATATAAAGTCCATTAAATATAAGATCCCATTTTCAAATCTTATACTTTCCAAAATCAATAGTATATCAAATCACACTTACATAGACTTCCATTATATAAGATTTCACTTTTCAAGTTGAGTGCCTTTCCAAACCAATAGTTTTCAAATCAGCTTCATACTTATACAAATCAATTTTATATAAGTTTGATAGCTCCCAAATCAAGTATTTAGTAAAACAAGGTTCTCAATTTCAATTCCTTTCAGCATCGTTTCAAATTCAAAATCATATATGATTTCACCAAATTATTTCTTCCAAATTTAATATCTTCAGTTTCAAAGTTTCCAAATAATGGGAATAGAAAATAGTCCTAGCTTCCAAATCACATAATTTACGTCCAACATATTCATTTCCAAAATCTTCATATAAATACTAGGTTTTGAATTCCAATCTATTTTCGAAACCAAATATTTTTCTCGAAATCAATTATACCCAAAATTTATAACCATCCCTTTTAAAACCTTTAAACTATCTATCTCTATATGAAAGATCCAATTTACCTTTTGAAAATTTCTTAGCTTTGAAAACTAAACCTTGATTTGAAAGTGTTCGAACATTCAAAATAATCGGAGAAATCAAATTTCAAATCCAAGAGTTGGAAATCAACAACAAAGCAGTAAATCAACTTCGATAGACATGGTTAAATCCGAAACTCGAGGACTGAACACCAACTTACTTCAAATTATTTTAAATATATATACATATATCTTTCGAATATCAAATCATATTTCACAAATTTTGAAATTAAAATTGGTTTCACACAGTCACTGGCATAGCAAAGCTACTAGAGTGGCCTCTCCCGCACTCTAAAACTTGAAAATCAATGTCGATGATGCCTGCACTCATCACCGAAATTATTTTCCAGCGACACAAGTGAGTTCTGGACTTCTTTTTTCTTGAAAACTTCTTTGAAATTTCTTCGAAATCATTGGAATTTATTTGAAGTCATTTGAAACATTTCTTATTAGGAAAATACTTTTAAATCTTATTATTATATATTTTTGAAATCTTAAAACCAATTTTCAAAATATCGGAGGTCAATTCCTCAAATTTCAAATTCAAAACCCATTAGTTATAAATCATTTTTATATAAATCCATTTCTTATATAATCTTCAAGATTTCAAATCCTTTCAAAACTTTTATATATAGAATAAACCTTTCTTATTCATTATATATATAGGTATATAATCCTTATCGAAAACATTTTCACTTATATATGTAGAATAAAATCATAGTTATTAAAATAATAAATTTCGATATATAAAACAATTTCTAAAATACAAACAAACCCGATTTTCCAAAGGATGATTTAAGAATGGAGTTCAAAACAAAATAGAGTTTCGAATTATAGGAACTCTACCCAAATAGAATTCTAATTCGAAGATAGATTCGATCGAAGATGAGATAATTAAATTTAAAAATAGAAGATGGATATACTTACATAAATCATGGGCGACCCTAACCGGTCAACTGTTACTTCAAAATGAGATCGGTGCAGAATTCTGAGGCAAATCGACATTCGATCACCAGAGATAGACTTCGGTATAACAAGAGATAACAGCATCTAAACCGAGGGATATATAAATCTCTGGTGAATCAATGCCAACTATAAAAGAGTTTCACCCCTTTACAAATTATTCAAAGATTGGTGGGATCGCCTATTCTTATAGAGGTCATTCAAAGTGGAGTTATGGGATACTCCAGAATCAAGAACCACGAATAGGGAAAGAAGGTAATGGATTTTGGAATCGCATGGAACGTTCCAAAGGAAGACTAAACCAAAGAGGAAGAAATTCAGGCTCGAACGAAAGTGATTCTGCAAATAAATTTACTATATATGCTAAGTTTGTCAAGAGCCAAAGCTCCGATACCAACTGTAACAGACCACTTGCCAGTGGGATAACGCCCACCTTAGCATACATTGGTACATGTGTTCTGCCTTTACGGCCAGCCTCTCGACTGCACCAACCCTCGTATAGACATGTAGGATTAAGAGTCATCCGCTCACTACCAAACCAAATGCGAGAACCCTCTATCGTGCTATACCCTCCAAGTGCATAGGCAGTCACACATATCGTACTTTAATTGTTTAAAATATCAGATTGTTAATTTAAATTTGGCAAAACGCAGCATATATAGTAAATAAATCAATCACAAAATCACAAACACAGAGTATTATAATAATAACGCAGCAGAATAGATAAATAGTAGTTCATGAAGTTACTATATAAATATCAGAGTCACAAATAAAATACAGCAGAATATCTCAAATACAGTGAAGTCTCGAGTATAACCACATGACATCTCTGAATAAATCAACTGGAAAGGGCTGAAAGCTGAATCGATAGTTGGATCTCCAATCGAAGCTCCAAACTTCAAAAGTGAGTCTCAAATGCTGATATACTCAGTCTGACCCGAGCGTAAAGCAAAACACAAAACACTCGAGTCGGGATTAACATTCTTATATCAATAAATCCAACTCAAGTGAAATATCAACTGAAATATAATTAACTTAAAGGATGTCTTGGATAACCATCCTCTAAGGATCCATGGAACTATCTACAATATAGAAATATGCACTATAACACCGTGGTCATTTCAAATCATTTATAATTCAAACAAAATCGAATTCCAAATTCAAATTCTATTCAATCTCACTTTATCAATTTCAATTCAAATGAATTTCAAAGTGAACCATTTAAATTCCAGTATATTTCAAAGCTTTAATATTCAACATTTCAAAGTTCAATTTAGCAGTTTCATATAGGTCTCGATTTACCTCATTATTATTTAGTCTTGAAATATTCACTTAATAAATTCAGTATTATTTAAATAACCTAAATTTACCTATAAACTAAATATTCCTTTCAATTTGTTTAAATTTGAAATAGCCATTTAATCACTTTAAATCAAAAATCAAGTTATAAAATCAAATCTTAAACTTCAAATTCAATAATTCAAATAGATTTAATTAAGTAGAATTCTTAAATAGATACAATTTTACTTAATTCAACTTTATCATTCTTAACTTATACAAATCCTGGAAAATCTATTTAAAAATATAATACCTAAACATATTATATTAATTAAGTCAAACTTTATTAAATTAAAGATTATTATTAAATCTACTTTACATTAAAACTTGTTTCTATATAAAATATTTCCAATATTAAATAAAACCATATATATTCCCTTTCTAAACCATAGAAATCATTTTAAAATATTTATCTATAGACCAACGGTATTTGTATATAACTTTCTATCACATGGTCAAGTGACACAGATTTTTATCATTTCAATCCGTAATTTAAATATATACGGGTATATATCATTTCAATCCGTAATCCCAAATGCAATTCCAATGAAAATCGCTTGGGTCTATCACTTCAACCCATAACGATTTTCTCCTATTCTAAAGTCTGTTCGGGTATGTATCATTTTAACCCATGGTGAATTCTATACTACACGGAACTTGCAGAGTGAGAACGGATAATATAATAGTATAACATGCATATATCATCAATAACAGTATAATATAAACAATAGGATATGGTGTCATATCCCACAGGTGAACAGTTATAGATAATAGCATATATATAACAATTTAAATAACTACAGTAGCATATTTCAATTGTAGTTTCAATTGAAATCAATTTAATAAATATAAGAACATTAAACGTGAGTGATTTCTCACCTTTCGAGGCTAGAGAAGATAGACAATGAAATTGAGCTACAAATACCAAAGCAACGCTAGATGGACACGATTTGATGAAGAAAACAGGCACGACAAACAAATCTGATAAATGGGAGATCGATGAGAACAAATCAGAATCGATTTTTGATATAACTAAAAATATATATATTATTGTATTATTTAAATCAATACTCCATTTAAAATACATATTTAAATAACTAATCTATATAAAATATTTTAAATTTAAAATCAAACTTGATAACATTATAACCTCTACAAATAGATAAAATATAATTAAAATCTTTATATGCCATGTATGCTAACATATACACTGTAACGACCCCGGATTTTTATGAATTTAAATTGATAATTTAAATGAATTTTTGAATTAAAATTTGTAAAATTTATTATAAATGATGCGAGTTTCCCCGATTCAAATAGAAAATATATTAAGTCATATGGGTTTGGAAATTTGTATATATGAGAATATATATGTATATATTGGATTTTAAATAAATTCTTAAATAAATGATTTTGAAAAATAAATAATATACTTTAGACACAAGTATAGAAATAAATAAATAAATTGATTTAAAAATTTATAAATGATGATAATTTGAGTTATATAAAATATATTTGTACATAGAGAAATGTAAAACAATAATTTTTAAAGTAAAATTTATGAGAAATATTTAAACTAAAAATAGAAGTAAAATAAATATTTGAGTTATAAATAGAGATAAATAAAAGTAAAGTATGGAACCAAATAAATATATAAAACATCTATGTACAAAACAAAGTTATAGAATTTCAATTATATTTTAAAGTAAGTAGACAAAATAAAATAAACATAAACAAAACGAAGTAAATACAAGCAAATATAAAAGTTTTAGTATGCAAAGAAAAATAAAATAAAATAAGAGCAAATGAAAGTATTCAAACAAAAAGAAATAACATACAAAGAAGAAACCACATATTTATAAAATTATGTAAAATATAAAACAAAAGAAAGAAATAAAATAAAATATACGTTGTAAATTTAATACGTATGTTAGAAATATGATTAGAAGATAAATTATAAAACAAAAACAATAAGTATAAAACAAAACTAAAGCAAAGTACAATACTGCATAAACATAAACAAAGCAAAATATCCACAAACTAACTACATACATAATTTAAAAAAACAAAGCAACAAAAAAGGAATACAAAGCATAAAGCACATATGAAAAGTAAGTATAGAAACAAAACAAAATAAATAAGTTTGTACACTTAAAAACAAAACTAAAGTATAAACAAGTAAAAGCAAACAAGTACATAATGTTATATCTCTAGCCCATAACTAATGCACCTCAGCCATACAGTTACATCCTGTACTTGCAAAGGACTTCAAAACTGCATACTTCTCTTTATATACATCAAACCTCAAGTAAAGTTTCAACTCAAATTACAAGCAAGCAAAGATCAAACTTCAGAGTTCATGAAAACAGAAAAAAAATCTGGTCCTCTGTTCATCATCATAAAAATGGTGAGCAAACTTCCATCTTTAAACTTAATCTGTTTATATATAGGTTTGCATGTTAACAGGTTTCTCTGTTTCAATATTCTGTGAGTAAACAAATTTATATTGATACTTAAAATATCATCAAGTATGAGTATAAATACTTGGTGTATGAAGCTCTGTTTGTTTTTTTTGTGAAGTTGATCTGTGAGTTGTTGTTCCTTTCTCCTCTGTTCTTTTGTTTTCTTCCTTTCTGAGCTTACAGATTGCTATCAAACAAGAAACAAAACTCAAACTCATATTATCAAATTATCATTAGGCTTTAGTTTCAAAAGAAAGTTACGTATTGAAGTATGAACTAGAATCTAAAAATAGATTTAAGAAGAATAGAAATATACAGCGAAAAAAAAAATTGCATCAGTTTCCAGTAAAACTCCAACTGATGGATTCAAAAATCTTTTACTCTTCTTTTGATTGATGATTGAACTTAGGACTTAAACAAAAAAATGTTTATATCATTGTAAACTAAGCATTAAAATTTAGTTAAGATTAAAATAACTTAAAATTCAACTCTGGAAACCCAAAATCTTGAACAAACTCAAGATGGACCAAAATTTGAACTTCGCGAAATGGTGATTTATATATATAACTTGAATTCATATTGGAAATGATGATTTTTGAGATAGGTTTCGTGATTTTTAGTTGTGTAGTTTGGGTGCAGTTCGAAGTTGAAGGGAATGTGGTTTAATCTGTGAATGAATCTTTTATTTAAAAGATTAAAATGTGAAAATTGTTTAAACCGTTAAAGGTTGTGAAAATGAATCTTTTGTTTAAAGATTGAAAATGGTAATTTGTTAAGCCATTTGAAGAAAGGTTTTGGGTAATAAGTTGTGACTTAATTGAAATCCCATTATCCATTTGTTTTTGAAATATCGTGCTCACTATTCGGTTTAGCCAGGAAAGGACCTTTGGTCGTATAACCCATTCCGAATATGTGATACGTCGTTATGGATAGCATTTGAAGACCGGTGATGAGACCGGGTATTTGCGAAAGCGATAGGATGACCTATCGATTGTTTCTGCACCGAGTCGCGCCGGTATAGAGACTCCCTAAGTGATGGGAAATCCGATCGGGATTGTGAATATCCGGATTGCAAGGACTTCTTTGGAAGTACCTTCGGTTCTGTTCGAACCCAGAACAGACTTGTATGGATTGTATGTCTGACATTACAAATTGAGATGTAAAGCCGATTTCTTTCAAATATATTTCTGTTGGTGGCGGAGAATTTATTCTTTTAGCTTAACACCCTTCTCTGAGACGTACGAGCTCAGAGGTTATATAGTTGAAGTTATCAGCGATATATTCCCAATTTGGTAATGTGACATACTGAGTGTTGCTGTGAAATGATCATTGTGTTGATTATTTGTGATAGGATCATTTATTTGATCGTCTATCCTGGTGATCATTTCTATGATCATTTGTTGACCCAAAGCATGGCTTTTGTATAAAGTATGTTTTTGTGGACGTGACTTCGTCGAGCCTCACACCCCGTGAATGGTCAAAACAGGAAAGAAGCAGCAAGGTTATGAGGGGTAGCGCCCTTTAGGATATGTGCATTGCCTTCTGGAAAAGGGTGGTATCATGATATGGAGCCCAGATGCTTACTCATGTCGAAAACACTTTGTTATGATTGTGTGAATTGATTACGAGCGCTCGGTGAAAAGGTCCCAAAGGACCGGGGGATGGCATATTCGGTCAGTTGTTACTCAGTTAGGGGTAACCCGGCCTTGTGTTGGTAGAGATCCGGTTTGGTTCTCGGGGATGTCCATCCAGAGGCATTCTCATGTGGCAATGGGAAGTTCCTTGGCCTGATCATTCGTTGGAAATCCAAAGAAACAATACGATCTTGTACGGTATTAGTTGTAGGACCTATCATTCACTTATGGTGGCGCCCCACTGTTTGGATGGTAGCTATAGTAGGCATAGTTCGAAATGTCTATGCTGGCTAAGATTTATATTCTACTTTCGAAATGAATTTTTCCTACACTATGCACTAGTAATAATATCAAATGTTTCTTTAATGCGTATCAAGCATCTTTGACTATCATAAGGAGAAATCTCCTCCGATTCTGCGTTTGCATTGTGTGTGTGTGCGGGAGGCCTTATGGTAGTCTCATTTTTAAAAAGCATTGCGAATTGACTTTGAAAATCTTTTGTTGAATGTTTTAAAAGATAAACTGTTTTTGTTGCTCACACCAGTCCCACGACTGATCCAGAGTTTATTGTTTCTTTCCTAAACTCTAGCTTCTCATTATTTTCTACACGAGCAGTCTAGAGTTGGGTTTTTCAGATAGTCAGGTTTAGTAGATTATCTAGAGTGAGTTCAGTCTTCGGACCACACCAGTCTTGCTGAGCTTGGTGATATGTTATTGGGGGTTCGAGCTATTGCTGGATTGATTCTTGGAGATGGAGTTGCAGTTCTCGGAGCTCTCTTTTGAAGACTATTTTAGAGTTATTTGTTCCGCTGCTAGATGTTATCTATTTTCTTTTCCGCTGCTATTTTATTGTATCATATCTCTGATGTATATTGATATCTATTGGATCATCTGTTGTATGAGATATTGTATCAAAGCTGTATATTAATGTATTATTCTTTTATTCCGCTGTGTTGTTTACTTAATGATTGTTATAAGCTCCGGCGAATCGGATTTGAACGGTCGAATATATGGCATTCGAATACGATATGAAGTATGGATGTCGATTTTCGAGCGGGCAAAATCCGAGTCGTTACATTTGGTATCAGAGCTAAGGGTTGAACTTTAGCTCAGGAGTATAACACGTTAAGTAACTCATTAGAGATAGGGTGAAGTAAATCCTAGAATGAGTAATCCTTAAGATATCCGTTTTAATGCCTCAGTAAATTCTCTTGCTATTCACCGATAGTAAGTATGAGTGCAAGAAGAAAACGAGATAGAGGACAGGGGAATGCGACTATAATTGGTCAATACTCTGTAACAACGGTGGAAATAACTTTCTTCTCAATCTCTTTTTGATTCGTTTTCAAATTCTTTTGAAATTCTTCGTGACAGCTCCACAAAGAAGTTTCGGTGCGGTGATGCTCTACGAATCGTTGTAGGAAAATTTTTACTTCGTATTTCATCGGTTTCTTTTCAGTTTTTGATTTTAAACTTTA